>CM034703.1:146819212-146831059 GCA_020142125.1 Phrynosoma platyrhinos
AAAAAAAAAAAAAAAAAGTGGGGTGTCCTATCCCCCAGCTCTGTTTTTGGATAAGGGTAACCACAATAATGCATAAAGGTTAAGCTCCAGAATGTGATGCAGTGTCACTTCTGGTTACCAAAAATGGCAACCACAATGGTACATGGTAGCCTTCCGGATGTGCCACCAGTGGGGTACCGCATTTTTAAAGTAATAGTTAGGAGTCCAAATGGATACCTAGTCCTGGCTTTTGGACTCCCAGTGGAGACAATTTACTCAGTGAACTGTATGATTCCCATCCCTGTTTCAGTGCCTTCTGTAAGTTACTACAGAGAAAAATAAATTAATTAAAAATCATCTCCAGTATATATGTTTTGTAAATCCCAGGTTAGTTGTATTTTTCAACCAATTTTTCTAAGATGGCTAGAGATTTTTCTTCCTTTTAATTCATGTTTTTTTCTGGTGGGAAGCAAAATATAAAAATTGCTAAAATATTGATGTGTGTAAACATATTTGCAGTTTTCTGTTGACTTCCTCTTTGTTTTTTAAAATAACTTCTAACAAAATCTGAATGTCAGGGTTGTATGTAGTGGAAAGGCCTCCATTCATGAACCTTTTGAATGTGAGAGCAAAAACTCATTAACAATGTCTTTTAAAATGTTTGTGTTTTAGGGTCTATTGTTGTTTTTGCATTTCTGACTTATGGCAATCCTAAGGTGAACCTATTGGAGTTTTCTTGACAGAATTTGTTCAGATGGGGTTTGCCCTTGCTGTCCTCTGAGGCTGAGAGACTGTGATTTGCCCAAGGTCATGAGTGGGTTTCTATGACTAAATGGGGATTCAAATCCTGGTCTCCCAGTGTCCCAGTCCAACACTTAAACCATTACACCGCACTGGCTCTCTTTAGCCCCTATAAAGACATGAAATGCTAGAATGAGCCATCTTTGTTTTCTAGTTGCACATGTAATGCTTGTTCTGTATGCTCCTCTGTGGGCAGTATCTGCAGATTCATTGCTTCATTTGGCTTCTGAAAATTCTTCTGCTAGGAATGAAATCTCTGGTCTGATATGCACAGCAAAATCCACACTAACAAATGACTGGTGACATAGAGTCAAGTCCTATAGCTTCACTCTGCATTTGGTTATGCTTACACCTCCTTCACACTTTTGTGCAGACAGTATTAAAAGCTGGTAGAATACTAATGCATTGAGATGTTTATATATAAGTATGCTAAGAGTGTGAATTGCACATCCATTCAAGAAGGTGGAGGAAGAATCTAATGGAAGCTCTTTTCTCTGCCTCTTATGCCATTTCAGGATCTCTGGAGATACAGCACTGGAGAAAGACATTCATGGCTCTGTTTGTGAGCAGATCCAAAAGAACTTTGCTCGCAGCCAGTGGAAGGTAAGGGGGAAGATTTTGCTTTTAACTTGTGATGGAGAAGGGATTTTGTGGGACTTGGTTTTAAAACAAGAGTGGTGCCGCAGCTTGAACCTGGGTATATAGCAGAGCTTGGAATTGTTGCATGTGGAACAGCTCCCAGAATTCCCTGGCTAGCATGACCACTGGCAATGCTGGCCAGATTATTCTGGAAGTTATAGTAAAAAACATACATTGTTTCCAAGCTCTAATTCTCTAACTGGTGTCTTGCCATCCAGGCTAGAGTCATTTGTGCCTCCTCAGAGACACTGCACTACATGATCCTGTGCAAGTAGGGACAGTGTTATTACCTTTCTTAACAGGTATGCTCCTCTTTAGGGATCTGGCCATGCACGTCTTCCATGAGAAATACTCCATTCCATCTCCTGCAGTTTTTATTTACAAAAACTCAATTGGCAGAGGGACACATACATTTCTGTACTTCTGCAAATCTTGGGATTCTGCTGGATGTGCAAAAAATGTGCTCTTTTTTGCATCTTGTTTCTGCCACTGCTTTTGACCACTGATGTTTGGTGGTTTCCATGTCACTGGGACTGCAAATCTATTCCAGGTTTCATTTCAAAGTGTAAAAGAGCTACATGAGGTGCAGAAGCTATTTTGGGAGTAGGGATCATCACTTTGGATAGTTTTATCAGTTTGGGGCTAAAACACAGAATGGATTCACTGGTTTGGGTGCCAGTTTTGTTAGCACTTTGCTCCCAAGTCTCCTGTTTATAGGAGTAATGGTGTTGCAGCTTTAAACCCTGGCTCCTACATTTTAGCAGTCAAACTGGACTAATGGATTAAGCTTGCCTTTCAGCATGAGCTGCAACTCTGCTAACCATTAGATTGGGTAAAGAAGGAAGGGATGTGTGTTGGATAAGTCTGGCAACTTTTTCTTTTCTTTTCTAGTCCTTCTTTTGCATCTTTAATACCAGGGAAAACATTCCTGCTGAATGTCTATTATTTGTCACCATTGCACCTCCTTACCAGGAAAAAACTTTAACTACTATGATTCTGTAAACCTCTATTCTTTATTTTTTCTTTAATATGCTGCTTTGGAGCCTCCTAGGTCATTCCCTCTGGCCTTTCATACTTCAGTTTTCCATTTAGAATTGTCAGCTTTGAGACCCGTCTCTTTAGCTCTATCTTTAAAAGCAGTTTGATACACAGATATTTAGCAACTCTTATCTTTGCATTGGAAAGTTTTCTGCTGATTTCTGCTAATGAAAGCTGCTCTTGAAGGCACAAGAAGAGTAAGGCAGATTGTTCTTGTTCATTTGACAATCTTGATGTGTGTTTATCTTTTCACAGAGAGCAATTAATGCCACATCCTTCTTGCGCCATATCACCAAGATGGGACCTGGTGCAGAGGGTGAGGAAATTGGAGAGGCCACGTCCAGGGGACAGCATGGAAAATGGTGACCAGAGAGGTGGGTGTGAAAGAGAAACTCTTTGTTACTCAGGCATGCTGGGATCTTGGAGGATAGGATTGTGTGTACGTTTTAATAGGAACATATTTTTGTAGGAGTTAGGCAGATGGAACTTTTCCTGGAGATGGAGGAGGAAACTTTGCCTACTTCATGTCTTTCTGCCAAAGTGCTGTTAACAACAGTACAGGGTTGGAAACTATGCATCAGGGTGACCCAACCATGTATTCAGGATAGAGATTTATTCTTGTTCTGGCTCCACATTCTATTTCTCATCTCCCACCCAGAAGCAAATTAAGGACAGGCCTTGGACAAGTGTCTTACCATGTTAACTTTTTTTTTATTAAAAAAACAAAGCTAAGAAAATGTTAAGACAAAGTTATAATTAATAATATAGGTTTTCCATATATAATTAACATTGTGTTTTTTGACTTGTGCAGTATAAACTGGTGAGCATGTGTACACAGGCTTCCAGGTTTCTTTGGAACCAGGGACACCATTGCATGGTTAATCTTATCCCAGTTTAGATGGCAGAAACCTCTGGCTACTTGCATCATCACAGGTCCATGGGTCTATTGTACAGTGGGCACATGTTCCTAATACTTGAGTAGTATGGCAGAGTTCTCCAAGCTACAGCATGAACTGCTGTAAATAACTACATTGATCTGTGACTGGTGATACCCAGCATGGTTTCAGTGCTGGATCATCCCTTTTGACAGTACCACATATTCCTAGGTAGCTTGCAGCAAAGCTTGGGAAAATGAGCCCTATCAGATATCATTGGACTGCTACTGCCATGATCCCATACTGTGATTCCTTACTTCACCTCACTGTATTGGCTAAGACTGGTGGGAGTTGCAATCTGAAAATAACTGGAAGGCCACACATTCCCAGCTCTATGTTATAGTGTAGGCTATTGCAATTGAGCTGGTTTAAAGCCAGTTCAACCTGCAGGTCAATAATCTGTCCCAGGGACCCAGTGTTTCTAGTAACTACCAACACTCTTGCCATCTTTCTTTATGCTAGTACACAAGTGGTGTCCCAAGGAAAATATGGTGGCGAGAATTCAGGTTCACCCAGCATAAAGCAGCCTTCCCAGCCCATGCCCCTCAGGATGTGTTAGGCAACAACATCCTTTGTTCTCAGCAATCATGATTGTGAGGATGGGAGTTGTAGTCCACATGCTTCTGGAAGGTTGCCAGGTTGGGGAAGGCTGCAATAGGATGGGATGTGGTGGCTCAGTGATCACTAGTTCTGATGATTGTAAGATCAGAAGGCTGGCAGTTTGAGGCCCAATTACCTCATGATGGGGTGAGCTCCAATTACTAGTCCCAACTTCTGCCAACCTAGCAGTTCCAAAGCATGCAAATGCAAGTAGATGAATAGGTACCACTTTGGTGGGAAGGTAAACAGCATTCCGTGCAGTCATGATGGCTACATGACCATCTTTAGACAATGCTGGCTCATGTCAAGGGGAAATCTTTACTTTTACCTAGGGCAGTTGGCACTGGGATGAGAAGATGTGAATGACTGGATGGAGGCCGGGGGGGGGGGGGGGGGGGGGGTCTGCTTTGCAATGGGAATTTTGCAGAACTCAAGATAGGGCTGGTTTCCACAGCAGCTTCTTCTCTTTAACCCGTTTCTTGCCATCCGCAGGTGTTTGAAGAGCCTGGGCCGCTGCCCTTTGCATGAGCTACCCTCCTGCATGCGGCTTCACAGCCACAACGCTGCGCCAGCACCCTCGCCCAAGGGTTGGGGGCTGTCCTTTCATTTCCTGCTTCCCCATCTGGGGATATCTCTGCCCTGAGGGGCCCAGGAGTTTAAAAAAAGTCAAGTTCAACCACTGTTCCAGCCAGCCCTTAGAAGGGTTCAGAGTCACCCTGCCTGGGACCAAAGTCCAACCCCCTGTGAGGCTGGTGGACCCATCACAATCCCACTGCATTAACTCACCTCACATCCATCTGTGTCTGTTGCAGAGACCAGTAATGTGCTGGAGGATTGGGAGACATGGTGGTGATGGTGGTGATGTGGAGGTAAAAACATCCCCTCCCTGCTCCAGTTTCTATGGGTAATTCCAAAATGGTTTTGAGACTACATTTCTCCTTTGAGAGTCACAAAATGGTAGCTAGGATACGGAGAAGAGCCAGTGGAGCTGAAGGATCTCAGACTAGCAAGACAATTGTGTGGGAATAGTGGAACTGAGAACAGTAAGAAGGTAACCATCATCCAAAAGTAGGTCTTGAGGTATCCCAAAAACTGAAATAGCTAGTGACAACCAGGTCAAGGTGAGGGTCCAATTGATCAGGGATTTTGGAGACTTCATGATTTGTGTTTCAGAAAGGTTTCACCAAACGTTTTACACATTGAAGCATATGCAGCACTGAATGAGTGGAGGACATGGTCTGATAGCCCTATTCCTGCTCTCCAAGTAAACTTATATTTCTCTTAGAGGGCTGGGTGGGTATGAGGTTCTGCAGGTTCTTCAGTATGATCCAAGGAAATATCTGCTTTGGGGAGCATTTATTGGAGAGTATGTACAATACCTCAATTTCTTCTTCCATCCACTACAGCCATTTGATTTGGAAGCCATTTTAAAAATAGGGAGAGCCAGCATGGTGTAGTGGTTTGAGCATTGGACTAGGGCAATGGGAGACAGGGTTCAAATCTCTGCTCAGCCCTGGAAAACTACTGGGTGACTTTGGGGAATTCACACTCTCTCAGCCTCAGGGGAAGGCAATGGCAAGCCCCCTATGAACAAATTCTGCCAAGAAAACTCTGTGATAGGGTTGCTTTAGGTTGCCATAAATCAGAAATGACATGACACATAACAACAATAGGTAAAATGGAAGAAGAAAACCTAAATATAAACATATACATTCCTTTCTAAGATAGCAGTTGTGTGTTTTTTTTTTTTTTTAAAGAGATTTACTTCAGGCACAAGTCTTGCAGCAAGACTTTGGGCTAGCCCATCTCCTTGGCCCATTCCAGCCAACATTTGATTTGCTGGTATGTACTTGACTTTTATGTGAGGAGACAAGAAATTCTGGTAGAATACTACATCTTTCTTCAGCTGTGGTTGGTTTGGTTTTTCACTTTGGTCCTAAATGTGAGGTTGAGTTAGACAAGGCCTGGTTCGAAATCTGGGGAAGGAGAAAGCCAACTAGGTTATATCATAAGACAACATGACTTTCTATGTGGGTTAGGTACTCTACTTCCATTAATGCTGGAGTTATCACTGACTATACCCCTCTTCCCTATAATAGAGGAGAACTGGCCTCTCTCGGATAGCTCAGCCATCAAGTCTAAAAGAGATTTGCTTCCCTAAGTGGTGCCCAGAGGTAACCTACAAAAGGCTGGACTAGCTCATATGTCCCCCCACTTCCCTTCTAAAGGAACATGGGCAGGAAGTGTGGAGAGATCAGCAAAACCTCCCTCCTTGTATTCCATACCCTCCACCATCTGTCCTTTTTGCCCTCCTGTCGGACTGAACATTTGCTTTGCTGTATTGCTCGGAGCTGGAGATTTTTCATGTGGTTCTTGTGGGGACTGAGGGAGAGGGGTTGTTTCCTTCATGATCCCCCTTCTCTCCCCCCTGTGTGTCAATAAACAAGTGAAAACAGTAACACTATGTGGAAATGGCTATCCTTGTGTGGCCAATCTGTGTGGCACCTTTTCTTCTTTCAACGGCACCCTCAGCTTACAGGATCAAGCAAGCTAAAATGGACAGTTGTATCTTTCACAAAATCTGTGAAGCCAGTTCTCATGCTAGTGCTGCCTCCTCATGCTCACTGGAGATATGATGTGTAAATTGTGCTCTATGTGTGTGCCAACTAACACCAGTTTTTCAAGCCATCATGTAGCTCCCCAGGGGCACAGTGATGGGAAGGAGGCAAATAAGGACATTGTCCCTCCCCAAAATAAAAATTCTGACACACACTCCGAAATTATTATTTTTTCTTCAGTTCCCTAATTTTTAACATTACAACTGAGCAGTTAGAAATATAGTTTAGGCATTAAGAACAAAGAAACAAACAAATAGGAGAATCTTGCAAAAACCCAACACCAAGACATTTATTGGGCTTACCAAAATGAACAAAATATATGTTGTACATTTTGGTTGGCCCAATAAAGGCATCACTGTTTTGTGGTTATAGTACTTTGCTATATGGCCAACATGGCTATCCCTGGATATGTTTTTTTGCTAAGAGATTGTACATGTACAAGGAAGCCTCCCCATGCATGTATGCTTTATATGCTGCAGAACTCACCTTTGATGCATCTACAGCTGTATGAGAAAATTTATTCTTAATTTTGATACATGTCTGGATGCCATACAGGTGTTTAATGCTTCATCAGAGAAAAGTGAATTCAGTCATCATGGCTTTGGAAAGTCACACATTTGCAGGAATTTCAGTTGGGCAGTTTCTCCACAGGTTTGCAGAGAAAAAATGGTGCATTAGACTTGATTAGCCATTGAAACCATTCTAGTAGGATGACTTCCACAATATGAATTTACTTCCATGTCAATATTATTTAATTTACACAAGTATTTTTTGTCTTAAATTGACTGGGTTTTTCCTCTTTTTTTTTGGAAGCTTCAGAACATAATTTCTAATTAAAATACATTCATTAGCTGGTGTTTTTGTCATGACCTTCCAAAACCTTTCCACACAGAAACATATTTTATTGTGGCCAATGCCCAAACCTTTCTGCTCCCCCCAGTTTTTGTCCCCCACCCCAGTGAAAATTGTCTCACTACACCCTTGTAGCTCCCAAGTGTTGGTAGAGTTGAATGCAGCCTCTTCTGCCCTTCAGTTTGTGTTAGGCTTGAGGTTGGATGCTCTCATGTCCTCTGCCAACTAGCTACAAATACCCTGGGTCAGCAACTACTTTTTGTATTGGTGTGGAGGCTCAATTTGATGGTGAATCAGCCAACCTCTGGCTTAATTGTGTCGAAGCCCTTGGCCACAAGTGGTGCCTCTACCCCAGGAGTAGGCTACCATACCATACCATGCCACTCAAATTCAGTGATAAATCGCATCACAACTTCAGCAGCAAACCAGGAAAAGACAACTTTAATACAGGCAGGAAATGTGCAATTGAAAGGTGCCTCCTTCCCTTATCCCCTGGTTTCATGCCAGATTTAAACAAACATTGTTGAGATGGCAGCAGTACATGACAGGATCCAGAAGCTGGGCTCCAGTCCCACTAAAGTTATTCAGCCTTGCTCTAGCCAGGTTTTTGCCCCAGAATTTGCAAATACGGGTGAGGGGGAGGTGGATTTGATGATGTATGGCAGCTAGTTATGTCCCTAACCTATCGAACTAATGCTAGGAATTGGAACACACAAGTGTGAACTTAAGTCTTCTGTGAATCTGCAGCAGGAAAGGCTGACATTTAATGTTGGTATAGCACACATTGCATATGTTACCCAAATATGATGGCTCCATGTGGTAAATAGACAGTGATGCTACCCCCCTCCTACATATTGGACCTGGAGGAAGGAAAAATTTGGGAACAGTGGAATGTTATCTGACAGAAGGAATAACAGCCTGGCCAAGGCCACCCAATATTTTTGCAGGCGAAGTAAGACTTGAAATGGAGACTTCTCAGCTTGCTTTCTTTTGCCATTCTCTTATATCAACCTGTTAAGGATCAGGCCTTCATTAACACAAGTGACTAATCTTGCACCAGCAGCATCCGCCTACATCCCAAGGAAAAGGAGGAGGGTGGAACTGGTATAATCCTGTGGACAAATGATTCACAGTGCAATCTTACAGACAGTGTGTTTATTCAGGAGCGGGTTGCTCTGTCTTCAATGGAGCCAGCTCCCTAACAGAGGTAGGAATCATCTCCTCCTTCAGAGGGTATTGTGCTACATCTCCCAGCAGCCCTGACCAGCAAAGCCAACAGTGGGGAATGCTGGGACTTCAACATCTCGAAGCCTACATGATTCTTGCCTTTTGCCCCTGGAGTTTAGGATTGACCCTTCAGGGTAATCCCCTGATCTACCTCTCCTTCACATATGGCTGGGGCAGCCAAAGTAGGGTTGCCATGTTCCACTCCCTTCTATATATTATTAATTTGTATTCTGATTATGTAAATTCAACACATTAATCATTACACTTTTTCTACCATTATGTTTCAAACATCAGTATCGGTACCAAGCTAGGAGCTCTTCCCCCCGCCCCCAACATTAGCTAGTGTGAAGAGAAGGAGGCTTCCAAACAGCCTCAGAGAGTAAAGAGACTCCCTTTACTTTCTTGAGGCTGTTTGGAAGCGAAGTTCCACCATGCTGCTTAGTCCTAGGATCAGGCCACTGACACAATAACTGCACAAAACAAGTTGTTCTCTGCTAGCCTCCTTTCCTTTTCCACCCTCTGGGTAGGTTGAGGGAAGTGGGGAGGGAATGGAAGAATAAGGTGGCGAAGCTACACCTGTGCAATTGGATCCAGCAGGGTGGGATGAAGCTCCTGCCAGTGCCAATCTTCTTGCACAGTTTCCTTCTTCATCACCACTGTCACATTTTAACCTATCCATTGACTTGTGACAAAGGAGAAATCCAGAATTTACTACTTCAACTGGCCTAGCTAGTTTTTTTAGTCCATTCAATCTGGGATTTTCCACATTTTCCAGGACAAATGGCAACCTTAAATACAAGTCATTTTGTTGCTTGAATTGGCATCTAAGGGTGTTTCCCTCCTACCAAATAGTTGTTGTTATGGGGTGATGATGCAGGGGCAGGAGAAGGATACCACTCAGAGCAGCTCTGTTAAGAGGAAACATGCAGTCCCTCCCCATCGTCTGACAGATACTATACATCTGCTTTTCCATGCTCTGTTGGTCTGGAAGCAACTTTCAAAATAATACAAGGGAGTTTGTTACAGGGATTCAATCTTTTTTTTAAAAAGTATCAAATTTCTCCAACACCACAACTGAAAAACCATTTTTTTAACTTGGATGGTTAGCTACGTTCAGTGCAGAAATTTAGTTTTGCTTGCTCTGAAGGGAATAGAAAAGGAAACTGCTCCAAGGGCAGAAAGGGGATGATGTTTTACTCTCACTGAAATGCAGAAAAGTCCAGCACCACAAGTGTGTCTGTGGACACACACAGACACAGATGCAGACATACACACATACATTTTAATTAAGTGATGCCTGGAAAGCAAAAACAAGGTTACAGATTATATTTAAAAAACAAAAATAATGAATGCAGCTACATCAAAATAGTTAAGATTTCTATACCATGGCTCAGCCATTAATTAAAATGGAGACTGTAATCAAGGAATTACCAAAGACTAAGATTTGGAAAGGCAGACTTGAAGGAACGAGATAAAATCCTTAAGTGATATATCCAAGTCAGAATCACTCAGACCACACTATTTTGAATTTCTCTGTATGGGTGTGAAAGTTAAGTGGATGAGAATCAACTCATTTGAAATGTGGTGCTGGAAGAGATTCTCAAAATACTAGGCATGGGCTGCCAAAACCCCCCACAAAAAAGGCATTTGTGAATAAATCAACCTGAACTCTTTCTAGAAGTCTGAATAACAAAACTGCCATACTTTGGACACTTCATAAGCCAATATGATTCATTGGAAAAGCCAATAATGCTTGGTAAAGATCATAGGAAAAGAAGAAGACCACGGTATAGGTGAATTGATTCAATTAAGGAAATTATGGCCCTGAGTTTGCAAGAACCTGAGCAGGGCAGTTGATGACCAAAGCTCTTTGAGGGCTCTCATTCCCATAAATCGAAGTCAACTTGACAGCAACTAAGAACAAAAGCCATGCTTGGAATTAACGCCTGAGTCGTGCTCCCCCTTCAAAGGTGAGTTAAAGAATTCTAAGGTACATGTTTTCTGTTTGCATGACTGATTTCTAGAAGAAAAGCAAAATAAAGGCTAAGCTAGGCATTATAAGAGACAACGAGAAGCCTTCCTTTGCACTGCTTCAGATTATTAAATAGTCTTGCATACCCAGAGTCACCCGATGTACTCCTTTTCCAAGACATGTCCTACATTTCAACCTTCTGTCCAGGAGGAATCCCATAATGTCCTCCATTTTGAGGCTGACTAAGGAGCATTAATTTATATTTATATGAGTGTTTTTAGCTTTTATTGGAATCTCCTACATTTTTCTTCAATGTACTACATTTTGCAGTATCTTGTCCTCCTTTGTGGTTATGAGATCTGGTCACCCTGTGCATGCTGAAACAACAACAAACTTATACATAGAAAAGTAGCATGACAGTGATGTTAAAAACTCCTCTAGCATTCTCTGTGTAGTTTCCCTCACCCCCAGCCTGGAAATAACCAGTTGGAAACAATGGATAGCTTGCAATTAATTCCCTTTTGCAACAACTAAACTTGTTTTTCCTGCAACCTTTTTTGCAACAATTTATATCATAAGTATAAAACAATTAAAGATAATGTTACATCTTCAAAGCTAGTTACATCTTCAAAACTGTAGCTAGTTTTAGTTACTTCTGTAATTACTTCTATAGTTATATTTGTGTATATGGGCTCACTATTAAAGTGTATTTTGTACCACAAATCAGTGACTAGGACCTATTTCTCGCCCCCACAAAGTAACTAAAAATCAACTTCTTGGATTACTTTTGTGTAATGAGAAAAGAAAGATTTTTTTTTCCAAAATTGCAGCTAGAAGTATAGCAGTTCTAGTGTGTTTTAGAATGGAAAATAATTACATTCTGAGTTCTGTTTTCATTTGTTTGGATATAGAAGAGTCTGATTATATAAGCTCCTGGCTACAATAGAAAGTATGCTACTCAAGAGGCACAGGAGAAAACTAGGCCTACATGTTTCTCTCACATACCCTCCAGCTGATTTGGCAGGGACAGTCCCAGTCGATCCTTTGTCAGCCCACTTTTTCAGCTGCTTTTAAAATGTCCCAGTTTTTCTTTCCTCCCACTTTCTCCCTTTGTCCTTGGCTTACTTCACTGTTGCAAAATGAATTCAAAAGTGCAAGAGTAGTTGTACTCAACAAGGGGGGGGGG
>CM034703.1:146831159-146842247 GCA_020142125.1 Phrynosoma platyrhinos
GTGGACTCAGTTTGCACTATTTCTGGCAGTCTGCAACCCCCCTGAATGACCTTGGGCAAGTCAAATGGTTTCAGCCTCAGGGTGGGAAGACAATGGCAAGCCTCCTCTGAACAACTCTTGCCAAGAAAACCCCATGAGAGAATCACTGTAGGGTTGTCATAAGTCAGAAACAACTTGAAGGTGCACAGCAACAACAATGTTCCTTCTCACTTTTGCCATTTTGATCATGTTGCTTGACCACACACGTCCCTGTTTCTTTTAATAAGGACCATAAAAGTGGAAGTGAAGCATTTGTGATCAGCATGAGGATTCTGGCCTGTGTGGGTGGTCCCACTTCCAATCCAAATAACACATAATGGAGGGGGGGGGGGCGGGAAGGGAGAGAACTACTTCCTACTTAGGAGCTCTGGTTACATAACTTTGTTTTTGTGCTGGTTCAGAGCAGTGGGTGCTTCCCTCCTTTCTTCTGAGCATCCTTCATTCTGCCTGTTCTTTCATAGGGTTGCCAGGCTGCAACCTGGAGGCTCGCTCCATACCTTTGCGCCAGTCCTTCCTTCCCCATCTGTTCTCCTCCCCACCTCCAGGTTGCACCTGCTGTCTTGCAACCAAGTTGCAGCAAGGGGAGAAGGATAGAGGTGGAAAAAGAAGGAACAGATGAGAGAAGCCCCAGCTGCTCCATCACTCACTTCATGTGCAATTTTGAAGGTACACAGCAAATTGCCAGGTGGTGAACTGACAGCCCTCCCTTTAGGCTTGCTTGGGATTCTAGATGAATATGAATTTTAGCTCTGTGGCATTGGTTGTGTAAATTTAACAGCAGCTGTGTAAGCAACGATTAAACTGATGAAGCTTTCCCTATTGTCAGTTCATCTCCTATGCCAGGAGAAGCTTCCCCTGTTCCATTGGCACTTGCTGGGTGAGAAACAATGCCAGTAAAAAAAAATGGCATCCCTAATTCTTGCCTTATTAAAAGCTCTTGAAGCCAGGCAGAATTCCATAGATTTCTCAGAATGTTTCAAGTTAAAAGAGCTGTCTCTCCTTTTGGTATATAGGTCACTGAGCTGATGAGATATGAATTTATTTATTACTCTACAATGGGAGAAGACAGACTGCGTAAGAAGGGATTTTCAGCAGATGCACTTTTTCTGTACTCTGAATAACAAGCTTCTTCTTCTCTCCATTTCCTCTTTTACACAACAGCTAAATCTCCAGCAAAGTTATGGCCTTTGCGGCCAGGCTGCTATATCCAGAGCCTGCTATTTCCTTCCTTTATTTTTGTACAGAAGGAGGAGCAGAAGAAGATGGTGTGAACTGCAGCTTCTTATATCATAGTAACCTTAAGATGGGAAAAGTTGTATGAGGGAGAAAAATTCCCTTTATTGAGCGTCAACATGGCAGGACATGTCTGTTCCAAAAAATAGGGAGCTGGGGAGAGATGGAAAGCTTTCTTTCCATCTGCAGTCCTACTGTCTCCCAGTAGATGGCAGGAATGGCCCATTTCGGGGACAGTTTCCCTGTTGGCATCCCATACCAAACTTGGTGGGTGTTATGATGAGGCTGCTGCGGGTGCCAGGGAGGGTTATGCAACTACTGAGGATGACAAATCCCTCCTGTCTCCTGGCTGAATCACACCTCCCCACACACATCATTGCAGCCTTGTACAGTCCTCCTCCACCTCCTCCTCCATCAAGTGCACAGCTGATTCTGTTGGCCCTGTACTATGAGTGGGCACGGGTGTGTATACATGCAGGTGCATTTAAGGATCCCTGCTTAAGCCACAGCATCACTTTTCTGAATATGCTGATCCAGAAGCTGGGATCCATAAATGCATATGCGTCCATGCACACACAGAGTGCAGAACCAACAAAATCAGCTGTGCATTTGGCTAAGGAATACATGGAATGCCCCATGGGGTGTTATGCACCTATAAAAAGCAGAAAAGCAGGCCTCTGGCAAGGGCTCCCTCCACTGCAGAATTTGTATGAGGAAAGCAAAGAGTGGTGACAGCTCCATAACAAAACCTGGAAGTAAGGTTTCCAGGTCTCAGGCCTTGGCCCTGACTCTTCACTTTTTGACAAGGATGCAAATTCTCCAGTTTTGTTGGGGTCAGCTCCCCACAAGTGAAAAGGGTTTATGTGCAAACCTCCATCTCATCTAGTAAAGAAGCATCCTACTACAATTTGCAAGGCTTAATTGATTTATTGCTTCAACTTGGAACGACTCTAGGGATGCGTGTCTTTGTATTTACTTCCTAATTTCCTAACCAAGTTAGATTAAATGTTAATTATCCCATCTCTCAAAGTAAGTGACAAAGAACAATATCATCGTTTCATCTTGATCCAAGAACAGCCCCTTTAGCTGTTTTAATTTCCAGGCAGCAAAATATGTTCTCTCTCTGTGTGTGTTTGAATGACAAGCTGTGAACAACTCTGGTTGGTATGTAATATGTTGTTGTTAAGAGCCCCTGAGCTGACCTCAACTCATGGTGATCCTGTGGATGAGACACCTCCAAGATTCCCTGTCTTCTAGTGCTCTGCTTAGGTCCTGTATATTCAGGGCCATGACCTCCCTGATTGAATCTATCCATCTTCCTCTCCTTCTACTATCCTCAATTTTCCCAGCATTATTGTCTTTTCTAATGAGTCGTGCCTTCTTATGATGTGGCCAAAGTATGATAGACTCAGTTTGTCATCTTGGCTTCTAGAGGTATTTCATGCTTGATTTGTTCTAGGACCCATTTGTTTGTCATTTTGGCTGTCCATGGTATCCTCAGCACTCTTCTACAATACTACATATCAAATGAGTAGATTTTCTTCTTATCAACTTTCCTTACTGTCCAGTTCTCAAATCTGTACATGGTGATGGGGAATACAATGGCTTGGACAATTCTCACTTTAATGCATATCTTTACTCTTTGGGATCTTTTCTAGTTCTTCCATTGCTGCTCTTCCCACTCCTAGGGCCTAAGCAGACAGCTTAAAAGGCCATCTTCGGCGCAGGGAAGGGGAGGGGCAGCCGCACGCTCGGCGCCCCAACCCCCTCCAGAGGTTGTCCTCAGAGCAGCCTGCCCTCCGCACGGCTGGCGCTCCGAGGAGGACCTCCCGCCGCAGCCTTTCCACGTGCTGCGGCGGAAAAGTCAACGAAAGTGTACCGCAGCCTTTTGCGGCGCACTTTCGCTGACTTGTGCAAGGAGCGCTAATTTAGCGCTCCTTTCAGGGGCGGTGAAGCCGCGCCGCAGGATTGAGGCATGGGGATGCCTTGGTCCTGCGGTGCAGCTTCCCAGGGCGGCCCATGGCTGCCTGTCTGCTTAGGCCCTATGTCTTCTTCTTATCTCTTGACTGCAGACTCTGTTCTGTTCATTGTTTGATCCAAGGAACAAGAAATCTTTAACTATTTCGATTTCCTCATTCTAGAGTGAATTTATGTAGATCCTCCATGGTTGCTATTTTTGTTTTCTTTATATTCAGCAGCAATCCTGCCTTTGCACTTTCTTTCTTGACCTTCCTCAGTAATTGTTCCAAGTCTATGATGTTTTGTATCATCCACATATCTTAGATTGTTGATGTTCCTTCTGCTTGTCTTCACTCCTCTTTCTTCTAAGGACTTTATCATACAGGCGAAAATTGAGAGAACATTGGGGGTTTAAAGAGTCAATATCCCAGGAAAATTGCATGATTGTGGTGAAGATTTTCATCGCGATTAAGGAGGACTTATCCTGGGAATAATCAGCCAAGAAATCATTCATGGGATTTCTTTAACCCCTTGATTTCCCCTGATTTTCCTGTGTGATAAAGTCCTAAATCTAATCCTGCTCTTTTTATGATGTTTTCTGTGTACAAGTTGAACAAGTAGGCTGATAAAATACTTGTCTTACCCATTTACCAATTGGGAACCAATCTGTTTCTCTATATTTGGTTCTAACAGTGCCCTCTTGTCTTGGGTATAGCCTTCTCATCAGTATACATAATGCTTAATGACATCACCAGGGACTATACCTAGGTCTCAGTTTTTGGACTAGAGATTTCAGGTTGATCCAGATCTGGGCTGATCCAGAACTGACCACCATATTGCCAACTGCTCAAGAAAATAAAAATGCATACAGATGGATTTGCTGTTGCACCCTTCATAGCAGTGGTGTCCAGAAAATCTCATAGGAAGCTTTCCACCACCTTTTGAAGAAGTTTTGTTTTCACCCCATCCACCTGTTAATATTGGAGGACAAAGGTGTGGGAGAAGGGCATACCTCTGACAGTCATATAGATGAGATTATTTCAGGGCACAGCACTGCTGTCCTTTGTGGGACTAGTTGCTATCAGTCAAGGCTTAAAATCCACTTATGAGTCCCAACTAGAGTGGATCCATTCAACCTATGGAATTTGCATGAGCCAGTTACCAAGCTGTTGTTATTTTCAGCTTTATTTATATCCCACCTTTCCCTCAAGATTAAGACTCAAGGGAGTTTACAAATTCCTGTTGATTCAGGGGCTGGACAGATTGCCCCGAAAGAGCAGCTCTGTGCCACCCCTGGGAGCGCTGGATCGGAGCCGCAGCAACCGCACGTCACAGCCCTGATCCCGTGCTTTGCTGACCCAGAAAGCTGTCTTTGCCACTGCCGTGGCATTTTTTCTTCATTTTTGCAGCAAAGCATGTCTAAACGCTGTGCCACAGAAGTGCCCCAATGCTGCCTACTGTCTGGTTGGGTGGGCGGCTTCCCAGTGGCTTGGGGATGGAGTTGGGGCATGTGGCATGTGGTCGCCATGCTCCCACTCTGCCCTGAGGCCAGTGTTTATCACTGGTCTGTTTAGGGCCTCACAGTAGGTCTATTCTAGTTGGAACTAGCAAATGGATTTAGGTCCAAATTGCAACTCACAAAGCCACAAGAGACTCATCCTCTGTTTAGAAGCATGAAGAATATTAGAAAATATTTGAAAAATTGTCCAAAATGTTTTTTTTTAAATACTGAGGAACTCTGAAAAGAAGAACCCTGTTCTGACAAGACTCTTCGCAATTTGGGACTTATTCTGCACGAAATTCACATGTGGTTGTTTTGTGAAGGAAACAGTGATTTCTACATAGAAAATAATATTTCTATGCAGATTTCCTACACAGAAAAAGCTTTTTCCTATAGTTCATTTGCATGGAAAACAGCACTTAATGTGCTGGAAACATCCTTTTCTGTGCAAGAAATAATATTTCTGTGTGGAAATATTATTTTCTGCACGGAAAATGTTGTTTCATGTGCAGAAAATGCTGCTTTCTATGCAAAAATAACTGATTGCAAATTTTGCACAAAGCAGGTCCCAAATTGCAAATGGGCTTCCAAGACTTTCTTGCAACAGAAAGAAAATGCTAAAGTTATTCACTGCTTCCTTTGAGAAGAAACAAAGTGAAGAAATACATCCCTTCCACTGTAGAAAGTAGCCACCCTAACAGAACATTCATAGCTCAAGCTGCTCTTAAAAGCATGAAGAGAAGGAACTGCCCAGATGAGAAATGTTCAGCCTTCCAGATGTTTTTGGCCTACAGTTTTCACTATCTGTAACCATAATGCCTTGGGCTTCTAGGGAGTGATGTTTAAAAGTGATCCGGAAAGCCAAATTTTTCTCAGCCCTTGCTTATCACAAAGTCAAACTTATCAGGTTCCTGTACCTTTGGAAGCTTTAGTAATTACAATTGGCCCTCCATATCCATGGATCCTGCATTCACAGATTCAACCTACCACAGTTCGAAAATATTCATTAAAAAAAATCCCAAAAACAAACCTTGATTTTGCCATTTTATATAAGGGACACAATTTTACTACCCCATTGTATAAAATGGGACTTACTGTAATCATCCACGGATTTTGGTATCCATGGGGGTGGGTCCGAGAGACAAACTCTAACACAGTGATACCCAAACTTTGCTCCTCCAGATGTTTTGGACTTCAGCTCCCAGAATTCATTACTGTTGACCAAGCTGGCTGGGGCTTCTGGGAGCTGAAGTCCGAAACATTTGGAGGACCAAAGTTTGGGAATCTCTGCCCTAGCAGATACCAAGGGCCCACTCTATCTAATGTTTCCATTTGCTGACAGATAAAGAGCTTTTTGCCAAGCACACTTCTAATGTATAAATGAGGAACCTTTGCTATTGGGATGTTTGATCTTTCTTTTAAAACTTCGTATGTCTTTTCAATAATTTTATATTGTTTTATGTGATTTTTAAATTGTTTTTTTTTAATATATAAAAAGTGGCAGAAAGATGTCACTTCTTTTATCTGGTAAGGCAAGAAACCAAGGGTAGGATTAAGTTATTACAAGATAAAAAAAAGAGAGAGGAGGTTTAGACCTTTCAGATTTAAGAACTTAGTACTCTGTGTGTTATATGGTACGGCTGAAAGACAGGATAACCTTGTCAAATGAAAGATTGTTACAATTAGAGAGTTCCAATTTGAACTCAGTCTTACATGTCTGTCTGTGGGTGAGACAGTAGTGTATGTTTGTTTTTGTTTAGTAGTTCATTTAAGTTTGTTTGGGTATTGTTGTTTCTATATGCTTGTTTCAGATATCTGCATAAAACATGTTTGTGGTTGTGTTTAGATTTATTAAAAATATTTAATGTTATAATTGTTAGCTTTCTGGAAGCCACCCTGGGTCCCACTTTGGGAGAAAAGTGGCATGCAATTAAAATTAATGTATATATATATATATATATATATATATATAAGCCAAAACAATCTCCAAGTCACAGTGAAAACAGTCAGGTCTTTAAAATGTCATATGACTACTCTCAGTCTTAGATCTTTGCATTTCCCGTGACTTGTTTAAACATCAAAACTTGCACCATGTGTGTATGTTGTGTGAAGGTTACAGTTTTTCTGACCTCATAAAATTAAGTTCTGTCACAGCAAGACTCTTCCCTTGCTCCCTATGTTCCCACACCCGAGTTTTGCCAGAAATGAGAAAAGTGTTCTCATGGTAGTAAGAGTAAGCACATTCGTGGAAGCTACATTTCCTCTTGTCTCAAAAGCGGAAGCTAGCTTTCCAAGGTCATGGTGACCGGAAGGGCTGTTAATCTGGAGGCAAAAAACAAAACAAGACACTATGAAGGCAGATAATATTTTTAGAGTAGTGGGGCAGTTCAGGAAGGATTCTTCCTGTGTTAAGTCCAAGCATGGCTTTCCTCCCCAAAGCTGATATCTGAGGAGTAATGTGTGTATAGAAAGGAGGGAACTGGTTCTCCCAGGCGGAAGTAATATCTGTCTGTGTTTGGTTAGTTCTACTTGGATGCTCTCTTGTCACAGGGTATATCTTTTGTGGTTATTGTTAACCGTCTCCAAGTCGATCTCTACTCATAGTGACCCTGTGGATGAGACATCTCCAAGAGACCCCCCTATCTTCCACAGCTGTGCTTAGGTCCTGTAAATGCATGCCCATGATCTCCTTGCTAGAGTCCACTTATCTAGCATGAAGACTTCCTCTCTTTCTACATTCTTCTGCCTTTCCTAGCATCATTGTCTTTTCCAATGACCCATTCCTTCTCATGAGTATCCTTCTCATGGGCAAAGTATGACAGCCTCAATTTTATCATCTTGGCCTCCAGGCACATTTCAGGCTTGATCTGTTCTAGGACCCATTTGCTTGTCTTTTTGGATGTCCACAGTATCCTCAGCATGTGGAGAAGCTGGAATGCATCCAGAGGAGGACAACCAAAATGGTAAAATGTCTGGAAACCATCAAGCCCTATGAGGAGTGACCTAGGGATTTGGGTATGTTCAGCCTGAAGAGAGAAGGTGAAGAGGTGATATGATATGATATTTGAAGGGATGTCATGTTGAGGATGAAGCAAGCTTGTTTTCTGCTGCTCCAGAGACTATTGAGATTATCACACATGCAAAAAGACCCAGCTTACCTCTTCTTCACTGGAGCCCAATTCAGGCTGAAGCTGGGTCTTATTGCATGGCTTTTCAAGCTTAATTCTGAGTACATCCCCACTCCATTGTGGATCCAAAATGTGCTCCCGTGGCCATTTTTTAAAGTTGGGTTAAAAATGGCCACTGGAGCACGTTTTTGGATCTGCATTGGAGCGGGGATGTACTCAGAAGCCAAATTAAGCTTGAAAAGCTATGCAATAAGACCCAGCTTCATCCTGAATTGGGCTCCAATGAAGAAGAGGTAAGATAGGTTTTTTTGTATGTGCAATAATCTCCTACGCTATGGAGCAGTGGATGCAAACTACAGGAAAACAGATTCCACCTCAAGATTAGGAGGAACTTCCTGACAGTTAGAACTGTTCAATAGTGGAATGCACTCCCTTGGAGTGTGGTGGAGTCTCCTTCTTTGGAGGTTTTAAACAAACTGGATGGCCAGCTGTTGGGGGTGCTTTGGTTGTGTATTTGTGCATGGCAGAGAGGGTTAGACTAGATGGCTCTTGGGGTCCCTTCCAACTCTGTGATTCTATGAAAAGCAAACTGCTGCATCCTCTCTTAGCTTGTGTATTCTTCCTTGGTTATCACTTTTGCCATCTTGATTATGCTCTGATGTTCTGTGGCCACACACATCTCTATTTTCATCTGTGAAATCTTTAAGGGTATAGGAATACAGGAAACTGGAACTGAACAGTATCTAGAGCAGGGATAGGCAACCTAATGCCCGGGGGCCAGATGTGGCCCCCCAAGCCTTTGGACCGGCCCCAGGCCGGTCCTGCTGCCGCCGCTGCCGCCACCCCCACCACTGCCCGCCATGATGATATTGATTATTATTGTTATTACTTGTTCTTGGGGTTTTCTTGGCAAAATCTCCACAGGGGTTTTGCCATGGCTTTTCTGGGGCTGAGAGAGTGTGCATGCATATTTTTTTATTTTAATTTTAATTTTTATTTATTTATTTATTTTTGGTGCTTCGGCCCCCCAATTGTCTGAGGGACAGCAACCCAGCCCCTGGCTCAAAAAGGTTGCCTACCCCTGATCTAGAGGGTCACATGATTGCAACCCCTGGCCTAAAGGATCACACGGATCTGTTGTAAGGATAAGCATATATGTGGAAGAGAGCGATGGAGGGAAGGAGGAAAGGAGGGAGGCTGAGAGAGGTGGAGGCTTCTATGCTTGCCAAGCTGCTTGAAGAAAGAACAGGAATTTAAAAGGTGCTATTTAGATGCTGTTACATAATTTGGCCTTAGACCATATCAAGTGGACTCCACTTGCTACAAAACATTTCTTTTTCAGGGCCCTTTGGGAATATTTCTGTTGGTTTCCCACCTGTAAGAGAGCCAGCATGGTGTAGTGGTTTGACCCTTGGACTATGACTTTGGAGATCAGGGTTGGAATCCTGGCTCAGCCATGAAAACCCACTGGATGACCTTGGACAAGTCACACTCTCTCAGCCTCAGAGGATGGCAATGGCAAGCCCCTTATGAAGAAACTTGTCAAGAACTACTCCAGGATAGGCTTGCCTTAGGGTTGCCATAAGTTGGAAGTTACTTGAAGGCACACAAGAACAACCAATTCCCACCTGTAAAACATTCCATCTTCTGTCTTGTGTTGAGTTTTGGTAACAACGTTGATAAGGACTGTGAAAGTGCGTCGCACAGTAGAATAAAAATGACTGTCGAGGCGACAGCAATCTCCTCTGTAGAGGAAACTACCCTTCCTGTCCTCTGAGAGGAAGAAAAACGGGTGAAAATAATCCCTCGGAAACAGCTTGCAGGAAATGGCAGCAAACAGGAGAAGGGCGGTGGTGGGAACGGAAGCTCCAGGCTGGAGAACCCTAACTGTTCCTGTGGAAGAGAGGGGCTGACAAACACTGGGGACATCTAGTTCTCCCAATAAACCCTCCCCACCTTTGAGGGGTTTCTCTGTCCCATTAACAGATGCATGACAAGAGTACAGCACAACTATTTCTGACATGGTGCAGCAGTGCTTTTATTGAGGGCCTTAATACATTACACAGTTACAGATTCTTCATCTACGGATTCAAGCTTCCAAGGCTTGAAAATATTATATATGGCGTTTTAAGTTTTATATTATATAGAAATATTATAAATATTATAAAATGGTGTCCCTTATATAAAATGGGAAAATCAAGAGTTGCTTTTTTGGAATATATATATGCAACTCCTGATTTTCCTATTTTATATAAGGGACACCATTTTACTACACCATTGTATGAAATGGGACTTGAGCATCCACAGATTTTAGTATCCATGGGGGGGGGGGGTCATGGCACCAAATCCCAGCACATATAAAGGGCCCACTGTATAATGCTATGTTTCCACTTTAACTGCCATGGATGTATCCTATGAAATCCTGGGATTTGTAGTTTGGCCAGAGACACTACAGGAGATCTTTGGCTGAGAAGTTTAAGTACCCCTTCCTACATTGCAGATCTCAAGGTTCCACAGAATGTTGCTCATGGTAGTTATAATGGGATTATAGTGCTATTTCTATTTGGTGTGAATGCGCCCTTAGTTATTACAACCCTAAGAGACAAGTAATCTCTCCTGCTCACATCCAGCCCAGTAAAGTATTGAGTTTTAAGGGTCGATTTCTCCAGTTCATTTCCATACACTATTACATGACTTCTGATGTCTCACATGACAAATTTCACTTGTTGAATTTCTGCCTTGGGTCACATTTCAGAGGCACTACAGTCTATTGAGATGCATGCTTGTAGTGTCAGAGTTAGTTTATCCCATTCAGGGAGAAAGGTTGGATATATGTACAATAAATCCCATTTAGTGGATCCCATTCAGAGAGAAAAGTGGGATAGAAATGCAATATAAATAAATAAATAAATAAATAAGTTTAGACTGCTAAGAAAACATATATGGATTTTCTAGCTTTTTTATTTTTTATCTTGTCCCCACTTGTCCTGAAGTGCCTCTGTTTTCAGATTGCCAGTCTCTTGACTAAGAAATGGCCTCATCTACTCAGGATGTCTGGCCTTCATGCTTTGAGCCTCATACATAAGTCGTACTTACATAACAATGGGTGTAGATGCGAGGTTGAATTTGCTTTTGATTTTTATATTTCAGGTTTTTAGTCCATACATTTTTTAATTTGCTTTTGGTTTTTATATTTCAGGTTTTTAGTCCATACATTTTTTAATTTCC
>CM034703.1:146861076-146874919 GCA_020142125.1 Phrynosoma platyrhinos
TGGCATTCCCTTCTAAATGTTCACAGACTCTCTGTTTCATGAACTGTTGCAGAAACTTTCCTGGTATTGATGTCAGACTAACTGGACGATAGTTGTTATGAGGAGAGACTTAGGGAGCTGGATATGTTTAGTCTGAAGAAGAGAAGGTGAAGAGGTGATATGATAGTGCTGTTTAAGTATTTGAAGGGGTGTCATATTGAGGATGGAGCAAGTTTATTTTCTGCTGCTCCAAACATAGAACAACGGATACAAACTCCAGGAAAAGAGATTCCACCTCAACATGAGGAAGAACTCCTGATGGTAAGAGCTGTTTGACAGTGGAACACACTCCCTTGGAGTCTGATGGAGTCTCCTTCTTTTGAGGTCTTTAAACAGAGGCTGGATGGCCATCTGTCCAGGGTGCTTTGATTGTGTGTTCCTGCACGGCAGGGGGGTTGTGGTCTCTTCCAACTCTATGATTTTTATGTATCTTCTCAGCACCTTTAACAGAAATTGTGCCTAGAAAGGAATAGTAAGTTGGTATGTCCTACACAAACCCTCCTCCAGGTTGCCTAGAAATCTACACAGCAGCCCATAATGGATTATATAACATTATGTAACATACAGCTCCTATGGTTTGTAGCTTTTAAGCTTTTTTAAAACAAGTTTCTTCTCTTCAGTGTTTGATAAAAGTGGGAATGACACCATGTATTTCAGGGTCAGGTAGGTGTGATCTTCTTGATGTTGTTTGTACTGAAATTTTCATCAGACTATGCAGCAATAGTCAGCCCTATCCAGGACAGCATGATGGGAGTTGCAGTCCAGAAGCATAAAGAGAAACATGGTTGCCTACCCTGACCTAGGCTGCATTCGCACTGTAGAAATAATCCAGTTTGACACCACTTTCACTGCCATGGTTCAATGCTATGGAATTCTAGTGACACGAGAACTCTCTGACA
Source organism: Phrynosoma platyrhinos (assembly GCA_020142125.1). NCBI lineage: Eukaryota > Metazoa > Chordata > Lepidosauria > Squamata > Phrynosomatidae > Phrynosoma > Phrynosoma platyrhinos. Next base: position 146,862,015 of record CM034703.1, read on the forward strand.
GAGAACGCTAAATGTATCACAAAACTACAAATCCTAGAATTCCATAGCAGTGAGCCATGGCAGTGAAAGTGGTGGCAAACTGGATTATTTCTGCAGTGTGGTTACAGCCCTAGACAGTTTCTTGTGTTAAGAAATTTGAGGAGAGTGGAGAAATACATTGTTGAAAATTATATGCTTCCAGGCACAATTATTTGTCCTTTCAATATACACTTTATACAATACCCAATGAAATCGGGGTGCTGAATATATTATTATCACCATTATCATTATTGTTACTAATTTCCTAGATTTATGGTTGCCAGATACAACTAGAAATTGCAAGGCAGCAGGAGAGGAGGACACAGATGCTGAACAACCCATCCTGTTCTATTTCTCTTGATGCCTCTCTTTCCTTCCTGTTCTCACAAGCAAAGGCCAGGCTTCTTTCTCGTTCCATAGCAGGAAGAAACTAGGGGGAAAGAGTAGTGGAGTGCTACACCTACAGCATAGGCCAGGACAGGGTGACCAGATGTCCTAATTGCAAATGAGGACAAGGCACCATAAAATGTAGGACAGTACACATTAAAAACTAAAAACTCTAATATAGATATAAACTCATGCTTCTTAGTCATGCTCAAAATAGAGGACATTTTGGAATTCCTCCTGGACAGAAGGTTGAAATGTAGGATGCAACCTGGAAACGGAGGAAGTCTGGTCATCCTGGGCCAGGATCTCTTCATTGAGCAAGCTGGCAACCCTGAGTTGATCTTCTAATAGCTGTGGTATTTGTTCTACTTCAACAGAGCAGCAGTTCCTAACCTTGGCTCTCCTGATGTTGTTGGTTCACACTTCCCAGAATTCCTGAGCATCTCGCACATTGGCTGGGGATTCTAGGAGCTGAAGCCCCACAACATCTGGGGGTCCATCATAGGGCACAGTACAATGGTCCAAATGCCCGCTTTGCATAGAAAAATCCCCCAGTTCCCCCTCAGGAGGAAAACACAATAGGAAAACATCTTTCTGGAAACCTAGAAGGCCACTGCCACTCGGTATAGCTGAATAGGCGTGGAGATAAATGTGGCCTCATGGACATTACTGGATTGCAGTTTCCATCAGTCTTAGGACTTTATCACATGGGGAAAATTGAGGGTTTAAAGGGTCATTATCCTGTGAAAGTTGCACAACAACAGTGTGAACTAGGAAAACCAAACACATCTCAGTGTAAGTCATTTCCACATCCTGCATAGCAGTTTTTAATCAGTTTTGCAGCAGCTCCGTTATATTTCTACTTTACTTTTTTTGTTCTGTGTTTGCATCATTGTTCTTGATTCTTCTAACATAAAGGCACTTCTAAAAACCAGCAACTGTTGCCATGTTGGGGATAAAGAACATGTGGCCTTCCTAAAGCCACTGAACTTCAATTCCCAGCATCCCTTACATTGGCTATGCTGGATAGGGTTGATGGGAGCAGCAGTCCAGTGATATGCAAAAGGCCCATATGTTCCTCAGCCTTACTTTAAAGTTTAAAACATTTGCTACATGTCTTTAAAGGAGAGGTGTGGAATATGTGGCCTGATGTTGTTGGACTACAACTTCCATCAGTCTTAACCAGCAGAACCAGTAATGAGGGATGATGGGAGATGCAATCCAGCAACATCTAGAGGGCTTCCATACTGCCTACTCTAAACTAATGGTAGGGCTGGTCCTGAACCTGCTTCTCGCTGGCTAGCTCTGTTGCACATCTTGAATCTTCCTCATAGCAAGGATAGAGGTTGGAAAGAGGACTAAGCAGAAGAAACTGTTGTAGTTTCATCTCTCAGGTTTTAGAAAGCAAGGTTGAACACCAAACTAGATGCAAATGTAACTGAACATCTAGCTTAGCCTCAGTATCTTTAAAAAGTATAATGCTACAAATGCTACTCAAAGAAAGGCTCCAGCATGAAATGGAAGATCAGCTTGACAGGAGATGCCCACAACTTTCCCCTGGTGCCTGCTTAAAATCCCCTATCATGGCTTTTATTCTCTTCGTGGAGGAAAAGAGAAGCATCCAGCTATTTATTTGCCAGATTTGCGGGGAGGCACACATATAAAACAGCTTGTATGGAAAAGGGTGGTTCAACAGAAAAGAGGAGAGGGTTCTTGCAACTTCAAGAATTGTGAAAGAAATATAATTTCAGCAACTGCAAACTACAGCTGCTGAAACTCCCCTTTCCTCACCACTACAGAAGACATAGGAGCCCTTTTCTCTTTGACATTTGGTCACCTTAGGCTACCATCCACTCTTTTAAGATTTCAATTTCCTAGAGCTGAAGCCCTACTTTATCCTTTTTTAAAATAACTAAATAAATATAGAATGGCTAATCGCATGTAATGGCATCCTAAACACCCACACTGTTTAGGACGACCACTCAATTCAGAAGTAGACCTAGAACCCACTTGACACAAAAAGCACCATTTTCCTGGACAGATGCACAGATTCAGGACTATCTTGCCTGCCTCTCCCATATTATTTGTGTGTGTGTGTATGTGCCTTCAAGTTGCCTGGTGACTGACCATGAATGCATTGCTACAAATACTCTCTGGTTGACCAGACCAAGGGATAAATCACAGGAAGGCATCGCCCAGGGGAACAGAGGCGGAGATTAATATGTATTGTATTAAGGGTGGAGACATTTTGGTCCTCCAGAGTTCTTTTGGAAATGCAGCTCCCAGAAGTTCTAGCCACTCTGGCCAATGATACAGGATTGTAGGAAGTTCAAAGCCTATTGGTCTACCCAACTCTGAATTACCGTAAAGACTAGAGTGGCTTGGATGTTACTGGTGGCACAGTTGCCCAAAATGAACCCTATGGCCCTCATTAGTGTTGTCAAGCTTGCACTCCTGCTTTTCAACAGGAACGCATTGTGATGAAATCCCCAGCTGAACTTTTTTTAATCACAAAGAGGAGAAAATATTATGTTTGTAGAGCAAAGAAGTTACAGCAGCCCACTGAAAAGTTGGCAACCCCACTAACCCCTGGATTCTGTCTCTTGGAGCAATTCACTGGGACAGATCAGGGAGAAAGCTTGCTAAGCTCAGGGAGGTGTCAGAGAGGTTTTTCTGGGCAGGTCTAGGTTGAGTTGCCAACTTTCTTTCATTTCTTGGCAGGCACAATTATTTTCTGCTTCTTCATCTTGTAAGCTGCTTCTTCATCTTGTAAGAGCTGGGTAACAAGTAGCAGGTGAAGATTTTGAGAGCAGGCAAGTACAATAAGGGCAGGAGGGAGCTTCATTTGGTGGATTTTGATACTTAAAAATGGAATAAAAGGCAACCCTAAAGGAGGGGATGGGAAACACATGTCCTTCTCTATGTTGCTAGGCTGCATCTCCTTTCATACTTTACCATGCTGTCTAGGGTTGCTACGAAATGCAGTTCAATGACATTTGGAGGGCCAGACCTTTCCTAGACCTGCCCTAAAGATCATGACCACCTCTTCAGTGGACTGCCACTGGCACTGTCCTGGTGCAAGGAGATGTACCATCCCTACACATTTGTCTTTCTTCTAGGCTATCCAGAGAGTCGGGGGGGGGGGGGGGGAACAGCACATTGGCAGCAAATGTTCATTGCACACTGGGGCACATCTCCACTATAGAAATAATGCAGTTTGACACTCCTTTAAGTGCTGTAGCTTTATCTTTTGGAATCCTGGACTTTGTAGTTTCACAAGGATTTTAGCCTTCTCTGAGAAAGAGTGCTGGTGCCTCACAAAATTACAAATCCCAGGATTCTGTAGGATGATGGAGCCATGGCAGTTAAAGTAGTGTCAAACTTCATTATCTCTACAGTAAACACTATAGCACATTATTTCCTACACCCTATGACTACCTGTGGCACCTCTGGTTAGAAGATCTCAAGAAGGGGTCAGAAAAGTCTTCTTGCCTCAGTTCCTGGGATAGTCACGGTGTTCTAGTGGGAGTCACAAACCTACAAACTGATTCTGCATTTAGGGCAACCTCTTTCCAGCCTGGCACCCTCCACATGTCTTGGACTACAACCTCCATCATAGGCTGGGATGATGGAGTGAGGAATCCAACATGGTTGGAGGACATTGAGTTAAGGAAAGCTGCCCTAGGGTAAGACTTCTGCCTAGGGTTGCCAAGAGATGCAATAAGACTGCCTGTCCCTTTTTTTTGTTTCTGATATTATTAATGGGCTGGGCAGGCCTCCAAGCCACAAGCAGCACAGTGTGGTGATGAATTCCCCGCTTCTCAATAGGGAGATTCACTCCCCATTCCCTGCCCCGTTCAAACTGTGTCTTGTCTTGCACTGAGCTTCTAGGAAGCCATTGGGCTTGTTCTATCATGAGAATGCAGCTTCATGGCTTTCTTCCTCCCTTGCTTCTCCCAGCGCTTTCTTTCTAGCATAGAGGTGAGTGAACATGTGGCCCTCCAGATACTGTTGGATTGCAGCTCCCATCATACTTTAATTCTCACTGTGCTGGCGAGGACCAATAGGAATTGCAGCCCAGTAACACCTGGAGAGCCACACAGTGATCATTTCTATTTTAGTAGGGTTCAAAACTTTAATTCCATTTCATCAAAAGCACTACTGTTTGGAAGCAATGTGCTTTTGTGATATATCTGGAGTCTCAACTGTGCCATGCAAGTTGAACAAGGAGCACAACAAAGTAGTTTTGTAGGCCTCAAGAAAAAACACACCCTAAAATTTGTATTAATGTAACATCTTTACTAGGCTAACTAAAAGTGCACAAAGATTATTTTTCTGTAAAATCTGTTATATTTTTCTATTTTAAAAATCTTTCACATGCAATTTGATGTTTTTTCCCCTTTTTGTTTGAAGTATACAGATATTATACAGATATATGCAAAATGTTTGAGACTATTGGCTCTCTTCATCAGGCAAGATCATAAGCCTGAAGATCTCGAAAGCTTACACATTTGTGGTGTGCCATTATGTGGAGGACTTAATAAAGCTGTATAACATCCATATGACTTATAGGTATTTTCTTAAGGATAACCAGATACTTTTGCTCTTTGTGCGACCTGAAGAAAACCGAATCTAGCAGTTCAACAATGGGACCCTATACTGCAGCAAGACAAGTCACAGGTTTGTCTAAGTCAAGAAGAAGCAAAATGCAGCAACTCCCATCACCCCCTGCCTACACAGCCAATGGTGAGGAATGCTGGATGTTGCAGTTCATGAACAGCTGGAAGGCCAGATGATCTTCACCCCAGGTTTCGACAATCATGAAGACAAAAATTCATTCTTTTCCTCCAACCCCTGAACTGAGTGAAAGAAAGCTCCCACAACTTCTTTTCAGCATGGCCCTTGCATTCGCCCTTCCCATGTTCCCATTACATCCTACATCAGGAATCCTGTTTATTACCACAGCCAGGAAGACAACACTCCAGGAAGGCACAGAGTAAGTGGAGTCGTCTCCAATTCCAGTGTAGTGATCAGAGCAAAAGTAGACAAGGTGTGGTCCTCCAGATCTTGTTGGATTGAAACTCCCACCATCCCTCACCACTGGCAAAGACTCACAATATCCAAGAGGCCATGGGTTTGCCCACACCAGGATGAGAAGGTTAAAAAGGACGTGGGGAAACCAGGTTGCAGCTCCCATCAAGCCACGAAACTCACGGGATGACCCTGAGCACGTCACACACACTCTCTCAGTTTGACCTACCTCACAAGGTTGTTGCTGTGAGGATAAAGTGGAGGAGCATAACTGCCTCAATCTTACTATTGGAAATGCAGGATAACCAAGTGAGAACTAAAAAAAAAAAAAAAAATCACAGCTACAGTGGACCTCTCTGCAATCTATCATCCATACTGTGGGTTTTGCCATCTCCCTAAGAAGAAAGGTGGTTTCCATGCCAGTGGGGTGGTAAATCCACTCTGGGTTTTAGTTTGAGCCTCAAAGGAGCTATACAAGGCCCTGAATATTTTTTGTGGGACAAGACCCAGCATGGCATAGTAGTTTGAGTGTTGGACTATGACTCTGGAACCAAGATTTCCAGCTCAGTCATGAAACCCACTGGTGACCTTGGGCCAGTCACACTCTCTCAGCCTTAGGGGAAAGTAACAACAAACCTCCTCGGAACAAATCTTGCAAACAAAACCCCATTAAAGGGTACTTTTAGGGTTGCCATAAGTCAGAAATGAATTGAAGGTGCATAACAACCACAAAGGTTTCAGCACCTTGGACAGCTCCTTTAACATTTGGACTGAAACGTAGGGGTGGTTAACCAATCAACAGATATGGAAGAGTAAAATCTAGAACAACCCAACCCCTGGTTCACTTTCTTCTTCCACAAATACAACTTCTTCCTAAACACCTACCCTGCAGGTAGTAGGCCGAGCATCCTTCCTCCCGCAGCTTCTGCAGCAGCGTGACCAACACCGAGTCTTCATCGTCCTCTTGGACTCCCGGCTGGGGCAGCCGAACTGTTCCATCATCGTATAGCAAGATGGGATGGTCCCTGAGGCCCTGATGGGATGCAGGCAGCAAAGACCGGACAGAAAGGTTCCCCTTGCGGAGACGCCGGAGGAGCAACCCTGGGAGGGCTACGCTCAGGGCCCGTTCCACGTGGGACGAGTCGTACAGCTCCCGGCTGCGGCAGTCGAGGATGTGGAGGCATGGAGAAGGGGAGGCCAACTTGGTCCTCAACCATGACGTAGACTTTCCTAGGTCTTCCATGTAGCCACCAGCCACGGGTCTGGCAGGCCAGAGTAGTTCTCGCTTGGTCTGGCCACCCAACAGACCACTACCTGAATCGTTCCAATGGCATAAGAGGCAAGCCAGCACCAGGAGAACTACTCCGTTTCTTCACTCCTGCAAAAAGTATATTTTTTTGGCAGAGGAAACAGGAGGCATACCTTTTGACAGACTGTCCCCAAGGTCAGGATTTAAATTCTCCAGTGACTTTACCCCCTGAGAAAATGGCTCTTATTTCATGTTGCCATAGCTGGAGGTCACACCTTCTCCATTGCAGAGAACCCACTTTGACTAGAAAGGTAAGAAGGAGGCAACGTGGGGCACGGCTCTGTGATCAGAAGTCATCCTTCAGTCTTTCTCTGTGGTGAGCGGATAGGTCCTACAGCTTCTGAAAACCATGGATGGAGGTACAAAGCGACTGCTGGATTCTCGGAATGAGGAGGGTCAAAGGTCTGGAGGATGAGAAGAGGCGTTATGGAGAACTTTACTGGTGTTGTCAGTTCTCTGAGTAGCAAAAGCAGCTTCCTAGGTGCTCTGTTTTGGATCCTGGCCAGACTTATGCTTCTTCTTTCTATTCCTTACAGGTGCAGCCAGGCAAGTTAATGGCTATCCAGAGTAGCCAGACACCCTTCCAGTTTTTTTTCTCTCCCTCTCAGAAAAAAAATCTCTTGCCCTGCCACAGCTTTCAGAATCGCCAGCCACTGTTTGTGGCCCAGCCTGCAGAAACTCCTCCTTGGATCTGTCCAACTGCAGTCTACCTGACACCGGAGGAGAGGATGTGTTGGGGCAGAGACCAAGGGGGAGCGGCTTCGTGGTTAGCATGCATCCAGATAAGGTCTTAGGGGAAAGGGAAACAAAGAACTACAAGAGAGAAAGAGAGTGATCAAGCAAGCCAGCAAGCCAGCGTGGTTTGCTTGAGGTTCCAGGAGCAATGCCTCAGGATCCCAGAGAAGAATGGCTTGTGAGCGTGGCTGTGTAATCCATCATGGGATGAACCTGCAGTGAAAAAGCAAAGGAGAGGAATGAGCCTGGGAAAAAAGAGACTGAGAGAGAGAGAAAGAGAACAAGCAGCAGGGATGAGGGAAACACGGGAAGTGCGTGTTCCCTTCCTGGCACCTTGCTGTCCCCCTGCATCCTGGCCAGATGCTGACGAGAGACTTCCTGGCAACCGGAGGGAAGACGGCAGCCACTGCCAACACACAGGCTGTGTGGGGAACATGGCAGGAACTCAGGACTTTCGTTATGGAAGGAAGGAAGGAAGGAGGAGCAGAGCGGATGAGGACCTCCTGATCGGTCACCTCTTTGACCCTGGAAGCCTTTGCATCTGTGGACTCTCTGTGGTTATTTGGAAAAAGGCACTCTGCACTTGCCCAGGGAAGCTCTTTGCGCCCAGGACCAGAGCAGAACAATAATGCACTTTGCATGAAGAAAGTCCCAGATCTACCATAGATGCTTGACTATGACCTCAGGTATAAGTCGAGAGCAAGTTTTGGGACCAAAATTATGGATTTTGATATGACCTTTGGATAAACTGAGGGCAAAATTTAGAGAAATGTATCAAACGATCTAAAGGATGAAGCAAAGGAAAACAATGCCAAATAACTTACAAAATTCCAGCAGGCGTAACTGTGTTTGCACTAAAGGCTGGATGTGTGAGTAGAGGTAGGGCCAGTGCTTCCAGAACAGATTTTGCTCTTGCCTTTCACTAAAGGATAGTTCCCATTTTAATAAACGTTATAGTACACAACATACTGTACTTCCATTGACCTGTGGATAAGCCGACTCAGGTTTTTTGGGTCAATTTTTAAAATAAAATTTCTAGACTTATATATGAGTATATACAGTAATCCCCAGTATTTCCAGATACAGTTGATAAAGACACATGCACACACATACTAAAAGCTCTGGAGAGATACTATAGAGACCAGGGATGATAATCCTGCAATCTCCAGATTTTGCAGAATTGCAACTCCCACCATGTCTCACCACTGTTTCTGCTAGCCAGGGCTACTGGGACTTGCACACCAAGAACATCAGAACATTTCCCAACAAAAGGAGTTTGTGGTCTGATTCAAGCAAATGGCCCTACTAGCCAAGGCCAAACACAGTTTTGCTCACCTCCGTCAAAAGGGGGCACACTCTGACAATTCACTTGAAGCAAATCAGAACAGCAAGTTTATTGTATGTATCTGTCATATTCAAATCCCTCCCTTCACTTCAAGGATCCTCTTCTTCATCTATATCTTCACATCAACCCTATGAGATAGGTTTGGGGCATGGTTTCTCAACCCTAGGATTCCACGAGAGGTTGCTACACACTGGGAAAAAATGCATTTTATTTTTGGAGCTGGAGATATACCGTATTTTCCGGCGTATAAGACGACCCGGCGTATAAGACGACCCCCCATTTTCCAGTCAAAATATAGAGTTTTAGCACCTCTATCCTCCTTATCCTTTTACCCGGCATATAGGACGACCCCCCCTACTTTAACTACAGATTTTGCAGGTTAAAAAGTAGTCTTATACGCAGGAAAATAAGGTAATAATTTTTATGCATAAAATTATTTCAAGGATTCCTCTACTGTACAAAGTATGAGAAAGGATAGGTTAGGGTGAAGGAGAGAGTGGCTGGCCCAAAGTCACCCCATGAGCTTCACTGCAGGCTGATGATTTGAACCTGGGTCTTTCTAGGTGATGCCCAAACTTTGTCCTCCACATGTTTTGGACTTCAGCTCCCAGAATCCCTGACTACTGAACAAGATGGCAGGGGCTTCTGGCAGCTGTAGTACAAAATACCTGGAGGATCAAAGTTTGGGAGCCACTGCTAGCTAATAACCACTGCACTATGCTGGCACTGTTTCCTCCCTGTTGCCTGCAGAATCTTGATTGTGGAGGCCTAGACTTAGGTTGCTGTCACACTGCAGAATTAATGCAGTTTGATATCACTTTAACCGCCATGACTCCATCCTATGCAATCCTGGGGTCTGTAGTTTGTTGTGGCACCAGAGCTTTCTGTCAGAGAAGGCTAAATATCCTACAAAATTACAAATCCCAGAATTCCATAGCACTGAGCCATGCCAATTAAAGTGGTGTCAAACTGCATTAATTATGCAGTATAGATGCAGCCTTAAGACACCCCTACAGCCTCTTTTCATATGATCTGCCTGCCTGCTTTTTCATGATGGATGGAAAAGTGAACGGGGCCTATGTCCAAAGGCCCCAGATCAATGTCAAGGTTTTACACCAGGGGTAGGCAACCTTTCCCCTTTAAGGGCCAAGGGACTTCAGCTCCCAGAATCCCAGGAGCTATTGGCCAACATGGGACTATTGGCCAACATGGCTGAGGCTTCTGGGAGCTGTAGTTCCTCGGTCCTTAAAAGGGAAAGGTTGCCTCCCCGTTTTAGACATTAGGAGACGGAAATATATTAGGGGATAAGGTTGTGCGTTGTGTGCCTTTAAGTTGTTTCTGACTTATGGCAACCCTACAGCAACCCTATCATGAGGGTTTCTTAGCATGATTTGTTCAGAGGGGGTTTGCCTTAGCCTTCCTGAAGCTGAGAGACTGTGACTTGCCCAAGGTCACCCAGTGGGTTTTATGGCCGAGCAGGAAATCAAATCCTAGTCTCCAGAGTGCTAGTCCAACACTCAAACCACTATGCCACACTGTCTCCTTATTGAATACTAAAAGGCAATTGCTCCATGATGCATATAAAAAAGTCTTGTGATTCTTCTTGTTGTTGGGTGCCTTATGGCTATCTGAAGAGGACCCTATCATGGGGTTTTCTTGGCAAGATTTGTTCAAAGGGGGTTTGCCCTTGCCTTACTCTGAGACTGAGAGCCCAAGGCCAAACAAATGCTATGTACTATTAACATTAATCGCTAAAAGCAGGTGACAGGGGACATTATTGCCACCCGCTAGATCAGGGGTAGGCAACCTGTCCCCTTTAAGGGCCGAGGGACTTCAGCTCCCAGAATCCCAGGAGCTATTGGCCAACATGGCTGAGGCTTCTGGGAGCTGAAGTCCCTCGGCCCTTAAAGGGGACAGGTTGCCTATCCCTGCATTAGATATTATGCCACTTCTTCTAAAAAAGCATCTCTTCCCTATATTCTTCATGCGTGGCAAGGAAGGCTGGTTGGGAGTTGAGCAATGGTGGCACTCTGCCCATGCTCAGAATGACTGCTTCGCCTGCAATGGTATCCTACCTGAGTTCACTCATTGCCAGGACTGTGGCAAAGGGCACTCTGTCCATGCTCAGGTACAAATAGTTTGAATGCACGCTTACAGACACATTGGCACCATGCACTGGGACTCCCAAGGAAGCCAAGGAGGAAGAAGGCTTTAAATAATATGACAAATTGATTTTAAATTGATGTGTGTTTTAACTGATGCCTTTTTAACTGGGGTGCCTGGGGTTGTTTGTCTGTCAATAGTTGTTGTTCCCTGCCTTGATTCATGCGGAGAGGTGGGTAAATAACAACAACAACAGTAATAATAATAATAATAATAATAATAATAATAATAATAATAATGGCACTCTTCCTATATCTTTTAAACGTACGTTGTTTGTTAATAGTTGTTGTTTTCTGCCTCAATCCATGGGGAAAAGTGGTTAAATAATAATAACAACAATAATAATGGCACTCTTCTCATATCTTTTAAACTGGTGTTGTTTGGCTGTTGTTTCCTGCCTCTATCCATGGGGACAGGTAGGTAAGATATCATCATCATCATCATCATCATCAGTCAACATCAGTTAAAAAGACATTGGAAGAGTGTTGTTGTTGTTATTATTATTATTATTATAATACTCAAAGACATTGGAAGAGTGTTTATTATTATTATTATTATTATTATTATTTATTATTATTATAATACTCTTCTCATGTCTTTTAAACTGATGTTGTTAATAGTAGTTTCCTGCTTTGATGCAAGGGGAGAGGTGGGTAAGAAACAATAATAATAATTATCAATTAACATCAGTTAAAAAGACACGGGAAGAGTGCTTTATTATTATCATCATCATCATCATCATCATTGCACTCTTCTCGTGTCCTTCCTGCCTTGAGCCAAGATGAGAGGTGGGTAAGAAATAGTAATAATAATAATCATAATCAGTTAACATAGTCAAAAAGACATGGGGAAATGCCTTAATAATAATAATAATAATAATGACAACAATAGAGGCCCTCTTCACATCTTTTAAACTAATGTTGTTAATAGTTCTTTCCTGCCTTGATCCAAAGGGAGAAGTGGGTAAGAAATAATAATAATAATAATAATAATAATAATAATGTTAAGATCAGTTAAAAAGACATGGAAAAATGCCTTAATAATTATTAATAACAACAACAACAACAACAACAACAACAACAACAACAACAACAACAGAGGCCCTCTTCACATGTCTTTTTAACTGATGGTGTTAATCCTGCCTTGATCCAAAGGGAGAGGATGAATAATAATAATAATAATAATAATAATAATAATAATAATAATAATGTTAAGATCAGTTAAAAAGACATGGAAAAAAATGCCTTAATAATGATTAATAATAATAATAATAACAACAACAACAACAACAGAGGCTCTCTTCACATGACTTTTTAACTGATGGTGTTAATAGTTGTTTCCTGCCTTGATCCAAGGGGAGAGGATGAATAATAATAATAATAATAATAATAAGCAAACAACCACTGCCTATGTCTTTTCAACCGATGTTGTATGTCTGTGAATGGTGGTGGCTCCCATCCTCGACCCAGGGGGAGAGATGAGTAAGGAATAATAAGATGTAATGATGATCATAATTACTGCTAGTGATAATTGAGGCAATTACTTATAATCCATAATTGCTACTCGTAGTCCAAAGCATCTGGAGGAGCTGAATCCCCCCTCCGCCTCCCGGCCAACCTCTTCTTACCCTCCTGCCGCGTCGCTTCCCTTTCCAGCCTCCGCAGCCCCAGAGGCATCGACGCGCTTCCATCCCGCGACAACTCGCCGTCCGGACACGGGAGCCCTGGCTCCGTCCTCCTTTGCAGCAATAGCAGCAGCAGCAGCAGCAGGAGCTCTTGGTCCGAAACACTCACAGAAATGGCAATCCCTGCTTCTTAGTCAGAATGGAGGACAGTCCGGGAAGAACGAGGACAGGACCCAAGAATCCTAGAAATGGAAATGCGTGCTTCTTAGCCAAGCTCAGAAATGGAGGACATT
>CM034703.1:146875535-146890866 GCA_020142125.1 Phrynosoma platyrhinos
TCACACTCTCTCAGCTTCAGAGGATGGCAATAGCAAACCTCCTCTGAACAAATCTTCCAGGAAAGCCTCCGATAGAGTCACCATAAGTCGAGAATGACTTGAAGCAGGGGTAGGGAACCTTTCCCCTTTAAGGGCCAAGGGACTTCAGTTCCCAGAATCCCAGGAGCTATTGGCCAACATGGGACTATTGGCCAATATGGCTGAGGCTTCTGAGAGCTGAAGTCCCTCGGCCCTTCAAGGGGAAAGGTTGCCTACCCCTGAGAGTAAACCTTTGTATCCTAAACGGTCTTCTGAAAAGTGACTGTCCAGTGACTGTCTTGGGTTGTGTCCTCCATTTTCCTTGAAGGCCCCTTCTGCATCTTATCATTATTTCTTGGGAAGTTTCTTGAGAGGGGGGTTTACCATTGCCCTCCTCTGAGCCTGAGAGAGCGTGACTTGCCCAAGGTCGTCCAGTGGGTTGCCATGGCTGGGTTCGCTTTAGGGTCGCCATAAGTTGGAAACAACTTGATGGCACACAACACATGCTCATCTCCTGTTTAGGTGTAGCCTCTTGCTTCTTCTCCCTGCAACTTTCTTTGTTGTTGTTCTTGTGAACTGCCCTCAAGTCAACATCAACTCATGGGACCCTTGTGGGTGAGACATCTCCAGGACCCCCTGTCCTCCACTGCTCTGCTCAGGTCCTGTAAATTCAGGCCCATAGCCTCCTTGATTGAATCTATCCATCTGGAATGTGGTCTTCCTCTCTTTCTGCTGCCTGCCACCTTCCTTAGCATTATTGTCTCTTCTAGTGAGTCTTTCCTTATGATGTGACCAAAGTACAACAGCCTCAATTTGATCGTCTGGCTTCTGGGGTATTTCAGGCTTGATCTGTTCAAGGACCCATTTGTTATTGCAATATTTATAAAACAGCCCCCTTGTCAGAGCTGCTCTGGACTCAGAAGAGAAGGAGGAGTGAAGGCAGGAGGAAGGAACATCAACAAACTAAGACATCATATTACTAGCAGAAACCATCCCAAACTTAGGACCTTTGCTGACTGCCAGAAATAATGCAGCTTGAGGCCACTTTAACTTTCCTGGTTCAGTGCTAAGGAATCATGGGAACTGTAATTTATTGTGGCACCAGAGCTCTCTGACAGAGAAGGCTCAATGTCCTAGAAAAAAATACAATTCCCATGATTCCCTAGCACAAAATCATTTAAAATATTGTGTATAAAATTACCTTCAAGCAATGTGTATAAGGTGTACACCAAAAGTAAATGAATTTCATGTTTAGACTTGGCTTCCACCTCCAAGATATCTCATTGTGTATATGCAAATACATGCCAGCGTGGCTTAGTAGTCTGAACACTGGATTATGACTGTGGAGACCAGGGTTTGAATCCCCACTTGGACATGGAAACCCACTGGTAACCTTGAGCAAGTCACACTCTCTCATCCTCAGAGGATGGCAATGACAACCCTGCTCTGAAGAAATTTGCCAAGAAAATCCTGTGATAGGTTCAACTTACGGTCGTCATAGGTCTGAAACAACTTGAAGGCATTCAACAACAACAAACATATGCAGATATTCCAAAATCCAAAACACTTTTGGTTTCAAGCATTTTGGAAAAGGAAGATTTCAACAATATCCTCTTTTCCATTGAGTTATACCCTCTCATGATATGTCCAAAGTATAATAGCCTCAGTTTAATCATTTTTGCTTCTCGTGAGAGTTCAGTCCTTATTTGCTCTAGGACCCATTTATTTGTCTTTTTGCAGTCTGTGCTATCAGTAGAACTCTCCACTAGCACCACATTTCAAATTAATTGATTCCCTTCCTGTCAGTTTTATTCATTGTCCATCTTTTGCAAGGAAATGGAAATTGGAGATACTATATGGCATGCATAATTTTGACTTTGGTATCCACTGATACATCTTTATGCTTCAGTATATTATCTCATTCCTTCAGAGCCATCTATCAAAATCTTTATGTTCTTCTGATTTCATGAGTACCATCTCCCTTCTGAGCCATGGTACAGAAAATCTTTAACTATTTCAGTGTCTTCATCATGAGCTTTAAAGTTATGTGAACCTTCTACATTATTTTCTTCATATTCAAGTACTTTTGCACTTTCTCCCCTAACTTTTATTGGTAGTTATTCCAAGTCTTTAATATTTTCTATTAGTAATATCATATCATCTGCATATCTAAAATTGCTGATGTTCATTCCCTTGATTTTCATGCCATCTTCCTCTGAGACCACTTTCCATATGACGTGTTCTGCATATAAATTAAACAGATAGGGTAATAAAATGAAAATCTTGTCTGACTTGCCAATTGGAAACGATTCTGTTTCTTCATATTCTCTCCAGCCATGGTCTCTTGTCCAGAGTATAAGTTACACATCACAACAACCAAATATTGTGGCACATGCATTTCTTTTAGATTAATCCATAGTTTTGCATGATCTAAATAATGAAGGGATTTTCTAAAATTTATAAAGTACAGTCCAGTTTTCTTTTGAAATTATTTCAAGTGCTTTATTATCCAACGTATGTTCACAGTATGGTCTTTAGTGCTTCTTCCTTTTCTGAATTAGGTTGGCATGCAACAGCATCTAAGAACAAATACAAAGTCGAAATATTTATTTATTTATTTATTTATTTCATTTGTATGTCACCTGCCTCCCTGTGTGGGATCCAAGATGGCTCCCAGAGGAAGTCAATTGAAAAAAAACCTTAACTATATATACACACACATACAATTATAAAACACTATAAAATACAAAAGGGAAAATTGACCAACTTGGTGTGCAATATTACACACACTTATTTAGGAGCATATCCCAGTGAACTCAGCAGGGGTTATTTTGGAATAGACATGGAGTGAATTACGCATGGAAATGTGAACTGTAAGTACATTTTTTCCATATGTGGTGGTACTGTGTTAAAGCAAAAAATTACTGGAGACAAATACAAAAATTAATGCAATGAATTTTTAAATCTAGAATTGATTTAAGACCTGTGTTGTTTTTGTTGGGTATATCAAAAGAGAAATTTAAAGACAAAAACTATAAAATGATGAATTATATGATTGTTGCCACAACATTATTATATACCCAGAATTGAAAATTGGACTCTTTCCCTACAGAAGAAGACTGCATTGTTAAAGTGTTTGAGCTGCCTGAGATGGACAAATTAATGACGTTGATTAAAGAATATTTTGGGGCTGTTATTTAAATGATTGGGAACCATTTTTGATTTTTAGGAAAAAGAAACAAGGGAAGATTTTTGTTGCAAATTTGGAGACATGAACAATTTGGTTTAGATTTTTAGATTTCAGAAATGAAATAAAAATGAGTTAGTATTATTGAGAAATTTAAGATATTGGGCATTAATATTCCTGAGCTTGGAATAAATGTGTTAAATGTATTAATTTGAGTTGATTATATGTTGTTTATTGTTAGATTATATATTTAAAGGGAGAGGGAATTGGAGATATCAGTTCAATTTAATGCTGTTTTCTTAGCTAGTACAGAGTTATGATTTTTATATATTGAAGGGGAGAGGAAATTGGAGATATTGGAGGTTAGGGATAGATAGTTCAGTTCAGTTTAGTGCTGTTTTCATAGATAGTACAGAGTTATGATTTTATATCTATCTGAGTGTTTTTATAATTTCATGCATATTTGAGTGTTTGTAAAACTTAATAATTTTTTTTAAAAGAAGTGTGAATTGGGGTCAAAAAAGAAGATAAAAGTGGCACATAGCATGGTCTGTCGAAAACTGAAAACCCACGCTATACCCGATTGTGTGTAGAGAAAATAATTATTCTTGGGTTTGCTAACAGTCTTACACAATTTGCAGGGGACATTTGAGCAAGATCTAAAAATATTCCTTTTTAGATTATAACTCTTAGTATCTTTTTACCATTGGCTGCGTGCAGAGTTGGGGTCTGGGATTTGTTTTTTTATTGCTTTAACTGTTGCTACTCCATCCTTTGGCATCCTGGAATTTGCTGGTTTGTTGAGGTCTTTGGAATTCTTTGCTAAAGAGTTTCAGTGCCCTCCTCTGAACTACAAGAGAGAAGTCCAACTCCTTTAGCAAACTACAAACAGGATTCCACAGGATGGAGCAGCGGCAGTTAAAGTAGTATCACACTGCTATAGTTGGACAGTAAGGATACATTCTGAGTTTGAATGGAAAAAAAGTTTAATTTTCCTTTTTTCAATAATAATTTTTTATTTTCCATAATATCAAATATATAGACACCTGTACATGTTTCACAGTCTCATATATACAGATACAATTACATAAATTTGCTTCCCCTGTCCCTCCCATCCTTCCCCCTCATAATCAATGTTGGGTTCATCTTACTTATGAGCTACATTGTTGTATATTCCTTCTTTCGCCATAAAAATTGATCTAACCCCTTCTACTTCTCAATAAACAAATTTCTTTTCTATGTAATCAGATACTGTGTAATATTCTGCAGTCATTATCATTATGTTCTTTTATAGTTACCAGTCTCATTATTAATTTCTAAAAATTGCTAATAGACAATATAATTAACATTATTAGGGAATAATGTTTTTTGAAATTTATATATATATATATATAATTTTTCCTCACAAGTTCATCTGGAGGGGACACACGAGATAGCCTTCTTGGTGGCTGCTACCAGGCTATGAAACTCCTTCCTTGGATAGACTCAGTTGGTCCCTCTCTCTGCTTTCTTTTTGCAGGCAGGAAAACACCGTTTTGTTAAAAAGGTCCTTCAGCTTTTGACTGGTTGATGCAGAAGAGATTTTTAGTGGGGTTGCCTTTTTCTAAAAAAAACCCTGTGCCTTGAATGTGTTTTAACTGTTTCAAAGTTATATTTTTAAAGGGATTCTTTGTTTCATTTTAAAAAGCTTGTATTATGTATTGTTTTAGCTACATTTTGGTTTTCACTTGTACTGTAAGTTGCTTTCTCCCATACTGGGAGAAAGACATGATATAAAGTAAACAAACAGATCAGAGACACCCATAAGGACTGCGGTGGCAAGTGACAGTGGGCGAAACCTATCCCTGCCAAGACTTTATAGATATTATTAGGTAAAAGGTAAAGGTATTCCCCATTGACAAGGTTGTCAAGTCATGTCTGACCCTAGGAAGCTGTGCTCATCTTCCTTACTCAGCCAAAGAGCCAGCGTTGTCAGAGACTACTCTGTGATCCTGTGGCCTGCATAATTGCACAGAACGCTGTTTACCTTCCTACCAACGTGGTACTATTTATCTATTTGCATTTGAATGCTTTGAAACTGCTAGATTGGCAGAAGCTGGGACTAGTGACAGAAGCTCATCCCATCATGCAGCACCTGGGCCTAGAACTACCAACCTTATGATCTTACAATTAATAGCCAGTGTCTTAACCACCTGAGCCACCACATCCCTAACATTAATATTATTACTATTAATAGCGAGTGGATGGGTTAACTAATAAGAGCATACCCTCCCACTATCCCGGTTTGGCAGGGATGGTCTCACAATTAATCCTCTCTCATCACACTTTTTCATTTGCCATGTCCAGCTTTCCCCCTTTGTCCTCAGCTTATTTCAGTTGCTGGAAGTTAAAGTCAATGTGCAAAAGTAGTTTGCACTCAATAAACTCAGTGGGGGAAGGGAAGAGGAGGGGTGTCATCTTGGCCTTCCCAGTAGGCTTAGGCAAAAACAAACTACTGCAGCCTCTCTTAGCTTGTCTGCTCTTCCTCATCAATAACTTTTGCCATCTTGACCACATTGTCCTAGTTTTCATCTGCAAAATGTTGAAGGGTATGTAAGAGACCAGAGAAACCAGCAATTTCCCTTTGCTGCTGCTAGTAGCACCACTCTTTTTTCGTGTTACCCATGTCAGGAAAAAAACAAACAAGTATGTAAACAGATGGTTGGTTGTGTATATTGGAACAGAACCATGTGGGTAGGCCTAGATGACTCAAGCAAGTGCAATTCAGGCTGATACAGGCGTGCCAGAGGAAGCTGGGGTTCAAATCACAACTCTTCTGTTCTATCTTTTGGGCAATATTCTTGTCCCTCCATGTTCTCCCATCTCTTCACATACAAACCAAGCCCCAACCCTCCACCTGGCAAGCCAAGGGTTCCTTCTCAAAGGGCTTGCTTGCAAAGGCCTGTTGCCTGTGTGGTGAGCCAGGTAAAAATAATGCAGTTTGATCCCACTTGTATGTGCTGTATGTGCTGTCAGCTTCAGGAGAAGGCAATGGCAAACCTCCTCTGAACAAATCATGCCAAGAAAACCCCATGACAGGTTCACCTTAGGGTTGCCATAAGTTGGAAACGACTTGACGTCACACAACAACAACAACAAAGCTTCATCCTATGGAAGCCTGGGATTTGTAGTTTTACAAGGTCTTTAGCCTTCTCTGCCAAAGAGTGCTGGTGCCTCACAAAACTACAATGCCCAGGATTCTGTAGGATGGAGCCATGGCAGTTAAAGTGGTGTCAGACTGCATTATTTCTACAGAGTAGATGCACCCCTCATTCTAGCTGCCTGCCTCCTTCCTTGCTTGCTTCTTCCATCATATATTGGCTGCAATATACATGAGGCTGTGATTCTCCTCTGATATTATAATTTAATAGAGCTTTCTGTAGTGGTGAACCCTGCCTATCAGTTAGGTTCAGCACCCCCTGTAGCTCCTTTAAAAAGAGGAATCAAACTCAGAGTGGATTTACTGCTTTATTGACTGTGGAAATTACCATCTTCCACTCTTCTCTCCCTCCTTCCCTCCTTAGCTCTCAATGGGCTGCCTGCAGAAATACTGCACCACTTTAAACTGCCATGGCTCATGCTGTGCATTCTGGGAACTGTAGTTTTATGAGACATTTAGCCTTCTTTCTCAGAGAGCTCTGGTGCCATAACAAACTACAAATCCCAGGATTCCACAAGATGACAATTGAAGTGCTGTCAAACTGGATTATTTCTGCAGTGTGGAAGTAGCCTATGTTTCACTTCCCTGAATCTTAATCCCAGCTCTTTTTTCATTAAGCAAGATGACCCAAGCTATTTTGCTGCCTAGGGCAAAGAACAAGTAGAAAATAGAATTTCCAGTGCAGGAAACAAGTTTCCTGCTCAGAAAAAAATGCATTTTTTACACAGTTGTCCTTTTCTGTGCAGGGAAGTTGTTTTCTGTGCAGAAAATTATTATTATTATTATTATTATTATTATTATTATTATTATTATTATTATTATGTGGGGGATCATGTATATTTTTCATGCAGAAGAGTCTCAAATGGAGAAGAGTCATCCATCTAGGATTCTCCTTGTCAGGGTTTCCTGGCACTCAGAAAACCTATTTTTGACCACTAATTCCCTCCTCCCCAAAGTCTTTCCATCCCTACCCAGGACAAGTAGTGAGACACACACAACTTTGTTTTTCAGCAGTAGGGACTGCAGAGGGGCTCTGGAAGGACAACCATCTGCTGCCTGAGGTGACCAGCTCAGCTTGCTTAATGTTGGAGCAATCCCTGTAAGGCTTCATGATTCACAGTCTGATCTACAACCAACTCTGTCTTGGGTGAACACTTTATTTTTATTTGCCATCAAGTTGACTTCAACTTAAGGTGACCCTATGAATGAGAGATCTCCCAGTCATCAAAAGCCCTGCTTAGGTTGAATTAATCCACTTGTAGTGTGGCCTCCTTCTTTTCCTACTGCCTTCCACTTTGCCAAGCATTATTGGCTTTTCCGATGGATCATCTCCCCTCAGGACAGGTCCAAAGTACAATAGCCTCTGTTTAGTCATTTTGGCTTCTTGTAGGAGTTCAAGCCTGATTTGTTCTTGGACCCATTCATTTGTTCTTTTGGTATTGCATTATGTAGAACTCTTCTCCAGCAGCACTGCATCTCCAATGTGCTGATTTTCTTCCTGTCGGATTTGTTCACTGTCCAGTTTTCACAACCATACATGGAAGTGAGTAACCACTTCCCCATTACCAAAAAAGCAGTAGATTATCAAAGGGAGAATAAAACGCAACACAGATTTGCACAAAATGTGAGTTTCCTACTGTATACTTTGTTGTTGTAGTGTGCCTTCAAGTCGTTTCCAACTTATGATTCTATGAAATACTTATGAAATATCTTATGGCAACCCTAAGGCAAATCTATTGTGGGGTTTTCTTGGCAAGGTTTGTTCAGAGATTTGCCATTGCCTTCCCCTGAGGTTGAGAGCATGTGACTTGCCTAAGGTCACCCAATGGGTTTCATGGGTTTCAGTGGATAGCTGGGAATTGAACCCAGGTCTCCAGAGTCATAGTCCAATACTCAAACCACTATGCCACATATGGATTTTAATTCTTGTAAGTTGCCCCAATTGCTCGACAGAGGGGCGGGGTAAAAATAAATCTTCTTCTTCTTCTTCTTCTTCTTCTTATTATTATTATTATTATTATTTACTTACAGTACAAATTTCATTCCTAATCTCATCATAGTGGTGAAGAAGATTGTGACCTGTAGCTGCTCAATCTGCTGTCCAGGTACCTCTCTCTCTCTCTCTTGTATTATGACTCCTATCTTTCATTCAGACTTTTGCCCCTTCAGCCTACAAAGAGAGGATACTTTCAGTTGGAGGACTATCCTCTGTGAAGGAAGATAGCAAGGAGGGTAACAACTAATCTTTCTAGGAAGGGTGTTGCAGAGCCTTGGAGCAGCCACCAAGAAAACCATCTCCCATGTTCCCACTAAAGATACCTATAAAGGTGGATCTGGTGGGAAAATATTGCCGAGGAGTTGAGAACCGAAGGAAGACTTTGTGTATGTATGTCTGTGTTTTCACCCTTTCATTGACCAGTGGGGAGCATAATGGTCTGCTGAGTAATTATATTGAGGAAGGTTGCTTTTAAAGCAGGAATGGGCATCTTGTGGCCCTCCAGAAGTTGGACTGCAATTCCCATTAGTTTTTTGCAGCATAGTCAATGAGGAGAGATGATAGGAGCTGCAGCCCAATGGCATCTGGAGGGACATTCCTGCTTTAAAAACAATTCCTTCCTCAACACAATTACTCAACTGATCACTTTCGGGTTGTCTCCTGTTTTGAAATTTGCTGCTTGAAATTTGTTCATGCCTATATACAGGACAGAGATGGGGAATGTGTAGACTTCAGGTCCCCAAATCCTTCACCATTGTCTGTGATGGCTAGAGTTGATAGGAGTTGCAATCTGACAGCATCTGAGCTGGTAGTATCAGAAGAATAATGAAAGATTCATCAGTTTTGCATTTTTCATCCTTACCTTTCTTGATTTTCATTATCTCTCCTTTTCATACAGCACCAATGGATATGTTTCAGGCATGGAGAAAGCCATCTCCTTTCTAAATGCCACCTTGGGTAGCAGCACTATTGGTGATGCATGGCAAGTGAAGAATCTAGGTAAATTTCCAAGAATTGTTTTATGAAAACACATGCATCCTCAAACGTGCACATCTTCCTTTGATTCTCATCTCCTTGGCAACATGTCCATTTTCATGCTCTGTGTGAGGGGGAATAAACATATGATGGGGAGTTAAAACAAAAGTGGATTTTCCCATTTCTGGGCTATGAGTGGGTGATCAGTTTTCTGTTAATAACTATTCAAATGACAAGATAGCACTGTTCTTGTAGCAGCCATGAGGGTCAAGGAGCAGAATTTGTCCTAACTCAACTTTTCCTAAAGCATTGGCTGCCAATAGCTACAAGCAAATGATGGAAGTGATTGATCAGCTTCTCTTCCCTTCCTCTCCAAAAAGCCCCCCCCACACTTTTTAGTGGTTCTTTCTCTAGAGAATTTCATATCAGCCAGTGTCCAGTAGGGCTGCTGCCACACTGCAGAATTAATACAGTTTGACACTGTTTTAACTATCATAATAATAATAATAATAATAATAATAATAATAATAATAATATTTTATTTATACCCCACCTTTAGCCAAGGCTTTCAAGGCAGCTTACATTTAAAATCAATCACAAAACCCAAACAATACAACAAGCATATAACCCCCCCCCCAAAAAAAACAAATTAAATCAAATCGACATTAAAATCTGATTAAAAACACTAGGCTTTGAAGCATCTAACACAGATTAAAACAAGTGGCACTCTAGGTAAATAGGGGAAGAAAAGAGAGAACTATCTAACGAAAACTATCTATCATGACTCCATCCTATGGAATCCTGGAATTTGTAGTTTGTTGTGGCACTAGAGTTCTCTGACAGCGAAGACTACCTCACAAAAGTACAAATCCTGGAATTCCATAGCCCTGAACCATAGAGAAGCTCTCCTGGGGGTTTCATGGCAAGGGTTCCTCCAAAAGGCCTCCAAGGATGAGGGTTTTTTTGCCCAAACAATGTGATGTAGATGTGCATCATTTGACTAACAGAACAAAAGTCACACCCTGAAAATGATCAAATGTGATCGATAAGGAGGCTCCATTTTTAATCGGTACTTTGGTCAGTGTGAACTTGACAGGGTTAAATTTCACTGGAGAGATTCGATCAGGGTAAACATAGTGTGAACTTCTATTTGTGTCAGGTTCAGTATTGCATCAATGAATCTGCCCGAAACTACCCAACACAAAAACGCAAGGGTGAATGGGGCCTCAGATTCTTCCTAGCAATCATGAGAGCTTGGGATTCAAGAACAGAATTCTTCGCCAAGTACTAACAACTGTGCTAACATATACATAGGTAACAATCTATTTTTAGTGGGTTTGAAGCAAAACAAAACATCACAATGTGATGAAATGGCGAAAGACATCCACTGGAGTGATTTGGATGTACTTAACCAGCAGTTCCCTCAGGCTCCTGGTAAGGCCACGATTGAGAGCCAGTGAGGGTTAGTGGTTTGAGTGTTGGACTAGGACTCTGGAGACCATGATTCAATTCCCACTCAGCCATGAAACCCACAGAGTGATCTTGGTTAAATCACATGCTCTCAGCCTCAAAGGAAGAGAATAGCAAACCTCTGAACAAATCTTGCAAACAAACAAACCCATGATATGTTTGCCCTAGGGTCGCCATAAGTAAAAAAATGACTTGAAGGCACACAACAACAACAAAATTCTTTCCATCTATTACATGGCAAATTTTCATTCTTGAAAGCAAGGTCAAAGGCCATCAGGAATTCTTTATTTTTATCAAATCACCTTTCTGTGTGAAGTGTATCCATTCTTAAAGATGGAACTGCTTAAACCTCTTGACACCTGCCACATCCTGATGATGAACCCCCCTTCAAAAATTACTCATCATCATCCGCCTACACCTCTTCACAACGCTTCTTCACTTGCACATATTCCCCACACAAGTAGCATTCCTATAGCCACACGCAAAGCACAATTACAGCATGATCCAAACACATAGCTGCTTAGAAGCAAGTGCCATGATGTTCAAGAGGACATATTCATCCCTCTCCCCCTGGTAACTGTGTATAGTGTTAGCTTTTTGCCACAAACACAAGATCACACGTACATGATCAGATATCTATTTACCTACATATGCATACTTTCACACACAGTATTTTTTATTCTAATTCAGGCCAACTCCTTTCATTAGGCAGAGGGAAGTGGCTACCTCCTGCCACGTTCCTATGAGATCATTGGCAGAACATAAAGGCCAACAGTGTGCGTATGCTGGTGGTCCATGAGTAAAAGCTGCTTCTTCTTCCCTGGGTGTACATAGCAACCAGACGGTACCCAGCTCTTACCCCCCCCCCCCACACACTATGGCCAATCTATCATTCGTGGGCTGCAGCTGTCTCTGGAGCTGCAAAAGTGTTGTATGATGAAGTACTGTGCAAGGCCCAGAACATGACTTATGCTGGCATTACAAGGGTTAAGCCAGTGCTAACCACAACAGGATTCCGGTCTCAGGTTGCAGATCCGGAGCATTTGTGGAGTGGCACCCAGGTTGTGGAAGTGAAAGGTGTGTCTCTACAGTCTGGCCTGCCCTCAGGTATGGTGGAGAATGATGTGCTGTTACTAAAACAGAATTAAGAGTCCAGCCCAATAAACTTCTGTATCCAGAATGGGGAAAGGGGATGTGGTGTATCCAAGTAGCTCACTCCTTCCATCTGGGCCTTGTGTTAATTCCAGAAGCATACATGTGTGTGTGCCCACAGATGAACAACTGCACCACTCTTAACCCACCAAGGGTCCAATGTGCTCATACAGAAAGGAATGCAATTTATTCCTCCTCCCCCCATCCTCTCCCTCTCCCTCTTTCTTGCACACACAGATGGACACACAGGCTTTTCAAAACCCAAGCCCAAACATGAACACAAACATCCTCTTTTTCTCTCCCATAAGGATAAAGGCTTTCATTCATCCTCCTTGGGCAGTCCAATCATGCCACTTCTGCAGATGAGAGAGCATTTCCTTGACCAATTTGTGAAACACACCCAAAGTCCCAAAGTATTTGCATGGACTGGCCTTGACTTGAGGTCTTTGGGGCTGAGACCTGTTATACTACATTCCTTCCTCCAGCCGGGACATTTTTTTAAAATGTATTTACAATTAGTTTTAGGATTCAAAAAATTATTATTATTATTATTATTATTATTATTATTATTATTATTATTATTATTATTATTTCCCGTCCTTTTCCCAAAACTGGGACTCGAGTGGCTTGCAAGATTAAAAACATATCTGTGTTAGTCTGGAAAATCAGTATGCAAAGGGATCTTGTAGCACCTTTGATTCTCAAAGGTGCTACAAGATCCCTTTGCATACTAATTAGTTTTAGATCACCCTCCCTAGATTGTTTAGAAGGTAAAAGAAATGGGACAAAATGACATAGTCTGGTAAAATTGTCTGGGGGTGGGGAGGCACCTGGGTACCATCTGGTTGTCATTGTACAGCCAGAGAAGATAATTCATTACAAATGAATTTTTTAAAAGGCCAGTGAGAACAAATGGGTCTGGAGAGCAGCACATGTGATGATATGGGGCAATTAAAATCAATGTAATGACAGTATTATGAGTTTGAATCTCCATAAAACTATTACAGCAGGGGGTGTGCCATGCTCTCTAACTCTTCTCAGAAGAAAACCATGTCATGTGAAACCAGGCAACATTAGATGGGGAAAATTATTAATGAACAAATACACACTAGCTAGGAGAGGCTGCAGCAGTTTGCTTCTGCCTGAGCTGACTGGGAAGGCTAAGATTTTGCAGTGGTGTCATTAGGGGATATGGGGGGTGCAGACTGCACCAGGTGACACCCTAAAAAGGAGGTGACACCACTGCTCCTCAAACACCTACCTGTTGGCAGAAAGAGGCATGGCATTCACCTGCTTCCCTTTCAAACGCTTTAAGAGATGGTGGGAGTGGGTGAAGCTCAATGAGAGGAGGAAGGAGAGGCCCCAGAATTTTTTAAAATCAAAATTTCAAATTTTGAAAATTTGAAATATAAAAAATTTAAAATGTTTGGAAATTTTAAATTTAAAAAATTTAAAATGTTTGGAAATTTTAAATTTTAAAATATTTTTTAAAATTTAAAATTCTTTTAATTTTTTTTAAAAAATTACCTTTTAACCAAATCCTCACTGTGTATATGTAAATACATTTAGGTTGTTTGTATGATATTGTAATTTGAAGGTATAATTTTAATTTTGTGAGTTGTTTATGTCACAATTATTAGCATTACATTCAGTGGTATATGGGAATTATGATTTACGAGTAACATTAGTGCAAAAAAGTATTACTAAGGAATCTGTATGGTGTGAAATGGGAGGAGGTCAATGGGGGGGTGGCACCATGAATGACCGCAGTGAGTGACACCAACCCTAGTGATGCCACTGAGATTTTGCCCCCTTCTCTCTTCCTGCTGACTTAACTGAGTGCAAGTTCCTTTTGCACTTTGCACTCAATTTGCAACAACTGAAGGGGGAAAGTGGGAGGAGGAGACAGAAACTGGGACATTTTAAAGTAGCTGAGAAAGTGGGATGACGAAGACTGATCAACACAATCTCTGCCAAATCAGGAAGTTGGAGGGTATGTTTTGGTTCGGTTTATTTTCTTTTTGTGTGTGCAAACGGGAGGGTGTGCTCCCCATAAATTATGGGCTGTACATTCATTTAAATCTCAAAAGTTGCCTATGAGGGGTGCACCCTCTCACTGTTCCCCCAAACCTGCTACTGTTTCTGTCATTGCCAAAACCACAGGGATGTCACTGAATGTTCAAGTACATTCCAGGTGCTGGGAAGAAAACACTAAATATACCCACTTCTTTGAGGTAAGTAAAAGATGCCAGTTTGACAACCCTATCCCTTCCACTTTTGGTAACATCATGCCTGATATGGAGGTAGTAAAATCAGTACACATTTTTGTTCACTTTTGGTTGGCCTAACTGTGGTATTTGGACAAAATTGTGAATTGTATTAATTTTTCCTGCAGAAGACACACAACTGCTTTTACTTTGCTTATGGTGTGGAGTAGCTTGGTGGGGTAAGATGAGAAATGGATGAAGAAGGGATTGTGCAAAGGGGTCAACTCTGTGGCTGCGTTCTGGGGGCCATGCAAATTCAAAGGGAAACACACAATGGACAGCAGAAACTGGAACCTGGTGGGGGAGGCTTGAGGACTGAAGTGAAACAGAATCTGGGATAGGAGGTCACATTCTGCTTAAAACAGCTGGTGCTTTGGCCGCAAGTTTCTAGCACAGCAGGAAAGTCATTGCCAAACAGTTGCTTTCATGCCATTTTTAGCCAGGGGAATACATCAAGCCGCTTTTTGGCTTAGCAAGACAGGCCGAAATGTGAATTAGAGACTGACTTCTTTGCATCAAGGGTTATCAAATGTTTTTCAACTCTTCTGCTCATTGGGTGTGTGTGTGTGTGTTGTGTGCTTTCAAATCATTTCTGACTTATGGCAACACTAAGGGTTCATTGGGTTTTCTTGGCAAGATTTGTTCAGAGGAGATTATTGCCTTCCCTGAGGCTGAGAGCATGTGACTTGTCCAAGTTCACCCAGTGGTTTCATGGCCAAGCTGGGAATCGAACCCTGGTCTCCAGAGTTATAGTCCAGTAATCAAACCACTATGCCACACTGCCTTTTCTCGGGCTCTCTTCCTTCTGCCCCTCAGCGGTATAGAAATGAGGGGACCATCAGCCAGGGGATATCTATGGGGAGGGTGGCAAAAGGAGGACATTGCCCCTTCTTAAATAAGTTTCTCTCCCATGGACATTTTCCTTAATCCTCCAAATTTCTAGCACTGCAGTTATTTTAAAGGTTAGTTGAGTATTTAGAAATAGAGGCCAGGATCCTGCATCAGTGGCTATGACATCTTTTTGCTTTGGTCAGGCCTCACCTGGAATACTGTGTCCAGTTCTGTGC
>CM034703.1:146898755-146911586 GCA_020142125.1 Phrynosoma platyrhinos
CAATTTGAGGTTCTGAATCTCAGAGGCTGAGCGAGGGCCCACTGCTGGGATTCTGAAACCCTGCATGAAGCTCTCTGCAAGGAAAGTCGCTACTTCTTTAAAAGGCTGTGTAAAAGAGAGATCAATGCCTCAGAGCACATGAGTGTTGCGGCAGGGCAGCCTCAGCATGCTGATTTTAGAGCCCCCAACTCTCCGGTTTTGAAGCTAGAGGCCCTGTTCATTTTGCCAGAGGCTGCTGGGGTGGGGTGTCCCAATTGAAAGGGCTGCTGGCAGTCTGCTGGTCGGGAACACACCAGCTTGGCGTACAGGCCCATGCAAAGCTCACAGCAGTGCCCGAACTTGCACTAGGCCTGTATGCATTTACCTGTGTTGAATTCCCAACATATGAGCATGTGCGAGTCTCTCTTGCCCACCCACTTGGAAGATCCCCTTGGCCTGGCATGTGGGCTGACCTCCAGCAACCAGATGTCACTCTCAATGAGGTCCCACCTGTCTGTGTAGCTCTGGGATGTGTGCTGGTGGAAGGCCATGCTGTAAGCAATGGCTGCAGCCTCCCCACCAATGGACCAGGCCCTCAAAATGTTGAGCATGTGATTTATCAGGTGCCAGCCCCGCTCAGGATAGGCCATAGCAACTACCCCCATGAAACCCCCCAAACCCTCCATCCAGTTGACAAAAAAGCCCTCCACTGTATGGGTCTTGGCCTTTTTCTTATCCTTTTTGGTGGAGGTGATGGCCCCAGCCTCCTCCCCTTTGGGCTTCAACAAAGTAAACACATCTACATATCCCCTGAGGATCTGCTTCCTGACTTTCTTGGGAAGGTGGACCGCTGGGGGTTTTTCACTGCGTGAAAAATTGGGCAAGTCAGAGTCCTGCTGATCCACCCACACACCCTATAAACCTGGATGCCTGGATCTGTGTCTGATGGCCCAGGAAGGCATTCCCAGACAAAGCCCCCTCCAGCCAGAGCATTCACCATCACTGTTCCTTAATTTCTTGGACCCCTTGGTGTGAGCCTTTTTGGCCTTTTCCTTAGCGGTGCACTTCTGCTTGCAACCTTTGTGCCTGTCACCCACAGAATAAGCCAGGGGTAGGCAACCTTTCCCCTTTAAGGGCCGAGCGACTTCAGCTCCCAGAAGCCTCAGCCATGTTGGCCAGTAGTCCCATGTTGGCCAATAGCTCCTGGGATTCTGGGAACTGAAGTCCCTCGGCCCTTAAAGGGGAAAGGTTGCCTACCCCTGGAATAAGCACTGGGAGTCACACTGGCCTCAGAACTGGTGGTGGAGGAGTCAGTAGTGGAACCTGAGGAGCTGTTGGATGATCTGCCTGAATTACAGCTGTTCGAGGAGGAGTCCTACTGCACTCACACCCTCTTTCTAGTCTGACTATGCCTATTGGCCTTTCCAATCTGCTCAATAAAGGCCATGATGGTACAGATTAAACTTGCTGGTACATCTTTGTTTATTGGTGGAACGGGAGTCAGTTAAGCAGGGGCCACTGGCGGTGCTGAGGACTACCACCACTTTGTTTTGGGGCCCAGATCAGCTGGCAGTGCTGAGGGCCGCTGCCATTTTGTTCTGGGGGCCAAGTCCACCCAGGACATCCTGGGTTGACCTGCCTGGCCCCTCGTGGTAGGGCGAGCCAGCTCTGTTCTCTGTCTGGAGCCTTTGAAGGGCATAGTTGGCTTAGCTGGGTCCATTAACACCGAAGACATTGATGGGGGGCAGCCAACTTAATAGTGGCAGGCTCACTGGCAACGCTGGAGCTGCACGCCACTGCTCCGCCACCATTGCTGCCGCTGCTGCCACTGAATTGGCTAGGTATTGCTGTCGCTAAGGTGGCTGCCAATGAGGCTAACAGCATTGGTTGTTGGCATTGGGTGCTGCTGCTGCTGCCACTGAACTATCTCCACTTCTGCTCTGCTTGTCCTGCTCCTTGGAGAGACAAGCTGGAATGGTGCCATTCTCATGCACCACATGGCCTTAAATAAGCCCTGTGACCAATCAGGAGCCAGGAGGAGTGGATGTTAGCACTCCTTCTGGCCCCTTCACCAATCACAGGCACCACTTGCCTGTGACGCCACCCAATAGGGTGACACCTTCGCCTCCCTTGCGCCCCCTGGGAAATGTAGTCCCAGTGCTGGGGGAGGAAGTACCACCTTCCCACCCAATTGGTCAATCCCAGCCCGGCCAGCCTGGTGCAAGGTCTGCCGGGGCCCTGCCGGGACTAGAAGGCTCCCTCAGCCAATGGCTTCCCACCCCCCACAACGACAACAAGGCCAGCCCATGCTTTTGTCTGTTGTTAGCTGCCTTCATGTCAACTTCAACTCATGGGGACCCTTTGCTGAGACATCTCCAAGACCCCTGTCCTCAACCTCTCTTCTCAGGTTTTGCTAACCCAGGGCCATGTCTTTCTTGATTGAGTCTAACCATCTGGCAAGTGTTATTTTAAGAAACTAACAAGTATAACTAATTATGCTCTAATTTTGCAGCATAGACTCGAATCATACATAGAAAGAGAAATTCCAGAAGTGCAAGTGGGGTTCAGGAAAGCAAGAGGGACTAGGGACCATATTGCAAACATACGATGGCTAATGGAGCACACCAAGGAATTCTAAAAGAAAATAGCAAAGCTTTTGACTGCACAGATCATGAAAGGCTACAGAACGCTCTTAAAGACACAGGAGTGCCAACACATCTGATAGTTCTGATGAGAACTCTGTACTTAGGACAAAAGGCTACTGTTAAAACAGAATTCAGAGAAACAGAATGCTTCCCAATTGGCAAAGGGGCCAGGAAGGATGCATTCTGTCACTTTATTTGTTTAACTTGTATGCAGAAATTATAAAAAGAAAAGCAAATTTAGACTCAGAAGGAGGAGTGAA
This sequence comes from Phrynosoma platyrhinos, assembly GCA_020142125.1. Lineage (NCBI taxonomy): Eukaryota > Metazoa > Chordata > Lepidosauria > Squamata > Phrynosomatidae > Phrynosoma > Phrynosoma platyrhinos. The sequence continues at coordinate 146,901,640 of CM034703.1, forward strand.
GATAGGACAAAGGAGCATCAATACCATAATATAAGAAATGCAGGCTACTCCATATTACTAGCAGAAAACATAGCAGACTTGGAACAGTTACTAAGAAAGGTCAAACATGAAAGTGCAAAGGCAGGATCAATGCTGAACATGCAAAAAACAAAAATAATGATCACAGAATACATACATAAATTCAGTGTAGACAATGAGGACACTGAAATACCCTCTAGTCAACCCTGACTCCTGGTGACCCTGTGGATGAGGCATCTCCAAGCTTCCCTGTCTTTCTCTGCTCTGCTCAGGTCCGGTACATTCAGGCCTATGACCTCCCTGGTTAGGTCTATCCATGTGGAATGAGATCTTCCTCTATTTCTGTTGCCCTCTATCCTTCCTAGCATTATTGCCTTGTCTAGTGAGTGTTTCCTTGGCTTCTAGGGGTATTTCAGGCTTGATCTGTTCAAAGACCCATTTTTATTGCAGTATTTATAGAACAGCCCCCTTGTCAGAGCTGGTCTGGACTCAGAAGGAAGAGTGAGGATAGAAGGAACGAACATCAACAATCTAAGGCACCATCTTACTAGCAGAAAACATCACAGATCTGGAACAATTACTAAGGACGGTCAAAGAAGAAAGTGCAAAGAGAAAACAAAAATAATGACCATACAGTATCTACATAAATCCAACGTCTAGAATGTAGAAATGGAAATAGTTAAAGATTTCCCTACCTTGGATCAAACATTGATCAGAATGGAGACTGCAGTCAAGAAATCAGAAGAAGACTAGGAATGGGAAGTGTAGCCATAAAAGAAGTAGACAAGATCCTAAAATGTAAATGCACAACTGAACACTAAATTTAGAATTGTCTAAGCCATTATATTCCCCATCACCATGTATGCATGCAGAAGCTGAATAGTGAAGAAAGTGGACAAGAACAAAATCAATTCATTTGAGATATAGTATTGGAGAAGAGTACTGAGGATCCTGTAGCCAGCCAAAAAGACAAACAAATGATCAACAGATCAAGCCAGAAATCTCCCTGGAGGCCAAGATGATCAAATTGAGGCTGTTGTACTTTGGCCACATCATGAGAAGACATGGCTCATCAGAAAAGACAATAATGCTAGGGAAGGTGGAAAGTAGTAGAAAGAGAGGAAGATGGATAGACACAATCAGGGAGGTCACAGGAATGAATTTGCAGGACCTAAGCAGAGCAGTGGAGGATAGGAGATCTTGGAGATATCACGCTCCTTACAGAGTCGCCACGAGTCAGAGTCAACTAAAGGGCAGTTAACAACAAGCAATGCTCACGTGTTTTTTTAAATAAAGAGGGAAAACAGCAAGTAATCATTAAAACCCCCAAAAAGTTCCAAACACAATTCTTCAACACAAGACCCACTGTTTCTTGTTTTCATTCTAAGAGCCTGATTTTGGGGATGGGGAGATGGTCCTTATTGTTGCTACTGTGGTCAAAATACCTTACTGGGTGTATCTATACTGTAGAGATAATGCAGTTACATGCTGTAGCTCCATTCTATGGAATCCTAGGATTTGTAGTTCTACCAAGTTTTTAACCTCCTCTGCCAAAAGAGTGCTGATGCCTCACAAAACTACAAATCTCAGGATTCTGTGGGATGGTGCCATGGCAGTTAAAGTGGTGTCAGCCTGCATTTTTTTTACAGTGTAGATGCACCCACTGATCTACCATTAAATGCCCAGATATTTATCAAGAGATCCTGAAATACTTCCTGCCCCAATTTACTGTAATCCACAGAAGGAGGAAGTTGTGGTGTTCTGGGATAATTCCTCATCATTGGCTATTTTGGTGGACTTGATGGGAATTGTAGTCTGGCAATATCTGGAGAGCCACAGGTTCCCTACAACTGCTATAGGAGAATCATCACCTTTGCATCTGTCCTCTAAATGAGAGCCATTAAATCACTGAAATCTGTTTATATGTAGACCCTTGGCTGAATTTGGAGGAACTGTATATTAAAGGGCAGCTGCTGCTATTTTCTGATAGCCACCATAGTGTTGTGGCTTCAGTGCTGGTCTAGGACTCTGGAAGACCAGGTTTCGAATCACCACACAGCCATGAAAACCCACTGGGTGACCTTGGGCAAGTCATATTCTCTCCGGTTGTATCTACACTGTAGAAATAATGTGATACCACCTTAACCACCATGGTTCCATCTTACAGAATTCCGGGATTTGTAGTTTTGTGAGGCACCAGCACTCTTTGGCAGAGAAGGCTAAAAACCTTGTAAAACTACAAATCTCAGGATTCTATGAGATGGAGCTAGAGCATTTAAAATGGTGTCAAACTGCATTATTTCTACAGTGTAGATGCACCCTCAGTCTCATTGATAAACCTCATCTGAAGAAATTTTGCCAAGAAAGCCCCATGATAGGTTCACATTAGTGTTGTTGTAAGCTGGAAACAACCTGAAGGCACACAACAACAACAACAGGTTGAAATAATCACTACTTATTAGTCCATTGTAAGGAGGTGTTCTTGTGTGAAAACAATGCGTCTGTTATCCTGAAATCAAGTAATCACTCATTTATTTTCACACATGGTCCAGACCTTGCCTCACTTTCTTCAAGGTCATAAAAGCATAGGAAGAGCTGCCCTGCATCAGCCCAAAGTGCTGTTCTGTCCATCATTGTGTTTACCAGGGGCTGGCAAGGAGAGCAAGCACGCAACAACGGCACCCTCCTCCTACTCATGTTCCTCTGCAATTGGCATTCAGAGGCAAACTGCCTTGTCTGCCAGAGGGACTACACTGTCTTCGTGACTGGCACTCACACTGATACTTGTATTGCACAGATAATTTATTTCCTGAGCACAAATGAGCCGAGCTTGGAAATGTTATTATTTTGGACTGTAATTGCCAGAATCCTGGGAATTGTGACCTAGTGTTGCAAGATGTACAGTCTTGGTACTGGGAGTTCTAATCCAGACCAAAAACAACTAGCAGCAGCAGCAGCAATAACAAAACCTCCGCAACTTTCCCAAGCTCTGCCAAACAACAACAACAAAATCCCACCTTGTAAGAAAAAGTCCATCCCTTCCCACTGCTGCGGCATCAGTTCCAGTTTCTTAAAATTGCTTCCTCATTCCTTATACCTAACAGCAATGATTTGAAATTGTGTGCTTGCATTCACTGGTGTTACTCGCTTGACTGTAACTTCCTTGGGGCAAGCTCTTTACTCTTTCCTTTGCTAAACCATTGTAAAGTGTGATTTTGGTGGTACTTTGTTATTGGCAGACTGAACTTATGGTTTTGCTACCCTAGAACCTACTTTTATATGCAGAGCCTGGGAAAGTTCCTTTTTTGGACTACATTGCCCAGAACTCTCAGTTAGCAAGATTGTTGCCCAAAGAAATAATTGTCCAGGCACTTACTGTAGCAAGGTAAATGCAGCACAAAGTCATTGGGGTGCATCTACACTGTATAAGTAATGCAGTTTGACACCACTTTAAGTGCTGTAGCTCTATGCTATGGAATCCTGGGATTTGTAGTTTCACAAGGTTTTTAGTGTCTCTGCCAGAGTTCTGGTGCCTCGTTGTTGTTGTGTAGCCTTCAAGTAATTTCCAGTTTATGGCGACCCTAAGATGGCTCTCATGGGGTTTTCCTGAAAAGATTTGCCCAGAGGAGGTTTGCCATTGCCTTCAATTGAGGTTGAGAGCATGTGACTTGTCCAAAGCCACCCAGTGGGTTTCCATGGCCAAATAGGGAATCCAACTCTGGTCTCCAGAATCATAGTCAAAAAAAAAAAAAAAAAAAAAAAAAAAAAAAAACCTACAGATCCCAGAATTCTATAGGATGGAGCCATGGAAGTTAAAGTGGGGTCAAACTGCATTATTTCTACAGTGTAAAGATACCTTGCATTCCTAGACACCTCCAGCAGCAAAGTCACAAACAAAACTGTGGTGCAAGAAGCAGATAGAGAGATAATGTAGCAACAACAGTGTCATGCTCATAGCATCCCCAACGATTCTGCTGCTCACCCATCAGTCACAATGCTTCACTTCCACAATGCCTGCATATGATTCATGCATGCAAAGCACCAATTGATGTGCAGCAATGGCGAGATGCCAGGAAGATGCCACCTGCTCCATTACACAATGCACAAGTAGGAGGCAAGGACCAACCCACAGTTCCTCCCTCCTTCAAGGCCTCCCTCAAAAGTCCAGCAATGAAGAGGAAGGCTAAATGTAAAGGTCTCTTACAGGAGAGCCCATCATGGTATCAGTTTCAGCCCACATTCATAGTGTTTCTCATACAGTATATGTGTTGGTGCCTTCAGAATGGAGATCTGCATTTTGTGTGGGAGAAACAGAGAGATGGGAGATACATGAATAGCTTGGGAAGGATAAATTTTGGCCTAAAAGTCCCACAGTCCCAAAGCTCTTTGTATCTGGATGGTGTCCCAGAAACTTGCAGGATGAAACAATGGTTGTGTTGCTCCCAGAATTCAGTTGCCCAATTCTTAAGTGTGTATTTAGGACTTTATCTCATGAAGCTAGAAAAGCAGAATTTTAACAGGATAAAAGCATCCAGTGTGGCATAGTGGTTTGAGTATTGGACTATGACTTTGGAGACCAGGGTTCTAATCCTCATTCAGCCATGAAACCCCTGGGTGGCCTTGGGCAAGTTACATGCTCTCAGCCTTAGGGCAAGGCAATGGCAAATCTCCTCTGAACAAATCTTGCCAAGAAAACCTGATGACAACTTTACCTTAGAGTTGCTATAAGTCAGAAATGACTTGAAGGCACACAACAACAGCAGCAGCAGCAGCAGCAGCACATTTGGCCAGTACTTATCACATGAAATCATGTCCATCCTACTGCTGCTTTGCATTTCTTTCATTACTGTAGCACACCTTTTCATTGAGGGGGAAAACCCATCAATAGGCTCTCTCTGCTATTCCCTAGATTACCACACTACACTCTTATAGCATTGCTATTCCACTTTAACTGCCCTGAGTGCCTCCTGTTGCATTCTAGGATTTTCAGTTTAAGGAGGGTTATTTAGAATTCTCAGCCAGAGAGCTCTTAGGCCTCACTGAACTACAAACCCCAGAATGTAACAGGAGGCAGCCAGAGCAGTAAAAGTGGAATAGCAGCACTATAAGAGTGTAGTGTGGTAATGTGGTCCATTACTATCTTTGTGCGATAGGTCCCTTCCGCTGCAGCTCTGCTTCCCAGGGAGTCAGTGGTGGAAGTAGGCATGATTCTGCTCCTCTCCCTGCTCCTTCTTGCTGTGATCCCAAAGCTGTCTGCTGTGTGCACATTCACACAGCAGCCAGCTTTAGGAGGCAATTGGCAACTGCAATAGCTCATTCTCCTCCTTTCTCCTGGAAGATGGCGTTTGGTAGTGCAGAAAACAAATCACACCACCATGGGCTGCGAAAGCTGTTTCCCATTGTTGTGTGCCATCAAGTTCTTTCCCACTTGGGGTTTTCTTGGCAATATTTTTTCAGAAGAGGTTTGCCACTGCTTTCCCCTGAGGCTGAGAGCATATGACTTGCCCAAAGTCACCCAGTGGGTTTCATAGCTGAGCGGGGAATTGAACCCTGGCCTCCGGAGTCACAGTCCAACAGTCAAACCACTACACCACACTGGCTTTCCGCCAAAGTGGTAGGCTCTGCGTTATCACAGAGAAAAGTTTGATAAGAAATGAAGCCAAACTGGTATGCTTCCATTCTTAAACTAGTGAGATTGTGACAGGGCAGCAGGCTGGTGTGATGTCTTAAGTCAGAACAGCACCATTCAGTCCCAGGAGGGAGCATTAGCAAGTTTGCATGGAGGTGGGTGAGTGAGTCTGAGCTTAACCCCCTCCACATACCCGAAAAAGCTATCTCAGGATTGAGCCTGTTCAATGAATGCTGCCCAAATGTTGGGCAAAATCCCAGGAAACCATAGAAGAGTTTGAAGAAAGTGTCTGGAAACAGAAAATTGTACACTGCAAAACTGTGTTGCAGTTACTGCTTGTACTACTACTCTGCTGCTGCTGCTACCACTAGCAGTAATATTAGTAGCAACAGCAATGGCAGCAGTGTTGGTCTTGGTGATGATGCCAACAGTTGTGGGTCATTGTATTGCTACTGGCCCCAGAAACAACATAGTCCCACTGTCTGATTCCTTATTTCCCAGGGTCTGTCTTCTTTTTGTTGCTGCCTTCTCAGGGAGACAATCTGGCCTGGCTTCTGCTAGAGCCTGTGACCGCTGGAAGAGATTTGATACTGAGTGAAGCTGCTATAAATAGAAAAAGGAGAAAAATCAATAACTCAGAGGCCAGACATAATGCAATTTTAAACCACACTCCCCCTGCCTTGTATCACTCACAGTATCTCCACCTCCGCCTCCTCCTCCTCTTTTCAGGACTTTCTTGAATTTTATCTCCTCCCAATTGACTTTTTGACCAAGATGGTGCTCTTCTCCTTACCTGCAGAGTATTTTCAGTTACTAGAAATGTGCTTTAAAAATATGGCTGCAGTAGCGTCTTCTTTTTCTTCTGCCTCCCCTTTTCCTTCTCCTTGTTTTCTCTTCCTCCTCCTCCTTTCTTAAGGAAAAATACTAAAGATACCAGAATTTCCCATTTAATTCTGAAAGTGTTGCTTTCCTAGGCCTGAATGCAGTTGTTTATTCCAACTAATGTACGGTAGATCCATTGAAACAATTTTTGAATGGTTAATCAACATGTATGTAAATCCCTGAATGATCCTTGAAGGATTGAAGGATTCTACTCTAGTTGAAGAGAGATAGTGTGGTATAGTGATTTGAGTGCTGGACTATGACTCTGGAGACCAGGGTTCGAATCCTTGCTCAGCCATGGAAACCCACTGCATGTCCTTTGGCAGGTCACATTCTCTAGTCTCAGAGGAAGGCAAGGGGAAACTTTCTCTTAACAAATGTTACCAAAAAAAACCCTGCCATAGGGTCATCATAAGTCTGAGAGGCACACAACAACAACTCTAGTCAAGCCATATGCATTCAGGTTCTGCACCCCTTCTCACCCAGGTTAGTTCATCCTCAAATAACCTCCCATTACAGGAAGTGTTTTCATTTCATTTTAAAAGATCTTTGCACTTTTGAATGATTTAAAAAAATAATTTGATACTGGATTTATTTTTCCTTAGCAGGAGAAAAGTGATTTGTAAATATTAATTTACATTATACAACATGCAGTTAGTGTTGTGGCTGTGGGATACCCATAGCCTGAATTCTGTTGCTAGCTTCAAGTAGAGTAGACCCATTGAATTAATGGGTCTTGCCAATGTGTTGACTCATTATTCAAGAATTGATTCCATAGGTCTATACTACTGTTGCCCAAATTACAATCAATATTTAATAGGGGATTTTATTAGCTCAGTTAGAGCACCTGAGAGGGCTTGGACAACTCAAAGCTGGGATCAAACCTGTGTATACCAGTTTAGAGAAACAGAACTGCATAGTGCAAGTCCAAGTATAGTTTTAGTTTCAAATAAAAAGGAAATCACCATTCACACAGAGACACTCACTAATGCTCACATCTAATAACTAACTATATAAAAGGTGGTAGCAGATAGCAACTGAAGGGATTGCAGAGGGTGATACTGTACCAGTTCCAGAAGCAGAGCTCCAGTCAGGGGACATTGCATCCCTTTTGATATCAATTTGATATTGGAAAAGAGGAGGGGTGCAGAAGACCAGACCTTGGGGTATAACACTACTTGGGCAAACCAACAAGATTCAAGCCCACACATCCTGATTTGCAGGTGTCCTCTGTTTAATGAACTGCCCAGCCCAAGTCCAGGTTCAACATAAGGAACAAACATGCAGACAAGCTACCATGACTACAACAGGTCCGAGATCTGGAGGAACCTCATCTTTCTTCCCCTGTAGGTGACTGGGTGCTGCCTGGTCTTCTTCCCTCTCCCACCCCAGTCAGTAAATGGCTGTTGCAGTGGAGACAAGGGTTGGATGTTTCACAAGGAGCTAGTGTATTGCTTCTTGTGCAGCATCCAAAAACAGGTATATCCACGTAACCCTGAGTTACCCACACCTATGTCACAAACATTCTAGACATTGTACTTTCAAATTGGCTTAGCTGGTGTAAAGATGTAACTTCTGTTTTCACCCTTAGAAGAATAAAGACAGATATTTAACCCTATTTAATGACCACCACATTGTCTTTCAGTTATTGTTGGACCCAGTTTGTAGTGAGACTGAAGTAACAGAAGTACAGGCTGAGTTCCTATGCATTTTTAGCATGGCATAAATACATGCTGGCATAGGTGTGCTGGATACTATGTGCAATGGCTGTGAAAGGACTTGAGCTTAACTATTGGGGGATGGTTGAATAGCTCCCCATCCACCAAGTTCAAAGTGAGGAAGAACTTATGTACTTATGGTTGGCTGCACCATGGACCAAGCTTATGCAACTTCTGAAGAAACCAAACCTCTGGTAGCTATTTTTACGCCAACATAGTAGTGCTCCAACAGAGATTCCCAATGCATTTGAGGCAGCAGCCTATTCATAGGTACTTGGGGATAAAAGTCCTATTGAATTCAGCAAGACTGACTTCTGAGAAATTGGAATTGCATTGTAAATCTCTTCACAGTCTTAGCCTTGCAAAGATCAAAGGCCATCTTTCTCTGCCTGCTCCTCTCTTACTTTTTCAGTAAATTTCTAAGGCCTTTTCAAAGTTTCAAGAGAACTGAAAACAATGAGGTCACAGAGCAGAGCTTTTAGAAAAATGGCCTCTACATTCTGGAGTGTTTCATCCCGCCATTTCTCTCCTTGCTTATTGTTGGGAGAGCTGGGATACTGTCTGTTCTCAAGTAGGCATCAGGAGATGCCATTCCAGAGATAAGAAAAGACATTTCCTTGTGGAAAATTTCCTAAGTTTAAAAAACCTTTCATTTCCCAAAATTTCCTTTCAGTCTCCTCCGGTCCATACTAGCTAACAAATACCCAAATGTATTTGAAAGGGTGTAAACACAAAAACCAGATAGACTATATAATTGGAAGTAGAAGATGGAGAAACTCTATCTTTGTGGCCAAAACCAGACCAGAAGCTGATTGTGGCACAGACCATGAACTGCTCATAACAAAAATAACTGGAAGAATAATTTAAACTGAAGAAGAAAGCAAAAACCATCATTATACCAAAATATGACCTGAATAACATTTCAGATGAATTAAAGGACAATGTAAGAAACAGATTTGAACTATTGAGTATAATCGACCAGGAACCTGAAGAACTGTGGACAGAAGTCAAAGACCTAATTAAGGACAAATGCAAGAAAACACTAACAGTGGCCAAAAGAAAGATAAGAAACAATGGATGACAGATGAAACACTTCATGCAATAAAGGGAAGAAGAAAAGCAAAAGCAAAGAGAGATAGGAACAAAGCCAGAAGTATGAACACAACTGTCCAATGTCTGACATGCAGGGATAAGGAGAAATACTATAATGGCCAATGCAGAGAAATAGAAGACAACAACAACAAGGGAAAAATGAGAGACCTCTGTCAAAAAAATCCGAGAAATTAAAGCCAAGTTCAAACCAAGGGCAGGGATGCTCTATGGAGAAAAAAGGAACATAATACAGGAACAAGAAGAAATAAAAAGATGTTGGAAGCAATACACAGAAGAGTTATACAAAAGAGATGAAAGAATGAATGATATTTGGAATGAGAAGCCATGTGTTTCATAGCATGTGTTTCATAGACTACAGCAAAGCATTTGATTGTATAGATCATGAAAAGCTATGGAATGCACTCAAAGTCATGGGGGTGCCACTACGTCTGATAGTCCTGATGAGGAATCTGTACCAAGGACAAGAGGCCACCGTCAGAACAAAATTTGGGGAAACAGAGTGGTTCCCAATAGGCAAAGGGGTCACACAAGGATGCGTTCTATCACCCTACTTATTTAACTTATATACTGAAAACATCATAAGAAAA
>CM034703.1:146924336-146938268 GCA_020142125.1 Phrynosoma platyrhinos
AACAACAACAATCCTGGTTTGAGTGTTGGACTAGGACTCTGGAGACCAGGGTTTGGATCCCGGTTCAGCCATGTAAACCCACTGGGTGACTTTGGGCAAGTCACACTCTCTCAGCTTCAGGAGAAGGCCATGGAAAATCTTCTCTGAACAAATCCTGCCAAGAAAACCCCATGATAGATTCTCCTTAGGGTTGCCATAAGTCGGAAATGACTTGAAAACATACAACAGCAACAACCACACTTTGGAGGGGCCTGCAGAAGATGTGTGGGTTGTGTGGTTTAGGAATGTGGTTAATACAGGTTTGAGTCTCTCTTATCAGGGATTTTGGAAATACATACTCCAAAATTGAATTCACAGGTGGCTGAGAGAGTGACACCTTTGCTTTCTGATGGTTCAGTGGCCACAGACTTTAAAATCATTAAAAAGTAGGGTTTATAAAATTACCGTCAAGCTGGGTGTATAAGGTGTATGTGACACAGAAATTAATTTATTGTTTAGATTTGGATCCCTTTCTCAAGGTTTCTTGTTATGTATATGTAAATATTCTAAGAAATCCAAAACCCAAAACACTTCTGGTCCTAAGCATTTTGGATAAGGGAGACTCAAGCTGTACCTTAATTTTACAGAGAAACACATGGCTAAGGGTGTATCCACACTGCAGTAACAAAACAACACCCTTTTTAACAGCCATGGCTCGCTCCATCATCCTACAGAATCCTGGGATGTGTAGTTTAGTGAGGTACCAGCTGTCTTTGGCAGAGGAGGCTAAAGACCTTTGTAGAACGACAGATCCCAGAATTTGATAGAATGGAGTGACAGCACTTAAAGTGGTGTCAAACTGCTTTATTTTGACAGTGTAGATGCATCTTCTGTGAACTGGATAGTTTCATCGGGTATTTTGGTAGCAAACTGGTTCCAAAATACTTCCCAATTGTCAATCCTGCTGTCCTTTATTGCTACAGGGGGCCCTTGGTTTGGTTCCAGGGTCCCCCAAGGATACCAAAATCCGTGGATGCTCAAGTCCCATTAAATGCAATGGCAGAGTAAAATGGTGTCCCTTACGAAAAATGGCAAAATCAAGGTTTGTTGCACTGCAGAAATAAAGCAGTTTGACACCCTTTTTTAACAGCCATGGCTCCTGGGATTTGTAGTTTTGTGAGGCACCAGTTCTCTTTGATAGAGAATGCTAAAGACTTTTCTAAATCTACAAACCCCACTTAAAATGGTGTCAAACTGCATTATTTCTCCAGTGGTCCCCAAAATATATTTTTAAAAAATGTATTTTCAAGCTGTGGATGGTTGAATTGATGGATAAAGAATCTCTGGATATGGGGGGCCGACTGCAGAATTTGGAAAACCTGGCAACACAAGATGGAGGGCAAGGGAGTGAGTGACCCAATAGCCAACTTTAGGCAAATCCCATTTTCTCAGCCTCAGAGGATGGCAATGGTAAACCTCCTCTGAACAAATCTTGCCAAGGAAACCCCATGGTAGGTTCGCTTTAGGGTCACTGGAAGTTGGGGATGACTTGAAGGGACATAACAAACTTGGGGGAACTGTTTTGCTATTAACACTTGGATTGGTCTGCTTTCTTTCCCATTCAATCTCGGGATAGTTTTGGGATGATTCATTTGTATGGGCAGAGCCTGCCTGTGGATGCTTGATGATGAGCGTGAAACATAGGTGGAAAAGGAAAGACAAACTGTAATTTGTGGTCTGCCAAAATTAGACTTATATTGGGATCTTCTTCAGTGTATAACCTTCATTACATGTTCATTGCAAAATGCAACTGTTGCTCCAACCATCTTCCCCCCCCCCAAAAAAAAAACCCCAACAGCCTGAGTTTGGGTTCCTTTTCTTCATGCAGACGATTTGGTCCCCGCTCCAACACTCATGGATCCTACGGGATTGCAGGAGGCCAGTTCGGTGTCTGCAGATGCAAGAACACACTTCAAAGTTTGCAGGTTCATCATGGAGGCAGGTGAGAGGGATGCTTCAGGTTTCCTACTTTAGATCAAGATGAAGGTTTTCCTCCCCAACCCTCTTATCACTGTTCCTGCAGTTTCTCTGAGAGAGGATATTTGTATTAGGAGAAGGGTGTGTGCTGAGATACACAGTACAGGTTGAGTCTCTGTCTCCCTTATCCGAAATGCTTGGGATGAGAAGTGTTTTGGATTTCGGAGTTTTTCAGATTTGAGAATATTTGCACAGGTTGCACACAGAGCAATAGCACTTTACATTTCTATACCACGTCATGGTGAACTAAGTACTGCCTAAGCAGCCCCCAACGAGCTGGGTACTTGTTTTACTGACCTACGAAAGGATGGAAGACTGAGTCAACCTGGAGCCCTGCGGGTTCGAACTCACAATGTTGTGACTGCAGTACTGGCATTTAACCACTGCGCTAATACTTCATATGTATTGAGAACATGAAATTTATTTACGTTTCATATGCACATAGTCTGAAGGTAGTTTTATACACAATATTTTTTAATAATTTTGTGCATAATACAAAGTTCACTGAACCAACAGAAAAAAAAGGTGTCATTGGACCTCTGCAGACTGGGCCAAAGGGCCGGCCTGGAGGTAGAGTTGGGGCAGGGCAGCTGCACACCGGCTGCCCCAGTCCCACACCGACGGTGTCCTGATACCGCATGCTGTTACACATGGCGCTTACACATCAGGATGCCCTACCGGCGCAGCATTCTGACATACTGCACCGAAAAGGGCAAGAAGAGCCGTATGCTGGCTCTTAGGGCTGCCTTTTGCCACCCCTAAGAGGAGTGGCATTTTGCTGCTCTTTTTGGGACAGCAAAAGGGAGGATGAGGGCCACAGTATGGGGTTGCCGCGGCCACGATCTGCTGCTTCCAGGGGCATCCCAGAGCTGCCTGTCTGCAGAGGCCCATTGTCTCAGCCACCCATGTGGACAAATTTGGATTTTGGAACTCTGGATAAGGGAAACTCTATCTGTAGTTAGTTGCAGAGATCTGTGAAGAACTTGGAGGAATAAACAGAGATGGGGAAAGGCATTGCTACCCAGATTTTATTGGAATTCAGTTCCCATTGTCCTTTCCCAGGGTTGAAGAAAACTCTAGTCCAACTGTATCTGGAAAGTCACACATCCTCTATTCCTTCTGGATGGGCCAGAGGCAGCCCCAATCAAAGCCCTAAATCTAGGGTGGGAATCACACTGCAGCCCCCAGGATTCTGCATTATTGGCTAAACTGGCTAGGGCTGATGGGATTTGTAGTCCAATAACATGTGGATGGCTCCATGATTCCCCCCCCCCAGCTCAGATTGAGATACTTGCCCCAACTAGAGACGATCTACTAAGTCAACAGGATTAACACAAGTCAATGGGACCAGCTGACCATTCAGAAGTTGAGTCATTGGGTGTACTCTGGTTAAAGTGAGCTGTTGGATTTAGATGAGTGAGTACAGGAGAGAAGAGGCTGATGGGCTTAATGTGTGAGTTAATGTGACTCATGAAAACCTTAATAAATTCAAGGTGTCTGCTCTTCTTAAACTAAACTATAGAGGCCCTTAGTATCTGCTGGGATTCGGTTCCAGGACCCCCTGTGGATGCCAAAATCCATGAATGCTCAAGTCCCATTGAATAAAATGGCACAATAAGATGATGTCCCTTGTATAAAATGACAAAATCAACATTTTCTTTTTGGAATGAATATAGTTTAAAGATATTTTCAAACTGTGGGTGCTTGAATCCATGGATAAAAAAATCTGTGGGTATGGAGGGCTGACTGTAGTTTAGTTTGTTTGGTAACTTTAATCATGTTTTAAATTTTACTGACATTTTAAAAAGACACAAACAAATGATGCAGCTTTCAGTGCTATTGGAAGCTGGTATACTTATTAACAGAGGAACTGGATGAAATTAGGTGCTGGATAGTTTTCCATGTGAATTCAGAAGGAAAATGGGGTAGAGCATAGGTGGTGAGCCAATATCTCTCCAGATGATGTTACTAGGGGCATGCAGGATGATGGGAGTTGTTTGGAGGGCCACAGATTCTCCACCCCCTGAGTTAGAGGCTTCATTTTGAGAGCTGGGCAGGAAAGCACATGCTGCTGTACAGTGTCCAGTCCTTTTAGTGAGGTGTATTCAGGAGAAGTTCCTGATGGCCATATTCCCATTAGAAACCTTACGGGATGGTGATCTCTTGATTCCCATTCCTCTGCCCTTGTAGTGGTGATCATCGTTTGCTGCTTGAGAGAACCTGGCTTATCCAGCGTCAAGAGGAATTTAGACCTTGTTTTACCCCCTTGTCCAGGCCTGGCGGGTGGTGGAGGTGGTGATGGGTGGTTGCGAGAGCTAGAAGGCTTCTTGTTGTATCTCTTTAATGTCAACAGGTGTGAAGCTGGGCTTGCGCTCTATCCCCATTGCCACAGCTTGTACCATATATCACCGATTCTTTATGGAAGTGCCTCTGGAACCATATGATCCCTACCTGGTAGCCATGGCTGCCCTTTACCTGGCAGGGAAGGTAGAAGAGCAGCATCTGCGGACAAGAGACATTATCAATGTGAGCCACAGGTAAAGAAGGGGGAGTTGTCTCCATGTGTGTGTGTGTATGTGTGTGAGAGAGAGAGAGAGACAGACAGACAGAGAATGCTGAATTCAATGGATTAAGAGTCTGTAACTACATGGGCAAAGAGCCAGAATGGCTTAGTGGTTTGAGCATTAGACTCTGGAGACCAAGGTTTAATTCCCAGCTTTTCCATGAAACCTGCTGGTTGACCTTGGGTAAGTCAAATGCTCTCAGCCTCAGGGGAAGGCAATGGCAAACCTCCGCTACAGATTGTTCTAAGAAAACCCCATAGGGAAATGGCCTTAGGGAAATGACTTGAAGGCCAGCAACAAGAAACAACAACTACTACACAGAGCTTTAAAGTGCAGAGCCTGTTTTCATTTACATTGACAACGGATGCCACCCAAAAGGATTTTGCACACTCAAATGTTTTGGTTGCAATTGAGCAAAGCCCCTTTGCTTCAAATGGGACTTCTAAGGTAAGGGCAGTGAGCTTGTGGTTTTTCAGATGACCTTAGATATCAGCTTGGCTCAGTATCACAATACAGTTATAGCATTATTATTCCATTTTAAATGCTTTAGCTGCCTCCTGTGGCATTCTGGGGTTTGTAGTTTAGTGAGGTATAACAGCTCACTGGCTGAAAATCCTAAAGGCCCTTACCTCAACTGTAAATCCTACGATCCCACAGAAACTAGCTATAGCAATTGAAGTGGAATAATAGCACTATAATAATGTAGTGCTGTATTGTCCAAAAACCCATCAGTTTCAGCTGGGAGGGCTGATACTGAGATATCTGGGGAGCTAGTGCAGGATGCTAACAGTTACCAATCAATATGCTTAATAAAATCCATTAAAGAGTCATGAAATAAGTTACGATACATGGGGCTAGGAATAAGAAATGTTCTTTTTAAACAAATAAAAATAAACCCTTTTTTATTCCATGTTATTCAGTAGCCACACAAGAACAGCCTTCAACAATTACATCTGCCCTGCCAATTAAAATGTGGCCTTGCGGTTTAAATGTGGCCCCACCAGTGAATCAAATTAGTAAACTTTTGATTGATGAATTTACTGATTGAAGGAGGGATAGGCAACTTCCAAAGATATTGGCAGTATGTCAGGGCGTGTGTGTGTTTATATACTTTGCATGGAACAT
The DNA here is from genome assembly GCA_020142125.1 of Phrynosoma platyrhinos. NCBI lineage: Eukaryota > Metazoa > Chordata > Lepidosauria > Squamata > Phrynosomatidae > Phrynosoma > Phrynosoma platyrhinos. The sequence continues at coordinate 146,930,042 of CM034703.1, forward strand.
GGAGGGCTCTGATGGCATCCCCTCCCCATTTTTTTGTTTTGTTTTGTTTTGTTTTGTTTTGATAGAAAACAATCCCTGCTCACGTTTTATTGGAGATTTGGGTTCCATTCCACCACATTTCTCCTGATCTGTTTGAGGTTGTGGATGAGGGATTTTGTTTAGAAAAGAAAGTAACCATACGTAATTATGGAATGACTATGACTATGGAATGACCTACTGGAGGTGATTCGACAGTTGAATATGCTGTCTGAATTTAAAAGAGCATGAAAGACCATCTCTTCCAGCAAGCTTATCCAGATTATTTTTAAATTGTGAATTTTAAATGATGAATTTTAAATTTGGATTGTTTTAATATGTGTACATTTTATTTGCCCTTTTAAATTGATGTGTGTTTTAACTGATGTATTTTGTCTGTTAATTGTTGTTCTTCACCTTGAACCATGGGGAGAGGCATGTTAATAATAATAATAATAATGCCTGTACTTTGCCCAGCCCCAGATTAAAGCTTGCTGGCACAGTCATACATTTTGTCAAGGAACCTAAAGTCACATTAGGAAAAGAGAGGGAGAGGAATTTGGCTTCTCCAGAAGGAGAAAGTGGCTGATACTTTTAGATCAAGTTCAAGATTTGCATATACTTGAGGTTTTTTGGCCACTAGAGCCAGGACAAAGTGAAATTATTCGCAGGGAAGAGAGAGCCTTAACCTCTGTCCTTCTGTTTTCTTCCCACCAGGTACCTACATCCCCGGAGTGATACCCTGGAGCTGGACACCCATTTCTGGGAGCTGAGGGACAGCATTGTCCAGTGTGAGCTGCTCATGCTACGGATGCTCTGCTTCCGTGTCTCCTTCCAGCACCCTCATAAGGTCCAGGCTGAACAGCGTGGGGCTCAGGGTAGAAATGGGGAGTGTAAATTGCCTGGAAGGAAAGGGGTTTGGTTTTTATTAGTTTTTATTTCTGTACAGAGCAGGAATGGGCACCTTCTGGTCCTCTTGATGATGCTGAACTGCAACACCCTTCACTCATCACCAGTGGCTATATTAGCTAGGGAATTGTAATGTGACAACATATAGGGGGCCACAAGTTGCCCACCTCATTTATGAAAAATCTTAATTTATTGTGAAGATTAATTTACTTGATATAATTTAATTTATGACCCCTTTGTCCTTGAAAGAGCCCAGAGTAGCTAGCAAGTTAGCTAAAATATAACTGATCTCATAAAGCCATAAATACATAATTGTTGTTGTTGTGTGCCTTCAAGTTGTTTCCCACTTATGGTGACCCTATCATGGGGTTTTCTTGGCAAGATTTGTTCAGAGGAGGTTTGCCGTTGGGGCTGAGAGGATGACTTGCCCAAGATCAGCCAGTGGGTTTCATGGCCAATCAGGGAATTGAACCTCGGTCTCCAGAGTCATAGTCCAGCATTCAGACCACTGTGTCACATGGGTAACTGTAGGCAAAAAAACAGCAGAGTAATTAACAGAGAAAGGAACCGTGCCACTGCTTACACTTCAAAAGCCTGTAAAAATAAAAATGTGTTTTTAACTGGATCTTAAAAGATAGCAGTGTGGAGGACAAATCTTTTGTGGAAGAGAGTTGCATAGCTGGGTGCTGGCTAAATGAAAAATTCCTTAAACCTCAATTGAGCAGGGATTGTTGTATGAAGTGACCAGATGGACTTCAGCAGCCATCAGTTTCTCCAGACAAACCTAGGGTGTACCTACACTGTAGGAACAAAGCAGTTTGACACCACTTTATGTGCTGTAGCTTCATCCTGTGGAATCCTGGGATTTGTAGTTTTACAAGAACTTTAGCCTTCTTTGCCAAATAATGCTGGTGCCTCACAAAACTGCAAATCCAAGGATTGTGTAGGATAGAGCTATGGCAGTTAATGTGGAGTCAAACTGCAAAATGCATTATTTATACAGTGCAGATGCACCCTTAATCTGACACAAATGCTCAGAGAGAGAGTGTGGAGTTGTGGTTTTGTAGCAGTGATGGTGGAACGAGTGGCCAATGATGTTGGATGCTATCCCCAACATTCATCACTATTGTCTATTCTGGCTAGAGCTGAAGGTAGTTTTAGTCCAGCAGCATCTGAAAAGCCACACATTCCTCCATCCCAGAGGCAGGGTGTTAGACTGGAGTCTTGAGTTCAGATCCACCATTGGGGTGGAGTGAAGTGGGTGGCCTTAGACAAATCACTCTCTGATTAACCTACCTAGCAGGGGGACTGTGAGGATAAAATGGAAAAGGTAGAAATAGGAAATAGTTGTGCTATTGTGCTGTGAGGAATGGAGAGCTGAAATGAGGAATGCAGAGCTGAAATGTAGGGCCTCTTGAAGGTGGTCTGCTGCTGCTGCTGCTGCTGCTGCTGCTTCTGGAAGCTAAATGTGGTTCCTAGTCTGCACTGGAAATTAATGGCCTTTTCACCAGAGATGTTGATAAATTGCCCCCACTTCACCCCTCCTTTGCTACCATCCCTGACAGCTGCTCTCTTCTCTCTTGCAGTACCTTCTCCACTATTTACTCTCCCTGAAGCATTGGATGAACCGACACAGTTGGGACCGGACCCCAGTGGCAGTGGCAGCATGGGCCCTGTTGCGGGACAGCTATCATGGGCCCCTGTGCCTCCAGCATGCCCCCCAGCACATTGCTGTCACTGTCCTTTATCTTGCTCTTCAGTGTTATGGGGTGGAGGTGCCGGCTGAGGCGGAAGCTGAGCGGCCTTGGTGGCAGGTGAGAGTGGGGTGGTGGTTGTGGTATGCGGGAAGCAGGGGAGTGAGGTTCAAGCAAGCCACTGACTGGAAGAAGAATGGTTTATATTTCCCCAGCATGGTCTCTGTGGCCAGGTCTGCGCAGTCCAGAATACTCTTAAATTCTGGCTCCAAAACTGTCTGACATTCCCCCCCCCCCAATTACCTGGAGTCCTCCATTGTAATGCCAAGCAGCTATTAGCATTGATGTCCTGCTATGCTGTTCACCGCTGGTGCAAGTAACTTGCTCTGAGATCAGAACAAGGTACCCAGCATTGATTACACAGCTGGATGCCTCATTTTGATTTCAGCCGCAGTGGCAACGGCCAGTGCAGCGGGACGCATTGTAAAAAACTGCCCGGTGTTGCAACAGAGGGTTCTGGCTCTTCCAGGAGGATTTGGAGCAAAAGATAATTGATTTTAAACCATTGTAAAGGGGGGGGGGGTCTAGTTCAGGTTCCATTCTGAACTGGCCATACATCATCCAGATAGTTTGCACCAGAACTGGGAATTGAAACCTGCATTCAGACTGCTTGCTGTGAGGAAAGAAGGAGGACATTTTATTTGTCCCCTGTGGGCAAACCCTGAGTGTGCCTGTGTGGGATTTTTCAACAGACTTTAGTCACAGCCTTAGAAGAGGAAGTGCCATTCCCTTGGCAGTGGAATCACTGCTGTCCCAAGGGCTGCACCAAGATTGGGGAATGTGTGACTCTCCAGATAAACTACTTTTAATATAGCAAATTTGATAATATTATGCAAAACAAAATTATGTATAACACATTCGATGTTCCTAAAGTAACAAAATTACTTTCCATCTGTAAAAGGTGCTAATATTGCATTTTTCAATATTTTCAAAAATTATGTTGTTTTCTGGGGGTTGGGAACCTGGAAAAATATTTTTTTTCTGTTTATATTTCTATTTATGATGGGATTTGTAGTCCAACAATATCTGCAGGTCTCAGCTTTCCCATTTCTGAATTATCACATGTCTCGCACTGGTTGCGTCCAGTTCCTTTCTTTGTTCAGGGCAGGCTAGGGAAGAGGTTGTGCAGCTCTGCCTCTGAAACTCTTGGGACTTTCTTTCAGATCAGGGCATAACTATTAAATGAAGTGCTCAAAAGTCAGAGGCACAATAACATGAGATATGGGAGATCCTTGACTGAGCCTCCAATGTTGGTTTGTTCTTAAATGACATGGGGAGCTTGGATTGGATCAGGACCGTAGTTCTAAGAAGGGTTTCTTTTTAACTCTTTCACCTGTGCATTGTATTCTAGTGTAAGCCCCACCCCACTCTTGCCCTATTTGCTGTTTGAGGCAAAACATACAAATACTCAGTGGAGTGAACAATAGTTCCAGGGGACAAATTCATTTGGAAAAATAAGTAGTGTGTTATTTGAATCTCTCCCCCCCCCCTTGCACAGTGGTGGGCCCAAACGTGGTTCATTTGCCATGTCAAAACAAAACAAAACAAAACAAAACAAACAAACAAACAAAAACTGCACAGAAATTCCATAGAGATTGCCTGCAGTGTCCCATGGCTAGGGATTCTGCGGGTTGCAGCCCACAGAATAACTTTCCCAAGCTCTAATTGAGCCCTGCATAAGCTGTTTCCATAGGGGAAATAGGAAGATTGTGCTAGAGGCCATTATTCCCTTTTTAGATTGCAGCCTTAGTTACCTTCCTGATCTGGGGAATTTCCCCTTTAACCTGCTTTTCCTGGCCTTTTACAGGTGTTCAGTGAAGATCTCTCCAAGAGCATCATTGATCAGATCGTCTTGGACTTGATAAAGATCTATACATTGGATGCTGAGATTGCTTAGGTGCAGAAATTCTGGTGGCTGAGTGTCCCCAGATGAACTGATCACTTCAAACAGGGATTGAAGTGGTAACAAGATGGCCCTGCAACTGACTGAAAAGACTGGTACCAGATCAGTATCTTGCATCCCTTTTAGCCATCCAGTTGAACTGAATCAGGTTCGGATAAGTACCTGTCACTCAATAGAGGTGGTATGCTCCTGGTTTGTGTTGTTCCTGAATCAGGCTCTGATCCATGGTTCATCATCAGCCTTCCCCTGAAACCAATAGGAAGCTGTTTATCCTACTAATCATAATGCTGGATTAGGAATCATTGGGTGCAGGAAATAAGGGGAAGGAGCCCTGTTTTATCTTTCGTGTTCACACCAGTTACACAAGAAATGTGGTACCAGGATATTTTCCCCACCTCTTTCTCTGGTCTTATTCCCCAAAATGACAGCACAGCTCTTGCCTTCCTGCTCTAATGCTTCTACGAGTATGACAGAACCAGGTTAGACTGGAGTAAATCCTGCATGTGGTCCTGAGCTGAGAGGTTTGCAGGGTGCAGGCTGATGCCACTGACATGATTTCTTTAATAAATGGAGGGGGGAAATGGGACTTTCTCTGGAGTGCTACTTTTTCTTCTTAGATGCTTCTGAGTCCAATGGTGTGATGTGTTCAGAGAAGTACCAAAGTGAATGGATAAAGTTCCTGAACACTTTCGGACTTAGAAAAAATGTCTCCAAAGGTGCTGTCTCTGTCTCATCCTCACTTTGTCTGTCTCTCTGTTTGTCTGTAGAGTCAAAGGTTTAGTTCAGTAACTGTGCAGCCCTCCAAGCATTGTTGGGCACCATCTCCCATCATCCCTAGGCAACATAGTTAGTGTTGAGGGTCATGAAGGTTGCATCTGGAGAGCCATAGATTCCCTGTGCTAGATCAAGACACATACCCTTTTCTGTGTCCCTTTTTACAGGAAAGAGACAATGTGGTCAACTCCAGTGTAGGAAGCCTTTTGTCTTTCTACATTTCCCTCATTGGGTGTGAATAGTCTGGGTACCTCTTTTGTATTTCCCCCCATGTTTTAGTGACCAGGGCTGAGATAAAGGAAAGAAGGCTTTGAATTCCTGGAATTGGAGGAAGACACAGGGAAGAAGATGATGAAGAAGAAGAACAAGAAAAAACAACAACCAAGAAGGCATAGGCCAACTGAGGAAGGTTATTCTAAGCAAGTTTTCTCTCTGTGTGCTTTGAAACTTTTCCAGGAGTCCAAGGGTGCATCTACACTGTAGAAATAATTCAGTTTGACACCACTTTAACTTCCATGGTTCCATCCTACAGATAGATCTGTAGGTTTCTGAGACATAAACACAACACTCTGGCAGAGAAGGCTAAAGACCGTGTAAAGCTATAAATTCCAGGATTCCATAGGATGGAGCTACAGGACTTAAAAATGGTGTCAAACTACATTATTTCTATGGTGTAGATGCGCCCTATGTGTGATGGGAGGACATTTCCCTTTGCATGTTTTTAAAAGTGTGAATGAAGTAGGCAAGTCTCACACAGACAGGGTTAGTGGAGAACCAAGAGTGACTAACACTACCTATGAGGTGCACACTTGGTGATACTCTTGGGTTTGCTGCCATACAATGTGTGAAATGGCCTTGGGCTTCTACCAGAAACTGCTAATATATTTTCAGGTTGTACTGAGGAGATTTGGGAACTTAAAAAGACATCCTCTCAGTATTCCTGGAATAGTAGACAAAACACTGAACTAAAGATTAAAGGTATAGTTTGCTATGCCCTTTGTATGTGTGTTGTGTGCTTTCAAGTCGTTTCTGACTTAAGGCGAATCTATTATGGGGATTTCTTGGCAAGATTTGTTCAGAGGAGGTTTGCCATTGCCTTCTCCTGAGGCTGAGAGAGCATGACTTGCCAGTGCTAAGGCAGATAAGGGACACTGATCCATTTTCTTGTGTGCACTTCTGGCAAAAGATAGGAAAGTGTAGATTCCAGGAAATCCTAATACTGTCCCAGGAGATGGGTCTTGTAGAAATAATGTGTCTTGAGCAGTATTTGCGAACAGTGAAATTTAACATAGTTCTAGTTAGGGAGTAGTCATGGTAAAAGACTGATGGGCTGTGCAGAACACTGGAGTCTCAACCATCTTATTTAGTCACCATTAAAGCATAGTTTCATAATTCACAGGGACTGGAAATTTGCTTTGTTGTAAACCAAAGCTAAAATATGCAAACACACTGCTGCTTGTATGTTTGTTGTGTGCCTTCAAGACTTAAGGTGAACCTATCATGGGGTTTTCTTGACAAGATTTGTTCAGAGGAGGTTTGCCATTGCCTTCCCCTGAGGCTGTGAGAGTATGACTTGGCCAGTGTCACCCAGTGGGTTTCGTGGCCGAGCTGGGAATCGAACCCTGGTCTCCAGTGGTCTCCAGAGTCATTGTCCAAAGCTCAAACCACTACCATATATTTTCCTCCTTTTGGTCCCAGTGTATTCACTGGAGTTTACTTCCAGATAGACTCATATAGGATTTCACTGATAATTTTGGAAAACCACACTATGAGAGGGTTGTGAACACTAGAGGCAGATTTAAGTAAAGGAGGAAAGTATGTACGTACTGTTTCAAAACACAAGCTCAGTTTCATCCAATTAAACCGAATAAGAGTGGATTCAGAAGAAATAAGTGTATCTCCAGCCGGTATATAGTAATTATTAATCAATTCCATTGCCTTAGGATATTCCTTTAAAAAAAAAAAGACTAGGCAAATTCATTGGAGGCTGAGTCTGTGCTGTCCATTAACTTCAATAGCTAAATGGATGCTGGAGGAGCTTCCTATCTGTTGTCAAGCATTTGAGATTCTTTGGCTATTTATCTGGTTAGTGGCTGGAGACAGAATATTGAAATTAGACCAGGGTGAGTAGTGTGCACCCTTCCCAATATTATTGGATATTGGAGTAGCGTGCACCCTTTCCAATATTATTCCCAGCCAGAGGTGAGGAATGCTGAGAACTAAAACCCAATTGCTTCTGGATAGTTGCATATTTCTTATCCTTGGGTTAATGCGATCTTTCACTCAGAGAACCCACAAGGCCATTGTGTGCAAATCTCTGTCCATCCATTTTGTGGGACCAGCTCAGCTGCTGCAGCTGCCATCCTTAAATCTCTTCAACAGAATGACTAGATTGAGATATTACGAGGCCCCAGAGGAATCACAGGGAAATTGCCTTTGGTGAATGGGGGCCAGCACTCTCTCTCTCTGTGCGGCAGGTGTACCACAGTTCAAAAGTATGGTCCATTGCTGTTCGTATGCACACTGGTGTGGTTATGCCTTCAGCTTTCTGAGCACAAGTAGTCAACAACGCAGCCTAGGCAGACACCATTGTAACCGTGACTAGGCTGTAGCCAAGCCCACTGAGGAAACTGTGCCTGTTTAGTCACAGTCCCTTGTTCCCTATGTCCCTATTGACTGTAGCTCATGACCTAGAAGGCACATTCTCTCAGCTGCTTCAAGATTAACCTGCAGTTGCTGAGCAATTGCAATATGTTTCATCGATGGGTGCCCTACAAAGATAGAAAGAAACTAGAATGAGCAGAAATTTCTGGTTAAAAAAAGAAGAAAGAAAGCTGGCATTGAGGATACATTAAAAATGGTACATCTTTTT
>CM034703.1:146938368-146950223 GCA_020142125.1 Phrynosoma platyrhinos
GAACAAACCTCAGCTTCACAGTGTGGCTTGTGTTTAGAAAACTACGCCTTGTTAACAGTGGGAGATTTCTACATCACAACAAAGCAAATCTTAACAAACCACACCATGGTGTGTTGTGATGTCTAAATGTCATTGAGTGAGACCACTGGCTCATCTAGTTCAGTGTTTCTTGTACTGACTGGCACTGGTTTGTCAGGAATCCAGAGAGGGGTCTTCCTGAGTCCTGGAGATGTTGGGGACTGAACAGGGAACGTTTGACATGCACAATATGTGTTCTGTCATCAAGGTACTACCATCTCTCTTGTAAAAGATGGCCATGTGGAGTATGAGTTTGCTATTATTATATGGCAAGGCTGGTCACCTGAAGTGGCATTTCATAGTCTCCCAAAAAAGCACTGAGGAAAAAGCACAAGGTTGACATCCTGTTGGTGACCTGTTGCTGGCGATGTGTGCCTTCAAGTTGTTTTCGACTTTATGGCAACCCTAAGGTGAGCCTATCATGGGTTTTCTTGGCAAGATTGGCTTGCTATTGCCTTCCCCTGAGGATGAGAGAGTGAGGCTTGCCCCAGGTCAGCCAGTGGGTTTCATGGCCGAGCTTGGAATTGAACCCTGGTTTCCAGAGTCGTACTCCAACATCCACCCAATTACGGATGTGGTTGTATTTCTTTGGTTGTGACGTTATGTCCATAATCAGCTGAAGGTTGCATAAGCAAAGCTGAACATGCAATGACATTGCACATGTTCAGCTATTAAAACCATACAACAATGCATATCTGCATGGGTTGTACATTGTCCACATAGATATGTATTGAGTTGTGCATGTTACCTCTGTTGGCTTATTTGTTTTTGTTTTTTACAGTGATGCACAATTGTCACATAACTTTGGGAGTATAAATTTATTCTCTGGATGGAATCTTCTTAGCGGCAGCATTGTTGCTGTTGTTATTATGTGCCCTCAAGTCTTTCCCGACTTATGGTGACCGTAAGGTGATCCTATCATGGGGTTTTCTTATCAAGATATGTTCAGAGGAGGTTTGCCACTGCCTTCCCCTGAGGCTGAGAGCATGTGACTTGCCCAAGGCCACCCAGTGGGTTTCATAGCTCAGTGGGGAATTGAACCCTGGTCTCCAGAGTCATAGTCCAGTTCACAAACCACTATGCCACGCTACACATGAGTACGCCATGCTGTGCATGGGGGGTGATCTTATTCACCATGACACAACAGACATATATTCTGCTGACAGAGCTCTGCATGTATCAGTGTTGGGCATTGTGGCTGCGCACGGTACAAAGGCACCCAATCACTGACATGAATTGTGCAGTGTTGCTATTCCACATGGAGATTGTGTAGTGCTGGCAGAGCATACTTCCACATGCAGATATTCAGGCTATACCAAAGAAATATTGGATTGCAGCCTCTGTCCTTGAGGTAGGGCCTTGCCTTGAAAATAACACAGAAATTTGGAAGACTACGTCTGGTTTTGGATTCTTAAAAAGTTCCACACTGCAACCAATGTAAAAGGTAAATTGCTAATTCTGGAGGCTTCCAGGAGAGACAGTTCACCTTTCTCCTTAGTTTCAAACAGAGGTAAGGTCATCCTGGAAACCTGGAATGGTTAAAGACTGGGAAAATAGCTGGGAGGGTACAACATCTGATCCCTTTGCCTAACCCTGCTGGTTTAGGACAGAGCCTGTTCTATATAGGTGAGATATTGTGTGGATAACCACAGGTTGGTTTAGATGTGAGAGGTCTGGAACCCATCAAGCCCTATGAGGAGTGGCTTAGGGAGCTGAGTATGTTTAGCCTGGATAAGTGAGGGTTAAGAGGTGACAAGATAGCCATGTTTAAATATTTGAAGGGATGTCATGTTGAGGATGGAGCAAGCTTGTTTTCTGCTGCTCCAGAGACTGGGAGATGGAGCAATGGATTCAATCTACAGGAAAAGAGATCTCGCCTAAATGTTATGAGGAACTTCCTGAAAGTAAAAGCTGTTTGACAATGGGACACACTCCCTCGGAGAGTGCTGGAGTCTCCTTTGGGTTTTTTTAAATGGAGGCTGGATAGCCATCTGTTTGGAGTGCTTTAATTGTGTATTCCTGCAAGGATGGCCCTTGTGGTCTCTATGATGCTTGTTACTAATAGTTTGGAGGATAGTCTGATATTTGGTTGGTAGGTGAGCCCAACTTAGGAAAGCCATTGACCATCACCAGGTAGTTTTAGCTTGATGCTTTTGTGATTTTTGGGATGGCCCCTTCCATGTGGACAAATGTACAAGCACTTTTTAAACTTATTTATTATTTTTCTTTAAAAAAACCTTCATCCCCTCCCTTTTAAACTATGGTGTAGAAAAAAAGACACCTCCCCCCCCAGAGCAGAAGTCTCCCCTTCTTCCTTTAGGAGTGAATGTTTCCCCTTGCCCTCAATTCATTGCGAAATAGCAGATGGCTGGCGAGTTTGTACAGCAGCAAAGTGACTTTTTTTTTTTTGTTCAAACGTTTTTTTAAATATATATATAATATTTTTTTTTCTATCAATAATATCTACAATATCGAATGAAAAGAAGCCCAAGCTGGGACTAAAAGGTTTTCTTTGCCCCGTTCCTTTTCCTTGAAAACTAAACACTGAAGATTTTGGATTTTATTTTCTTCTTTAAACACTCAGATGAGGAAAAAGAAACTTCTCTTTTTTGTTGTTGTTTTTTTTGTTTTTGTTGTTTTTCTTGGAAAGAAAAGATGGAGACAAAAAGATTTACAGATGGGTTTGGCATTTGCCCTTCCGAAGAAGGGATGGCTTTTCTGACAGTGCTGCAGCTGGTATTTTCAAGCAGGTTTGCCCAGGGAAAATGCAGAGTATACTCCACAGAAATCATTGTGGCTTTTTGACATGGTTTTGTATGTGAGGAAAGTGAGGCTGCCTCATCTTTGCATCTCACAACAAAAACAGTCCAGGCAAGCATAGCACCCATGTTGCCAAACTTCTGCCCCAACTGTTTCTAACCACTAGTTACTGCTCTTCCGTTGTTACCTTTGACAGATTCACAAATAGGTTTTTTTTTTTGTGGCTTTCATGTAGTCCTATATTTAAGAGCTGTATCTGTGCAGGCTATGACAACAAAGACTTCAAGAGCAGTGCTGCTCAAATAGGTGATCTATGGACCAGTGCAAGCCCACAAACCATCAGCTGCCAGTCCCTGGAGAGTTCCCAAGGAAGGAGACCATCATAGCCAACAGGCGTAAATATGGTACTGGTTCCTGGCACATTGGGGAAAACAAAACTGCTTGTCTTCCACCACAGATGCTTTGGCCACTCATTTCTTTAAGCCCATGCCTAATCCTTGGTTCTGACTTGTGTGAGACCTACACTCTTCACCTACATCTCTGTCAACCACTATGGAGTGTCATTGACATTTTGAAGCTCCTTGCAGATCATTTCTGACAGAAATGTTGTACAACTTTGGTTGATGTGACCTGGTAAATTTCAGGCTGTTTTGGAGACAGTGTGAGAGGTCAAAGCCATTTTGATTTGATGGAAACAATTCTCCACATTTGTCAATGAAAGATTTTTTGAAATCGTATGTCACAAGTCTCCAGCTTATTGGTGTTGATGTTTGACTAGTCACTACTGTGTCCAAACACTGGCCTAGCTGCCACTGGACCATAAACCTCAGTACAGTACAACCCCAGTTTCCATGGGGGTTATGTTCCAAAAGTCCTCCATAGGTACCTGAAACTGCAGATATCAGGGAAACCTTTTATTTTTACAATTTCCTGCTCAAGCATACCACAGATTCACACTGGAGGACCTAGAAATGCCTAGAGAGAACATTTCCTCTAAGCATTTCTAGGTCCACCTGCAAATTATATGGTATGCCTGGGCCAGAAACTGACCACAGAATTGCACTGGAGGACCTAGAAATGCCTAGAGAAAATATTTTTTTCCAGATGTGGACAAGTGAATTTCACATATATGGGGGTTGTACTGTTTCACTTTCTATGTCTTATTCTGCAACAAAATGAAGACTCTTACAAATATGAGGGCTACATATGATAGCCACAAAGGTAAATCATTTAATGTATCATGCTTAAGACTAAGATGATCCTCACTCTGCCATGACATTTGTTCGGAGTCCTTGGGCAAATCATTGATTTGCTTTCTCTCATGGAATTGTTGTAACATGGAATTACTCCTTGCAGATTACTCTAAGCTTCTTGGAGGAAGAGTGGGATAGAAATGAATATATGAAGTGCATGCTTCATGGCACTACTCATAAGATCTGTGTAACACGAGCCAGGAATATGTTCAGTTTAATAGCAGCTGCTTCTGCCATCTCCAAAGTTATCCTGTCCATTTTGGTGCATGAGACAAGAAGTACAAGTGGGATGCACTCCCCTCTTGCTAAACAACACAGAACTCACACTGGACCCGAAAATCCTCCAAATAGACTTTGTTGAACTTTACAGGGGCTGCCCAAAAACCCCAAGTACTCGTTCATCTCAATGGGATTTGTACAGGAGAATTCTCAGTAGGTTGTGCTCCACTGGCTACATGTACCTTTCCATTAATGGGACCCCCACATCCTCTACTTAAGATGGGTGCCTTGTCTTGAAGGCCCTGCCTTACTTCATGGGCAGGGCCTTCAAGGTAATCTGGGAAATTTCCCAGTTGGAGAATTGCTGGGGCTGAACTTGGATTTCCTAGCTCATATATATGAGGAAGAACTTCCTGACAGTAAGAGCTGTTTGACAGTGGAATATGCTGCCTCAGAGTGTGGTGGACTCTCCTTTTTTGGAGGTTTTTAAGCAGAGACTGGATGGCCATCTGTCAGGAGTGCTAGGATTGTGTATTCCTCTGTGGCAGGGGTTGGACTAGATGGCCCTTGAGGTCTCTTCCAACTCTGTGATTTTATAACTATGTGCATTTTTAGCAGAATGTAATGGTGAACTAGCTGTTGAAAAAATGTCCTATCCTCCTGGAGCCCTGTTTTTCCCAGCCCAGAGTCCTCATGTACCGTGATTGGGTCAGGAGGAAGGAATCCTCCCCAAAAGTGCAAATAAAAGGGCATTTTGAAGGCATGGTAACATGACTGAACTCTGGAATCATGCTGAATATAAATCTGTGTTATTAAGTCAAACGGAGTAGAAGTCACAAAGGAGGGATGACTCTGTTCTAACTATGGGCACTGCAGCCATCTGCAAACACTGCCTCTACAGTTTCAAATTCCATGAGAGCTTGAAATTTATGATTATGTTTTGGAAGTGACAGATAGGATTCTGAGAAATACACCTTTGATAGATCCCAGGTTACTTGCTGACTAACAGATTGGGCAGCCCTGACTAATGGTCTAAATGAGTAACCTGAAACAGTAGAAAATGTTTCCTCCTTTTAGTGTGCAAAGAATCTCCAAACAATATAAATACTCATGGCACTACTTCCACCACCCACCTAAATACTCCTCAACTACTTCTTGGAAGGTTAAAATTACAAGCTAGAGGAAGCATTTGGAGCTGAGCACTTGCAAAGGGAAGAGTGTCCTATTGACAAGGGGAAACAATTCTTCATTTTATGGGGGGGGGGTGTCCTATAGTTTCTGAAGAACTGCCCCCAAAGCTCCCAAACTGATGCTGATACAACAGAGTCCTGCTTTAAGTCACTCTGCATCTGTGCACCACTGTGCCCTACTGTGCTTCCATTTTTAAGGTTACTCAGCATCTGCTCCATGGTCAGGTCCCCCTCCCTAGAGGATATAATCCTTTTACTTTTCCCGGCAAACCCTGATATAAAATACAAGCTACAGCGAGCAATGATTTTTTTTTTAAAAAAACCAAAACAAAATTGCCCCAGGCTGAAATTCCATCGGGTGAGGGGAAGAGGGGATAAGAAGAAAGAAGGGTTTGATAACAGGCATGCGTTATGATCAGAAGGTCCGTTAATACATCTGTCGGTTGGTATCATATATATATATTTAGGATAATAGATGTCTAGATTATTCCTCTTTTTTTCTTTTTTTCTTTTGTTTTCTTCTTTTTTTCTGGTGCAAATATAGTTCCTTTTTTAAACTTTGGAGACAAAGAAAAAAAAACTGAATAGAGGTCCCAGAAATAAATCAAAGCAACCCCCCAAATGGGGAAATCGTTGTGGGTTTGGTGAGTGTGTTTTGTGTCCAAAGAGAAACAAAGAACAGACTAGAGAAATGGGTGGTTTTTCCTGTACACCCTCCGGGACTCAGCCCAAACCCTTCTCGGGTGGCTCTGAAAAAAGCATCTCTCTCCCCCCTCCCCCCACACAGTATGTCTCATCATTTTCATAGCATCCTCTGTTTCTCTTTTTCTTCTTCTTCTTCTTCTTCTTCTTCTTCTTCTTCTTCTTCTTCTTCTTCTTCTTGTCTGAGCCATCCAATGGCGGAAACCGTGTCCATTTCTACCCCACTGAGAGAAAAAAGCCTCCAGCATCAAGAGGAGAAAGGCCATCTCTTGCCCGTTTTCCTTCCTGACCCACTCAGCTAGTCCTTATCTCCCAGGAGGAACTGGACACCCCCTGTTGCTGTGCACAAAGTCATGTTGACCGATTGCATGGTGGGGTTGTGTTAGAGGGAGGTTTCCATGCTGTGGAGCGGACTGACTGGGCTGGACGAGGAGGTAGGTGTCTTGCTGACATCGGTGCTTAGGTAGATGCCGCTGTCGATGGCATTGTTGTTCTTGTTGGGGGATGGTGGGGGGCTGGCCCGGAAGCGCCGTCTCGGGAGACCCTCGCTCTCCTCCACATCTGTATCATCAATGAGGGGGATGTTGTGGATGTAGTCGTTGATCAAGAACTCGGGCGTCGTCATGAAGTTATGGATGGAGGTCTTTGTGTCTGGCTTCTCCAGCCCTTCGTAGAGCGAGCTACGGAACGCTTTCACTACGCGGATCTGCAGAGAAGGCCAGAAGGAGAGAAGAGAGAGAAAGAATGAGAGCTTGACTCATAGCTGCTGAACCCAACTCGAGGCCGTGGTTGACGATCTTGCTAACTGTTGACCCTCTGCCACCTTGGCTTGGTCAAAGAGACAGTTGAGGAGATGAGATAGGACTCTGCAGTCCCACCAATTAACTCTCTACCTCATTCTGCTTTGGGTCCCATATGGGAGAAAAGTGGGATATAAATTAATTAAATAAATAAATTCCAGGGCATGAGAGACAAGGCACTATAGCCCAGTTGCTATTAGCAGCTGTCCAAGGTTCTGAAAGTATCTCAGGTAAATTAATTCTCAGCCCTGCTAACTAAGAGCTCATTTACAGGTCAAGATGACCACAGTTTTATACCAGTTTAATGCTCATGGCTTTCTCAAAAGAACCTGGCAACTGCAGCTTAGTGAGGATGCTAAAGTGTCCCTAGGTCCAATTAGAGAATTACAAGTACCAAGAGAAATGAATTATGATTAAAACCAGTGCTACATCTATGATGGCAATATACATGAAGAGCTTTTAATGGAGGATATTAAAGCTAGACCTCATCTGTGCTACCATTAAGCACTGCATTTACCCACCTTCCACAGTTTATGACAAGCCAAAGCCAAGAGATCTAAGTCAGCCTTTCATTAAACAACCACTCTGCTATGGGTGACATACTCTTTTATATAGCAATTCCAGGATCTCAAGACACTGTCAGTCCACCTGCCTCCCTCATCATTGATAGTTGCAACCCATCTTGCTTTCCTTTGCTCGGCAAGGCAAAACATTTAAATTTTCCCATGGCCTGGCTATATTTTGGATATTTTTAATGGTTCGTGATAGATATTAATGAACAGGGCAGATTGAAGGAAAAAGGGAGAGGTGTGACAGAGCAAGGAAGAAAAAAACAAAGCAACAGTAAGAGCCATCAATGGAAAAAGGGTCAAGAAATGGGAATGATTAAATGGAATGGAAAGGTGTGGTGGTGGTAGGTGGCCAGACACTTTTTATACTAGGAGTAAACAGTTTAGCAACTCTGTATGGAGCAGAGTAGACATGAGTTTAAAGTAAAGCAGGACAGGACAGAAAAATAATGTGTATCTACTTTCCCCCATAAGAAATATCTGGGACTTTTTGTTTCAGACAATTTTTTTGGAAACAGAATTTACTGCCTACTCTGGTCTTTCTTGCTGACTGATCTTCTATACTACCACCTCAATGCTAATCTAGGTTGACACTGGTTTTTAAAATTTATCTGGTCTTTTCTCAGTTTCTTCTCTGTTTAAGATCATGGCAGCAGCTAACTCATCAGATGGTGATTTGCCAGCAGCTGTTTTCCCCAGCTTCAGGGAAAAGCTTAAAATATTCTCACTGCTCTGGTTTCAAGAACAGAGAATGCACCTGCTGCTGCATCTTTTAGATTGGGGAAAATAGCACAAAAATAAAATAAGCAGTATTTCTTTTCTGCTGTTACTTTCATCTCAATGCAATGAAAGTTTCTGTTCCCGCAGTGCTTTGAGGATAAAAATTAAAATAAAATCCAGGACATTTTGCTCCTGGTATGGCTCTTTAATGGCCTTCAATTCCTGGTAAATATTGGTGTGGAAGAAGGGTGGGGGTGTCTTGTGTCATACTTCTTCTTGGAAAAGTGATAAGAGTAGTCCATCTTGAAAAGTGCCCAAAACACTGTTGATGGACAAGAGATACAGGCTGCAGGCTCAGTGAGCAGAAGAATGGAGGCACAAGACTGTATGCAAAAACACATGCATTTGAATCTCTTCATGCTACACCATGCTTTGCACACCCCAAATCCAACTCCTTCTCCAAAGGGCTGGGATGAGCAGAAGGCCTGGGAGAGAAAGACAAAAAATCAAAGCTAACCAAACTAATAATAATAATAATAATAATAATAATAATAATAATAATAATGGAAACACAACCCAGAAGCATGCAGGAATGGCTGAAATACTGGATGAGATCCCCAAATCTTGTTTATCAAGTAAATATGGAACGGGATGGTGGTGGAGAGAACATGACAAGTGAGCTGCGTCTCCTTAGTTAATATTTTCTGTGCTGGGAGAGAGGTTTGAGTGGGTTTTATGTCATACTTTCCGTGAGGAGAAGAGAATCAGTACTCATTGCAATAGACAGCAATGACAGAAATATGGATCTAGCACTGGAATATCATCCATTCATTTTTGGTTTCAGTCCAAAAACAGAAGCAAAACAAAACTAGAAGCCAAATCTTTTTTGTTTATTTAGCAGTTCTGGTTAAAGTTGCCATATAGGGATTCATACACTCCTTTACTAAATGGTAAGTTACTATCATGTACATGTAACCACTTGGCCAAGAGTCAATCATCTGTATTGTCCTAACAAGTGGTGAAGATCTTCATACTTCTGCACCTGGAGTCCAGGGAAGCAGTGAACATCTTGTTAGGTAACGCAAGACAACAGAGACCATCAAGTTCACATGTAAACTGTGGTAAGTTACCACTTAGTAAATCACCCAGGGTATGAATGGTAAAGGAGTGGGGTTGCAAATTCCTGCATCTGGCATCATATCCAGCCCATGTTAAATACAGGCCTGTTTTGAAATGGACACTGTGCCACAGGCTGATAAAACTAATCTGATCTTTCTAAGTGTGAGAGCCAAAGGATTTCCCACAACCTCACAAAAGGAGTTTGAAGAAATCAGAAGAATTATTCTATTCTGCAGAATCCTGGGATCTGTAGTTTGATGAGGCACCAGAGCTCTCTGACAGACCAGGCTGAATACCTTTAATAATAACTCCTTAGTTATTAATGCATATATAGGGTTGCCAGATTAATAACTGGAGAGGACACTTGTACTTTTAATGACTGTGTTAAAAAGGAATTTTCAGCAGCTGTTGCTTGTTACCTGGTTGCAAGACAAGCCACATCTGCTGAAATAATGTACACAACCATTAAAACTACAGGACCCCCTTCCAGTTTTTACTCTGTATCCTATGTCCTGTCCCTCCTCCTTTTCCTTTATCAGTTCCTGAAGAAGATCATACAATTTTTTTTCTTGCTGAAGTGCATTGGGCTAACATGAGGAATAAAACCTTTATAAAAAACATCCTGAAGCTAAGATCTAATTTGCCCTGCAGAAATAATGCAGTCTGACTTTGCTTTAATTGCCCTGGCTCAATGCTATGGAATTCTGGGATTTGTAGTTCTGTGAGATATTTAGCCTTCTCTGTCAGAGAGCTTTGGTGCCACAGCAAACAACAAATCCCAGGATTCCATAACATTGAGCCACAGCATTTAAAGCGGTGTCAAACTGCACTATGCAGCCTCAATGTCAGTTTTAAATCTGATTCACTAGATGTTTCCAGTTCTTTCTCTTTTTGTATTTCTGCTTCCATAATGTGGTGGATTAGCTTTGTCTGTCTGAATTATTGCTGTCTTTTTTTGGTTCTGCCATTACTTCTCCTGCCGACAGCTGAATTAATATCTCAAATAAATGCTTTAATTTGGCTTCTCGTTAAATCTGAATTTATAGCGTCGATTAATTCTAAATCTGTAGGCAGATTTGCCAGAGTTGATAATGACACACTGAAGCCATCCATAACTGAGAAGTAGTGGGATCCAGAGCATCATCCTACCACTGTTCAGTTAGGGGTGTCTTTTCATGTCATTGTATTTATTCTTCTTATAGGTTACTTGCCCAAAGGTTGGGTCCATTAAGATTTCCTGGCAATAAAAACCTGCAAATGGAACTGGGCATTCTCCCTTGAGAGACTCCTATACCGCCCAGAGGATTACAGTTCCCAGGATTACTTGCTAGTAGGAGGGGTTTGGTGGGGTTTTTTTGGGGGGGGTGGAGATTAGTATTTTCAGTGGGAGGGGGAAACTATCACAGGCCAAATGGTGAAAAAGAACAACAGACAAAAAACCCTATGAATATTATTTCCTGGATAGTTTGGCTCAAAACTCAAGAGTAGATGGGGTGCACATTCATGTCAATTCTTCCTGTGCCAAATAGGATTTGTAAATCCTTGCTGCAATGATAT
This sequence comes from Phrynosoma platyrhinos, assembly GCA_020142125.1. Lineage (NCBI taxonomy): Eukaryota > Metazoa > Chordata > Lepidosauria > Squamata > Phrynosomatidae > Phrynosoma > Phrynosoma platyrhinos. Next base: position 146,949,336 of record CM034703.1, read on the forward strand.
GAATTAAACTAGGTCTCTGCAATTTGTGCACCACCAAGCTGAATGCAGACTCCCTACTTGTTTGGTGTTTGCTGTTTTCAAGTACCAGGGAAGCCACAGCTAACACATGTGGGCTAAGGGCCCACTTACACAAGGTGATTATAGTGGTATAATTCCACTTTAACAGCCATGACTGCATTTCATGGAGCCCTGGGGGTTGTAGTGTGGTCAGATACACCAGGGGAGCTCCCTCGCTGAGCATTATGAATTTGTTGTTGTTGTTAACTGCCCTCAAGTCAATCCCAACTCATGGAAACTTCAGCTGGTCCAAAGAGCTGCAGCCAGGCTGCTAACTGGGGCAGGTTACTGAGGCCACACAATGCCCCTGTTGAAACGGCACCACTGGCTGCCAGTTTGTTTCTGGGCACAATTCAAAGTGTTATAAAAGCCTTATATGGCTTAGGTCCAGGCTATTTGGCATACCATACCACCCTGCATGAACCGTCCCAGGCTCTGAGATCCTCTGGAGAGGCCCTTCTCTCATTCCCATCACCATCACCATCACAAGCACAATTGGTGGGGAAGCAAGACAGGGCCTTTTCGGTGGCTGCCCCTAGATTCTCGAACTCCCTTCCCAGGGAAACCAGAATGGCTCCCTCTTTGTTGGCCTTCTGCTAGCAGGCTAAGACCTACCTAACTGTTCAGACCTACCTGTTCAGACAGGCTTTCAAAACTGAAGTAAAGTACCGGCTTGGGATGTTGTCTCATTTTAAAGTGATTCATTTTAAAATGTTTTGTACAGTTTTATCTTTTTAAAATGTATTTTGTTCTTTAAACAACTATCTATTTTAACATTGTAACAATTTAATTCCTTTTTAATGCACCTCTTTTTATGTTTTTAATTGTATT
>CM034703.1:146950323-146985242 GCA_020142125.1 Phrynosoma platyrhinos
GGTAGGAATGGGGGATTGACTGTATCTTGTATTTTAATATTGTTAGCTACCCCGATTGTTCTCAGAGGGGCGGGGTATAAATAAATAAATATTATTATTATTATTATTATTATTATTATCATCCCATGGGTGAGAAATCTCCAATACTCCTTGTCTTCCACTGCTCTGCTTAGGTCCTGTAAATTCATGCCCATGAGCTCCTTAATAGATGGGATGGGATTTAGATCTTTTTTAATTATGTGTATGTCCCACCTTTCCTCCAAAGAGCTCAATAGAGGAGTTGTGGTCCCTGTCCCATTTGTTTCCATGAGCTAGGCTAGGCTGAGAGACAAGGGAGGGAATGTGACTAGCCCAAACATTATCCACTTTTATATCTGAGGAGGAATTTGAACTTTCTAGCTCCCCCTCTTGCTATTTGTTGTTGCTGTTGTTGTTGTTAACTGCCCTCAAGCTGATCTCAACTCATGGCAACCATGTGGATGAGACATCTCCAAGACCCCCTGTCCTCCACTGCTCTGCTTGGTTCCTGTAAACTCATAGCCATGATCTCCTTAATAAAATCCATCCAGCTAGCATGCTATCTTCATTTCTTTCTACTTTCCTCCACATTTCCTGGCATTATTGTCTTTTCCAGTGAGTCATTCCTTCTCATGACGTGATCAAAGTATGACAACCTCAGCTTTATCATCTTGGCACCTGCTTAAACTGTAAATGAGCCATCCAGGTTTGAATGTTGGATTGAGAGTACTGGAGACCAGGATTAAAGTTGTACTAACATGGCAAGGGCAATCCTCTTTCTATGACTGAGCAGGGGTTTGAACCCTGGTCTCCAGAATTGTTGTCCAGTGCTTAAACCACTGCACCATGCTGGCTATCTCTTCCTCATTTTGTCTACCCCACTTTTCTCCTGAGATGGGATTGAAGGTAGCTATCAACTTTTGCCATCTTGACCACACCCTGAGATTGCTTGGCCACACGCACCCCAATTTTCACCTCTGAAATATTGGAGGGCATGCAAATCCCTCTAAGCCATGGCCACCCGCTGGGTGACTTTGGTTAAGGTGTACTCTCTCAGCCTCAAAGGAAGGCAATGGTAACCTTCCTTGGAATAAATTGTGTTAAGAAAACTCTAGGATAGGATTGCCATAAGTCAAAATTGACTTGAAGGCACATAACAACAAACTTCAGACCACAGGATATCATAGAATGCAGTCATGGCAGTTAAGAGGGATTCCTAATTCTATAATTGGTTAATGAGGGAGGACCCCAGGAGTTGGGCAAGGCTGAATAAAATGATATTGTATTGTCCTTTGGATTTTTAAAATGCCTGGAAACTAAAAAAAAGCTTGTTATCTCTTTTTCTTGCTGGGACAGGGTGGCAACAGAGAGGAATCAACTAAAACCAAGATTTCAAAAAGTAAATTCATCTTTGGGCATGATTTTTGTTTATTGTTTGGTTTCAAGAAAGCTGGCAGTGCCATCAGACTTGATTGCCAGCCAAGCCATGGCCCCAGTGTGGCAAGCTGACCTCTTGGGAAAAAGCATGTGGTGCTGTGTGGATGAAAAAGTAAGACAGGACATGGTTTGCAGCCACCGGCACATGTAGCAAAAAGCCTGATTGGAAGAATGCAAAATGTGGATGGTGGAAGCAGAGATGAGTGGGGAGAGCTTGCTTTCATGCTGAAAGAAAGGCAAGGCAAGAAACGCTTCCTCCCTCCAACCCCCGGCAACTACAGTGACTTCAGAAAAGCAAAAACAGCACAGAACGATGCCTCCCATCACAGCCTCAGGATAGAGAAGAGAAGAAAGACCCCCATGCATTGTTGCAACAGTACAGTAAACTTTCGAGTATTGAGGCCCATCCTTGCTGTTTGGGGGATGAGACGAGGGAAGAGGAGGTTGATGAGGAGGAGTTCATGCGGTGCCATTGGTGCCTCCATCCATGCCTCGCAGAGCTGCCCTCTTGCCCCTGCCCTGGCCAAAAGCGGATGTTAAGACACAGAAAAGGGGTGGGTGGGGATGAGCCAGCAGGTTGAGTTGGAAAAGCATGGGGCTGAGCAAGAGAAGCACCTTTTTTTGCCATCAGGCCTATGGTAGAAATGCATCATCCCTCTGCACTAGCAGCTCAGGGGTGGTGAGGACAGAAAAAAGGAAATGCTAGAGGGAAACGGGACATTTCTCTCCTATCTTTCCACTACAAGCATAAAGTGACTTAACAGTAGTATGACAGAAAATCCTCACCACCCTTTCCAAACTACAGTTCCTGACTTGCTCAAGGGTTCTGCTGTTTGGGTCTACCTCAGTTGTTGTCTGAAATTTAGGCTTGTGTTTCCAAGCCACGGTGGGACTTCACTGCTGAGCTAATATCCCCTTCCCTATGCAAGGACAAGCGTTTAAATCTAATCACTATATAAAAGCCAAAGGCTTGGTTGCTCAGGAGCATGGCCAAGAAATGAAAGACCAAGCCAGGGCTATGGGGATGATGGAGTGGGGCATTGAAAGACAGGAGTTACCTCGTTTCTCAGTGGATTTTTAGTAGCTTCAGGAATACAAAGTAAAATGCCCTGCCAGAACTCACCTCCAAGGTTGTAGCTACAGGGGAGCCAAGGGATGAGGGCACTGACCCTTCAAATATGAATTATGATCCCCCAATGAAATGTTCCTTCATCCCTCAAATTCCTAGCAATGCAGTGTGAGACACTGATCATCCTTAACATCTAGAACTCATATATTTGTTGTGGTCTTGTTCCCTTGGTGAACTGTGCCTGTCCCTTTTCTTTCAGTCCTCAAATTGTGTTCCTAAATGCTCAAAAGCATGTTTAAATCACTGCAGTGCTAGAAATTTGGGAACTGAAGGAAAATTTAATTGAGGACAGAATTCTAATGGGGGGCATACAAGCTTGATTTGCCTCCCCCCACCAGCCGCACCCCTTATGTCTAGCTTCAAATTTCACTAAAGTAGCAGATTTTGGGCAACAAGCTGCTAGTTATAATAGTTTTACTGTTAGGGTTGGGGAGAAGTACTGGTGGGTTTTTCTTTCTCAGATGTCAAAAGAACTTGGCTGGTTTGGGCTTCTCTGTGTCTTCCCTTGGGTGGGCTGGTGGGAACTCCATTTCCTATTCCACCTCAGACAGCAAAATGTCTTGGGTCTATCCCATAGTCTGAAATTTGGAGTGCTGCTGGAAAGGTCAACCCTCCCCACAACTGGATTCACCAGGAAAAGGAGGCAGTTTTAGCTCCTTTTCAGGAATTCAAAAGTATTTCTGAATGTGTGCTTCATGCAAATGAATGAGGGAAATAAATATACAGTACATCCTCCATTTTAAAATGACAATTAACCAATGGTGGCTACACCTATAAAAGTGTGTGGGACAGTACTAAATGTCCACTTGCAGGAGCTATTGCATTTCCCTCATTACTGACCCCAGTATTGTAAGTAGAACTGGTTAATATGAACTATTTCCATTTTTCAGGACCCTGATGGTGATGTTCCTAAGAGATTGGATCCTTCAAGGGAATTTTAAGGAATGTGAACCTGTTAGATCCATACTTGGATTCTGGTTAAGGATCATGCTGGATTTTCTGACCAACTTTCTAAGTACATTATTTTGAGTATGAGGGAGTTCTGGATTTTAGATCTATATTCTTCCTAGAGTTAAGTGACCCAAATGTTTGGCAAGACCCTCTACAAGCTTTCAAAGTATAATTTCCAGAGGGAAACCATCTTATAAAATGGACACTGCCAATACAGCAAGTATATTAAATGCTTCTCTGTAGGACTCCATAGTAGACATTATGGAAAATCTTGACCTTGCCTGGAGAAGAGATTCTAGCTGAAGGGTATTCTAAATGAGTTGAACGTTGGTTGGTTGTTTCATTTCTTACTTCCCCAATTTACTTTGGTGGTAAGGGTTCCTGGGAAGGCAGATTGCATTTGATAGTTGCATGTGATGCTAAAGTTCCCATGAGTAAGCAGAAAGCAGCAATGATGGGATGGGGATGGGTGAAAAGAGAATAAGGAAAGGAAACTGGAAGCAGGGAGCATTTTTGCTGGTTTATTGTTTGCTCTGTTTTTCTTTCTTTTTTTTTAACACTACAGGCAATTCCCGGCTGACTTCAAGATGGCTCCATCCATGGTATCTTGCCAGCTGCAAAGGGAAAAGAATAGGGGAGGGACATTTGGATGGGGAAAGTGCATGGGACAGGGGCTAAGAGAGGGAATTCATTTCAGGCTCCAATGAGAAAAAGTTCTGAATAAGCTAGTAAATGTGGGCCAGAAACAAGAATTGTGTCTGTGCCCAACTGTAAACCAAATGTACATATTTGCTCTTTCTTAGAATTCAGTGTGTCTCTGTTTTGTATACAGAAGGAACATTTGATCGTCCAGGAATTTTGGCCTACAACTCATACATTAGTAAGCCAATAGACTCAAGGGCCAATACTCAAGAACCAGTGTGGTGTAGTGGTTTGAGTATTCAACTAGGACTTTGGAGACCAGGATCCAAATACCGTCTTGGTCAGGGAAAACCACTGGGTGACCTTAGGCAAATCATATGCTCTTAGCCTAAGAGGAAGGCAAAGGCAAATCTCCTTTGAATAACTCTTGCCAAGAAAACCCCATGGCAGGTTTCTCTTATTGCTGTCATAATGCAAAATGACTTGATGACATGCAACAACTACCACTACCACTGGCCATGTTAATTAAGGATTCTGGGACTTAGAGTCCAAAACATCTGGACAGCCAAAAGTTCCCTATTCCCATAGTAGTAGTTCTCTTAAGTATAAACTTGCCCTCCCTGTGAACAGTTGCTTACAGAGTTGTTTCTCCTTGATCTAACCATATCCTAATGACCCCATGTTAATTAATCCAAAGTGAATGGTGAATGGTCATTCTCCTGATTCAGATTAACAGAATTTTCACTTTATTTATAAGTACTCCATTTACCAACATGGGAAAAAACCCATCCTTTTTAACCACTCCTTGACCTTCCTGAGTCTGAGATCCCATATGGCTGCACAAAGCATAAGAGTTCTGCATGTGGCTGAGAGCATGTGGATTGCCCAAGGTCACCCAGTGGATCTCATGGCTGAGCTGGGAATTAAACCCTGATCTCCAGAGTCATAGTCCAACAATCAAACCATTACACCAAGCTGGTTCTCAAGATGGATTTACCCTTGTGTATCTTACTAACGGGAGCCTGGCCAGAGTGTGCACTTGCAGTAGTTAGATGAACTATACGTATCCTCAATTTCCAGATAGCTGAAGCAGCTGATATTCTAGACATGTCAATGACTATAGTCTCTTTATTCTTTCTACATGTGCCTGATTGCTCTCGCAAGCCTTTGGTCAGTTTGATTTTTACAACAAAATACATCTCCAAAAATGTGACTAGCACTGGTGCAGTAGACATTTGCCTCCTCTTCAGGGCAAACATAACTGAATTATTAAGTGTCATTCCTGTGCTATCCACAGGGTTCAGGGTGCAGGGCAGCTGACACTATGTTGAAAACATATACAGACAGAGTTGTGAAATGATTTTAATTAATGAAAATGTAATTTTAAAACTTGAGTTTAAAGTTTAGTCCAGACCTAGCAACAATGAAATTCCTGCAAAGGAGGTTTTATCAACTGTAAGGGGAAAGGATCTGAAAAATGCTAATTTGGTAAGCACAGAAGGGTGTTTCCAGCAAAACAACCCCACACAAGGAAGCAGGGAGTGCACAACTGGTTGGATTTAGGTGTAAACTCTCTATGTGCATCTGTATTCAGATGAGATACTCATCTGGGTTCCATTGGATCATCTGTACTCTTAAGACTATGTCAAGCAGAACTTACAACTGGCAAAACATGCATTTCTGGCATGCAGATTCAGCACCAAGGAAACTCTCTCCTTGCTGAATTTCCTGAATTGCTGCTGCTTAAGGCACAGGAACCTTGCTAGGAAATAAATAACTAAATAAATATCCAGCAATACAATTATGCTCTGCTTAGCTTGTGTCCACTATGTGTCCACTTTTGTCTTAGCTGTGTCTTACTTGCTTTCAAATAGATCATAAAATTGGCAGTGCCTGCTGAGATAACATAGAAGATTTGGGACAGAATGGGCTGGCACATGTATGAAATTAGTTAAAGATATCTCTACTGTGATTTCAGGGGGAAAGCAATGGCTTCCAAGGCCTCAGCTGAATTACTGAGATTCCCTGGTGGGTACTGAGGAAAGTCTGTAAATATCCAGCACTTCTGTGCTCACAAAATGAGAAGAGACTTTTCCATAGAAAGCTGTTTGGCTTTCTTTTGAGACCTTAGACAGAAGGTTTAGGAAACACTAAGGTTTACATAATAATTGGCTGTGAAATTCTTTGGCAGAAGCCATACTAAAATGAACTCTTGGGCAGGTTCATCCATTTCAGTATGCTGAAACATATAGAGCTGCTTGGTGGATTTGTCCTAAGTAGATGTGGGGAACAAGGTGAATGGAGATGCTGTCTTGATATTCTGTTTTGTCTGTCAAACTGTTTCAGCTTGTCCCTGTTTATTCTGTGAGCCTGAAATGACAAACTCCCCTTTGGAAAATTTTGGGTGAAGAAACCCATTTGCCATCCACAACATGATTCCTAAAAAAAAAAAAGAATTAAAATCATCATCAAAATGAAATTAAAAAGGAAAGGAAAAAAAGAGACACAGTGCTTCCAAGATGCAAGAATGGGGAAAATCCAAAGCCCATTAATGAATGTCAGTTTTCCAAGGAGCAACAGCAGCTTGCTGGAAGGGAGGAACAGAGTTTAATATACAGGCAGCATTTTTTAAAAAAGGAAAGAGAGAGAGAGAGAGAGAGAGAGAGAGAGACTGCTAAAACAGCAGCAAAGATTACAAGGCCATACTCGAAGGTTTACACTGTAGGGTGCACTTCCATTGAAAAGCGAGACCACGGCATGTCATACCCCAAAGGCACTATGAATCTACCACATTACACCACAGTGCTGGCATGATCACCAGCATGGCTTTGATTGATTCAAAAACAGAAAAGGCAAAGGAACACAAACAAATCCAAATGGCTGAAACAGTCTCAAGTTCAGCATCTAAAGAAACCAACTTGCCAAGAAAACCGGGGACCTAGTCCGGCAGCCGGAGAATACAAAGCTTACCTCTTTGGATTTTTCGTTGTTGTGCCAAAAAATGAGAAATTAAGAGAGATTCTCTTCAAGAAGGCAAGAGGGAGTTGATATAGTTTCTGAAGAGGGATGGGAGGGTGAGACACAGGAAGTGGACTGAGAAAGGAGAAAAGGAACAGGGGAACTACAGCTTTCTCTGGGACACACAGAGGAACTGGGTGTCCAAGACATCACAGTTGGGGCTCCCAAGAGACAAGTTCTCACCTTGTGTTTCAGAGCAAAGGGGAAAGGCTTTCCTTCCTTGCCTCATCCCACTGCACCAAAATCCTTCTACTTGTCCCAAGTTGCCAACCCTTCCCACAACCACCTTTTTGCATTTTTAAAGTCCTACCTAAAGGCCTATCTCCAGCTTCCTTCTTTTTCTCAGTTCTCCTAAAATGTGTTTGGTGTGTTTGTTCAGAGGCTTTCTGAGCTGCTCTCCCATCTCTTCTACCCTTCATGCTGTCTATGTTACAAACTCAGACCAGTATCAAACCAATTTCAATGTGATGGCTCCTATTCAAATATGGACAAGGCATGCCCATCTTGCAAATTTATTGGTGAACATGGATTCTTCCAAATAACCTGGGAAGATTAATTTGATTATGACGTTTTGAATTCTGTTAAAGCAGGGGTAGGGAACATGTGGCCCTGAAGAAGCTGAACTGCAATTTCCAGCAGCCTTAGGGAATGTGATCGAGGGCAAGGAATGGTGGGAGCTGCAGTCTAACACCTACTGGAGAACCACAAGAGGTTCTTGTGTTAGAGAATCCTCTTCCACCCAGAACTGTAATTCATATCCGATGGGGGGGGGGGGGGGGGGAAAGGAAGGCTGTTCTGTCAGTTTGTCTGTAAGATGGCAATGCCCAGAATGCCAGTGTTAAAGTAACTATTTTAAGTACAATTTTCAGGGCAAAAATACACAACTTCTAAGATTCTATTAGGGTCAAGCTGTTTTTACACTGGTTTTAATGCAAAGTGTAGGTGGTACATGCTACTTGAAATCATGAAGCCGGAAGTGAAGGCGTGCAGAAGGCAATAATCCACCAGCATCTACTTTTGAGCAACTTCCATTTCTTCCAGTTTAGGTTGGAATGGTGAGGTGGACTAGTTTCATCAGGTGTTAGGAAGTGAAAAAAGTCTGCCTGTCAGACCATTCTTGTGTCAGATGCAGTCGTGAAAATGAAGTCATGCTTAGCAGACAGAATATCTGTTTTGCCAATTGGTCTGTTATGCAAACAACTGTCCCTTTTGTCTTGGTTTCCTTCAATTTAATCCAGGCCAAAAGTACCTTGACTCTGCTTGTAGCCAGCAGATGACTTCAGATTTAGATCCATGATGGGTTGTGTCCAAAAGCTTCATGCCACTAAATCTAACACTCTTTTCTGGATGTCCACCCACCCACACACCCTCCCACCCAAACTCTGACGTGCACAACAGTGAGTGAGACACACCAAACACCACAACAAACACCAATCACCATCTAGATGCGTGGCTAGGCTGTGAAACAAGGCTGGATCCCCAGCTGGTATTCTTCTGGCTTGCTCCATTTTCCTTCCTTGGAAACATGTACCCATACCAATGCCAGCCCCCATGTCACCAGCTGGGGATCTGATGCCGGTCCATTAAAAACCAACAGCCACTAATAGAGAAGGCAAAAGAGACAAGCAAACCAAGGAGAGAAAGGGTGCAGGTGGCTAAAGGAGGGGGCAAAGCAGAGAAATTGTATGGCTTTATAAGAAGTTGTAAATCCGGCGTGATTTGAGACCGGACAGAGAAAAAAACTGAAAGAAATAATATTGCAACAGTGATTGCAGCAACGAGGGACCAAAGGTGTGGGGGTAGGGGGACAGAAGAAAAGGAAGGGAATATTGGAAGAGGGCAGAAATAGGATGGGTTCTTTCTTTTGTCTTTGATTTGTTTGTTTTAAAACCACAAGCAGTAAGAGGAAATCAAGACTCACTCCCGGCACCGGCGCTGGCATTTGCGGCGGAGAGAATTACGTGAGTGGGGGTAGAAATATTGGTTACATCGTGCAGTTGGCTGAGGACGGAAGAGCGGCGTCGGACAGCCCCCTGAAAGGAGCCGCTTCTCTTGAAGGTGCTAACTACCTCCATCTGCAGGAGAGAAAATGAGATAGAAAATTTGGATGGCAGCGGGCAGCGGCTGCAAGTGAGAACAGCACGTGCCAGCCAGAATTGGCCATGCTGGGGACTGGGCTCCCTGCCACGGACTATGAAGCATTATGTGCCAAAGGCCAGCTGGTGGGAGCTGGCACTACAGTGAGATTCTTTTTAGGGGAAGAGCAAAGTTGCACCAGCAGAAGATTGAGGCAACTGGTTGAACCGGAGGGCTCCATTTTTATGGAGTACATACCCATGACACTTTTTACCAGAATTGTTGAAGCTGGGGAAATTCAATAAAACAACACAAACAGCTGTGAACCATCCCATGAAGAACATAACACAAGGCACCCATTGCCACAAGATGTTGTAGAGATCAGGACTATAACTTTGTCGAGAAGGATAAGGGGAGTAATAAGATTACAAAAAGGGCAATGTCATGAACAACAGTTTCTTAAATACCTGAGCTTGGAAATTGTTACCTTTTTTTTGGACAATAATGCCCAGAAGTCCCGAATCTCCAGGGCCTTTGACTTGGGGATTCTGGGAGCTGTACTCCAAAAAGTAATGTACTCCAACTTTGATCTACAGAGATCACCCAGGGCAAGGAGTGCAACTTCAAACATGGGGAGGATTATAAATGTTATACATTTCAAATCTCTATATAATTGAATAGTCACTCACATCTCTCTGTCTCAAAGCTTGTTGACTCCCAACATTTGGCTGCATTCTAGCATGATCAAGGAAATGAACCCAAGATGGGTTTTTACAAATGAACAAGTGAAAGCCACTGGAGATAACAGCAGGTTTGGTTCTCTACAAGTGGAAGGATGCCTTATTTAGAGCTCAAAAAAAGTTGGTTCTTTGGAATACAGTATATTGGAATGGTTGATGCTGGAATTGTATTCCAAACAACTAACTTCAGAAATTTGGTACTACTCTAATAGAGGTAGAATTCAAAGATATAGCTGTGTTAGTCTATATATAATTAGTATTAATTGTAGAAAGATTCTGCAGCACCTTTAAGACTAAATTAAGAAGTTGTCAGAATGAGCTTTTGTAGACTTCAGTCTTAAAGGTGCTGCAGAATCTATCTATAATTAACTCGAATAGAGAGTGTATCCACACTATGCAGGTAAAGCATATTAATACTGCTTTAACTGCCATGGCTCCTTTATTTGGAGCCCTGGGATTCATAGATTGGGCAGGTCCTTAGAATTATTTGCTGAAGAGCCTGAATGGAGTATTTCAGGGGAGAGGACTAGAAGTTCAAAACACTCAGAGGACCAAAGTTTGAGAACTACTGGACTAGGCCATTTGAGCAGAGAAGCCTAAATACCTCCCTGGACTACAAGTACCAATTAAAGTAGTACCATACTGTTATAAATGTGTAGCCTCTATATCTCTGAGGATATCTCTTTTAAATAGGTACCATTCGTTCCCAATAAGAGAAACAAAGTACTGCCCTTGAAGACACTCTGGAGTGCTTCCATTTTACAATTTCTTCATTTTAAATGATGGGGCATTTTATATGTAGCATATATGACATTTGTATTCAAGCCCAAATCACTGCATGAGAAACTGTCCTTAGAATATATCCAATTCCATGATACTTTCCCTGTCTGTAGAAGCCCAGCTCTACTGAGACCATGAACCACTTTATTGAAATGTCATTGACCCCTGCTAGGGTAGTATCTACAAGAGAGACAAAAAGAGGGCATTACCCCCCCCCAGGAGTGTCACTGGGGGGGTAGGGTGTGTGGAGTGCACCAGGTGACACACAAAAGGGGGTGACACCATTGTCCCCCAAACATCTGCCTTTGGGCAGAAATGGGTTGTGACATTTGCCTGCATCCTTTTAACATGCTAAAGAGATAGTATGAGTGGGGTGAAGCTCAACTCAAGCTTCACTTAAAAAAAAAAAAAAGGGGGGGGGGGAAAGGAACAAAAATGTTTTTAAGAGGTCTGCTATTCTTGAAATTTTTAGTCTAGTTTTCATTTTAAAACAAAGCTAGAATGATTTCTTTGGAGGACCTAATGGCTGAGATTCTGAGATGTAGCTCTAAAGATATAGCTACCATAGTTTCCAGTACTACCCTCCCCAATCCAACCTTTGAATCCTTGCAGCCCCCTTCCCTCAATGTAGACATTTCTGAGCTGCTGGAGGTATTGCACAGGATGCCACACATTTATGATAAATAACCTGTACAAACAATAATGTTAACAGAGAGTGCTTTGAATGTATATTCCTGCACAGCAGGGGACTGGACTGAAAGGCCCTTGTCATCTCTTCCCACTCTATGATTCTATAAAATAGATAGACAGTAGAAGTTGATGGCTTTCATGTTGGTAGCCTGCTGAATCCAGGTTTTACCCTGACTTCAGAAAGAGCCACCCAAGGTGCAGACCCTGTTTCAAACTAAAACCTTGGATAGTTCAAACTAAAACCTGGAGCAGAGTCAACTATTTCAACTTATGACCTTGATCTACCAGGTTTGATCTTGTTTGAAACACCAAGACCATATCTACCTTCTGCATCTACCTCATGTCTTCTTCCCACCCTACAAAAAAAAAAAAAAAAAAAAAAAAAAAAAAAAAAAAAAAAAAAAAAAAAAAAAAAAAAAAAAAAGCATGAATAAGGTCTCTGTTTACAGGGGTCAGAACCAACTGGTAATTTTTTTCCTAGCAGTACAGGTGTGTTTGCATGTTTTCTATAAAAACAGGTTTAAAATTAGAAAAATGCCATGTTGGCTCAGTTCAACCCAGTTCAGCCCAAAAATGTTATTTTCTTAAATTTGCAGCTAGTTTTTGTTCTGCTTTTTTGTCCTTTTATTTTATGTTATTTTGCTTGGGGTAATTATTCCAATATGTAATGACTACCCACAATAGAAAAAGGCTATTCACAGAAAGCTTTGTCATTTTAAATCTACTCATTGTGCAAACTGGAGTCAGCATATCACATCCATTCAAACTAGCATCCTATTTGTAGGGACGGTCAGTGATATTGCAGAACATTGACAGAAGGAGAGCTTGGAAAAATTCATTTTTAGGGCCCAGAATCTTGAGGTATTATGGCTAGTGACCATGGTGTCTGGGAGGTTCTTAAAAGTTCTTGTTCAAAGAAATATTTTACCAAGCTCTGGGCAGAAGATAGGTCAGGATCTTGCTGCTCCTCCTCCTGCTGCTGCTGCAGTTGTATGCTTTCAGGTTATTTCTGACTTATGGTGACTGTAAAGCAAACCTATCATAGGGTTTTCTTGGCAAGATTTGTTCGGGGCAGGGGGGTTGCCTTTGCCTTCCTCTGGGGCTGAGAAAGTGTCACTTGCTCAAAGTCACCCAGTGGGTTTCAATGGCTGAGTGCAGATTCAAACCCTGATCTCCAAGGTTGCAATCCAATGCTACACCCAAGATCTAGTGCTTTGTTTAAAGGTTTAAGAGTGATTTGAAATATATTAGGAAGCGTTTCAGGCTCCCAACTATTTAACAAAGTCAGCAACAAAATGCCCCTTGTCCATTATACTGCTGAAATGAAGAAAACTGTGGTGGTGTCACTAGGGAGGTGCGGGGACTGTGGACTGTACTGGGTGATATCCTAGAAGGGGTCCCCCAAAGTGGGAGGTCATCTAGTGGGGCAGTACAGCCAGAGAGACTGGCATGGCTCCTGGGTGAACGAGAAAGGGTGCATTTCCGCTCACCCAGAAGCCACACAGTACCTCCAAAGGCCACACCAACTTCTCCCCAACTAGTGGCTGCTACTGGGCAGCGGTACCTTCAAAGTCTGGTGCAGCTGCAACCCTGCCATACTCTGAAGGTCTTTGGGGAGCGGTGGCGATATTCAGGGTCTGATGCAGCTGCAGTCATTTCAGACTTTGAAGCAGTGGCACCACTAGAAGGGGGCAGAGGGGGTGTGGACTAGACCAGGTGACACCCACTGCTTCTCAAAACATCTGCCTTTGGACAGAAATGGGCTATGGCATTCGCCTGTGTCCCATTAAAATGCTGAAGAGATGGTGTGAGTGGGGTGAGGTTGAGTAGAAGGAGAAAGGAGAGGTCCCAGGCTTCTTTTTTTAAATAAAATTTCAAATTTCAAAAAATTAATTTTAATTAATTTTTTTTAAAAAAATGTATTTAGACAACATCACATTTTATCATATTTTCACTTTAAGCACATGAAACTATGTATATGTAAATGCATTTAGGTTGTGTGTTTAATATTGTAATTTTAAAATATAGTGGGACCTCGGTATCTGCAGGGGATCAATTTTGGACACCCACCCCTGCAAATACCAAAATCCGTGGGATCTCAAGTCCCGTTGTCGCCAATGGTGGTGCATGCACATGGCCATGCCTCTATTAGGAACAACGGGACTTCAGGTGAAGTCCGGTTGTCCCTAATGGTGGCATGGCTGTATGCACATGCCACCACTGGGGACAATGGGGGCTTGCTTAAATCTGTGGATGGCAAGTTCATGGATACCGAGGTCCCACTGTATAATTTTAATTGTGCTAGTTGTTTATGTCACAACTATTACCATGACATTCAATGATACATGGGAATTAGAATTTGTGAGTAACATTAGCACAAAAAAACATTACTAAGGTTTCTGTATGGTCACCAGGTGACACCAACCTGAGTGATGCCATGCTCTGAAGGCTTGGTGGGGGGCTGCAGCAAAGCAAAAGCAAAGCAGCTTCATTTATATACCGCTTCATATTGTGCTATGGGATATCTAAGTGGTTTACAACTATAAGCTCATTGCTCCCCAACAGTTAGGTACTCATTTTAGCGACCTCAGAAGGATGCAGGCCTGAGTCTAGCCTGAGCCCTGGCTAGTACTGAACTTGCAACCTTGTGGTCTATGAGTGAGTGGCTGCAGTACAGGCATTTAACCACTGCGCCACCAGCAGTTTGGGCAGGTGGGGAGGGGAGAAAGGGCAAGACAGTTGATGCCAACTACTGGAAAACTGGTGTGGGTGTGCACATGCGTGCAAGAGAGGGTGTGTGTTTGTATGTGATTTGCGCTGCAGCAGTGAGCCTCAAAGTTCTAGTGAAATTGCAGCAAAGTAGATTAAGCAAGCCTGGTTTCTCCTAACCCTGAAAGAAATGACAGCAAAGGAGGAAGAACAGTTTTTGACCAATGCACTCTGCATGAACCCCCAGGATAAATAACAAAGAATCTGACCTGGGGTTGCAGCTCCCAGTGGTATAAAATATATAACATACGATGCATTTCTATTGCAACACTTATCATAGCTCTCAATATACTCTCCTAGGGAATGCTTCTCATTTATAAATTTCACTTTAACCTCAATGCATTCACATCCACCAGCAACATATGCGTTCCAGCACAAAACCAGTGCAGCCCCACAGGGAGGAGAGAGAGTGGAGTGCACGGTTTTAGGTCTGACAGCAGGGTGATTTTTGCCTTTTGTCCATGTCCCCCTTAGTTGTATAACAGGGAATATGGCCTCCCCTTAACTTGGAGCTAAGAAAGTGAGTTTGAGATCAAGACCTGATGGGATGTTTAGCACTTCTAGAGCCAGATGAACCAGCGGAGAGCTGGGCTGAAACCAGGCAGGTGGGAAGGATAAGGCTACAAACCAGTTGGAACTCATGATCTCCTGCTGGTGCAAATGGGATGAACATCTGGAAGCAGAAGAGTCTCCATTCGGATGCTAGTTGGCTGGGTGCAAGGCATTCTGAACCCCAGAAAGCTCCCCGTTCTCCTCTCCCCTGCTAGTTGGCCTCTAGGAAGGTGTCTCCATTTCATGAGAGGGCAAAGATGGGCATTGCACTTGGCAGCTGTTACTATGCTCTGCTTCCCACCCCAAGGTGGCAGAGGAGGTCCAGTAGGCTGGGGAGGAGGGGCAGCACTTCTGTTTTTGTTTCTAAATGAGAAGAGCTGGGCCTTCAGCTGTGCACTCCATCCTGGAAGCCCTGGATGTCCTTGATCCCTGTGGGGGGAAAATCTGGTAAGGTTTTCCAGAGGAGGAGAATTAGGACCCCTGGGTTTTGTGGTGGAGAATGGGGCACCTGATCACCTTCTTCACTCTGGGATGGAGCAAAACCTGCTATGGTCAAGTGACGAGGGGGGGGGGGAACGGTGGGATTCCTGGGTTTGAATTCATCTCATGTTAACCATTCAGCAGCAATGTGGACCCATAACATGCCAGAGGTTATTTCTCATCATGCTCCAGGCCTGGGCACTTCTTTGATCCAAGAACACCAAGTCGTAAGGCAGAAACCAGCCACCTTATTGTTTGACTTGCTAAAGGAAAAGAAGACTTGCAAGGCACATGTCCCACCCATCCAACCCTGTTTTCAGACTGTTTGAGGAAATGGGAAGGGAGGGGTGGGATGGGGAAGGGCTGCAATCAGAAAGCATGTATTGTTAGAACATAGAAGCTAGACATGGGTGCCTCAGAATCATGTCTCTCACATGGACCTGGTTGAGGTACTTGGCATAGAAGCCCTGTAAATGGCTAGAGGTGGAACAATTTGCCTTCAGGTGATCTTGAGTTTGGCATCCTAGCTATGATCTGGGACCTTGTCTGGTGGTCATTGTGCTGTGGCTGCACCATAAACTCCAGTAGTTGATTTTTAGGGCAGCTTTCAAGATTCTGATAATCCTTGATCCTTTATTTTCTTTCCTATTTATTTAAAAAGCAGGTTTCTTGCCTTTGTGACTACAGGCAAGCCTAATGGGATAAATGTTGCTATCTGAGGGTACTTCCAAACTCAAGGCTTTCATAGCTAAACAGCCTTTACATTTCTACTATAAGCCACAGGTAGAACTACAATTGATCTTCCACACTTTTGTGGATATAACACTTTGTGGATGGCATCCTGTTGGTTAGTTCCAATGAGAGTAGAGCCCTTCAATCAATTGTTGAATGGTGAATAGACATCATGTAAGTAAATTCCATTGATTCAGTGGATCTACTCTGGCACGGTTATCAAGATTTAGACATGTGTGTGTATCCTGCTATATTCATTTGACAAGAGGGCATAACATAATTGTGGTGCATGAGAATGCGAACGAGGTAATTATAGCAACATATGTATTTGATTAACTGGATATAAAATCTGTGAAAATGTCTTTACACTGAAATGTTATTATGTGTAATTTTTAAAAATGGATGAAAAAAATACCATTAACACAAATTTTAAAAACTGATTTTAAAAATGCCACCAGACTGACAAAATGAAGCTGATTGGAAAGCTAATCATGAAGGTAGGCTGAAGTGAAAAGATGTGACAGTAGGGCACAGTCACCAAAAATTGTCAGTGCAGAAGGAATGGAAATAATATTCTTAATTATTTATTTCCCAGCTGAAAAATGAGTTCCCAAATAGTCAGGGAAGAGAAAAAAGAGTGGCAGTTTGAGTGTTGGGACTAGGACCAGGGTTCAAATTCCCATTCAGCCCTGGAAACCCAGTGGGTGACTTTGGGCAAGTCACACTTTCTCTGCCTTGGGGAGAACCTCATATTTTCATTTTCTGTGCAAAAAAATGTGTATTTCTCCACAGAATGACTCCCCATGAACACTTTGATATGTTTGAATATAATGAGAAAAATACTGTGGAGAAATACCAGCAATTGTTTTTCCCCACAGTGAAGAAAACCACAGGGGGAAGAAAATGGCAGGAATTATTTGCCCTTGCATGAGAAGATGAAATAGCCAAAGCTTTACATCCCTATACCGCAACATGACCAGCAAGGTGATTTAGATCTGCAGAGATTGCTGTTCCATTCCTTCCAAAAAGAAAAAGTCGGGGTTTGTGAGCTTTCAGTAGGACATGAAAGAAATATGAGGGGGGAAAACCTACAGGAAATAGCAGTTTGATCACAACGTCATGTATTTGTCCCTAAAAAGTGAATAAGTAAAGTGGCAATTTCAGACTAAATGTCAGCATGGAAGCAAAAGACCCTAACTCCTATGAATTGCTTGTAGCCGGATCACATTCTAAACAAATTCTATCAGGAGTATTTTAATTGTGTAGATTGGCTCCTGAGCTCTGAGGGAAACTGGTACAGTTACTAGTGGCTGTTAAGGAATTGTATTCCATGCTTCATAGTATCCTGTTCCTTTCCTTTGACCCTAGGTTCACTTTCCCATTGCCTTTATCTTGTGTGTGCCTTTATTTCCAATTTATGGAGACCTTAAGGTTCTAAAATCTTATCAAGGGGTTTTCTTGGCTCTACCTACTTCCTATCAATCTCTCATAATCCCAGTTTTACATAACTGTGGATGCACACTGGAGATTATATCTAATAAATCACATTTGACTGATTTACAGAAAAGGCACTACAACTGACTTGCAGAATTTAATCACCATTGTTTATCCTTCTTGAGGTGAACACTGGAAATCCGGCTTTAAGGAAAGTTGGAAAGTTTCTCAGTGTGGTGAACATATATGGAACTATTACCATCATAAAAGGACACATCTGAAGAGAGGTTTCTTATGCTATAAGTAAGATTCTTTTTGTCAGAAATGTAAAACCCCAGTTTAGTTAACAGGCAAAATTTCTCATCCACTAAGTAAGTTGTAGTGTTTCTGACTTTTTTTCAGGCACCCCCAATGTCGACCCTATTTTAATCTGTCAAACGCACATTTCTCCTAAATTATTTTCCAGATGCTGTCATCCCTTGCAAATTTTTCTTTTTCTAACATTCAATCTTGTAATGGAGGAAGGCCTATTATTTAAGCTGTTGTTTTAGAGTTTGATTGCCTCTTCGGTCCAATTTTTGCATGTATATTTGAGGCAGTTGTAGTAGTTTTAAGGGCACATTATAAGCTCTGCACATAACATTGTATAATCAGTAAGTCAAATGTTTGGAACTGTTAGAGAAAAGGAATTGAGATTAAAATAAAAATAGAAAATCAACCTCATCGAGAGTGATGAGCTCCATGGAAGTTTGTATGGAGAAGCTGTATCTATTATGATTTTAATATGTATGATTGAAAACTTTTCTATTTTACTATTATGAAATAAATATATATAAATATACACAGTCATCCCTCCCCGTTTGTGGGGGATCTGTTCTGGACCCCCCTCCTGCGAACAGGAAAAATGCGGATATTCAAGCCCCATTTATTTTAATGGCGGCACGCGCCTATGTGTGCTGCTGCTGCACACGCCACAAACAAACGCACCATTTTGTCCCTCTTGACTTGCTGTCTGCGAAGGATCAAAACCACAGATGGCAAGTCCGCGAACCAGGAGGGACAAGTGTATATTAAAAAGGGCAAATGGGGGTCATTTCCAGTAGTGGATCTCTTTGCTGGTCATACAACAGCCTGCCATTTTTGGTTTCTTGGCCATGCAAATGATTAAATTATGCAGAGTATGACTGTATTTCTTGTTGTTGTCTGCTTTCAAGTCATTATCAACTTATGGAGACCCTACCATGAGGTTTTCTGGGGCTGAGCATCTATGACTGACCCAAGAACACCTAGTGTGTTTCCATAGCTGAGCAGGGAATCAAACCCTGATCTACAAAGTCATAGTCCAATGCTCAAACCACTACACCGTGTTGACTCTCATTATATGTACTGTAGGATCTTATGTTTGGTGCCTCAGCTTTAATGCCACACTAGATATCTGGAAGAAGTGCTTTGAAAAATATGTATAATGTATAATGGAAAAACCTCTTGCCATTTGCAGGTCTTGGGTAATTTCAACAGCATACATCACTCTGTATTGGTGTTACTGTGGGGCAAGACCCCAGCAGGAAGGGACCTCCACTCAGGAAGTACATGAGCATTGTCCTACCAGAGAGATCAGATTGGAATCTCTCTTTGGCCATGGGATGTGTCCACAATACACAGTCTGAGCAGTTTGATACCACCTTAACTGACATGGTTCCTTCCTATGGTATCTTGAAATTTGTAGTTCAGGGATAGACTTAGAATTCTTTAACAGAAATCTTTAGTGCTGCAGTTTAGGAGTGTAGAGTAGACCCCCCTAGTAGAAGAATCTAAATAACTGACTAGATCACAAATCCCAGAACTCCCTAGGATAGAACAATGGCAGTTAAAGTGATATCACACTGGTAGAATTGTACAGTGTGGCTGGCCTCGGACAATTCACCATCTTTCAGTCTCTTATCCTCCTCTTTTACGGAAGGAATCAAAATGACCTGTTCCTACAGAAATTAACTCCTACTATGACCACCACCGTCTCAGCCACAGGTGTGCTTTCCTTCTCCTGGGCATTTCTAGGTTGCCCAGCAGCAAAATTGCCATCCCATTTCTGCTTCTATAAGGCTGGCCCTGTCCATGCATCCAAGCTCTGCATTCATTAACTCATTCTGCTGAAACAAGGCAAATGGGATGGGGGGGGGGGGAAAATGAAATGCCTGAGCTGGCATTAAGGGTCTCTCTCTCTCTCCCCCAGGCATGAGCATCAGTATGAAACCACAATGTCCTGGGAAGGGGTAGGAGATAACCAGATGAAGGGGTTGTCTTCAAGTCACTGCTAAAGCAAAGGAAGGTTTGGGAAAGGAGGTAGGGAAGAGGGAAGCATGGGAGAGAGGAGTCAGATGCAAAGAACTCTCTCTTATCTCATACCTGGGTCTGGATGCGGTTGAGGCCCCGGAACCACAGGATCTGGCCACGGCGCAGCTCCCGTTCAGCATGGTCAATTTCCTCCTCATCCTCTGCCAATTCCTCGTCGGTGATTTCATCCTTGCCAGGGCCGTGCCCTGCCTCCTTCAAGCATTTTAAGTGACTTGTGGGGATGGTGGCAATGACCTGCAGAAGGGAAGAGAAGCATCTGTTATACATCTCAGTCTTTCTCTATATGGTGAAGGATCATTTGCACAGCTTGAAAAGGTTACCATTTTTGGAACTGAAAAAGTTAATACACAATCCTCCTCCAAATTGTCTGTGCTGGCTGTGGAATTCTGGGAGCTGTAGTCAAAAAAATGAGCCTTTCCAAGATGTGATACTACATTTCATGGAATAAAATTTGATAGCAGAGAGACAACTGTGAATAAACAGATTAGAACAAACATGTCCATCTTTGGGACAGCTCAAAGGTGTTGATGAATGGAGGACAGGGAAGATGTGTTCTGATCTATGATGTTAATGCTTCCATTTTGTAAAAAGGATATGAAAGCTGGCCTCTGAGAACCATTCAGTTGTCTCACTTTGAAACTTTCCAGGTGGATCTATTCCTGCTGCAGAAATAAACTTTCCCCACACACCCCTTGCTCACTATTTCGTCTGCTAATTTGGGCTGTCTCTGTTGGGCAACAGATCTCACTCCTGTGAGACAACATTGTTGTTTACTATCTAAAAAAAGCAAAACAGCAATCTTGCATAAAACACACACTTAGCTAGTTGAAAGCAGTTCTTTCTATATTGAAAGCTGTACAGTTTGCCCGGTAAACTGAGCATTTCTCAGGAGAAGCTATGTAGCTTCTGTAAGACTGCAGTTTTCTGGGGAAGCTGGACAGGTGTCATAGAAAAACTGTAGAGTTTTCTGTCACTGCAGGGAAAAAAATCTCAAGTGATTCAAAACTACAGGTCAAAAATTTGCTTCATTGTTCTCAACATCTGTCAGGAGCTGGAGAAATCAAGATTTAGCATCCCTACCCTTGCCTGTTGAGTCCAGGACATTATCTGCACAATATTTGCAGTCCAGGGCATATCTGCACAAAATACACACAAGGATACTTGTGCAGAAAACAGTATTATTTCTGTGCAGGTAATGTTTCCTGAATAGAAAATGCTTTTTTCAATGCATAATGTGCAAATGTTGCACAGAGTGAGTCCCCAACTATAGCATTTTCTATGTCAATAATATTTATGCAGAAACATTATTTTCTGTGCATAAAATTTTGTTTCCTGTGAAAAAGAGCATGTATGAATTTTGCACAAAGTAAGTCTCGAATTGTGACTATTCTTTGAAAACTGCTGTTTTCAAAAACCTTCTAGCAACAGGAAGAACATTTGTAAAATTACTGCTTGCTTACTTTGAGAATGAAATTAGCAAAGAATTACATCCTCAGAAGGAATGCAGTCTTTTCCCCAGCTGTCATTTCTCTGCTCTATATTATTCCCTCAAGGTCCAAATCTAAAAGCAGCTTTTTCTCAGTTCAGAATTTGCCTGGTTCTATGTTATAGTTATAAGCAACACTTCTCAGTATTTTTTTTAAAATCATTTTTACATTTTTAGCTCTTAAGATTGTGGATTTATTTTTAAGATGGTATAGGCAATATTGGAATTTCACACCCCAGAGCAAGATGCAATGAACAGAATATCTGAAGTGGGAAAGAGATACGTAGATCTTTACCCATTTTTGTTGCTGCCTGTCTAGAAGTCGATTCTGACTTATTGGGACCCTAACATGACTCTGGAAAACAGGATTCAAATTCCTGCTTGGCCATGAAACCCCACTGGGTAACCTTGAGCAAGTCACACTCTCTCAGCCTCAGAGAATGGCAATAGCAAACCCCTCTGAAAAAAAATCTTGACAAGAAAACCCTGTGATACATTCATCTTAGCATCACCATAAGCCAGAAATGACTTGAAGAATTAAATGAAAGAATGGTTAAGTTACTTATATGTCCCAAACAACAATGGGAGAAAAAAGTATATTTGGATTAATAAATTAAGTAGATAATACAAAAATTATATGAAATTAATAGTTGTAGGAAAGTGGTGTAAAAAGTATATTCTTTCTTGTTACATTTGTAAAAATGTAAATATATAAGAGAATCAGAACTAGTAAAAAGAAGTTATTAAATGAAATATTGGTAACAGAGGGGAATGAAAATAATGTTAATAACAAAATGATATGATACAGTTGTAATTATGTATATTATTTATATATGGAAAGGATAAGAAAGTTAGATGAAAATCAAAACTATTCAAGAGTTAGAGGAAAGGAAGTCATTTTAATTTTGTGTAGTGTTTTGTATTTTTTGCTTATTTGTGATGTATTTAATGATTGGTATGTAAGGTTTAGTATGTTTGTAAAGATTAGCATGTTTGTAAAGACTAACACGGCTATATCTTTGAATTCTACCACCCTGTAAAGTTTATATTTGTTTTATGTGTGTGTGTATTGTCTCCTCTTCTGCTCTCTTCTCTGCTGAGTTGAATGCAAACTATTTTTGTGCTTTGAACTCAGTTTGTAGCAATTGAAGTGAACTAAGGACTTCTTCTGCAATGTATAGACTGGAGACTTGATTTCCAAAAATGTAAACATGAGTAAACATCAGTAAGTAAAATTTGGTATCCAGTCCATCCCACAACTGTTCTGAATATATTGGAAGTCATGGGATATATATAGGTTTTAATATAACCTGCTTTACATTCTTTACACAGTGCAGCCCTAAAAACCATCCCTAAATTGATGGCTAGGGACTTCTGCTCCAGTTACTTCCCATTTGTTGTTGTGTGTCTTCAAGGCATTTCTGAACTGGACCTCCTCTGGTACCTCTGACCAAACTACAAATCCCAACATTCCATGGGATGCACTCATGGCAAAGTGGAATTATAGTGCTATATAACTGGGTCCTAGATTTCCCTTTGCACACACAACTATTACTAAGAAACGCCTTGCATTCGTGGTTCCCAAGATATATAGTAAGGCATATTTAAATCTAAATTTAAGATATGGCAAGATTTGTTCAAAGGGGGTTGCCTTTGCCTTCCTTTGAGACTAAAAGAGTGTGACTTGTCCAAGGTCACTCAATGGGGTTCCACAGCCAAGCAGGGATTTGAACCCTGATCTCCAGAGTCTTAGTCCAACACAGAAGCCACTATGCCATGATGGCTCCTTACTTCCCATACCAACACAGATTATTTATTTATTTATTTATTTATTTAAAGGATCTATATCTACTCTTTCATCAAAAAGGCACCCATGTTATCAGAACATTTCAAAAATGTTCCTGGATATTTATTCTCCTATCAAAAGGTTCATGAGGGATAACTTCTCCAGTCCATATAATCCTGACATCTATATTGTGTTAAAAGTGATTTTTTTAAAAGGAGGAAACGTTCCAAATACAGAGTTCCAAATATTCCAAACACACATTATTGTCCTACCAGTTTTTATTAGCCTTCCCTGTACTAGAAGATACATGGGTTAAAAAGGGGAAAAATCTCTAAAACTCATAAACTTAGAAAAATTGGTTTGAAAACACAACTGGTCTGAGATTGCAAAAATAATAAAAAAATTATTCCACCAGTGAGTATTTCTGTAGCTTCTAATCTGAATTTGTGTTCTTGATTCATCGATTGAAGAGTATAATTCTTCTCTGCTGGGTGATCAAAAGCCAGGACTAGGGGCCATTTCCTGCTGGATAGTTAGAGCACTATGAGTCCATTTTAACTGCCATGGCAACATCCAATGGAGTCCTGGAATTGGCCCTTGAGGGAGGGGCCTCTGACCAAACTACAAGTCCCAGGATTCTACGGACTGTACCCATGTCAAAGTGGAATTATGCTGCTATATGACTGGGTCTTAGAATTCCCTTTGCATATACAACTATTACTAAAAAATGCATTGTGTTGTGGTTCCCAAGATATGTCATAAGGCGTAAAGGTAAAGGTATTTCCCATTGACAAGGTTGTCAAGTCGTGTCCGACTATAGGGTGTGGTGCTCATCTCCGTTACTAAGGCAAAGAGCCAGCATTGTTCAAAGACGAATCTGGTGATCATGTGGCCAGCATGATTGCACAGAACGCTGTTTACCTTCCCACCGAAGTGGTACCTATCTATCTACTTGCATTTGCATGCTTTCGATCTGCTAGGTTTGCAGAAGCTGGGACTAGTGACAGGAGCTCATGCCATCATGCAGCACCTGGACCTTGAAATGCCAACCTGCTGATCTTGCAATCAACAGTCAGTGTCTTAACCACTTGAGCCACCACATCCCTGTAGTAGTAAGGCATACTTAAATCCAAATTTAATGTGTGTATGGGTCCATGGGTGGGTTTAAAGATGAATAAGTTGGAATAGGATTTTCTTACCTGTCCCCAGACCAGCTCCCCGAAGCCTACGAAGAGACACCAGAGCCATTGCTGTGCATTCAGTGGAGAACAGCTGAATGGCTTTCCTCCAAACTGTACAATGACAATCTGTGGATGGAGAGGAATAGTGACACAGTGAGAAAAACCAGTGGCAAGGGGTTCATGTTCCTTAATGAATGACTGTATCCACATTATCTTGAAAGGATGGGCTGGCTGCCGTATCTTCCATAATATCATCATCCAGTGAAAAGATGGATCACATTAAAGGTGAAGTGTTAGAGGATAAGACACAAGGAACAAATGCAAAGCAACTCTTGAGAGGTTCAAGAATGATCAGAGGGGAGGGATGGAAGGTGCCACACAGATTCAAGCAAGACCAGAAGAAAAAGTGAAAGCAAAGATCTCAGGTGCTTCAGGGCAAGGAGAGCCAGAGGTCTGAGGGGTCTGTGAAGATGAAGAGCTTTCTCTCTCAGTGTGCAATTTTACTGCAGAAATAATGCAGACACCATTTTAACTGCCATGGCTCCATAAGACAGAATCTTTTTCAGAATCAGGATTTGTACTTTGGTGAGGGACCAGAGCTCTTTGGCAGAGAAGGCTAAAGACCTTGTATGATGACAAATACCAGGATTCCATAAGATGGAGCTATAACACTTATTTATTTAAACAAATAATGGTGTCAAACTCCATTATTGCTACAGTGTAGGTGCACCTTCAGAGAGGAAGATGAAGTGACCTAAGGCAGAGCCATTAAAAAAGCTTGCCAAGAGCTGATCCCTTTTTCCTTTCCAAGGGCTGCTGGGAAATAGGGACCGGGGCAATCCAAGTTTATCTATTCCTCTTAGCAGAAATTAAGCCAGATACATAAAACTGCAGTTGCACCTCTATTTTCTTGGTTAATCTTGCTTCTCCTTTGTTTCCTCTCCTTTAAAAAATGAAGACTGTAAGCTCACAGGGGCAGAGAGCAGTCTGTTTTGCCATACAAAGTGAATGACATGATGATGATGATGATGATTTTGCCATATAAAGTGAATGACATGATAACAATGACAATAGAAGTAGAAATATCAATACTGGCTTGCATCCTGTTCAGCAGTTATGAGAATGTAAACTAGATTTACAATCCCATAACTTTTAGGATTCACACTTATGGTTGTTAACAACCTCAAAAACTATTTTTTCTGCCAGGTAGTGCCCCAGCTGAATGGTTTCTGAGCTGCTGCATATTGGGATGCTGGGAAATGATAACTGCAGCATTTTCCTGATCACAAAGTGCCTTAAGACAAGCAGTTGAGGCAGAAACCAGGGGATCTCTCCAGCTGCCAGTTCTCAATGTGCCCTGCAACCAGATGGGTGCTCAAGACATCATTTCCCAACATCACAATCTGAGAACCTTAAAATCCCTTTGGTTGGGACACTGCCTGGCTGAAAAAGTAGACTGAGGAGGCACTTTCAGATGTAGCAATGATGGTGGGACTCTGTCATTGTAGCTACGTCTGGTGATGCAGGAACTTGATCATTCTTTGGGCTCATTATACATTTGGGGTAAAAGTCCAAATGGACCCCACACCTCTTCTGCCCCACCCCTGACATATATTTTCTCCAAAGGCTAATAATAATAATAATAATAATAATAATAATAATAATAATAATAATAATAATAATAATAATAATAATAATTTATTTGTATACCGCCCCTCTGAGAAGAATCGGGGCGGCTAACAGCAATTTAAAATTACAAACAATATTACTCCACATAGACCCCAAAACCCACCCACCCCTTAAAAAAATATTAAACCAAGGAACTATTAAAACATCTAGTTAAAAAGACATAGAATAAAAACTGACTACAAATAGCAATATAATAAAACATACGGAGCAGCGGGAACATCCAAATTGTGAGTGGGTGGGATAAGAATTCTCTGCACCTATTTTCTCTGAAGGCAGGTAACCTGTATCTGCTTTCTCCTCAGTTGTTGTGGTCCACTGCCACCACTTTGCACCCAGAGGACAGATAGAGCCATTTACTGCAATGTCTGGGCCAATTACCCTCCTGAAATGACTATTATTAAAGGTTTTTCCTCTTCAGTCTAGGTCAGAATGAGGCACTGGGTGCCCTGCAAGTGGGGAAAAAAACTTCTGAAAGGTTACAGAAAGGTTTTTCCTGCTTGTGAAGTGCCTTGAGCTCCATTATGACCTCAAACCAAGGAGGGAAAAACCTTTAACAACTGTTGTTCCAATGAAGAACTGGCCTGGATACTGAAGAAAATGATGGCAGTCCAGATACTGAAGGAAATGGTGGACCCAGATCCAGTGCAAGTCTATTGTTCAGAGTCTGGAAACACCAGAGTTTCCAGCCAACTGCACAGCTAACTGTGAGTTTTTAAAACCTGGGTTTGAGATGTTATACCCTGAATTTGCTGCTCACTGGGCCATGCTTTGTGTGTCCTAATTGACCAGATTTGGGTGTGTGTGAGGGAAAAATGCTGTGCCTTGTGTGGCCTGATCATGTCAGACTCAAGGGATAGTCAGTTTTCCCCCTCCTATAGGCAAAGCCTTTGTACAATAATATAAGCAGGGCCTCATTTAACAGAAACAGACTCTGAGTCATGGGACCCATCCATTTAGGTGTATATACGCCAATTTTTTCCCACCCAAATATTCCTCCAATCCCCCTTCCACATGCCAGTCATGTTTGGCTTTACATGCCCATTTCCTCAAGGTTTGTACCTGGATGCCGAAGGTGCCCAGGACAATGCTGCAGAATATGGGATTGCCAAAAATGCCATCAAAGACATTGCGTTCACCGTGGATTTTGCGGGCATTGATCTCATTGAAGAGCTGCATCATGACAAAGGTATTGAAGATGATGGTGTAGTGCTCTGAAGGTGGGGAGTGCAGGGGGGCGTTGCGGCCACTGTCGATGTCAAAGAAAACTTCGCCTGTGGGTGGGGAAGGGGGTGGTGGAATAAAACAGCACATCATGAAAGGGGTATCAGACCAGAAAACCAGATACCTTGCCCTCCACCCAACTGGAATTGGACTGATGGGCTCTAGCCCAGCATGCCCTGCCAATTCCAGGTCAGAGTCATTGGAAACCTACCCACAAAGAGGAGGGTAAAGATGATGATGAGCTGGTACACGGCATGGCCCAAAATATTCTTCATCATGGTGCGGGAAATGAGGGGTTTGTTGCGTCCGTATGGCTTGCGCAGCAGTAGGGCCTCTGTGGGGGGCTCGGTGGCAAGGGCCAGAGAGGCAAAAGTGTCCATAATCAGGTTCACCCAGAGCATTTGGACAGCCTTAAGGGGAGAGTCCTGGAAGAGAAGTGGAGAGGAAGGGGCATTAGGGCACCAAAAGATCCAACAACCAATTGATATGGAAGAGAGTGAAACAGGAACCTTCCTCTCCCTGTATTCCAAACCAGGAAGTCATGGTGTTTTCTGAAATATGCACATTTTCAACCATTATCAGCTGTGAACCAACTCATATAGCTCTATTTATTTATTTTTTACATGTTGAAGTCAATGTGAATTGCAGAAAACAGTACAAGCTTAAAGCAGAGCAATAAATGATGTCCCTTTCCAGTAGTACCAAGAACCAACCAAGTTACTTTTACACACAGTAGAGAGAAAACCCAACAAGTACCTTTCCTTCATTTCTTTGGCAGCAGAAATACATAAAGAACTAAGTCCGGAATCTTGTATGGGAGTGACGTCTTTGCATGTGGACTTAACTATGTGGGAATTAGAATTGGTCAGTTTTGTAATATCCATATCCAGTAGATGACTGCCTCTTACATTACTATGTGGCAGAGCTGGCAAAATGTCCAATGCACATTGAGCACTGATGCACACCAGTCCCGAGATACATTGGGCACTCTTGTTGGTGTGACAATATGCATCTTCTCAATTCATTAACAGGATTTCTAAGCCCCTCTGCTACTTAGCAAAGTTTACATAAGACTTTATCACACCAGCACTTTTTATTGCAACAATCATGTTAGTGAAACAAATAGGAACATAGTGGTTTGAAAACATTCAGTATCACACTTTTCTTCAATTGTGTGTGTGTGTGTTGCTTTGGAAATTAATGGTCTCTTCTGCACTGGTTCTGTAACCCCACCAGTAGCATACCTGAGGTTGGTGTCACCTGGTGTGGTGGGGGCAATGGGGGGCAGACTGCTGTGACCTCCAGAGGGCCATTTGGGGCCTGGCATGGTTGCAGCCATGCCAGAGCTAAAACAGAAGGCACTGCCCTCCCCAGCAGCCTCCGCTATGGTCTCTGGAGAGCTGTTTGTGGTCTGGCATGGCTTCTGAGCAAGCAAGAAAGGGACAGAATGCCCGCTCTTGCATGCCCAGCACTGCTTGCCTCCACCTTTGGTGTGTCACCCAGTGCAGTCTGAACCCCTCACACCTCCTAGTGACACCACTGAACCTCACCTTCCATGCCTTTCAGCATATAGTTGCCTTTGCCAAGATTAGTTTTTTTTTACTCTATTCCTTTTTGTTTTTTTAATTCTATTTTTTTAATTTTTTAATTTTTTAAAATAAAAATACTGCTCCCCATCCCTGAAAGGCATGGAGTAGAAACAACCTTGGCCTCTTTGGGAATAGTGAGGGGGAGTGGAGGAGAATCACTCCTTTCCTGCCATGTGACTGCCATCAGTTGTTACTGCTGCAGAAGGAACCTATTGCAACAAGGGGACTAATGGAATAGGAGTGACATTAGGAGCATATTGATGGGCTTTCTTCATTAATGAAAAGGTGCACTAGAGAAACAAATGAAATGCAAACCAGAAACTGTTTAGACATGATGTTGTGTGATAAGTACTGGCCAAATATGTTAATTACTTGCTTTAATTCCAAATTACTGCCTTGTGTGATAAAGCCTGAAAAGTTACATTAAGTAAAAAATTATACAGAATTCCAGTAAAACAAAAATAACTAGCAATTTCCTACACTTTGAGGTCAATCAAAACATTCTGCCAGAAGCATCCACCTCATCTACCTAATAATGACACTGAAGGCCTTTGCAGACTGCCAGAAATAGTGCAAATTGAGTCCACTTTAACTGTTAAAGTGGACTCAATTTGCACTATTTCTAGCAGTCTGCAAAGGCCCTGACTGGATCTTTTGATCACCTTAGGCCTTAAGCAGATATATAATTCCAGACTCAATCTTCAGTTTTTTCAGTTACTGGATCTCATGTAGTGAAGGGCAATCGTAGGGTAATCACTTATAACCACCAAAGAAGAGGAGAAAATGAAATATATATTATTTAAGTGAAATTTATTATTATTTAAGAGGTGGGAGGTAGAAATTGTTTTATTTGTTGTATTTTTAATTCTGCTGTACGCCGCCCCGATTGCCGAGCAGAGGGGTGGGTTATAAATAAAATTTATTATTATTATTTATTAAATGTATATTTGCTGATTTATATGTAAGAATGGAAATTTAGAAATAATTACTGTAATATAAATACAAATATACTACACCTGGAATAGGCTGAACAAATGTCCTGTGTGGCTTTGGTGTGACCTTGGTCTTGGTATAGGAGCTAAATATAGCTAGATAGCATCAAAACCATTACCTATTCTTGCTTCTTTATCCCCAAACAGGACTTAGACTGGACAACTGTTGAGGCAGAGGAAGACAGGACTCTTCTCTGCAAAGGTGAACACCTGGGTAACCCAGAGGACAGCGGGCTAAAACAGCTCTGGGGAGAATTTATAGAAAAGATTGGTAGGAAGAGACAAACAGGACTAAGGCAAGATATTGTGCGGTTGGGGAAATGGTGCTCCCCACACATTCAAGATGAAGTGCATAGTACTGAAACCCATCCCACACCTGCTTCTAGAAGTAGTAGACCCACTTAACTCTTGTTTGATGTCTTTCTTACCTGCTACTTTGCCTTGCCAATCACTATATTAATGTTGTAAAGAAAATGGGGTTAGAAATAGTGTGTTCCAAGCATCCTGTTTTCTATGGGACATCTCATACTTGGAGTGCCAAATACAAGTTCTATATTGGGCTAACACATGGTGCCCCAAATCCCATATCTGAAAGTGGGTATCAGCTGCTGACCCCCAAGTGTTTTGTATACATGCAGCAATCAAATCTCATATACCAACTGCTGGGGGGGGGGGGTTGGTTTGCAGGGATTGTGGCTGCCATGGCACCATTCTTCCTTCTCTCTGTCTGTCTGGTCAGGCTGAAGATGAGTAGCAGAGTAAAGTTTTCATTGTGTGATGACTGACCTGCCATCATGATATTTGCATGGGATTTTTCTCTTTCTTTCTTTCTTTCTTTCTTTCTTTGAGATTCAGAGTTTGCTGGGAGCCCTGAGACCTCATGAGAGGCCCTTCTCTTGAGACTCGAGATGGCCTTACATAGTTTTTCTGCAGAAAACTTGCAACTTTAGCTGGAAACCTCATTTCTGCCTTGAAAATGGTAGTTCTACCCCCAAAGGGCTGCTAACTGAGTGAAAAACACTGGGCTTACACTGGGAACCTATGGCCCTCCAGATGTTGTTGGACTCTAGGTCCCATCACCCCTTGCCTATAGTAAGTGCAGTAATGCATCAACATCTAGAGGTCCACAGGTTCCTCCACATTCAGCTAGAAAGACCAATAGCTCCACACCATATAATGGAGATTGTCTCCCAGTTCAATCCATTTTCAAAGGTTGTCTGGGTGCAACACATTTTGTATATATGTATGGCTTACAATTGTTTACACTATTTTATATGTTCCAGACTCTTTCAATTGTTTTAACTTGTTCTTAGATATTTTGAAGAGTTTTAATTTAAATTTAAGTTAAATTTTAATTAACCCACTATATCCACAGATTCTGCATCCACAGAATCAACCGTCCATGGCTTGAAAATATTTTTTAGAAAATCCAAAAAGCAAACCTT
Organism: Phrynosoma platyrhinos; assembly: GCA_020142125.1. NCBI lineage: Eukaryota > Metazoa > Chordata > Lepidosauria > Squamata > Phrynosomatidae > Phrynosoma > Phrynosoma platyrhinos. The sequence goes on from CM034703.1 coordinate 146,981,513, forward strand.
GATTTTGCCATTTTATACAGGGGACACCATTTTACTGCACCGTTGTATATAAGGGGACTTGAGCATCCATGGATTTTGGTATCCATGGGAGGTCCTGGAATCTAATCCTAGCAGATACCAAGAGCCCACTGTACAATTTTTTGTCTTTATGAGATGTATTACTATTTGTAAACAACAATCTAGTCCAAAATTAAAGCTTTCACAAGAGTGTGTCTCTTCTTTGGGCTGGTCAAAAACATGTTGCTGTCTGCAGAAAAGTAGTGAATAATGAGCCTTTACCCATCCAGGTCAAAATACACAGCAGCTAAAGACAGCCAGGATATTTTTGGACTTGAGGCATAAAAATCTTACAAGCACCTTTCTCTTTCTCTGGGAGTAAAGACTCAATAACATCAAAGTAAATAACTAGCAATTGCTGCCCTTTCATGACATTTGCTGCCTGGGGCAACTGCTTCGCTTTGCCTAATGGTAGGCCTTTCAGTACCCCCATGTGAACTAAAAAATACTCTTATGTTAACTCCATCACTTACATAACCTCTCCCAAAGCTAGGTTAATAGGGAAATCCTTGTTCTTTCCCTTACACATGTGTCAAACAGTCAATGATAAATTGGTTTACCAGCCTCTTTTCCCTTCCTGCCCCCACCTTCTAACATAACTCCACAATGAACAAATATATTTAGTTACTCCTGAGAAAACAGAAGGGCTGTAAGAACAAATGTTCAAGAAATTAAATAGCTTGATAAGTGAATTAACTATTTCTGTTTGGTTAAAAAGTGCCTAATCAATTGGGCAGAAGATTTTAAAAAACATATTAGCCGGAATCACAATGGTTAGTCCTAAGAAGAGTAGACTTACTGAATGAAGTGTTGAATGGTGAGTCAACACATAGATAAATCTAATGGCTATTTATTTATTATTTAATTTATACTCTGCTTTTCTCCAAGCACAGGAGTCAATGTGGTCAAAGTTTTAAAGAAGTACAATTAAAAACTATTACTATAAAAGTTAAAAAAGAATTAAACAACAATCCTGTTTAAAAAGCACAAGTTAAAACAGTTTTAAAAAAACATTTAAAAACTATCAGTATGCAAAAGGAGACTGAGACTGAATGAAAGAAGTTGTAGCATAAGGTTTCACAGACTTGGCCTATGAAAGCTTATGCTACAACTTCTTTCCCACAGTTAGTCTCAAAGGTGGTACATGATCCCTTTGCACACAGATATTTGAGACTAACATGGCTATGTGTCTGAATTTAAAACATTGTTAAATAGAGACACACCCCACCCCACTAAAAGCTCTGTCTACTGCAAGAAGATAAAAATGAAATAAAAAGATATTTTAATTTATAAACAGATTCAATTGGTCTATTCTAGGCATCATCATCATCATCATCATCATCATCATCATCCTAATCTTTTATTTGGGGCTAACAATAGGATTCAGACCATCCTTTCATATTTTACAGCTGGGGCAAATGTTCTCCTAAGACAGCTTCAGCCAAAACTGAGAGTTAAGGATGGGGTTGAAATTGTCTCTCAGACCATATTTTTTACTCAGGGAAAACTTTGTTCTAAAGAGAGAGAGAGAGATGCAATATTGCTTCAGAACTATTGTTTCTATTCATTTTCAAATACACACAACTTTAATTGATTGGCAGTTTAATTGACTTAAGATTCTCTGTATAATAGATTTCTGAAAACTGAATCAACAGAAAATAAAATAAATCTCAAACCCCACAGGCTTGATCAAGGCCGCAAGGGAGGGGGAGGTATAAGGATGCTTCTTCACCCTTTTCCGTTTTGCTAAAAGTCCAGCCTGAAGGCTTCAGTTTCTCTGTAAATGCAAACAGTTTTCATGAAGGCTCAATAGATTTAGCTTAGAATTCTCTCCACCATTTCTGCCATCAAAATTCTCTTCAAAGCCAGAGCTTGGATGTGTCATTTGTTTGTACTACAATTCCCTTCACTAGCATGGATAGCGGATTGTAGGAATTAAGGGCCAGAATCGTGTATGATCCACTGTAGTGCAGTAGATCTGCATGAGCATGCCCCTAACAGGATGCCAGCCATAGTCCCTGAATGTAACTTTTCCTAGGTATGCTGAGAACCAGGAGTTGGACTTTTAAAAAAACCTGCTTCCTGAATTCGTTTTAAAGAGCCTGGAAGAAATCAGTTTTTCTTGGGACCAAGAGGGCACACAAAAAGGAGCTGGATTCTGTGTTTTTCTCATGCCAGCTTTATGCCTCTGTTGCCCTAAAATTCACTTTCCATTTAGCTGTGCTCGATTCCCCTTCTACAGGAGATAGCTAGTCCTCTCCACATGGGCCTGGACAAGAAACTATCAAAGGCTGTGTTTTTAGTTCTTTTTTCTAGGCAACACTAAAGGGCATAGGGAGAGAAAACAGGAGTAAAGCCAGTTCCCACCTATGTTAACCAATGGTCAGAAATCAGCACCCTGGACAGCGAACCTGGATTTAGCTTTAAATTCCCCTTTAAGTTTTACAGAATTTACAGCCAAACCCAGAAAAGGTTGGTAAGCAAAAGCACACCCATCTTTGAGATTTTTTTCTCACCATCATCGTCTCCCCCTTTCCCCACTTAAATCATAAGACAAGGAGATTATGTTTTGCAGAAGCCAGTTGTGGGAAGGACTCCAGTGTGTCCTAATGTTGCAAATATCTTATTTCTGGCTGCCTTCCCAGGGACTATAGACTCTGTGGGTGCAATTTTAGTTTCCCAGGGTTTGTTTTAAAGGAAACAAAAAGAAAATACACAAGTATGAAAGTTAAACTTGTTAGAGTCTAGCTTTCAATAACAGAAAAACAGAAGTGTGGGTCAGACTATTATTTTAAATCTGTCTTCCTAAAAAATAAAGACTTACTCAGAAAAACAATAACAAACACACAGTTTGTAGTTTAAAAAACAAACAATAATGGCTTTAATAAATATGTACATAAAATAACTAAAACCTAATCTAACTGATGATGGTTTGGGTAAAGAGAGATAAATCTCACCATCTTTTATATAGCAAGAAGAAACTGTTACTAGCAGTTTAGAATCTTGGGAGAAAGCTGTTAAACTGTCTGCAAGAGTCAGTGACCAAAGTCACACAATAGGAAGAATTAGTGAGGGGGGAGGGAGGAAGTCCCTATCTAACTAAGAAGGGACAGGAGAATACAGGCATATTCCAACTGACCCTAATTGTTTTAAGCTGCATTTTTTCTTGCTTGCTTCTCTTTTCTTTTTGCTGACCAGAGTAGCATCTGTAACTATATTGTCAATGAAAATAATAATAATAATAAAATTTATTTATATCCCGCCCCTCTGAGAACAATCGGGGCGGCTTACAACAGTAAAATAATACATAGTATAAAACAACTCAAATTCCCTCTCCCACCTTAAAACATTATTAAATCAATACAGATTAAAATCAACATATAACACAATTAATTATTAAAAACCCATCCTAGCGAGCAGCATCAGTTTGGAACTCCAGAATCATCCTCCTGAGGGGGTTTCTGAGGCTGGGATTAACTATTCCGGAAAAGCCTGCCTTTTTAAAACTATCCAACGATGTCAGTAGACGGATCTCATCCAGCAGGCCATTCCACAATTTGGGGGCGACAACCGAGAAAGCCCTCTGGGAGGTAGCCGCGAGCCTAGATATTAGTGGCTGCAACAAATTCCTCCCAGAGGACTGGAGAGTGCGGGGAGGATTATAAGGGAGAAG
>CM034703.1:147001183-147049740 GCA_020142125.1 Phrynosoma platyrhinos
GCCTCAATTTAATGTGCACTATTTCTGGCAGTCTGCTTAGGCCTACTGGGATAACATCTATGCCTTTTCTCTATTATCCTTCCACACTAATAATAATAATAATAATAATAATAATAATAATAATAATAATAATAAATTTTATTTATAACCCGCCCCTCTACTAGGCAATCGAGGCAGCGTACAAAGTTAAAACAGGGCAACAGTTAAAACAATTCCATCCCCCCTCAATCCCTACCCCCCCATAAAAATAGAATTAAACTAGTACAATAATTAAAATACAAATTAAATCAAGAATAATTTAAGACAGTGGAACAAACAGTGGAGGCAGGGAGCAGTAGACATCCGAGCTCTATTTGGGGCAGGAGAGTTATTCCAGGAAGGCCTGTCAGAAGAGATCCGTCTTTACTGCTTTTTTAAAGCAGTTGAGAGTGGTAATAAGACGGATCTCATCTGACAGGCCATTCCATAATCTTGGAGTGGAGACAGAGAAGGCCCCCTGGGAGGTCTGGACAGCCTAGTTTTCATAGATAGTAGCAGATTCCTCCCAGAAGACCGAAGTGCGTGGGGGGGGGGGATCGTATGGGAAGAGGCGGTCCTGGAGATAAGTTGGACCCAAGCCATGTAGGGCTTTAAAGGTCAAAACCAGCACCTTGTACTGTGCCCGGAAACTAATCGGCAGCCAGTGGAGAGATTTCAGCACTGGTGTTATGTGCTCTCTCCTAGATGTTCCTGTGACCAACCTGGCTGCCATATTTTGGACTAATTGAAGTTTCCAGGTTAGGCACAAGGGTAGTCCCATGTAGAGTGCATTACAGAAGTCCAAACATGAGGTTACCAGAGAGTGTACCACAGTTTCAAGGTCCCTAAACTCCAGGAAAGGGCACAGCTGGCATATCAGCCGTAGCAGATAACAGGCACTCCTGACTGTCGCATTCACCTGATTGGTCATGTGAAGTGATGAATCTAGGAGTACCCCCAGACTGCAAACACAGTCCTTGGAGGAGAGTGTGACTCCATCCAGGACTGGAAGTTGTATTCCCAAACCTGGTTTCGGGCCCGTCACTGTTAGTACCTCCGTTTTATCTGGATTCAGTCTCAATCTGATTTTCCTCATCCAATCCATTACCGCCTTAAGACAATCATTGAGAGGAGAGACGCCATCTGAGGTCTGGGCAGACAATCGGGTCATGGAGAGGTATAGCTGGGTGTCATCAGTATACTGAAGACACTGTGCTCCACTACAAATATAGGTCACAGCACAAACGACCCACCATCACTGCTTCTGCTCACCAACAGTAATGGAGCAAGGGCTGTCCTAAGACATTTTGCAGCCTGAAGCAAATGACAAGATGTTTCCCTGCTCCATTTAAGCCATCTAGGTTGGCAGCTGAATTTTATTTCAACATTGGCAAAAGAATATGCTTTACCATACTCAAGGTTGGCATGCTTTTTTAGGGGCTGGAGGATTGGTTATGTGGCACAACTCTGGCCTCCAAGAGAGCAGAACAGTTAGAGGAGGAACACCAGGGGAGCTGTTACATGTCCCTCTATAACTACTACTTAAAGCAGTTGTCTTATTCTAAGGGGTGTGTACAGGGAGTGCAGACTGCAGCAGGTGATACCTTAGAGAGGAATGAACACTTGGTGGCATTCACCATTCGTCCCAAGACCCACCCAGGCTGCCCCTCTCTGCCAACCAGGGTACCTCTGCCATCCATCAGCTATGGCTGTTGGTGGGGGCGAGGTGCTGCTGCCACCCAGCAGCCCCTTCTGGGTCTGGTGGGGCTGCTAGCTGAGCAAAAATTGCCTCCCTTTCCTGCTTGGTCAGCAGTCCCATCAGACCCAGAATAGGCTGCCAGGTGGTAGCAGGACCAACCCTACCAAGGCAGAGCCAGCCTGGCTGGCAGAGGGTGGTGATGGCTGAATATGTGCCAGGCAACCTGGGGGTGACAGCATGAGTTATTGCACTGGGATGATGTGAACTTTAGTGACACCACTGTCTCATTGTGTCTCATGGTAGAACCAGCCCTGGCCTTGACTGAATCATTGATAGGGGACAGAATGAGGGAGAGAAATTATAGCAAGGACAATACAGTTGGCCCTCCATGCCAACAGATTCTTCATGCATGGATTCAAGCATTCTAGACATTCCAAAAAGCAAACCTTGATTTAATCTCAGGGACACCATGTACATAATGGGACTTGAGCATCCACGGATTTGGGTATCTATGGGGGTCCTAGAACCAAACCCCAGCAGATACTAAGGGCCCACTGTATTAGGGAGTGACAGAAGATTCTGCTTTTGCCAACTTGATATTCCAGAGATACCATTTGTAATGGGAAGAATGCCAACCCAGAGCAATGAATGTTGGGAAAACATGACTCTCACCTTAACAGAATAGGCGAGGGAGATGGTGACGGCCAGCGGCAAGCCTTCAGGCACGGCCACCACCAGGACAGTGACACCAATAATGAAGAACTTGACAAAGTACTGCACATAGACAGGGGTGCACTCTGTCAACCATGTCTTTCCATCAATAACAAATGTCTCAATGACGAAATACAGGACCAGAATGATGACAGTGATGGCAGACATCACTAACCCTGCCAAGAGGGAGAGAAAAAAGAGGGAACAGTTAGTCAGGTGGGACGAAAGCAAGATCTCTGTTGAGGCCTGAGCCCATCTCCCTCCCACCAAAATGGCATCATACTTTTAGAACATGCTAGACTGAAAGCTAAGGTGAGAAATGGGTGTTCCTCTGGATGTCCTCATTGCTTTTAGTCTGAGTAGGGAAAGTTGCTATACCTTTGGTTGTGTGTATTTGTAGAATTTTCCCCTCCTGAGAATCTCGGCTCTTATTCTTTTCTCTTATTTAAAGAGCAACTTTCTAGCCCTCATGGTTATAAAATTAAGTTTGAAAGTGCATGGCAGTGAGGGGATGGTTATAGTGCCTGGGTCAGTTTTTCCCCTCCTCCCCATTTGAAAATTGTTCTAAAAAGGAATAAAAATTGACTCAAAATAAAAAATGAAAGCTGAACATTTGTTTATTCCATATAGATTGCAGGATTTGGTTTTTGTTAGCAGATTTGCTAACAAAAAGTGAGTTTTCTTACCACATACAGTCCTGGCTACACCTTGTTTTCCCTTCCCTAAAGAGCACTCTTATTCTCTATTTTGCAGTGTTTCCACAATACCTGCTTTTCCAATTTGAACAGCCAGTTTGGTGAGCTTTCCTTGCAGAACAGACTTCTCTTTTTTGGGCACGCTGGCTTTCTTCTTCTCTCGCTCTTCCATCTCACCCCCCTCAGCACTTTTCAGGGGTTGCATCTCCATGGCCACAGCCCCATCTTGCTTTTTGGCTGGAAAGAGACAAGGAAGAAACATTGATTCACTTACCAGTGGAGCACTCCTACCCCATTCTATAATCCTGCTTGTTGGCTTACCTGCCTGATTGCATTCATTCCCCTCCCTTCCTTGTTTTCTCATTTGACCATGCCTGCTCTTATGTCTTTTTAAAGCATTCAGATACACAACAAATATGGCTGGTGGCACATTCTTGCACATCTTACCTGCCTCTCAACAAAAATCTCAGCTGCATAATTTCTCTGTGTTAAGTTTAAAGGCATACGCGCAGCTCTAGGGAAAAAAAAGCTGGCAGCTTTACCCAGTGAACCTATCCCAGTTGACTCTTTGCTCTAGTGTATCTAATGTAAATGCCTCTTTGTGGGTAAAATGTCATTTACTCCATAAGAGGGTAAAGTCAGCTGGAGAACTGGATTCTTAAAGGACCAGTTACAGATCTGTCCAGTAGAAGGCAGCAGATGCACAAAACAAGACTTCTATAAGAATTTACGGTCCCTGTAGGGTCTTTCATACTATCCAATTACAGCACTACAATTCCACTTTAACTGCTATGGCTGTATTCTCTGGAATCCTGGGGGATGTAGTTTAGAGCTGAGCATTATCTAAATGTTGTAGCTGTTGTTGTTAATTGCCCTCAAGTCAACATCAACTTATGGTGGCCCTAAGATATAGCTGTGTTAGTCTGTCGGAGCACTATGTAGAGAGATCTTGTAGCACCTTTGAGACTAACTGAAAGAAAGAAGTTGGCAGCATGAGCTTCCATAGACTTAGGTCTACTTCCTCAGATGCTTTTGGATGCCAACTTCTTTTATTCAGTTAGTCTCAAAGGTGCTACAAGATCTCTCTACACATCATGGTGATCCTGTGGATGAAACATCTCCAAGACCCCCTGTCCTCCACTGCTCTGTCCAGGTCTTGCAGGCTCATGTCTACAGCCTATCTTATTGAGTCCAACCATTTGGCATGTGGTCTTCCTCCCTTTCTATTTCCCTCTCCCTTTCCTAGCATCATTGGTTTTTCTAGTGATTCGTGCCTTCACATGGTGATGATAAAAGGATGATCTTATGAGGAGCAACACCAGGTGATATCATTAAGTATGATACATTAAGCATCAACCACAAAAATTGCACAAAATGTGTCATTAAAATAAAATTTAAGACCCACTTCATTAACAAATGAGGGGAAAATATATGCACACATTTTTGAAAGCAGCACTCTTGCTCTGAGATTCCTCCCCTTCACCCTGAAAAGTGGAGATAATAGCCCAGGCCCTGAGATCAAGCAACCCACCTAAGGGCACTCATTCCTGATTTTGGTGCCTCAGATGCTGTGGGAATTCAACTTCTAGAATTGCCAGGTTATTTGAAACTTCTGAGAGTAGACATTCAGAATCTGGGGACACATATTTGGGAACCACGATCTTAGGGAAAAGCCATTCGTATGCACATGAATGCGTAATTCCTTTTTACAAGGTAGTTTCCAGAAATCTTAGGTCTCAGATGTATACTGTTGTTGTGTGCCTTCAAGTCATTTTTGACTTATGGCAACTCTAAGGCAAATCTATCACACCGTTTACTTGGCAAGATTTGTTCAGAAGGGGTTTTTCTGTTGCCTTCCCCTGAGGCTGAGAGTGTGTGACTTGCCCAAGGTCACCCAGTTGGTTTTATGGCTGAACTAGGAATTGAAACCTGGTCTCTAGAGTCCTAGTCCAACACTCAAACTCTATACCAGGAGTAGGCAACGTTTTTGAGCTGGGGGCCAATCCCCCAAAGTTGTCCTTTCCGGTTGGCCTGGGGGGGATGGTGGCCCGCGCGCTCATGCCCGCGTGCGCAACTCCCGCTGCCGCTCATGACCCCCCGCGCGCACTGCCGCAGTCGCCTCTGCGCATGTCACGGCCGCCATTTTGTTCTCCAAAATGGTGGCCACGATGCGTTTGCGCATGCTCAGTACTCCTGCGCATGCGCGAACGCATCGCTGCCACCATTTTGGAAAACAAAATAGCGGTCATGGCGCAGGCGGCGGTGGTAGCAGGCGGCGGTGGTGGTGGCAGGGGTCCGCCTGGGCCGGTAAGCACGGGCCCCTGGGCCGGAACCGGCCCGGGAGCCATAGGTTGCCGACCCCTGCTCTATACAATGCTGGATCGCTCAGATATATGTATATACACAACAAATAAATATCCTGTTGGAAGATTTCTCTTTCCCCCTCCTTAGATAGAAAGGGACTTCCTGCATGTAAACTCCTCTCTCATTCGAACCAACCAGATGTTTTAGGTCACTCCCTCTTTTCAGGGAAGCTAACTTACACATTCTCTCTGTGATATTCTACTGAACTGTTAGTCCTCCATCTTCTTTCTCTCTCAACTTTCTTTGGAAAGATGGTAAGTTAAAGATTTCCTTTTACCTGAACTATTCACTAGCTAGATTAGGATATAAGCTTTATGTATATGTAGATTAAAGACATTAGTAAACTTTTGTTTGAACTACAAGCTACTTGTGTTGTTTTTGGAGTCAATCTCAGTTCTTAGGGAAGCATAATTAGACAAGGGCACATTTCTGCTACTCTGCTGATTTAAAGCTAGACCCTAACAGGCTTGGCTTTGATATTTTTGATATTTAAATATTTTTGTTTCCTTAAGAAAGGCTGAAGCCTTAGGAAACTTAAATTACCCTACATATACATACACACACAGGTTGATATGCGAAGCAAAATAAACAGGTGTATACACAAGCATACACACACCTCTCATCCCCTTATTATTCTAAATACCCAACATTCTCTTATACTCTGAATTTTGTTAACAGACTCCCACTCAGTTTAGGACTAGGCACTTATTTCCTATGAATCATGACCTACCTTTCATTTTTCCCAAAGCAGGAAATTCCTAAGCATCAAGCCCATAATCTTTGTCTCCAGATTTCATCTTGATAGTTATCTAGAGAAGAACAGTGCCCTCTCTGGGCCTTGGTACTCCCCATGAAATAGATATAAACAATGACCTAAATCCAACTGTTACTCTTGCAGAAAATAAATGAATCAATGGAACTTAGGTGCCGACTTCCCAAGTTCCCATTGATCGGCCAGACTTTAGTTGGGCCTAAGAATTGGATTTTGATCTGTTTTTACTTTTTTTGCCTATACTGCAGAGAATATAAAGATTGTGATGCTTCTCTATTCAGAATCATTTTGAAAAGCAAATAGTGGACCCAAGAAGTCAGCTGGAGTGGCCAGAGGCAAAGAAGGAGAGCATCCCTGTCATTTTAAGAAACTCTACAGAAGGAAATGTCATGGTCCCTTAATGAGGCAGTCAGAAATGTGTAATTTTTTTCTTTTACTGAGTATTCTCGTTAGTACATCTTTAAAGATTTGAAGTTCCCATCCTTCTATTCTCAACGGAGATTCATTGTGTAATCTTAGTAAATCATCCCTAATTTGTTTCCTAACAAAATAAACAACTATATAAACAATGATATAAATAAATAATCATGACATTTCATACAGATGGATTCAACCAGAAGGTTTATCATTTTAGTTTAACAGAAGGAAAATTATTATTAAATCAACAGAGGAAGCTAGAAGGTTTTGGGAATACTTGGAAAAGAAGAGGAAAAATGAGAGGAAAGAGAGAGAAGATGGGAAAGAAGACACTTCACATTTGAGAAGAGAGGAAGAAAAGGAAAGACGAAAAACAATAGACCCGCATAGACAGAATTTGGTGGATCGAGAAGAAACGGAAAAACTTAGATCTTTAACATTAGAAGAAATAAGACACTTAGAAGAACAACAGGAACTAGAAATTGAAGAAGATCTGATTCATCTAGTAAGAACAAATGAAGAAGGGGAAGAAGAGGAGAGAGAGGAGGAATCGGAACTAGAGTGGGACCCTGAGTGCTATAAATTGAAAGGATTTTAATTAGTTCCAAGTTTAATCAGATAAATGTTTAAATATACTAAATTTCTAACATGGAATGTGAAAGGCCTTAATTCACCTCAAAAAAGGAAAAAAGTTTTTCACTACTTACAGAAAAAAAATTGATGTTATTTGTCTTCAGGAAACCCAGATTAAAGAAAGAGATGAGAAATATTTAAAAAACCAAAAATTAGGGAATGAATTTATAGCAGCGGCCAAAGATAAAAAGAAGAAAAGAGTGGTGATATATGTAAATCAGAGATTAGAAGCAAAAGAAATATATAAAGATTCAGAGGGTAGATATATCTTAGTTGAATTAAATTGCTATTTAGGGAAGATTCTCCTTATTAGGTTATACACTCCATCTGAGAAAAGAAATAAATTCTATAAAAAAAAATCCTACAACAGGTAGAAGAGTTAAATTATGATTGTGTTATGGCAATGAGGGATTGGAATGGGGTTATAAATCTGAAATTAGATAGACAATCAGATAAGAAGATTAAAACAAAACAAGGGAAACTACTGGGAATTTTTTTTGAAATGATTGAAAGATTAGGATTAAAAGATGTTTGGAGAGCTAAATATAAAGAATGCAAGGAATTTACTATTCAACCCCCCCCCCCAAATCTTGAGTGAGATTGGATATGATTTTCGTATCAACTCATATGATTAAGAAAGTAAATGAAATTGAATCCTATCCAATGATTTGGTCCAACCATAATCTGGTCTTAATAACAATTCAAAACAAAGTAAAATCGTATAGATGGCAATTAAATGAAAATTTGTTATGTAACAAAAAAATAGTAGAAGAAATTAAAAAAACAATTGACACTGTTCTTTGAAGAAAATTTAGATAAAGAAGTAGCCACACATATAATCTGAGATGCTGCTAAAGCTTATATAAGAGGCCTTTTCATTCAATTTTTTTAATTAAAAAGGAAGAAACAGGCAAAATTAAAAGAAGAAGAAGAAATTTGAAAAAGAAGAATACTTGAAAAGAAAACTGAACAAGGAATATCAAAAAGAAATAATAGGATTAAAGAAACAAATATCAATAATTATAACAGAGGAACTTGCAAAAAAATTGAAATGGATTAAACAAAGAACCTTTGAACAAGCTAATAAACCTGGGAAATTCCTAGCATATAAACTGAAGAAAAAGAAAAAATAAATATCATTCAACTAAAACAACAAGAAGAGATTATTAAAAGAATTTTTAAGAAATATTTCTCAAGCTTGACAAGAGAAAAAGGAATAAAGGAAGATTTAATTAGTAAATACTTAGATGGTCACTACATTAAGAAAATATCAGAACAACAAAAGGATTTTTTTATTATAACATAAATATATTACATATAAATATATTTTAATAACAAAAGGAATTTTTTAAATAAAGAAATATCATTAGAAGAAATTGCCAATAGTATACAAAAGGTAAATCAGGTAAACCACCTGGCCTGGATGGATTAGGAATAGGATTTTACAAAAAAATTTAAGGAACAAATTATACCTCCCCTTCAAAGAGTATTTAATGGAATACTAACAGGGAAAGCTCCAGATTCATGGTCTTTAGCTAATGCAGTTTTAATCCCAAAAGAGAATAAAGATCCCCTAAATTCAAAAAATTACAGACCTATCCCACTACTGCATAGTAATTACAAAATATTTGCAAATTTAATGGCGGAAAGGTTAAAAAAAAATACTATCTATTTGGATTCATGATGATCAGACAGGATTTCTTCCAAAAAGACACATAAAAGAAAATATAAGAAATTTGCTTAACTTGATAGAATTCCATGTAAAACATATAGATTAAAAAAATGGCTCTTATTTTTTTTGATGCACTGAAAGCATTTGACAAAATCAATTGGAATTTCATGTTTAAAGTATTGGAAAAAATAAATATAGGGAAAAAATATGGAGTGGATAAAAAACATTTATAATAATCACAAAGTTATCCTAGTAATTAATGGAGAGACTACAAAGAAATATAAGGTTCAGAAAGGTGTTAGACAAGGATGTCCCCTGTCACCCTTACTTTTTATAATGACGTTGGAAATTCTAAACAATGCAATTAGAAAAAACCCTAAAATTGAAGGGGTTAAAATAAAACAAAAACCAAAACCAGAGTTTAAACTGTGCGCTTTCACTGATGACTTACTGATCTCGCTTGCAAATCCAACAGAAAATATAGAGAACCTTTTAGAAACAATTCAAACATATTGTGCATTATCTGGTCTATCTATAAATCAAGAAAAAACTGTTATGATGTTAATAAATTTATCAGAGGAAGAGAAACAAAACTTGAAAGTAAAGACCAACTTTCAGATTGTGAAGAAAACAAGATATTTGGAAATTAATATCACTACAAAAATTCAGATTTGTTTAAAAATAATTATGAAATAAAATGGAAGAAAATAAGGAAAGATTTTTAAAAATGGGAAAAACTAGGTTTAACATGGATGGGGAAAATCTTGGCAATCAAGATGTCTATTTTACCTAAAATGATATTTTTATTTCAAAATTTACCAATTATCACAGATGACTGTCCCTTTAAGAATTGGCACAAAGACATATCAAAATTTTTGTGGGCTGGAAGAAAACCAAGGGTGAAACTTAAATTAATACAAGATGAAATTAAAAGAGGAGGTATGGCACTTCCTAACTTTAAAATATACTATTACACATGCGCGATGGATTGGATTAGGGACTGGATAAAATTGGAAAATAATAATTACAATTGGAAGGTGCAGATATCAGATTCGGGTTTCACAGGTATTTCTTTTATGACAAATTGAAAGCTAATAAAGACTTTAAGGACAACTATATTAGAAAATCTTTAATACGAATTTGGCTAAAATTAAAACCTAAAATTTGTAGAGGAGTACCTAAGTGGGCTTCAATAAATGAAACCTTCTTTAACAGAGGCTGGATGGCCATCTGTTGGGATGTTTTAATTGGGAGTTCCTGCATGGCAGGGGTGTTGGACTGGATGGCCTTTGTGGTCTCTTCCAGTTCTACGATTCTATGATTCTAACAGAACTAAATTAGACGATTCAAAGTGGGTCACATATGAAGATTTGCTAAATGAGAATGAGACGAAATTGAAATCATTAGAACAGCTAAGGGATGAAGGCCTTAAATGCACTTAGTTTACTTATTACCAACTAAATGAAAGATTTAATCTAGACTTGAAGGTACATAATATCCAGGATGCGGACCCAGAATTTGAAAAAAATAGTGAAATCAGAGGACAATAATAGCATTAAGAAATATTATAAATTACTCTTGACCATTGATATGGAGGAAGAAACAATAAAACCTCAAATGGTAAAATGGGCTCAAAACATCAGTCACTCCATAAGTCTGGATCAATGGAAAAAGACCTGGACTAAAAGATTGAAATATACTTTGAGTTACGATCTAAAAGAAAACTTTTATAAAATGCAATTCAGATGGCATCTCACACCCTTTAAATTGGCTAAAATCTATAAAAATGAAAAAGATAAATGTTAGAAATGTGAGAAGGAATTGGGCACGTATTACCATATGTGGCGGAAATGTAAATTGGCATTTTCTATTTCAAGAAACAGCAGTCCTAATTAGAGTTACCAGGTCAGAACAATCCCAGGCTTTGAGATTTCAGGACCAAAACCTCAGACTTAGGGATGAAGGATGATCCCTTATGATATAACAAGGGACAGATCTGGTGACTTTACAATACCCTTCCCACCAGACAGCCCATGGTGACCATGAGAGGAAATTAGGAGTTTAAATAGTAATTAACCAGCGAAAATTACACAACTGACATTAAAATGCGATTGAAATTTGATTAACACAAGAGCCATTATCCCGTGAATATTCAGGGAATAACCAGGCAATAAACAGTAAAAAGTCATTCATGGAAAAATCCCGTGAATTATTTGCTGTTGTTTCTTGCCTGGTTATTCATGGAATAATGGCACTGTAATCACATTTCATCTCAACATCGTGTAAAACCATTAGCGCAATTGCAGGATTATCATGGGTTATTCACGGGACAATAGCACTTTGAACACAACTTTAAGCATCAACCACAGCTGTACTGATTATGCCATTCAAATAAAAAACACCAAATATATATACACACACACAAATCTTTTAAAGCCATGGTCTCACCCTGAGATTCCTCCCCCTTGTCTTGAGGACTGGAGAAAAGAGGTCAAGACTTGGAAGTCAGGGCCAAGCCCTGAGATGTAACAACTCCAGTCCTAACAAAATCTCTGGTTTTTTTGCCTCTGATCGCTGGGCTTACACTCTATTTATGCTGTTCTTTTCAAAACAGACCAGTTTTATGAATACAAGACAAAGTATGGTTAAAGTGAGGAGCTCAGGAACGAGGGTGCTAGGGCCTAGAGATGATCCACTCTTTCTGCTTCCAGCTGTTTCCCCTCTGCCAAACAAAATGGAGAACTAAAGGGTATATACTCAAGAGAGGGGATGGAGGAGTATTACAGTATGATGATGATTATTACTATTATCATTATCATTATTATTATTATTATTATTATTTTACCTTTGTTCTGATTATTCTCCACTGCCCCATCCTGCTGCTTCCCTACAACAGAAGAAGGGAACGACAAACACAGGATGCTTGAGAACAGATGACGTGGCACCAACACAGCACGTACATGCACACACACTATGGAGAGAGCATGGGTCTTGACAAACAGGACATGCCATCTCATCCCTCCTTGCCCCATGGAGAAGTCCCTGCCAACAGGCTTCAAGAAGGATGTGGGTAAGTCTTTCTCAATATGATGCCCATAAGACATGTTGGAGTACTACTCCTGTTGTCCCAGTACAATACCACCAATTGTGGTTGGGGAAGATGGAGATGGTACTCCAACACACATGTGGTTGGGAAAGGCTGACAATGGTGAAGGCAGAGCACCTTTACAGCTGGAGGAAAACTGAACTAAGCTCCCAGAATCCACCCACCAGCATCACCACCAGCCTCCCTTCCCCATTCATTTTCCAAGGTCTGCTTGAATATGGCTTGGCTTGGATATCGTGGATATTTGAATATAGTTGTTGTTGTTGTTGTGTACCTTCAAGTAGTCTGACTTATGGAGACTCTAAGGCAAGGGTAGGCAACCTTTCCCCTTTAAGGGCCGAGGGACTTCAGCTCCCAGAAGCCTCAGCCATGTTGGCCAATAGTCCCATGTTGGCCAATAGCTCCTGGGATTCTAGGAGCTGAAGTCCCTCGGCCCTTAAAGGGGAAAGGTTGCCTACCCCTGCTCTAAGGCATCCCTATCATGGGGATTTCTGGACATAAACAGTGTGTAAGAAGTGTATCTAAGAGATGTGCTGCAAAGTGACCAAAGTGGTCAAAAGGAGAGGAAATATGATGGTTTCCTTTCACATTGGCCACTAGAATGAATTGCATCTGCTGATCAGAAGGGCTAACATTTTGGGTCATCCTGAGAAGACCAGGGATGGCATCTCATCTTATCCCAGTCCATTTCAAGCATTAGATGCATATATGGCATAGGCTATATAATCTAAGATGAGCAAGGATGAGTGAAATGAAAAGTGTGCCAGTACTGCAATGGCTATTGAGAGCTTTATTGGTGTTTAAAATGAAGCACACACAAAAGCAGTACCTTTCTTCTCAAAGAACTTCCTTGGAGACAAGTAAATTCCAAGTGTGTTCTGCCACAGAGGTGGAGATCATGCAATCATCCAAATATTGTTGAATTGCAATTCCCAGAAGTCCATTAAATCAGCATAGCAAAAGTGAGGAATGGTGGGAACTGCAGTCCAACAATGTCTTTTGAGCCACAGGATAACTGCTCCTGAGTCCAGCTCCATCGGGATTTTTTAGAAGGCTAATAAAATTTTCTTTATTCTACCCTGCCTTTAAGGCTGTGAGAATTATTTAAACATAGATTCTTCCTGATGGTTCTTTTATGTTTAGCCGTTGTTGCTGTTGTCAGGGTTAGTGCTGTTTTTTAGGGGGCACTCTGTGGCAAAATGTCCAAAGTTGGTCCTTCCATCCACCTTGTTGCCATATTGGCTCTCTATTTGCTTGTCTTCTCCAGAACAAGAGAAGGGCAGAATGGAATTCTGGGATTTGTAGTTTTAGCCTTCTCTGTCAGAGAGCTCTGGTGGCACAACAAATTATAAATCCCAGGATTCCATAGGATGGAGCTATGGCAGTTAAAGCAATGTCAAACTGCATTAATTCTGCAGTGTGGCAACATCCTGAGCTAGCTCTAAGTTGTGGCTGCTCCTGCTCCTGTTTCAACTCCTGCTCCTGTTTTAACTTCTCTTCACTGGTGGCTCCCTTGCTCCAAGGTGGCCAGGTCCTCTATTTAATAGACAGTTCTCTATCTGAGGAGCTATTGGAGGACAGCCCTCTCCTTGAAGATATTCTTCATTTGAAAGGTTGTCCAGTCCATCTTAAAGAGGGAAAGCCATAAACAGGGAAAGGAACATTAGATTGGAGGTTGCTTATAGCTGGAAGGTCATGGAGACTTAGTCCCTCCAACATCAGTGAGGTGTTGTTGCTGGTGTTGTTGCATGCCTTCAAATCATTTCAGAATTATGGCAAACCTAAGGTGAACCTATCCAGGTGATTTTCTTGGCAAGATTTGTTCAGAGGAGGTTGCCTTCCTCTGAGGCTGAGAGAGTGTGACTGGCTCAGGGTCACCCAGTGGGTTTTCATATCAAAGTGAGGATTTGAACCATGGTCTCTAGAGCTCAAATCACTATACCACACTGACTCTTACTGATGAGGTGTATTGGTGAATAAATGAATAATAGTAATTGGTTCTAAATTTGGATCCAGTGAGACAGTGGTAGATGTTGAAGGGCAGGTACTCATCACAAGAGGCTGCCATAGCTATGCTTCCCACAAGGAGAGTCCAAAAATGTAGGCCCCTGTTTTGATCTCTGTATCAACCGTCACCAAGCCAACAGTCTTCTATTGACCTTGTGAGTCAAGATTGTGTTCTGTTAGTTCTGTTTCATCTGGAGGAAAACTATGGTCTAGTGCAGAGATGGGTAACAAGTGTAAGAATTTTAGGACTTCAGCTTCCATCAGCTGTAGCCAGCATCACCAATGTTGAGGGCACATGGATACTGGAGTCCACCTGAGGGGATACATTCCCCACTCAGGGCCTATTATGTGTGGAGGACTTCTGTCATTTAAGATTTGCTGGGTGAATGTGATTGTCTTGAAATATGCATTATGTTGTATGGAGAAGAGGCTCTGGTGTCACAACAAACTACACATCCCGGGATTCCATAGCATTGATCCATGGCAGTTAAAGCAGTGTCAAATTGCATTAATTCTGCAGTGAGGAGGCAGCCCAGGTTTCAATGCAGTGTTTACAGGCACTCTCCATGGTGCTGAACATCATCCTTAAATAGGTTTGGCACTGTTGAGACCAGAGCTAGCATGGTGTAGTGGTTTGAGTGTTGGACTACAATTCTGGAAACCAGGGTTTGATTCCCAGCTCGGCCATGAAAGTCCACTGGGTTACCTTGGGCCAGGGGTAGGCAACTTTTCCCCTTTAAGGGCTGAGGGACTTCAGCTCCCAGAAGCCTCAGCCATGTTGGCCAATAGTCCCATGTTGGCCAATAGCTCCTGGGATTCTGGGAGCTGAAGTCCCTAGGCCCTTAAAGGGGAAAGGTTGCCTATCCCTGCCTTGGGCAAATCACACTGTCACCCTTGGAGGATGGCAATGGTAAACTCACTCTGAAGAAACTTGCCAAGAAAACCCTATGGTAGGTTCACCTTAGGGTCACCATAAATTGGAAACGATTTGAAGGCACACATCTTCAGCACCATTGAGACTTCCTGTAAAACCCAAATTAAAATTTGGAGTATATTCACTGCCCCTTTGATATAGGAGCTCTCAACAAACTGCTTAGGCATTTTGGCAGCTAATGTGGGAGACACGGAAAATGTTTGAGATTTATGAAGTGTACTGAATTATTAGTTACATTTATACTCCAACTGTTCCTTCACTGCTCACAAGACAAGGTATACCACCACTTTCTCCTCACCATATCCCCACAACAACAACAACCCTGTGGAGAAGGTCAGGTTGAGATATAATGACTGACCTGCTGAAGGTCATGCAATGAGTGTCAAGGTTCAGCAGGAACTAGATCCTGGGTATACCAAGTCTCAGTCCAGTGCCCCAAACCTTATGCTAACTAGCTGCCAGTGGACCTTTGGTCTGCTTCTGCAGACCATCTTCTTCTTAGCTTATACCCCTGTTGAGGGAGACATGTGTGTGTAACAGACATTCAAGTATGGTTTCCATAGCTGGCCTGGTGTGTGGGATATTTTTTTGTGCATATGGGAAGCCCAGAGTTACACCATTGTGTGCATACCCCCTGCACTCTCGGTGCTGAAATCCTCTGCCTTGGCATCTAAGCAAAGCCAGCACAAGATGGGACCATGGGACAGATGAGATTGGGATATGCATGGGAGGGTGGGGGAGGCAAGGGTCAGAGGTGGGGAGGGTTAGGGAGGAGAGAAACGGTGTTAATCCGACTGGAGTGGCCTCCATTAAACTGGCAAGCCCAGCCAGAGAGCTCTCTGCAGCCACACGACCCTTTCACACTATCAAGTTATAGTACTGCAATTCCACTCTGACAGCCATGCCTGCATTCTATTAAATGCTAGACTTTGTAGTCTGGATAGAGGCATCTGAGAATCATTTTGGCAGAGAATTCTAAATGTCTCTCCCCAAAATGCAAACACCAGGATTCCATAGGATGCTGCCATGACAGTTAAAATGGAATCATAGTATTATAACTTTGCAGGGCCCACAGCTAAGGAGGCTGCTGCAAGGAAGTGAAGCACCACCCTTGTGTCACAAAATAAAATGAAATAAATACCCACCTAACTCAGCACCAGAAGAGACAGCTCCAAGCATTATAAGATGACGTAGATGTTGCATTCACAGAGTTTGGGAGTAGCTAGTCACAAACTACCATTTGCTTGCAATTCATTCCCTTCTACTAGAGCAGAACTAAGTTATAATTTAACAAGACAAAATTCTACTCCTTTTGTGGTGAAACTGTAATCATTTTTAGTTAATTTCATAACTACAGGAAGTATCACATTGCCTCATTATTTAGGTGTTGTTGTTTTTTACTTTAGGTCAATAGCATTCTACTTTTAAAAAATAACTTTAAATTTTATATTATAGCTAATTTTGAGAAAAACAAAATTAAAAGTCACCCTTTATTTCCACATTACATTTAATGGTAATTCAATAATGCCGGGGGTCTTGTGTCTCTATAATTCATTACTTTTCAAAGGTAACTTCCCAAGCACTGATTATTACTGACTCATTATTTAGGTGTTTGTTTTTACTATAGGTCAATAGCCATCTGAACAGAAGGCTGAGGAGTGATGCTAAAACTATATTGTATAGATGTGAACAGTGTCTAGTTAATTAGATGGGAGACTATTGGAAGGCATGGTAAATCACCCTGAATTAATGTGTACCTATAGTGTGCAAAGGAACGTCAGTTTCTTTGTGAAGTCAAAGGCTTTCATGGCCAGCATCCATGGGTTTTGTGGGCTTTTTGGGCTTTGAGGCCATGTTCTAGAAAAATTTCTTCCTGATGTTTCACTTGCATCTGTGGCTGACATCTTCAGAGAATGGTAGCATGGAAGTGAGTGGGGTATGTATATATACTGTGTGACCCTTGGCTGAGAGGATGTGATTTGCATGTAAATCTGTGTGTTGTTCTGTTGTTTAATGGCAAGGCCTCGGGGGGGGGGGGGGGGGGGGGGGGGGAGGATATGCAAGGAGGCATTATGTCTATTTCCTAGCTTGTGTATTATTCCTCATTAATAATGTCAATTGAAATCAACTGAAAAAAGTGACAAGGACTGGGCTCTGGTATTAGAATATTGTGAAAATATTTGGAATGAGTAGTTGATATAAGTTGAGAAATAAAGAGAAGTTTATAGAAAAGAGTATAGGTGAACTCATCACACGGAAATATTGTAATATACCCAAGAAACATGAAGAAGCTTATATATACCCAGAGGTCAATACTATAATATAAGGATCAAGTTCTAGGAGATCAAGGAAACTGTAGGAAGTTTACTGTGTTCTGTTATTTGGATTTGTTTAGGTTTGTTCACTATTTTTTCTAAGTATTTGATGTTAATTTATGTTTACCTGTTTGTAGAATCTATATTATATGTTATATCTGCTTTTTAATAAGCAAATTAAAAGCTTATTCAATTTTTTTTTTTAAAAAAATGTTTGCAATCTTGACCATGCTTCAATGTTACTTGGCCATGTGTCCTGGTTTTCATCTGCAAAATGTTGGAGGGTAGGTTGTTAATACTCTCGTCTCTTGTCGTTTGCAGACTTGCCATTCACGTCTCTTGGTCTTTCATGGATGGCAAGAACTAAGGAACAAAATAGCATGTGCACCAGCAGCACTCATGCAAAACCGTGCATGAGAACATACAGCTATTATATCCTATGGGAGTTCAATATTTGCAGTATTTCCAATTCATGGGTGTGTGTGTGTGTGTCCAGAACGGATCCCCTGCAAATTGGGAGAGATGAGTGTACTTCTCTAAGAAAAGCAGTGTAGAAAGAGACTACTAGGTAAAATGGCTGTTGGCAGATGGCACAGAATGTCAACTCTCTACAAAGCTACCTTGTCAGCTCTCAAGCTACTCAGGAGCTGAAGGAGAAGGTTTCAACAAAGGCAAGATTTTCTCTTCTCCTCCCCTTCAGTTGCCATATGCTGCTCCAAAAAAGTTCCTTACATTGGCACCGTGGAGTTTTAATGGTGGCTTATATCATCAGTAGAGTGCTAGCCAATGACTTTACAATTCCATATCTAGGCTCCTTTGCTCCCTTTGACAAGGTCGTTTTCTCTGTTTTAGGGGAGAGAGCTTTTTTTCAGGATGCTTCCATCCTGCTTTCATATATGTGTGTGTGTGTGTGTGTGTGTGTGTGTGTGTGTGTGTGTGTGTGTGTTGATGTGTGCCTTCAAGTCATTTCTGACTTTGTTGTTGTTAACTGCCCTCACCGATCTCGACACACGGTAACCTTGCTGATGAGACATCTCCAGGACACCCTGTCCTTCAGTGATCTGCCCAGCTCCTGTAAACCCATACCTGTGACCTCCCTAACAGAGTCCATCCATCTAGCATGCAGCCTTCCTCTTTCTACTTCCTTCTACCTTTCCTAGCATTATTGTTTTTTCCAATGATTCATGCCTCCTCATGATGTGTCCAAAGTACGCCAGCCTAAGCTTTGTCATCTTGGCTTCAAGGGATAGTTCAGGCTTGATTTGCTCTAGGACCCGTTTGTTTGTCTTTTTGGCTGTCCATGGGATCCTCAGCACTCTTCTCCAACACCACATCTCAAATGAGTTGATTTTCTTGCTATTTTCTTTCTTAACTGTCCAGCTCTTATCCATACATGGTAATAAGGAATACAATGGCTTGTATGATTCTCACTTTTGTGCTGAGTTGTATATCTTTGCATTTTAGGGTCATTTTTGACTTATGGAGACCCTAAGACCTACTAAAGTTGTCCATACCTGTAACAGCTAAGGGACCACATTGAGATCTTGGGATGTGTACTGAGAAGTGAGCCTCACTGAGTCCTATGTGACCTAAGGCCTGAAACCTATTGTGAGTTGCTACTAGAGTTGACCCATTCAGTCAGTAGGAGTCAGCTACATATTGACTTGTTTTTGTTGTGTGCCTTCAAGTCATTTCTGACTTATGTGAACCTATCATGTGGACCTATCATGTGGCTTTAATTTGGAAATGGTGAACCTATCATGTGGCTTTAATTTGGAAATGGTTTAAATTGTTTATTGAGTTATCTTTACACTACCCTGTAAATCCCACAATAAATAGCAGCAGATGAATATTTTTGAATAAATAAATAATAAATAACATTTATTGGGTTGCTCATAGAAGAATGAGCGAGGTTATGTTAATTCAGTTAAGGGAGGAGGAATTGTTGAAATCAAGCTTATGATTCCAGCAAGAGGAAGTGCATGTGAGCAGAATTTGAAGTCGTGGTTCTTTACCTATGCTGAGAGACCAACTTTGCAAATTGTCACACAGATATGGACTGTCATTCTGTACTGCAGTTATATATTTGTATCCTGGATTTATGGGTCTGTAACTGCTCCATATTCAGTAAAACTATGTTGTCATAATTATGGTTTATTGCCACAATTGTAAATGCCCTTCCAGCCCACCTGAACAGCCAGCAACTGCATCAGATGAGGAGGTCTGTTCAGCTGCTTCTCAGGGCACAAGGTGGTCTCCATCCCTTGCCTTGCTCCCTGGTGGAAGTGGGCTGGAAATGTCCTCCTTTTTGCACCCCAGTCAGCAGCTGAATAGATCTTCCTCACCTGATGCAGCTGCTGGTTGTTAAGATGGGCTAGGAGAGGTCTGGCCAGTAGATGTTATTTAGCTAGACATATGTTACACATATGTAACTAAGTGGCACATGTAGAATATTGCCAGTGGTATTTATACATGTGCATCTGAGTTTAACAGATTTCCATCCTGTCTCTCCCACAGTTTGCTTGTGATAGCTTGTAGAAACCAGCATGAAATGATAAAACATAAAGCCAAATAAATCACATTGTGTTATAATTTATAAATTAAATGCATACGTTAAAAGAGATTAAACAAAAACTAGAACAGCACTGCAGCAGATCAAAAGTGCAACAAAGACTAGAGAAAAACAAGCTCAGTGTTATTTTTGAAATTCATAAAAGCAGCAACCAAGTGCTATAAGCTAAATTAAAATTTCTGCTAAATTAAAAATGTGTTTACATGGCAGCCAAAAAGGTAAGGGCATAGGTAGGTGGTGGAGCTCAGAGAAAGACCTCACATCAGAAAGGCAAATGCTGAAATGGCCCTCAACTTTGGACCCTCTTCGTGTTCCAGGAAAAGTGTATGTCAGGGTATGGGCCACATGTTGCTCACCAAGGCGTGTCCTGCAGTCCCCCAGGGTGTCCTTGGGGTGTTGCTCAATTGTCACCACTCCAGTCCTACCATTGCTACTGCAACACAATATATGCCTTCACAGCAGTTTTCAATAAATGACATGTATGTATTTATCCTCATAGACATTTATGCTTCACTTTATTCCCACATCCTAGAAAATCGGATATGTTAACCACACACAGATCCGCACCAGTGGGGGAAGGCCACAGGTTGATAGTATCACAGAGATTAGCCAATATGTTGTCTCCATATACCCCAGCTTTTTCCATTCAAGCTCCACACCCTGAATAGCCTTCCTCATGCTAGGGGAAAGTGAGAAAAATTGAATGAACAGCAGTATAGATGTTACCAAAAATTCTCCCATTGTTACATCCATCTTCATACTGAGAGACAGAATCAGAAATCGTATTCACTCATCTTTGAATTTCTTTTCCTCTATTTAGATGTGGATGGTATACAAACAAATGAAGAAAAATGAGGGGAGGTAGGAGGAGTGTGACATGGAATGAGGCATGGAATAAAACAGTGGGACAAGTCTTGGACACACCCTTAGTTGTGCAGTTGAGAGACAATATACATTAGTTATGTCATTGGAGGAACTGGCATTTACATTTACAATTCATTCTGTCATTGAATCATCACCAAATGAACCTCAGTCACTGTGATGCTGCAGGGTCAAAATCCACTGAAGATGAACTCATCAGAAGATGTTTTTTATCAGCGTCAGTTGTTGTTGCTGTATACCTTCTTCATTTCCAACTTATGATGACCCTAAGGTGAATCTATCACAGGTTATTTTGGCAAGTTTCTTCAGAGGCAGTTGGCCACTGCCATCCTCTGAGGCTGAGAGAGTGTAATCTGCCCAAGGTCACCCTGTGGGTTTACATGGCTGAGCTGGGATTTGAATCCTGCTCTCCAGAGTCATATCCAGAGTGCAAACCACTACAACATGCTGGCTCCTATCAATGTCAATAAGCAACATAAAATTGGTTGGAGCAAGGTGGCCATCCCATATTCTGGTGCTGTACTGGCTGGAGATTATGGCAGCTGAAGTCTATCAGTAGTACACTGAACAGGAGAAAGAAGATTTTTTCGACCTAGGATTAGATTATTTGGTGAGCACCTTACCATTCATGTGAACCTACCATTGGCTTAAGATAAGTTTTAGTAGGCTCTACATTCAGGCACATATTTTATTAGGATCACATTGGCAGAAATGTGGGGCAGGGCCTATTAAGTAATGGTACAACCATTGCAAAAGTCTTTCTGCCAATATTAGGTCAGCTGTGAATATGTTTTTTTCCCCCACAACTCTGTGATGCTCCTTTTAATTTGATTTTACTCTCTGCCCCCTTCTTTCTATTGTTAAGACAATTTGGGATCATTTTTTATAGAAAAGCAGGGGATAAATCAATCAAATAAAATCAGTACGATCTATGTATAGTGAGGAAGCACCCTTTAAATATGCCATAATCATTGGGAATTTGGTGCTCTTCACTGACAATGGTAATGACTGGCTACATCACTGCAGAGGCATGGGAGTCACTTAGCAAGGGGCTGAATTAATACATCATGACAGTGAACCTACTTGCCCTTATCTTCAGCGTATTTGTGGTAGCAATCAATGATAGTTTCTCAGTGTGAACCAATGATGGATATCGAGGTAGCTGATCTGTGGTTAATTGCAACTATTTATTTATTCAGTGCACTTTCCACCTTATTCCCAAAGAGTTCACAATATAAACAGGACTCACAGGTGGACTCCCACACAGGTACTGACCACTCTCAAGTTTACTTATCAGCAAGGTTGTTGCATTGAGTCCCTTGAGACCTTTTCCTGAGAGCAGGACAGGATGAAAACAAAAATACCTACAAATATGGAAGAAATGGGATATGGTGCCAGTTCATTGTGGAAAGAGGGCAAAGCAATGATTTTGAACCTTTACTGGATGTTTTAAGTGTGGGTGTTGGTTATTTTTAAATACACACACACAATGTTTTTCTATATTTTTAATCTTTTTGTTTGCTGTTAACTGCCCTCGAGTCGATCTTGACTCATGGTGACCCTGTGGATGAGACATCTCCAAGACCCCCGTCCTCCACTGCTCTGCTTAAGTCTTATGGATTCTTGCCCATGTCCTCCTTAATTGAGTCTAGCCATCTAGTGTGCAGTCTTCCTCTCTTTCTACTATTCTCAACATTTCTCAGTATTATTGTCTTTTCTATTGAGTTGTGCCTTTTCATGATGTGACCAAACATTTCTCAGCATTATTGTCTTTTCTATTGAGTTGTGCCTTTTCATGATGTGACCAAAGTATGACACCCTCAATTTGATAATCTTGACTTATAGGGGTATTTCAGGCCTGATCTGTTCAAGGACCAATTTGTCTTTTTGGCTTTCTGTTGTCTCCTCAGCATTCTTCTCTAGCACCACATCTCAAAAGAGTTTAATTTCTACTTATCTGTTTTCTTCACTGTCTAGCTCTCACATCCAGACATAGTGATGCGGAATACCATGGCTTGGATGATTCTAACATTTTAGTGCTCAATTGTATATCTTTGCTCTTTAATATCCTGTTTAGTTCTTTCATCATTTTAATAACATACAAACTGCCTTGAGTCCCAGCATTGCAGTAAAGGTGGGATATACATGAATATAAAAACAGATCTGTAACTGCTCTATACTCAGTAAAACTATGTAAATGCGCTCTCACCTTAACAGACAGCAGGTTCATTGGGTTAAGGAGGTCTGATCAGCCATCGACTAGGGTGCAAGGAGGATGGCATTTCTGTCCCCACCCACCAGCAAACAAGGACAGACAATAAGAAACAGGACCTCTGTCAAAATTCCTTCTTGCAGGTTCACTCGCTGATGGGAGGTGGCTTGAAATGTCATCCTCCTTGTGTCTTGATCACCAGCTGAACAGACCTCCTTCGCCTGATTTGGCTGTTGGCTGTATTGCTGGACTGGGAGAGTTGGGTCAGGAGACAATACGGATCTGTGGGAGTTCAGTTCTGGGACCTCACTGCAGATGTGAAAAAATGCAAATAATCATACCCTATATTACAGTAGCTCCTCCCAATTCACAGGGGATCTATCCTAGGCCCCCCTGTGAAAATGGCCACTTGCAAATATTTGAGCTCCATTGAAAGTAATGGCACATGTGTCCATGGTGCATGCCTGTGGGGCCATGTGGGGCCGCACGCCACCATTTTGTCCCTCCTGTGAAGAGCGAGACTGTGGACTCCAAGTCAGTGAACAGGGAGGGACAACTGTATTAAATTATAGTAACGTGAATGCATACGTGTCAGCATATCTGTATTCACATCACTGCATTTCATAATATGGGGTCTGATGATCCACAAATGATCAAACTTTCAGATCTGAAGTCCATGGATCCAAAGAGCCAACTGTATTTAGTTACAAATGTGTAACTAACTAGCTGGTGTAGAATATTGTCAAATAATAGAGCAGAGAGTAGGCAACCCTTTGGCTTCTGACTGATACATTAGAAATGTGTCAACTATTGATATAATTAATAAGCTCTTGCCTGTAAATGATAGTGTGGTAGCAACTATCCCTGGAAGTTATCAGTTAATGATGGTACTGGTTCAGTGGCTGTGAGGAACCAGGCCAATGTCCCCTTGATCACAATATACTTAACAGGGGTGCAAACAGATCAGGAATAAATGGGTGGTGGTATGGTTTTAAAAGAATAACTGTGGATCAAGATAATTTTGGATGCAACCATCTCAGCTAGTATAGATTGTTGGGGGAATCTATGGGGGAGGGAGATTTGAAGGCATGAAAAGATTTTGACTTGTACATTTAGTTTCTTTGAAAAGTGGTACATTCCTGCATTGGGAGTGATGTTTCAGTAGTGTCTCTAAGGCACATGTGGGTTGAGATGGTTAATAACTTGAACTCCTGTTGCACTGGAGACCCAGCCGTTAACAAATCAAATGTCAGAGTCATGACCAGTCTTGTTTCTGAGTCAGACTCTAAAAATGATGAGCCATAATTCTGCAGCTGAGTCAAACTTCGACAATGTTGAGCCAAACGCACCGAATGAAATGCAATTACACTGTGGTGCCCTTTAGACATTCTCTTATCTGCGTGGGAGTCAATTACCCCTGTTATAACCAGGAGAACATCTCAGTGACCCCATCACATGGGTGGGCATCACCAATCATGTGGCTTTTTCTCAAGAAACTGGCAGCCCCCCACTTCCTCCAGGATCAGTGCCTACTGCGTGGGAAAGAACCACATGATCAAGAATCCATCTTCTCCCCACACCATGTTATTGGGTCATTTTGAAGTTATCCCAGCTGCAACAATTTGCTGTTCATGGATCAGCATCTCCATCTGCCTGGAAGATCATCTAATGGACAATTCTGTCATGTGCAGTGCTTGAAGAAGTTACTTTTTGAAATTGCAACTTCCAGAATCCCCCAACCAGCCTGGGACTGTGGGAGCTGCTGATCAAAAACCAAAAAAACAAACAAAACAAAAAAACACCAAAAAACAAAAACAAAGATCTCTTATCTTTTCCAATCCCTGGTCAAGTGTTGGGTGATGATGGGATCATCTGTGGGATAGCTGCACTTATGGAAAAGAGAGAAGACTTGCAAACAGGGCTGATGAAAAATGGGAGGGAAGCCAGTGCAAATTATTGGGGGGCCAGTGGTACAGAAGGGACCCAAGTATGTCACACATGTCTTTGTCATTCTCAGAAATATAATTTGCCAATTCTTTTTGTCATCCATTGTAAAACTGCTACAATTCAAAGAAAATGATAATGATGCACAAAATTTGAAATTTTGTGTAAAGATTTTCAGATTTTGGTCACCCATGGGCATCCCCCACCTATTGCACAGATCTGCCACTGGAAAACAATTGGGGGAAGGCACTTCTGAAAAAGCATTTCCAGTTGGGTCTGAATCTGGTCTTGGCAGCCCTACTGGCGATCCTTCAGATGCAACCAAGGACTCTGGATCCAGAGGGCAAATAAGATTTGCAGGTCAAGAGGCAAGCCCTGATAAGGGCAGGCTGGTTACATGGGCATGGAAACAGGATAAGCTGAAGAGCGGATCATCACCTAGGCAATAGGGGCAAGAAGGGGCCAGAGCATGGTCTGTAACGTTTGCAAGCAAGTGGTTTCTCAGATGCAGTGGTGTCACTAGCTATGGTGACACACAGTGTGGAGGGCTGCTGGTGGGGAGAGGGCTGCCTCACCCTTCCTGCTAACTTCCTCACCTACACCCCTCCCTGGCCACCTTCCCACCTCCCCTGGCCACTTTCTTCCCTGCTGGTTGCCCGGTTGCCCCCCTCCCCTTGCCTCCACTGCCCAGCTCCTGTGTCACTCCCTCACCCAGCTACCCACCAAGTGAGGCAACAGGAGGGGACAGAAGGGCACATCACCCCTCCTTCTCTTCTATCTCTGGGCCTCTTTTCCATGGAGAAAGCCTGGCAATGGAGCAGTGAGGAAGGGCACACAGTCACCTGTCCTGCACTGAAGGGGAGGAAGGCCCAATCACATGTCACCCCTCCTCTGAGGTGTCACCCAGTATGGTCCATACTCCTCCACACCCCCAAAATGACACCATTTCTCTGATGCAGAAGCCAGAGAAAAGGGTAGGGAATGGGAGAGGCAGGATCCAGTCAAGACAGAAAAGGCTGGAAGTGTGCAAAAATGGTAGCAAGTATAGGGAGTGTGTGGCCCTCCAGATGGTGCTGGACTACACGTCACAAGAGTCCTCATGATCTGCTACATCATCAAGGTGCAACACTACCAGGCCCTGCATTCTCCATCCCTGCAGGAAAACTACGTGAGTCCTGAAAATGGCAGTTTCAATGAATAAATTCTATTTTAAGCAAAGCAGCTTCATTTATATACTGCTTCATACAGCGCTATGCAGTGTCTAAGTGGCTTACAACTGTAAGCTCATTGCCCCCCAACAGCTGGGTACTCATTTTAGTGACCTCAGAAGGATGCAGGCCTGAGTCAAGCCTGAGCCCTAGCTAGTATTGAACTCGCAACCTTGTGGTTTATGAGTGACTGGCTGCAGTACAGGCATTTAACCACTGCGCCACCACAGTTTTAGCACCTGCAAGATCTACAGTTTGAGTTTGCTCTTCACCAGTGTGAGAATACCTGACCAAAACAGCTCTTCCAAATCTATACCTATTCGGCAGTGCTGTAGTGGTGCCAGTGTGCTGAAGTTTCCTTTTTAAGGGTAAGGGTTCACCAGTGGATCTCACCAGTGGATCTGGATGTCATCTTACTGGGCAAGATGAAGTATCAATAGCTTGAAAGCACAACATTTGCTTCTGTGGGACTAAGGGTGGGGTTGAACATGAATTCCCATTGAATGGAAGGAAACGGCTGTAGCAAGTTTCCATCACCATGACTTATAACCATGACTGTGTCTGTGGATTTAACACCACCATGCTGAGACTGTGGACAACATAGACAAAAGCTGTCTTGTTCCAAAAATATTGCCAATGAGGAGATGGACATAAGCAAGACTGACTAGGTAGCCTTTGCCTTGGCAAACAAAATGGCAGACATGGCATGAAGACTGAAATGCATCATCAAAGATACTTGATGTACACTGCAGCTTACCTATTTCAGATGTGAGACCTTACCTTTCTTATCTTTCTTTTCCTCCTCTTCCCCACCAGCACCCAGCAAAGTGAAGATAATCCCAGTCTGCGAGTTGACCCCAACAGCTGTGATAACCATCCGCCCAGAGCCTTCCATGACGTGGGTGCCTGGGAAATCCAAGGGAGAGTCAGGAGGGCATCAGTTGGAAGCAGCATCCCTGCTAGTTGGAAACCAAGCCAGGAGCACGTGGGTCAGATCCCCTGGATTCATTACCAGGTCCTGTAGGCCGGGGTGGGCAGAAGGTAGATTGACATTACTCTCAGGTCCATCTGGACATCAGGGAGGCCACAGAGGCCTAGTCAGTTCCTTGTGCCAAGTAGGCAACAGGACTGGCTATGGCCCTCCTCACAGCAATGGCTTTCAAGATGGGGCCCAGTGAATCCCAAGGTCTTTTGGGAAGTTTATCAGGGAGGGCTTCTTGAGGGGAACATCAGTGATGGGGCCCACCAATGACTTTTTGCTGTCTAAGGCAAAGGGCAAAAAGGAAGGGCTTCCTCACCCCCATTTCATATACAGAAACTGAGAGGGCTGGCAGTTAAATCATGCTTCCATACTGGGAAGAGAACAATGTTGTCATTTGCCATCCCTAAAAGGAGCAACAGAGCTTAGGGGTTGCAGGAAAGGGAATGTGTCCCAGCCAATGGCTGGGAAGCCACCACCAATTCTCCCCTGCTCAGAAATCTACTGCCCAGGGTTGTTGTCTCACTCTATTCAATAGTAAGACTAGCCCTGGTCAGTCATGACAGCTTGCCTGCCATGTCCTTTCTTTCCTTGCAATGTGCAATCACAGAATAGTGATAAGTGCACTTAGTTTCTATGGGCAACAGCCCATGTGAACATCTGACTTCCAAATATATTCCAGCATCCTTTGCAAAGCACCAATGAGTGGTGGTCCTATGGCCTTCATGCAGGGGTTCCTCACAGACATTAATACCATGGGCACTTGGTATCTGCTGGGGTTAGATTCCAGGACCCCCTCCCCCCATGGATATCAACATCTGTAGATGCTCAAGTCCCATTAACTACAGTGACATTGTAAAATGGTGCCCCTTATATAAAATGGAAAATCAAGGTTTGCTTTTTGGAATTTATTATTATTATTATTATTATTATTATTATTATTATTGCAATATTTTCAAGCCATGGATGGTTGAATCCATGGATAAATAATCTGGGGATATGGAGAACTGATTGTATGTGAACAGATTTCCACAATGCTAGGAAGTTTGGAATCAATTGGAATCTATGATCAAGTGAGCTAATCAATCCCCAGGCTTTTAGGATGTGCAAGTCTTGCTTTTGTATCCCTCACCTGACAGCAACATGGGATCCTTCTCCACGGATTTGCGCACATGATCTGACTCCCCTGTCAAGGAGCTCTCATCAATCTTGAGATCATTCCCCTGGATCAGCACCCCATCTGCAGGAAGGAGGTCACCTTGGGGTGGAGTATGAGAGAAACAGGTTAAAGGAACAGAAAGGTGGGTTGCAGCCCTATGCATATCTACCTAGGGGCAGTAAGTCCTGAATTCCATAGGTCAGTTCCAATTAGACTAGACCCACTGAATCATTTGTTGAATGGTGAGTTAATATGTGAGAGCCAGTATGGTGTAGAGGTTTAAGTGTTGGACTAGAACACTTGGAAACCCCATTGGGTGACCTTGGGCAAGTCACATTCTCTCAGCCTCAGAGGAAGGCAAGGGCAAACCCCCTCTGAACAGATTCTGCCAAAAAAAACACACCCAACAACAACCCCGTTATAGGTTCACCCTAGGGTTGCATAAGTCAGAAATGATTTGAAGGCACACAAGTCAATACATAGCTGACTCCTACTGACTGAATGGGTCAACTGTAGCTGCTCCTCACAGTAGGTTTCAGGCCTTAAGTCTCATAAGACTCAATGAGGCTCACTTCTCATTAGACACCTCAAGATCTCAACATGGTTCTTTAGCTATTACAGGGGTGGGCAACTTCGACCAGTCCAGGGACTAATTTCACCTCCTTTGTACTTGATGTGGCCACTCCCTGCAGTCAAAATTTGAGAGCAAAGTGCTACACACTACTTAAACATCTAACAAAATGATTTCTTTAAATGTTTTTTTTCTTGCTTGCTGCTCAAATGCAGTGACACAACTGACCATTGAATCTCAGCAGCACAGTCTTTTTGGTGTTAGGGGGACTTGGGAAAGTGACTCATGCACTGCATGTTGCCTACTCCTCAACTACTGGAACTGCTCATTTTATGACCCTTAGCCTTAGGAAACAACACCTGGTGGAAATATCTTTCCTGCAAGTACTGAATTGCCTAACCCTCAAAATTTGCCATATTTTAAGTTTGCCTCTTTTCTTATCTCTCACCATAGCCTCTTTCATTTGCACATCTAAGCATAAGCTCTCTAAATCATCTGACAACACAGGAACCCTTCCTCCAGAAAAAAAATAAAAAACAATAATTCCTAAGCAGAATATCAGTATTTTTATTAGCATTTATTGGTTGGTTTGTTGTTATTGTTGTTGATGTTACACTTCTATTCTGTCTTTTCCCCAATGAGCTCAAGAGCATGTACGTGTTTTTTGTTCCCAACATATCATTTTTACAACAAATGTTAGTTAGGTTAGGATGAGAGAAATTTACTGTCCCAAAATCACCCAAGGAGTTCCACGGCTCATTGTGGATGTGAACTTGGATCTCCCTGGTCCCAGACCAGCACTGTAATCATTCTTAACCTCTATACTATATATCTTGATCTTCCAGATATTCATCTGTTTATTGGCTTTGTGTCTCGCCATTCTCCCACAAATGGGACTCTGTATACATGAGCATGTCTGCATGGGGCATTTGTGGTGCTTTTCCCCTTCTCTTGCATTGTCCTGTTCAGACAATACAGGGCCAAAGGCCTGACTCAACTATGGACTGTTTACATGTGGGAAGGACAGTCCCACATCAAATCTGGGCCATCCTTGCTTTAAAGCAAATTTAAAAGACTCACTATTTACAAAGAGGACATTATATGCCTTTGTTAGGGAATTTCAGAGCCTGGGAGCAGCCACCAAGGTGGTCCTCCCTCATGTTCCCATCACCAATGTCACTCTGAGGGTGGCCGGACTAATAAGGGGATTTTCTCATTATGTTTTCCCTGATATTGTTCAGCACTTCCCCAACAGTCAGTTCAAAAGGCCCACACATTCACTAATCCAGGCCAGCTGGTCACCCATCCCCTTCCTTGTCCCTTACCATATTTGATTTGGGCAATGTCCCCCACAACCAATTCAGCCACGGGAATCTGGACCTGTTGTCCATTGCGGATTACAGTGAATTTCTGCTCCTGTTCTATGCGACTTTGTAGACCTCGGAATTGCTTCTCTTTGCTCCAGTCATTGAAGGCCGTGACCAAAACCACACAGATCACCGAGAGTAAGATGGCAGCACCCTCGATCCAACCAGCTTCGGACTCACCCTCATCCTCTGCACCAGCTGCCACGTTCCCACAGGCTGGGAAACAGGGAGAAGCAAGAAGACATGGGGTGACTTTTTTAATCTCTATCATTGGGATCAGATCTCCCCTCAGCCTACCCCAACCCAACAGTCATGCTGCCTGAAGATGATAAAGATGTGTAGTCCAACACATTCCAAAGTCCTGGATTGGGGCTACTTTTTAGTCCTTCTGCTTACTCCCAAGCTGTCTCCTTCACAGACAATAGTACTTCGGATTTCTTGGTAGACAGGAAATTGCTATGATGGCTGTTCAATACACTTGTGCTGATTTTGTCCTCAGTGTCATATAACTCTCAACACAGAGATCAGAAAAGTTGCATTGCTAGACTACAACACCCAGAATTGCCAGTCTGCCCATGATGGAAAAAGGATTCTGGAGGCTGCAAGCCCAAACAAGTAAGTTCCTCAAGTTTTGCTTTTTCAAGACTATATTCCAATCATATAATTGAGATCTTGATTTTCCCTCCCCATAACTAATGGCTCTGTTGGTTGAATTTTTTGATAAGTGAACTGAAGTGTAGAAGGTTCAGCAGAGAGTAAGGGGGGAAGCAGATGGCACTAAGTGCCATCTTCAGGGCAAGGAAGGGGAGGGGCAGCCACACGCTGGGTGCCCCAACCCCTTCCTGAAGGCATCATTGGAGCGCCGGACCCTCCGCACAGCCAGCGCTCCGAGGATGCCTGTCCGCCACAGCGTCCACACATGCTGCAGTAGAAGAGGCGCCGAAGGTGCGCCGGCAGCCTTTTGTGGTGCACCTTCGGCGTCTTGTGGAAGGAGCGCTATTTTAGCGCTCCTTCCTGGGGCTGGGACACTGCGCCATGGGGCCAAGGTGTGCGGATACCTCAGCCCCGATTCACAGCTTCCTGGGGCGGCCCATGGCTGCCCGTCTGCTTAGCCCCTAAGTAAATGAATGGGTGGGTGGATAGATAAATTAATGTTAATTGCTAGGGAGGAAGTATGGCTGGTAATAAGCCATTGACTCTACTGATATTTTTCACTTGTCAGATTGATAGAACAAACTTTCATGGTCCAGAAGCATAAGGACCATGAAAAGACACTTTGCATATTGAAACCACTAGGTGTGAACACAAACACAAAGATGTTTTATGAATCAGCAGCAGAAAATGGATCAATCATTGGGAAGGAAAGGAGAATGTTAAATTTAAACAGGTTAGCTTGCCAAAATTAGTGTCTCCAAGTTAAATGAATTGATGTTCCAAGAAAGAAGATTGATTTACCATAGAAATGTGGAACCAGAGCTTGGAAAGTTACTTTCTTCTTCTTCTTCTTCTAATGAATAGAATGATGTACTGAAGCCACATGTGAAAGAGCAGTGCAGGGACCCAGATCAACAACTAATCATCTATTTAGTTATGAATAGGTTCTGCATGCTATTATACTCCTTTTTTGTTTCCTTAAAGGTAACTTACTAAACTCTGCAAACTTTAGCATTCTGGACATTTAAAATAACAATTCCCACCTTCCCTTACCATTGCCATTGATAGATGAGGTTGATGGGAGTTGAAGGCCAAACCAACTGTAGGGCTAAAAGTTCACCACCCCTTCTTCCTTTTCATGAGATCATGAGATCTGAACCTACCCACCCACCCCTGACTGAGGTGGGAGCTCTGATCCAGCTGTAGAGCTAATGTCAGAGTCTATAAGGGCCACACCTCACCTTCGCTCTCTTCGCCTGGAGGGGCATAAAAAGACAGCCCCAAGGAGATGATGGCAGCAATTTCCAGAATGATCAATGTCACATCCTGGAGGGCTTCCCATACTAACTGCATGAAGGTCTTCGGCTTCTTTGGGGGGATGAAGTTCTGTCCGTAGATCTGCCTTCTCTTTTCCAGGTCAGCTGGGTTGTCTGAGAGACCTGGAGACAGATACAAGAGAGAGATCAGGGGTTATTCACACTGTGAAAATAATCCAGGATGAATCTGGGTTGAATCTCTGTTGTTCACATGCATCTCAAATGCACCTGATTTTTTGGAGGGGCTGCCAAAAAAAAAAAATACTTAGTCCAGGATAATCAATATTGGGGTTTTCCCCAAGTTTTAAAAAAAGATCTGCATCATCAGTAGTGTGAATAGCTGATGTGAGCAAACCCGGGATAAAACAATGAATGCCTTGAACGTGTTCCGAATGCATTCGCATCATTATCTCCATCTTTATTCAAATGCTTGCATATGTGAGCAACTGGACTTGCAGAGATGCACATCGATATGGTTCCATAGTGTGAATAACAGACCCAAAATGGGTTTGTTGTTCACATAGTGAGTGAGATGATTTGCATCATCTTGCTAAAAAAAGTGAATGACCCCTATCATGAGGAGACAGGAAGAGTTGCACAACCATAGAAAATAATTTGGCTTGCCACAAGCTCTTTCCTCATCTATTCCAATATTCATCAAAATGGTGCATGAAGTTTAAATGAAATATATTAGGAGGAAAAGAAAGTGCACATATAAACAGATGCAAGACCCCTGACTTCAGCAGGATGAGGCAACTTGTGGCCCTCCAGATGGTTTTTTTTGGGAGGGGGGTCAAGAACTACAGAAATTTAATATCCTAAAGGTACCAGATTCGAAATGATCTTGGAAGCTAAGCAGGATCAGCCCTGGTTAGTACTTAGATGAAAGACCACCAATGAAGACCAGGTGCTGCAGGCTGTATTTCAGAAGAGGGAACTAGCAAAAACATCTCTGAGTAGTCCTTGCCTAAGAAAACCCCATGAAGTTCATGGGATCACCATAAGTCAACAGGTGACTTGAAGGCACATATATACACACAACGTCCGACGGCTCCTATTGAGCATAGCCAATGATGGAAAAAATATGGGAAATGTAGTCCCAAAACATCTGGAGATGCTCTCCCTTGGTCTATATAACAGCCAGTCCCCCAAATTCTCTCTCTCTCGCTCTCTCTCTCTCTCTCTCTGGTTAAGACTACCGTAGATTTCTTGTCTTTGCTGTGTTACTTTTCTCTATCTAAGAATTTGAAGTAGAGAGGTTATTTGCTCTGGGGTGGCAGAGCATTTCATCACATGAGCTCCCATCTCTCATCTGCAGAGGTACAGCCCAGGCCTATCCAGAGAACCACTGTGATGTAGTGTTTCACTAGGGAGACCCCTGGCTTGTATTCTCACACTGTGCTGCAGCTCAGTCTGTGACCTTATATCAGTTCCTGTCTCTCAGGATTGTTGTAAGAATCCACAACTTTGAATCCTTCGAATCCTTTGAGGAAAGGCAGGATATAAACAGAAGGTGAGCCACAACAGTTTACTACATCCCCTAGTAGCCCATGGAGGAGGTCCATATGGTGATATTGGCTGCAACTTTGAATTCCAGCCACAATTAGCTGTCTACAAAGGGATCTGGTTGCACTTATGTTTCAGCTGGTCATCAAAAATTTTAAATTGTGTTAAGACAGGCTGTGTCAGTCTGGATCAATAAGCAAAGGGATCTTATATCACCTTTGAGAGAAACTCAGAGAAAGACGTTGGCAGCATAAGCTTTTGCAGACATGCGTCTAGGAAAACCTATGCTACCAACATCTTTCTTGTATCAAAGGTGCTACAAGTTACCTTTGCATAGTTGTTGCTTTTTTTAAAAAAACTTTGGGGCTAAATTAATTTTTATTTTATTTTGACTGTTTTAAATTTTTATATTGTTAATCCTTTTTAATTGACTATTTCAGCTTTCCAAGGCATATAATAAACCAAGATAGTCAGGTTAGACTATGGGTGGGGGGGAGATAAATCTATAATACACAGCTGAGAAATCCCTTTATTAGAGTTGACCCCAATACCATAAAAGCCTGAAAGCTTTTTTTCTAGGGGCAGCTGATGGTTTCCATGTCTGTGGGTGATGAATCTACCCCGGATCTTAGTCCATACTTTAAAAGAGCCATCCAAAGTGCAGAATCTATTTTGTAAATGGGGTTCAGTAACTTGGACAACTCTTTTAAAAATTAGACTAAAAACCAGGGATGGGGTCATTGCCCTACTGACATGGAAGTTACCAGCCTACATTGCTTTTTGGCAGCCTTTCGGTGGATTTTTTTAAAATCCAACTATGATTTTAAATATTGTCTTATAAACTGCTTTGATTTTCACCCTTCATTGACATTTTGGGGGCCTGAGGGCTTAAGGGAAATTTGGGAATCTGAAAAAAACGCTTAGACCACAGTTTGTCTCTGTCCCATCAGGGCAATACAACAACTATCTTTGGTATACCCATGATAATGGAAAGGATGAGAAGATTGAGTTATGCTGGATAGAAAGTCATGACTAAAAAGAGCATCTGTGGGGTATAAGAGCAGCCAAGGGTGCTGATGTGGGCATTGGTTCCTCACCACCATTATCTATACTGGGAGCAAACTGCTATTTTCCCATAATAAAAATGGTAGCATTAATGTAATCAATTTTATTACACAGTAAGACTTGGTTTGGCTGCCACAGCTTGGAATATGTGGTTCTATCACTACTGATACCAGGCAGAAATGACATGAAAGCCACACAACAACAACAACAGAATGCAAGCTACTTTTGTACTTTGAACTCAGTTCACAGTAATTGCAAGAAGCTGAGGACAAAGAGGGAAAGTGGGAGGAGAGAAATGGGGACATTTTTAAAGTATCTGAAAAAGTGGGAGGACAGGGGATTAACTGGGACAGTCCTCTCCAAATCATGACAGTTGGAGGGCATGTTGTCACAGTTTTAAATGTGTATACTTAGCCTGTATTTTGGTGAAAATGTACATTTAGCTTGTATTTGGATTTTTAAAAAAAGCTACTACGGTACTATGTTCCTACTTGGAGGTGCTTTTTTACAAAAGTGCCTTTTAGAGAAAACAGCATTTTTTGGGCAAATAGCAGACATGTAGCAGGTTTAGGCCTTTATCTACGTATATCAGTGTACACTCCAGATTACGAGGACTGCAGTTGCTTTTTCTCTAGTGTAAAATTGCCCAGCTATTAAAAAAGTGTGACTGATGTTTCATGCAGCTTGTAATGCTAACTTGTCTGGCAGCAATGCTTACTCTCCATGTGCAATTCAAAATCTTTAATGTTTTCTCCCACAAGTATCATGGGCTTTGTATTCTTAAGGCTGCATATTCTCATATGTATAGATTTCATTCTACTCCACACTGCATCAAGGGATTTGTAGTCTTAAAACCTATATTAGAACTTTGTTATACTAACAAAGGCATATTGAGATCTAGGTCATGTTTGATTACTCTCTCATCCAATGGGGCTGATTAAAAAATGGAAGGGATAGCTTGAGAGAAAGTAGTTAACATTTAAATCTCAATACATGAATTGACTGAACATTTCATCCAGGGATGAAGAACCTAAGGCTTTCCTGATGTTGCTGAAGGACAGATCTCATCATCCTTGTCCACTGACCACTCAGCATGCAGCAAAGTAGGGATATGGATTTATGAGGATAGATGTCAAAAATGGCATTCCTTGACTAGCAAATTATATTGGAGAATATTACCGTAAATGCATCAAGAGACCTGGGGCAAGAATGGACTCAATTCTTTGCTTTGTTGTTGTGTGCCTTCAAACCATTTCTGACTTTTGGCTACCTTAAGGCAAACCTATCATGGGGTGTACTTGGCAAGATGTGTTCAGAGGCAGCTTGCCATTGCCTTCCCCTGAAGCTGAGAATATGTGACTTGCCCAAGGTCACCCAGTGGGTTTCATGGTTGAGCTGGGAATTGAACCCTGGTCTCCAGGGGCATAGTCCAACAGACAAACCACTATGCCATGCTGGTTCTCCTCAATTCTTTAGTAAGTTCCTTTAAAAACAAACTGCCCCAATTTAAAGAATTTTCTTTCTTCCTCTCTCCCAGCTTTGCAAGGAGGTGAGGTTGGGTCAGCTAAATATATGTAAGATAGCAGACACATCCTCATGACTGCTGTGTGCATGTATGTCATTGTATGCACGCAGGCCACCAAATGCCAGCAGATGCTTTCCTTTGATCTATCATCCATTCTGGATGTTTCTGAAGATGACTGAAGTAGCATCTATTGAGCCACTAGATCCATCATGAGGCTCAGCAGTCTGCAAAAACATTTCTAAGCTGATATATTTGAAAATGAAATGGTCAGTATGTGACGTGGGGACGGGGACAGGACAACTCCATTCTCTACAGGGACACATTTGCCCTAGCAACATCAGCTCGATTCCAGCTTAGCCATGAAACCCTTGGGCAAGTCACATGCTCTCAGCCTCAGGGGAAGGCAATGGCAAACCTCCCCTGAACAAATATTGCCAAGAAAACTCTAGGATTGGGTTGCCTTAGGGTTGCCATAAGTTGGAAACAACTTGAAGGCAAGCAAAACACAGACGGGGAGTCTGAAGGGTGTGAGGGCCACAAAACACCTTTGGGGCCATCATGTGGCTTCACAGGTGACCACTGCTGGGTTTAAGGCTAGTTTAATCATGGAAAGGAAGTGGAGAAGAGATTTAAATCTTGTCTAATAAGAAGAGAGGGCTTGTTGACGCAGAAGTCTTTGGATGATGATAATTACACAAAGATACTGCCTAAATACCCCCCATCCATTTCCAGAGAGGTGTCCACCCTACATATTCTCTGGAAAAGTGTGACAGCAATGGCCAGTCTGATGTTATTCAGGAAAACCTGTTATGTCCTGGTGTACCTCTATACATTTCAAAGGGTTACCACCTGCAGTGAAAGAGGAGGCCTTCACTACAGGCCCGGATTCCATGGTTTCATCAGATGAAAGAACCCTGGGTGGCACCAGGATTGTCTTCTCTTCCTTTGCTCAGCCCTGGACTCAGGGTGGGAAGGCTTTGTTAAATATTAAAAATGTCAAAGACCCAGGCAGCCAGCTGGAATCACAAGTCAAGGGCTGTTGTCAAATTCCCTCCACAGCTGGCCATGGGAGGGACCAGGAGATCACAATCTTCTCTCCCTGCCCCAGTCCATCCCTGAGGTCCATCTTACTTTCACCAAAGCCAAGAAGATCCTTGGAAGTCAACAAAACCCATTAGTGTTCGATGTCGGCTAGTGGAAAAGTTACTTTTTTGGACCATAATCCTACAGTTCCCCCAACCAGCATGGACAGCATGTTAGCTGGGGAATACTGGGAACTATGGTCCTCTAGAAAGAATACACAATCCTCAGTGAAACCCTCAGCATGAGAATCCTTGGTATTTATTAACTGCTCTGTCTATCTGATCAAGATGATTATGGGTGCATTTCCACTGGAGAGATAATGCAGTTTGACACCACTATAAGTGCTGTAGCTCCATCCTATGGAATCCTGCAGTTTGTAGCTTTACACAGTCTTTAGCTTTCTCTGCCAAAGAGTGCCGATGTTTCACAACACTACAAATCCCAGGATTCTGTAGGATGGAGCCATGTCAGTTAATTGGTGTCAAACTGAATTATTTCTACAGTGTAAATGCACCCTGAAAGAGGAGAGCTCTGCATCTTCACGGATTCCTCAGACCTCTGGCTCTCCTTGTCCTGCAGCACCTGAGATCTTTGGTTTCTCTTTCTCTTCTCAGTCTTGCTTGAATCTGTTTGGCAGCTTCCCTCCCTCCTCTGATCATTCTTGAACCTCATTTACCAGTAGTTTAAGGAAGCAATGACATTTCAACATTTCACAGATGAAAACTGAAACACATGTGAGCAAGCAGCATCAGTATGCTCAATATTGGAAAGATTATTGATGAGGAAGATCATATGAGCTAGGAGGGGTTGCAGCAGTTTGCTCTTCCCTAAGCCTACTGGAAGGAAAAGATTCTGCCCCATCTCTCCTCTCCCCCTTGCAGAGTTAATGGAGTGCAAATTACTATTACACTTTGACCTCAGTCTGC
Organism: Phrynosoma platyrhinos; assembly: GCA_020142125.1. Lineage (NCBI taxonomy): Eukaryota > Metazoa > Chordata > Lepidosauria > Squamata > Phrynosomatidae > Phrynosoma > Phrynosoma platyrhinos. Next base: position 147,039,496 of record CM034703.1, read on the forward strand.
AGCAATTGAAGCAGTGGCATCACTAGGGAGGTATGGGAGGTGTGGTCCACACCAGGTGGCATCACAGAAGGGGGGTGACACCTGGTCAGGCCCTCCTGGCTTGCCATGGTAGCGGAGGCCTCTTCACAAGGAGACCTCCACTACCGTGGCAAAGGAGAGGCCCAAGCTTGCCCTTTTGGCTGCCCCCACACCTTTGACAGCCCTGCAGCACTGGGTGACACAGTGGTGGGGATGCCACTGAATTGAAGTAAGCTGAGGAGGAAAGAGAAAATGGAACATTATAAAATCAGCTGAAAAAATGGGATTAATCAGGACTGATCTTCCCACATCAGGACAGCTGGAGAGTATGCAATAATTATTTTTATTTGTGCTCTAAGTGATGTACAGTTCATATACTAAAGTATTGGTGGATCAAAAGCAAGTGAGTACCCTGAAGAAATGTTTGGAGCTATGAGGTTGGCTGTGCTTAGAAAATAAACTCCTGAAGCACAGAACTGCATCAGATCCATAGAACCCCAAACACTATTTAGCTTTAAATTATCCAAGTTGTTAACTCCTGTGACTGTAAATAAAATTTAATGTTTTTTGGTTAAGAAAATAGAGAACAGAATTCCATAGAAATACAAGGTAGAGTTTCTTTAGACTGCAAAGTTCTCTGTTAACATACATCTATAGCAGTGATTCACAGTCTTTGGTCCTCCAGATGTTTTGAATTTCAGTCCCCAGAATTTCTGACTGTTGGCCAAGCTGGCTGGGGCTTCTGGTAGTTGAAGTCCCAAACACCTGGAGGATCAAAGGTTGGGAATCACTAATCTACAGTATTGGTGTCATCCTCCGTCTACATTGAACAGAGCAACATCATCCACATCTAACCAAAACACTTTACAGTTCCTACACAAGAGCATGTTACAACTGGTAATACTGCTATCTCTAAGTCATTACTTTTTTTTTTGTACATGAGGAGGTTGTAGTGCCATTCCCTTTCAAAAGTAACCCAGGAAGTAGGAACAATCTTAATTCTGGGTGTAAAGATAATATTTTTACATGTTGTTTTTAATTATTTTTAAATGCCATTTTTTTATATTTAAAGGCCATTTTTGAGGTATTCAGAGTGGAATTCTTAGTGTTTTATGCCATTGTCTTACCAATCTCAATCAGATTTTTAAATTGGGAAAAAAATGATCCAGCAATGGTACATGGAATGAGTACTGCAACAGTTTTTTTTTTTTGTAGCACCTCTGGCAATGAATCAGTTTTTAATATCTTTGTTATGAGTTACATAATGAACTAATTTTTAAAAGCCGTTTCCCACATTTTGTTCTGCGCTTGCTTCTCTCTAAGGTTGCCAACTGATTACAGGAAGAAATCCTGGCCTGCTCCTGTGCCTTTTAAGTATGTACTTGATGTGTATCAATCAGCAGATTGTGTTTTAACAACATGAGGAGAAATATTATTACCAGCCAATGTCTGGAACTAAGAACAAGTATAAGATAAAACAAGTGGCAGCCTTACCCACCCATGCACAGCACACAATTGCAGACTGTATTAGAATAAAGCACCAAAAAATACATAGAATGGATGTAACCCATTGTCCACAATCTACACCAGTTACAGACTTTGCAGCTACAAAATTGGAAAGCCTGGCTAGAAAGAATTGAGAAAGAGACTGCACGCAGGCACACTGTGACACCTTGGGACAGCCTTCCCCACTGTCTTGAGATGTACTGTGATGCAATTTAAATCAGAGTAATTATTTCTAAATTTACATCTATACATAAATTAGCAGAGGCATATTGAATTGTTCTTTTACCTCTGCTCTCCCCTCCCTCTGACAATGTTTAAGTGGCCACCACTGTATCTAGATGTGACATTAAGCATGTGATTAAAAAAATGCATTGACAGAGCTGTGGTTGTGTACAAAAAGCAGCTGTCATGCTCCCCAGATTTTCTGCATCCCAATTGTCATTGGGCAAAATACAATACAATACAATAGAGATGCATATTAGATTTGGAATCTTGGTGGGAAAGTGGCACTTGAGACTGTTCAACATCCCCTAACACACACACACCCCTCAATATGAGCAGGTGGCTAAAGTCACTTCTGTTTTGACCCTTCAACTGATTACTGCAGTTTGATGAAACCTTGAACCAACAAATCTTTTATGCTGTCTTCATGAGTGGTAGAATATGTCATCCCATTGCCAAGGCCAAAGAAAAAAATCAACTACTAGTCCAGTATGCCTTTGTACTTGGAATAGGCAGGAAATGCCATCTTATTTTTTACTTCATGCATCAAAAGGTCTTGAATTGGCCTTATCCCTCATCTTTTGACCCTCATGGTTTGTTTGTTTGTATGTTTTTAAAAATGGTAGATATATTTTCAGGTGGATGAACAGTTCATCATGGTAGATCCCCCAATCTTCAGTTTGAAGTGACACAGCCCAGACATAGGCTGACCATCTTCATGGGAGCTTGGCCTCAATCTGTTTATGACGGGGTGCAAAGCTGTGCCATGCAGGGGAATTAATATTAGTTATTTGGGCTTGGAGATTACTGGAGGGGGGTGAGATTATTGTGGGAAATGCTTTGCTATGTCTGGATTGGGCCTAGGGCTTTCAGTACAACTGTGGAACATGAGATTCACAGGCCTGCTACTGAAAAACTGCTGGATTAAGTTACCCTATACTTTAATTATTGTAGGTACTTTTGACACAGCATAATAGCATGACTAATGTGGAAAGTGTAAGGGTTACTCTCTCTCTCTCTCTCTCTCTCACACACACACCTTATAAACCCTCTTTTTTAAGACAGATATTATGTGGTTTTGGCATGCAAGATGCCAGCCATATAAAATACCACTAATTATTAATGACAGTTGCCCATGATCCTTTTGTGAACTAGAAAGTAGGATGGGTGGGTAAAGGCAAAGAGAAAGAAGGAATGGGCTCACTGACTTTTTCATTCTGGTCCCATCTGCCAGAGCCAACATGGTGTGATGGTTTGAGCATTGGACTAGGACTGCAGGAGACCAGGCTTCAAATTCCTGCTGACCCATGGAAACACACTGGGTGGTGACCCTGGGCAAGCCTCTCTCTCTCATGCTTAGAAGAAGGCAAACCTCTGAAGTAATTGTGCCAAGAACAACTCTGAGTTGTTGTGTGCCTTCAAGTCATTTCTGACTTATGATGACCCTAAGGCAAACCTATCATGGGGTTTTCTTGGCAAGAGTTGTTTAGAGTGGATTTTGCCTTTGCCTTCCTCGAGGCTGAGAGTATGTGATTTGTCCAAGGTCACCAGAGGCTTTCCAAGGCTGAACAGGAATTCAAATCTTGTCTTAGTTCAGTGCTGAAACCACCATACCACACTGGCTCTCATACCCTGTGAGAGGATCACCATATGTCAGAGTCAACTTAAAGGCACTCAACAACAACCACAACCTATTCACCACTGGTATCAGTCCTGCCTACAAGCTTCATGCAGCTTTAAAAATATTATCCCCTTAGGGAGGAGGCCCTTGATGGGGGGAACAGGTTGCCCATCCACCAACACAGAACCCGGTGCATTGGGGTGGTGGAACATATGGGAAGATAACTGTATCAGCCTCCCTTCCTTCTTCACTGGTGCCTTCAACTGAGAAAGGATGGAAAGATATCAGTGGAATAGTGAGTCCATTTTAGGTTTTATTGTGAACCTATTGGAGGACAGGTTTAGATAGCTCTTTTAAAATTAGTTGTAAGCCACTCACCTTCTGAGCATAGCTGCTGGCCTTGGCTGGGCTACAATTGCAAATAAGCAAACAAATAAACACCACCCATTGCTTAGATTTGTTTTCCACTATGAGCCATCTCTCTTTCTCTCTCTCTCTCTCGCTCTCTCTCTTACCCCTTCTGTCTCACACTGTAGCTTGGAAATACCTAGTTTGGGGACAGGGACCATCTTATTGCCTTAGAGATAAAGTTCCAGTGATACAGATTGGATTGTATCATTAGGATGGCTACTAACACATGCCTAGAAAAGAGGAAATTCATCATAATAACCACAAGGAGGAGGAGAATACAGCAGAGCATGAATGTGTTGTTCAGGGACAGCTCCCATGTCAGTGGGTTGGTGAATCCATCCCATGTTTGGGCTGGCCTTAAAGGAGTTATCCAAGGTGCTGGGCCTATTTAAGAATAGAGTTCAGTCCCTTGGAGAGCACTTTTGAAACTTTAAACATGGAGTAGATTAATCACACCACCAACATGTGAGACACCAGCCACCACTGATGCTCTTGTATGTTCAGATCCACATTTAGAAATGCAGTTGGCCCTCCATATCACCAATTCTTATCCACAGACTCAACCATCCATGGCTTGAAAATATCTTTAAAAATTATAAATTCCAAAAAGCAAGCCTTGATTTTGCCATTTTATATAAGAGACACCATTTTCTACATTATTGTATTTAATGGGACCTAAGCATCTATGAAATTCTGGTATCCTGGACCCAAACCTCAGCTGATACCAAGGGACTACTGAAATTGCTACAGTTTATATTGAAATGTAATATATCTCACCATAGTGGGGTCATCTGTGGTCTTGCAAGCTGTATGCTTACACAGCTCAATTTGTTGGCCAAGCCCTGCTGACTATAGAGAGGCAATGTCAAATCCTTTGTTTACTCTCCCTCTTTGTGATTCTTCATCTTTATTATGGACTTGGACTGGGCAACGCTTCAAACATAGGGCCTCTTTAAACAGAAAACTACCCTATGGCATCTGTTCATAAAGGGAACTGTGCTCTGTGAAGAAAGGCACATTCTGTCTTAGATCCAAAGCACACTGCAGAAACAATCCAGTTTGAGATCACTTTAACTGCCCTGGCTCAGTGCTAGGGAATCCTGGGAACTGTAGTTTATTGTGGCACCAGAGCTCTCTGACAGACAGAGAAGGTGAAATGTCTCACAAAACTACAATTCTCAGAAGCTGTAATTAATTAAGGCTGTAATTCTATGTGTATTGATTCAGGAATTGAGCATGGCTAGACAAATTAGTCAAAGATTTCCTGTTCTTAGATCAAACATTGATCAGAAGGAAGATTGTAGTCAATAAATCAGAAGTCTAGGATTGGGAAGGGCAGCTATGAAAGAACTGGATAAGATTTGAAAGTATAAATATATAACTCTGAACATTAAAGTGAGGATCATCCAAGCCATGGATGATCCTCACTTTGTATGGATGTGATAGCTGGACAGTGGGGAAAGCCAACAGAAAAAAAAAATCAGCTCATTTGAGATGTGGTGCTGGAGAAGAGTGCTGAGAATACCATGGATGGCCAAGAAGATAAACAAATGGATTCTAGAACAGATCAAGCCTGATGTCTCCCTAGAAGCGAAGGTGACTAAACTGAGGTTGTTGTATTTTGGCACATCAAGAGAAGGCATGACTCATTAGAGAAGACAATAATGCCCAGGAAAGATAGAGGGCAGCAGAAAGAGAGGAAGACCACATGCCAGATGGATAGACTCAAGCAGGGAGGCCATAGGCCTGAATCTGCAGGACCTGAGCAGATTGATGGAGGGCAGGGGGTCTTGGAAATGTGTCATCCACAGGGTGACCAAAAGTGGAGGTCAACTCCAAGTCAGTGAGCAACAACAAATGAACAAAATAGAACTTGCTTCGAAGTAAACATGTTGAGGATTGTGCATCATCACTACCATCATCAAAGTGATTTCATACAGATATGCTGCGTGTCCAAAGCATTTCATAGATATTGCCTAAGATGATACATCACTTCAGTACAGGGTAAATATCTGCTGGTAAAGGTACCTTATGCAACCTCTATACTACATACCAACAAAATACAACATATGTAGACTAATAGTCAATGCACATGGCTGGCCACCTGTTGTGCAGTTGCAATGCACAATGCATAAAGAAAATGCATACATGAAATACACATTCATATGCTATTTTGTATTATCACATACACAGCTGGGGTGTATGTGAGGAAGAGTTAAACTGAATGATATAAGAACTCTCTCAAAATGTAACAAGTACATTTGAATATAAAAAGCTTGGGCAAATAAGGAGATTTTAACCCACTGACGAAAGAGGTGCCACACTGACTCAAGGAATACTTCCCACAGGAAATATTTCAAAGCCACCACAAAGAAGTCCTTCTCTTTTGTAGACAATCAGTAGTTGTTGTGTGACTTCAAGTCATTTCTGATTACAGTACCCCTAAGGGGACCCTATCATAGGATTTTCTTGGTAAGATTTGTTCAGAGGAGTTTTACCTTTGCCTCCCTTTGAGGATGAAAGAGTATAACTTATCCAAGATCACCCAGTGGGTTTCTATGACTGTACAGGGATTCAAATCATGGTCTCCAGTATTATAGTCCAATATTGAAACCACTATTTCATGCTGGCTCTCAGGCAATTAATTTGTTGTTATAGTTGTTGTAGTTGTTGTTATGTCCCTTCAAGTCACTTTCTGATACACTCCTCTTATAAATGGAATACAAAACAGGACTCCCTCTGCTCAGCTTAAGGCATGGAAATGATAACATAGGAGGAGATGTTCCCTAGATATTCTTACATTATTTAATGCTTAAGTGCTAGCATGTTGAACTGAGTTCAGTGATTTACATGTTGTGGACTTCGAACAAGAATAATGCAAAGACTAGAAAGAGAAACTGCTGAACTGAGCCCAGTAAAAATCAGAAGCCAATGTAATTCCTTCAGAGTTGATGCAATATGGCTCTGCCTTGGCAAACTAGCCAGAATTCTAGCAACTGAGGTCCCTTCCACATTATAATGTTATGATTTCACATTAATTGCAATGGCAACATCATATGGAATCTGAGGATTTGAAGTTTGAAGGGCATTTGAATTGTCCTCTGGTGTTTCTCATCAAACTACCAAGCCCAGGGTTCCATGGGATGCAACCTGGGGGCAGTTAAAGTGGACTCACAGCGCCATACCTGTGTAGCATGACAAGGTTATGTGCCACTTGAAATTTAATACTGTTTCTAAGGGCAGCCCCTTGGAATGCATTGCAGCAATCCACCTTGAAGATGATCAGGATTCAGAGCCCCATAGGTAGACTGTCCTTATCCAAGAAGGAAGAGCACTGGCAAATCAACTGAGATTGGTAAAGCACATTCAAGTGTCACCTTTGAATCCAAGGACACTTCCTGAGCTGCACACCTGCTGCTTCAGGTGTCAGGGGTAGGAGCTGCCTAGCCACAATGCCTCCATCTTCTCTGAATTCAGCATCACTTTAATAGTCCTCCCCCAGGGAAGGAACGGGCAAAACCATCTCTGAACAGGGGCATCACTTGGGAGGTTCAGGAGGTGTGGACTGCACCATGCGACACCCTAAATGGACTTCCCTGCTCCCCAAACATTTGCCCTTTGGCAGAAATAAGATATGGCATTTACCTGCATCCCTTTAAAACATTGAAGAGGTATTTATTTATTCGGGGCAAAGCTCAGTGGGAGGAGAAAGGCCCCAGGTTTTAAAATAAATTTACAATTTAAAATTTTAAAATTCTGTAAAAATATCAGATCTTACTGAAATTTCACTTAAACCCCACAAAACTATGTACATGTAAATGCATTTAGGCTGTGCATCTGATACCATGATTTAAAGGTATCAGTTTAATTTTGCTAGCTGTTTATGCCACAACTATTACCATTACATGTAGTGTGATATATGGGAATTAGAGCCAATGTGGCACAGTGGTTTGAGGCCTGGACTATGACTCTGGAGACAAGGGTTCAATTCCCTGTTTGACCATGAAAGCCACTAGATGACCTTGGACAAAGCACACTCTCTCAGCCACAGGGAAAGACATGGCAAGCCTCCTCTGAACAAATCTTGCCAAGTAAACCCCATAATAGGTTCACCTTAGGGTTGCCATTATGACTTGAAGGCACACTACAACAACAACAAGTTGTTTATGTCACAACTATTACCATTACATTCAGTGTGATATTTGGGTGTTACAATTTATGGATAACATTAGTACAAAAAACATCATGAAAGATTCTGTGTGGTGTGGGATAGGAGGAGGTCAATAGAAGGAGGTGTGGGATAGGAGGAGGAGGTCAGCCATGAATCACTGCACTGGGTGACGCCAACTGTAGTGATGCCACTGCCTTTGAGTATTCCTTGCCTAAGAAAACCCTATGAAATTAATACAGTTACCATAAGTCAATTGGTGACTTGAAGGCATTTACACACAGAGAGCAGAGGGGAATGCAAGCAGGCACAGCTTGTTGTCTGAGATGGGGAGAATTATCCATCATTCCCTCTTCAGCCCAACACTGAAAGGAAATCAAGAGCTTCTCTCTGCATGTGGTTTTGCTGAATGGCAGCCTGAGAGTCACTGCATTTGGGCTGCCCTTTGGTGTGTCTCCTTCTCTTGCTCCCTCCTCCCTTGTTGCTCCTTTGTCCCTTCTCCATACATTGGCCTTCCCTGCTCTCTCTGCAGTCACCAGCTGCCCTCCCATCACTTGCTGGGTTTCCCCCTCCCTTCCCTTCTCTGTGTGATGGGAAAGGAGCCTGCAGCTCCCTGCAGCAAAGCCAGCCAGTCCCACTGCCGGTGCTGCCGCAACCTCAAGGACAATTCAAGGGGAAAGCAGCCAAGAGAGAGATAGAGGAAAGGAGGCAGGCAGGCAGGAGGCAGAACAGGTTGGCTTGGAATCTGCTCTGGCTCCTTCCAGGGGATGGGACAATCATTGCCTCCCCATAGTTTTGGAAGCAAGGATCCTTCCTGGGCAAGCAGAGAGGAAAAGGCCCATTGCAGCAGAGCAGCAACAGCAGAGCAAATCCTAGTTTCTCAGAAAGCAGCAGCAGGAAGTGAGAAGCAAGCTTTGTCATCTCAGGATTTAAATCCATGGTAGCTGGCAAAGACATAACTCCTAAGGCCAGTTCTTCAAAAAGGAAGGAAGGAAGATTGAATTTTCCTGGACTCATCAAGTTCCAGAAGACATGCCATGTGTGTGTTTGTGCATGTGCCTTCAAGTCACCTGTCGATTTATGACAACCCGTGGATTTCACAGGGTTTTTGTAGGCAATGAATACTCAGAAATAGTTTTGTCAGTTCTTTCCTCTGAAATATAGCCTACAGAACCTGGTCTCCCATCCGAGTACTAGCCCTGCTTAACTTCCAAGATCAGACAGGGTCTGGTGCCTTTAATGTACTTAGGCCCTAAGACATGTCTTATGAAGTTGAATCCCTGCTTGCAGATGTGCCAGATATTGGTAATGTACAAATAAGATGGTGGAGAGTATATATTCTGCACATACTCAGTAGCAATCTCTTCTGCATTAGTGATTTCACTGTGCTAAGCCTTAGGGCCTTTGCAAACTGCCAGAAATAGTGCAAATTGAGTCCACTTTAAGGGTTAGGGAACCATGGGAACTGTATTTTATTGTGGCACCAGAGCTCTCTGACAGAGAAGGCTCAATATCTCAGGGGGGAAAAAAACAATTCCCATGATTCCCTAGCACTAACCCTAACCCTTAAAGTGGACTCAATAGTGCTGGAATAAGAATTCATTTCACTCAGCCAAGATCAAGAGTAGCAAGTAAGGCCAGTCTCTTCTTAAAGCCACAGTAAAAGGAAATCCAGCATGGTATAGTGGTTATGAGTGTTGGACCGCGACTCTGGAGACCAGGGTTTGATTCCTGCTCAGCCATGAAGGCCACTGGGTGACCTTGGGTGAGTCACACTCTCTCAACCTCAGGGGAAAGGAATGGCAAATCCCCTCTGAACAAATCTTGCTAAGAAAACCTTGTGTTAGGGCTGTAATAAGTCAGAAATGACTTGAAGGCATACAACAACAAAAGGAAATTTCTCTCTCTCTCACGCACACACACAAACATGCACACACAAACACATGCATGCTCTGTCACACACATAGTTGTCTTCTCTGTAGAAATCCACAAATATTTCACTATGCTTAGTGAGGCTGATCTCTATACTTAGCTGGGAAGATTCTTTAAGGCTGCATCCGCATTGCAGAAATAATCAAGGTTGACACCGCTTTAACTGCCATGGCTCAATGCTATGGAATCCAGAGAATTGTAGTTTTGTGAGACAGTTAGCCTTCTCTGGCAGAAATTCTGGTGCTATAACAAACTTAATTTCCCAGAATCCCATAGCACTGAACCATGTCAGGGAACATGGTGTCAGACTGGATTATTTCTGCAGTACAGATGCAGCCAAAATGGACATATATATATATATATATAT
>CM034703.1:147058717-147076701 GCA_020142125.1 Phrynosoma platyrhinos
TTTTTTTGTGCCAAATATGCCTTTTATCAAAATGTTTTTATTTTTATTTTTTAAAAAAGAAAGAAAAATATTCAAAATTTCTTGTTGGCTCTCAAAGTTGGGAGAAAATGTTTGAAATTCTTCACATAATCCCTTGCCATTGGCCAAACTGGGAGATTTTTTGGTAGCTGGAAATACAATGTATCTAAAATGTCAAAGGTTTCTCATACCTGGTGTGGCCAAATCCTGTTTACTCAGAAGTAAGTCCTTCTGTGGTCTTGTCTACACCTCTACCAGAATTATAGGCAAGGGGATGAGATGGTAGAGTCATGGTATGGACTCTACCACTTATGATCACATTTTTGAATACTTTACAACATAAAAACAATCAACCACATAACCCAGCCTCATTTCCAAGTCCATGTGTGGAACAGCCTACAGTCTCAATCTCATAAAGTCTAAATTTGTTTTTCAACAGTACCTTGACCCTGACCCTATTATATCTGCTTCTCTAGCTACAGAAACAACACATCTGGAAATCTGAATCAGAAATCTACAAAACATGAATCAATTTCTGTTTATGCCTCCAGCAGCGTATCAGCAAATTTTACCTCTGAATGGCAAATGCAGTGGCCGAATAGACTAAACTGGTTAGCAATAACAATAACACAAATAATCGCCCACTACCATTCCCTTTTCTTTGTGTGTCATGTCTTATTTAGATTATAAGCCTGAGGGCAGGAAACTACAATCTGTAAGCCACTCTGAGAGCCTTTGTGGTTGAAGAGTGGGGTATAAATATTCTAAGTAAATAAATAATATGGTCCATTATGATTAAATCCATAAATTGCCATGCAGACATGTCCATTAGTCTAAGACTAGGACTTGGATGAACAGATATGAAGGAAGTAGATAAGATCCTGAAATGTAAAGCTATATAAATGAATACTAATTGAAGATACATAATTGAAGATATATAATTGAATATTAAAGTTAGGATTGTCCATGTCATTGCACATTATTTTCATTTTCTATGTATTGTTGTGAAAACTGGAAAACTGATAGGAAGAAAATCAATTCATTTGAGGTGGAGAAAAGCTCTACGGATACCATGGACTGCCAAAAAGACAAATAAATAGGTACTTGAGCAAATCAAACCTAAACTCTCCCTGGAAGGCTGTCATACTTTGGTGCTATCATGAGAAGACATGACCCGCTAGAAAAGACAATAATATTTGGCAAGCTGGAAGGCAGTAGACAAAGAGGAAGAACATGTTCCAGATGGACTGATGGATACAGTGAAGGAAGCCATGGCTGTCCTGAGTCTGCAAGGTCTAAGCAGAGCTGTTGATGACTTAGAAGTTTCTCATACACGGAGTTGCCATAAGTCAAAGTTTTAACCTGAAGTCAGTTTACAACAGTTTCAAATATTGAGCACTGTACTAACTTCAAATTTCAGTTGAGCATTCAGAAACAAAGTTTAGGCATCCAAAGAAAAGAAGCAGGCAAAGTGACCGAGGGAATGAGAACACAGCAAATATAAGAGTCCTAGGTGTGAATGATTTTCAGTGTCTTAATCCAGTGATGGCGAACCTTTTAGGGACTGAGTGCCCAAACTAAGGGCCGATGCAGACTGGCCAAAAGGGCCAGCCTGGGGGTGGAGTTGGGGTGGGGTGACCACACGCCGACCACCCCGACTCTGCCATCACATTGCACACTCAACTGCATGTTGCGCAGCATCAGGGTGCCCCATTGGTGCAGTGTGTAGACGCGCTGCACCAAAGGGGTGCAAAAGAGCCATGGCAGCAGCACTAAGGGTGGCTTTTTGCTGCCCCCAAAAGGAGCGGCATTTGCCAGCTCTTTTTAGAGTGGCAAAAAGCCGGATCGGGGCCGTGACATCTGCATTGGCCCTAAAAGGCCTTCCAGCACTCGGTGTTACCCGGAGGTGGGGGCAGGGCTTCCGGGTGGGATTTCTACCCTCTAGGGGGCAGGACATCTGGGGTGGGACTTCTTCCCCCCGCTGTCCTGGGCCTTCAGCTGCCTCTCTGGAGACAACTGAAAGCCCAGGGGGGCAAGGGGGAAGAAGAAGAACAGACACATGGGCCTTCTTCAGCTGCCTCTCAGGAGGCATCTAAAGGCCTGGGGAGGAGGAGGAACAGGCGCACTTTCCTGTACCTTCAGCTGCCTCTCTCAATGACAGCCAGGAAGGAGGAGGAACAGGTGAGCGCCTTTTCCTCCTCTTCCCCGCCTGCCCCGTGCCACAAAAAAATGGCTCACATGCCATCTCTGGCATGCATGTCATAGGTTCGCCACCATGGCTTTAATCTCTTGGTTTCATCTTGGATCTCAGAAGAAGTAACCTTTTTGTTTTGCTAATGGAATTAAAATTTTATCTGCTGGACTTTGGAATGTTTTATTCCCAGTGCCACATGGTCAGGAGGAGGAGGGGCCTGCTTACATAGATATTCCTCCAAACAACAACACAGCAACACCTTGAGAAAATGCAAGTCTGTGACCAACATCATCATTTTATCAGTTGTTTTCACCTGGATGATTTTTAACATCTTTGCTTGATGAAGACATCAATGGAGCTTTGAAAGCTTGCATCATGTTTTTTGTGCATTTTCGTTGGTCCAATAAAGGTTTTGTGGATTTTGGCTGTTATTGTACTTTAATCTATGCAGTGTCTCTCTTTCACTCTCTTGCCCTCTTTTGGAGAGTTGATGCATTTATTTAGCCACCTGGCTCTGAAATCCTGCCACGGCAGACACCAACTACTCACTGAGAACCTTTACCAACTGCTTGTAGAATCCATTTCTACTGAAGAAACAACAGAATCCAGACAACCTGGTTCCTCATTTCTCCACACTGGAGAATCTCCTTTAATGAGATCATTAAAATCCATCTCCCATTACTGTGAGTGAAAGTTAATTCAATATTGGAGTGGGGTGCAGTTCCAAGATAACTGACCTGCTTCTGATCCTTTCACAAATGCTTTATGTGCAAAATTTAAAATGTGACTTTTTCAGAGAGAAACTTCACCATCTGCTAACTATGGCTGTTAAAGGGACACGAATTAGGGGAGATAGAAAAGTTTGCAAATTCAGAGTCAGTGCTCCTTGATTTCTATTCTCAGCTTTCAGACGTGACATGATGGTCCATCTCATTCAACATTGAGGACACTCATGATATTGTTGGCCTACAGTTCTCATCAGCCCCAGGGAGTATGATAGTTAATGTAGTCCAATGACACCTCAAAGGGCACAGGGTCATCAGCCCTAATATACTCGCAACAAGTGATGTGGGCATTCCTAGGTTCTGAAATGGGATAGTTGCTTTTTTGATGACAAGTCCCAGTACACAGCACCTGCATGACTAGGAGGTTCTGGGAGCAGTAGTTCCCCAAAGTTAACACTCACAAGTTAGGGTTTTGTCTCCAACGCTAGAGCAAGAAGGCTAAGCCCCAAGCAACTAAGGTCTGAAACACAATGCAGAAATAATTCAGTTTGAGACCACTTTAACTGCCTTGGCTCAGTGCTATGGTAAAATCCTGGGGATTGTAGTTTATTGTGGCACCAGAGCTTTCTGACAGAGAAGGCTAAATGTCTCAGAAAACTACAGTTCCCACAGTTATCTAGCACTGAGCCAGGGCAGTTAAAATGGATTATTTCGGCAATGTGTTTTGAACCTAAGAGAACAAAACATGATGGTATGCACACAATTGCTGCTTTTGCATTATACAGAGTGAGGCACAGAACAACAGAACTTAAATATAGGTAGTCTAAACAAAAGGACTCTTTAAAAATTAAAGCCAGAAAATTAGAGGAAGGAGTCAGCCAGACCTAAGATTTAGATCATTGCAAACTGCCAATGAGGCTTTGGACTAAGACTCAAAATAAGTCAAGAATTCCTGGAGTGTAATAGTAATATTGTGGGCCCTTGGTATCCACTGGAGTTTGGTTCCATGACCCCCTGTGGATACCAAAATTTGTGGATGCTTAAGTCCCATTAAACACAATGGCATACTAAAATTGTGTCCCTTATATAAAATGGCAAAATCAAAGTGTGATTTTTGGAATTTATATATTTTAAAAAACATTTTCAAAGGATGGTTGAATCCATGTTTGAAGAATCTGTGAATATGGAGGGCCAACTGTAATTACAGTTACATGAGGATGTGGACCTGGTGGTGCGCCTATTCTGCCCCAACGTCCACAAAATGGTACCTTCGGTGGGAGAGGTCTTGAGCCTTCTGCAGAGCCCATTGACGTCAGAGTAGGTCTCCTGGACTTTCTGGAGTGCCTCGGCTCCACGCAGCTCCATGAGGGAGCGCAGCTCTGCCAGGGTGCAACCAAAGCCGCCTGCATGGTTCAGCTCCCGCCGCTGGTTTTTGGGGTAGAAATCCACCGAGCTGTTTGCCATATCTCCCATGGTGGTGATGAGCCACAGCCAGGCTGGGCAGCACTAGGCAGAGATGTGGAGGAATAAGAGTAGACTTGGGCTAGGTTGGTGTGGTAGACAGAAGGAGAAACCTGTCAAGGGGAGAAGAGAAAGGTATACATTGATGGAAAAGGAGGGAACACCAGGAGATAATGTTGACCCTCTTTTTTCCAATGTCCTGAATAATGCTTCCTTTCTGCTTACCTGCTCAGTCCCAGCTGTGTCCTGTGTTCATTCTATACAGCCCCAGGTAAGGGGCCAGAAGTTGTTATAGAGGCCAGCCAGGGGACCAAGCCATGGAAGAGGTGGAGAAGAAGTCCTGGTCAGAGCCTGGCACGGAGGGTGCTGTCACCACTGCAGAAAGGAAACCTGCCAAGGAAGCAATGGGAGTGTCATTGAAAGTGGAGAAAAGAAATAGCCTTGCCCCATCCATCCATTCATGCTGGAAGTAACCAAGTCTTTCAGTCAATCAATCAGTCTATTTCTTCTCCCCTTCCTCTTCCATTTACTAAGCACTGTAATAGTGCCACCTTCCAATTTGGTCCCTGGAGTTCCAACTCAAGGGCTCATGTCTCTCACCTTGCCCTTTTACCCTCCCCAGATCTAGTACTCAGGCCTCTCGGTGATTGCTGTTCCAGGAAAGTCACTATGTTAGGTCTAATCTGCTCTGCAGAAATAATGCAGTTTGATACCACTTTAACTGCCATGGATCAGTGCTATGGAATTCTGGGATTTGTGTCATAGTGAGATATTCAGCCTGGTGCGTCAGAGAGCTCTGGTGCCACAATAATCTACAAATCCCAGGATTCCATAGCACTGAGCCATGACAGTTAGAGATGCAGCCCTAATTAGTGCGTCCAATGAGGTTAAGCATAACCATTTCTCCTTAAATTAAGCAGTCAGAGACAGCTGTCAAAAATAAAATAAGATTTATTATATAACAACTGTTGTTTTTTGTTGTGTGCTTTCAAGTTGTTTCTGACTTATGGCAACTCTATCATGAGATTTTCTTGGCAAGCCTTGTTCAGAGGAGGTTTACCGTTGCCTTCCCCTGAGGCTGAGAGTGTGAGACATGCTCAAGGTCACACAGTGAGTTTCATGGCCAAGCTGGGAATCAGAGCCTGGTCTCCAAAGTTATAGTCCAGTGCTCAAACCACTACACCAGAGGTAGGCAACCTAAGGCCCCGGGGCTGGATGCGGCCCCCTGAGGCCTTTGAACTGGCCCCAGGGCGGTGCTGCCACCGCCGCCTGCCATGATGATATTGATTATTGTTGTTGTTATTACTTGTTCTTGGGGTTTTCTTGGCAAAATCTCCACAGGGGTTTTGCCATGGCTTTTTTGGGGCTCAGAGAGTGTGCATGCATATTTATTTATTTATTTATTTATTTATTTATTTATTTATGGTGCTTTGGCCCCCCAATTGTCTGAGGAACAGCAACCCGGCCCCCAACTCAAAAAGGTTGCCTACCCCTGCACTCCACCATGCTGGCTCTATATAATAACCACCTTAAACAAACATCATGAATTCTTTCCTTATTCACAGTTCCCTAAACCCTTTTCAGATCTTCGCCCTGTCTCAGTCTGCCTTAACTCTCTATCATCTTTTCCTTATCTGACTCTTTTTACAAACCAGCGTCTAATTTGTAATAATAATAATAATAAATTTTATTTGTACCCCGCCCAATGGATACCCAATCAGGGCGGCTTACAGATTTAAAATCATAGTCCACATAAAACATATAATACAGAACCCCCCCCCTTTAAAACAATATTAAATCAATAGTTTGTTAAAATCAACAAATTAAAAAATAGAATCCACACAGAATAAGTTGTATCCTCTCCTGTCCTCATAGACCTCCCTTCACAGCACTCCCTGAGTTGTGATTGTCTGCTCTAACCAGGCATGGCCCAGCTTTTCTCTTTACAAGCATGTATTTCTGTTTCCAACACATGGATCTCTACTTTCCAAGCACTCAAGCAAATTCAGTACACTATAATAAAACCAGCAAGAGAGCTATCTCAAAACAAACAAGGCTGTCAACCAAATGAGCACCTTTTAATTGATGAACCAAGGGATTAATTAACTTTCAATAAATGGCCATGCTATCTCAAGCATTCATTTATTGGTACTTCTTTTGAGAGATCGACAGACATTTGGGATAAATTTACCATTCTGAAAAACTGAAGCTAAAACCTGTAAGAAGGAATGACTGTGTTTGCTTTCCCCCCTTCTTATCCTTTATCTGTAACACTGCACTTTAGGTCTGCGCACTTGTTGTGCAGTAATGTTGGTGTGTGTCTTACAGAGTAGTGGCCGATGGCTCCTATGTCAATGGGACTGTGAATCAACTCCAGGTTTTGGCTCATGTTTTAAAGAAGCCATCTTATTTGTCCAATAGGATTCAGCTCCTTTAATGTTTGGACTAAATCCTGGAATGGATTCACCATCCCATTGACATGAAAGCCACCAACTGCGATTGTACATAGGTGCAGATGCACAAACACACAGGTATACAGGTGTGTCTTGTTTCTGTATGTATCACTATATCGCTATTAATATGACCCTTGCTCTAACTACTCATCGCCAGTTACCAGTAGCTCAATGTAGATCACATTCACACAGATTAAACCACACATTCATTTCCTTCTGATTTTTTTAAAAAAATTGTACACTGTATCTAATTTGTACCTAGTCTTTTAAAAAATGTATTTATATTTGAAATTGACAAAACAAAGAAAGACTGGATTAAACATATTAAGGACAATAACAATGTAGCTTAGCAAAATAAAAATAAAAAAATGTAACAATATGACTAAGTACTCTGCATAGACATGAACCACACTGTCTTCCATCTTTTGCACTGCTTGGACATTCTGCTTCACTTGTTAAAAACAACAACATTTTCACTTTCCTGTAGTCACACACTCTCTCACATAGATGACTCCTTTATATGCATTTAATGAAATTTTCTGCCAGAATAAATTTGCTAGTCTTTAAAATGCCACCAGACTCTCTTTCTATTGCTCTTCCTGAAGCAAGTCAGGAACACTTTCTCAATCCATATGTAATTTCATGTGTGTGTGTGTACACACACACACACACACAGAGTACCTTTAAGTAATTTCCAAGTTATGGTGACCGTAAGGCGAACATATCATGGGATTTTCTTGGTAAGATTTGTTCAGAGGAGGTTTGCCATTGCCTTCCCCTGAGGCTGCAAGAGTGTGACTTGTCCAAGGTCACCCAGTGGATTTACATGACCAAGCTCATGTATATTTTAGCAGGCCAAGTAAGTAATCTGATTTTCCTCCTGGGTTCAGTCCTTGACCTAGTATTTCTGGATTTCTGAAAGATCTCCATACCCACCACCTTCTGAGGTGGCAAGAAAGGGCATACAAAATTGGCAGTGGCAGGCAAACATCTTCTGAACAAATCTTGCCCAATCCAGTTCTGCTCTCATGATGCAATATGCAACTAAGACAAAACTGCATATACATTTATTTTACATAGCCCAGACCCTGACTATTTTACATATACAGAATTTTGAATATTTAGGGCAAGAATGGAGAGTGTTTACAAGCTAAGAAAGAGGAGGGAACAGAGAAACAGGGAAATGGGAGTTCTTTTGAACACTGCTTGGTTTCCAGTGCAGGGTACCCTTTTATATTTGAGAACAAGGGTGAGGAATGTGAGGCCCTCTAGATATTTTGAATTATAATTCCCATCATCCTTTATCATTAGCAGAGACTAAGGGGATGTGTAGTGTAAAACATGGAAGCTACCAGCTTTTCTACCTCTGGTTGAGAAGGCACATGCTCAGAAGACCACTGTGTGACCATGATCTGGGACAGTTATATTTCAGTGGAAGGGAATAACAAACCACTTGTGAATATTCCTTGCCCAAGAAATCCCTCTGGAATTTGTGGAGGTCATCATAAGTTGACAGGCAACTTGAAGACATGCATGCACCCACACAATTCCTTCTTATTGTCTGTTGCTTTTTCAGGGCTCCCCATTTACCACAATGCTGTCAAATAGAGAGCTTGAGAGAAGAAAGTGGGGAAAGGGAGGTTTAGGGCTCAACTATGTTGCAACCAAAGACTGAGAGCTACACACTCTCCATGCACCCTCCTACACAATGGGGCCTGACTTGAACAAGGCTGGTCCCATTGATGGGCAGAATGAGGCAGTCCTCTCAGGCATGGGTGTCATGAGAAAGCATAAAGTTGTTCAGTCAATCATCTTTATTTGCAGACACATTTGATTTTTAAAAAATAAACAATAAAATGTCTAAATTTTAAAACAATCAAACAGTTCAGTTATACATTAAATACTGTTAATGTTATCTGCCATAAGTGATCTATTGCTTGATTGTAAAACTTAGCTACCTATCCAATTTGTTTGCAAAGGGATCATGTAGCACTTTTGAGACTAATTGAGAAAAAGAAGTTGCCAGCACAAGCTTTCATAGACAAGTCTATTTCATCAGATGCATGGAGTGAAATGGCTAGGGACAGACTTTTGTAGCTATAAGTGAACAGGCATGAATAGCAATAAAAATGCAAAATTTGTGGGTGTGGTGATGAGGTGAAATGTTCAGTTGGGGGACAAAGACAGGAGGAAAGATATTGCCTAAATCCAGTTGATTTAATAGCCATATGAATAGGGGAGGGAGTTATTGGATGCAGTGTGATGTTGGATGGTAACCAGAAAGGAGATGTGAAAAGGAGATGAGTCTGGGGTGTTAACTAGTATTATAGCATGTGTCCTGTGCCAGGAAACCATTGTTTATGTTCAACACACTATCAATGGATTGGAGTTTGTGGATATATTCTGTTGTTTTTCTTACTAATCTTCCTTTGTATTTTTGTTTGTTTGTTTAAGGACTGCTGTTCTGAGGTCTGCGATGGAATGCTCTGTAAGACTGAAAAGTGTTCTGCAACTGGCTTTTGTATATTCCCATTCTTTATGTCAAATTTATGTCCATTTATCCTCTGGCACAGTGACTGGCCTGTTTGCCCAATGTAGAGTGCTGAAGGGCACTTTTGACAGAGGATGGCATATATCACATTAGAGGATGAGCAAGTGAAAGTACCTCTAATATTGAGGGCAATGTGATTTAGTCCTGTAATGACATTTCCCAAGATCTTCATCTTGCCCAGATGTGGGCAGAGTTGACATCTGGGTTTGTGACCAGGTCTTGTACCCCCCATCTGTGTCATCTATCCTCCTGTACTGTTTGAGATCGGGATACTGTCTGTAGGAAAGTAAAGGCCTGCTACCAAGAGCCCTTTAGAAGGCACCCTAAGTGGGGTTCTGCCATTTCCTGTCTTTAGTCTGTTCGGTAATAGATTAGTCCTGGATACAAGTCTTGCACTGCTGATTTACTTTTTTACTTCATATGGTGAGTACTATAGTTTGAGGAATGCTTGTAATTCCATAAGTCTGGTATCCCTGCCTTGTAGGTCTGAGCATATGTGATTGTATCAGAGGGTTTGGTTGTAGACTAACAATCTGGTAATGTGTTCAGGGTGGACTGGAGGCATGTAAGTATATGTGGTGGTCAGTAGGTTTGTGATATAGTGTGGTGCTTAGATGTCCACTGTCTATCTGCACAGTGGTGTCCAGAAAATTAACTTGTTCTGTAAATAGTTACAAGCTGAGATTGATGGAAGGTGATACAAGGTGCTGAAATCCTGGCGGAATGTCTTGAATGAGTCCTCTCCATGAATCCAGTTTATGAAGACAATTATAATTGCCAATGTACAAGGTAGAAGAAAGATTTCTGGGTGCAGGAGTTAAGGAATTAATGAAATGTTGTTTCAGGTTTGCCATGAAGATGGTGGCATATTGTGGTGCCATGTGTGTCCCCATGGCAGTAGCATTAACCTGAAGGTGTATGTTTTTACCAAAATTTGTTATTATTGTAAACTATTTTTAAATCTATTTTGTAATATTTTAAAATCTATATTGTAAACTATTTTTAAATTTGCTATTATTGTCCTTTATCTGCCAGGGAGGGTTAGAGGCACTTGTGTGATTTTCTGCACCATGTTCCAAAATAAACTGGACAGCTTTCCATACTGCATGCTTTGAACTGAATATGCAGAAGGCCCCCATGTGCTGCTTCATCCAGAGTCTCTCTAGTTAGGAAAAATTAATATGACAACATTCTCAAAGCCATCCATAACTAAGTAGCATTTTGGCTGATGTTCTGGAGCCCACCTTTGCCTCAGGCAGGAAAATGTCTCAGGCAGGCACCAGGTTGGAAAGTTTCCTTCACTCCCCTTGTCTTTTAATAAGGGAACTGAAGTGACAAGAAGAGAATTCTTTCTACGTTCTCTCTTTGACAACAGCAACACTGCATTGATCAAACTCTGCCACAGAGAGGAGAGGAGGGACTCATTGCAGCTTGAGGATTTACTCTAAGGAAGCAATGAGGAACGTGGAAATAGGGAAGGAGCTAACCAAGGTCCTGAAATACTTGTCTTAGCCCAAAGCAATGTTGCTGTTGCTGTTGCTGCTGCTGCTGCCGCCACTTCAGGAGGCTTCAGACACAAACAGCTGAGGTGCTGCTGATGCTGAGTGGGCTAGCCTCTCTCTTGCACCCTGCATTGGTGATCTTCTGCATAGCTGTCACTCCCATCACTGACAAGTGGTGAAACGCCCAGCTCACCTCCTCCTGGAATACCTTTGAAATAGGTGGCCTTTTGTGCTGACAGCATCTTGCCTACAATAATCACCCTCCGCCTGAGCTTTCAGAAGGCTGCCTTCAAAAAAGGTAGGAGGACACAGATTTTCCTCTCATAGCTTTGAACATTTCTTCAGCTGTCATGTCAGAGAGAGAGAAAGGTACCAGCCTGTCCCTTAAAACAATATTCTTTGATGCAGGGGAAGGTTTTTCTCCCCAAGAGAACATTCAGGCCTGCAGTCCCATGTCTGCAGTCTGCCAGTGGCACAGTCCAGAAAAACGTGTTACCCCTTGATTCTGCTGAGTGTTCAAATTGGAGCTCATCCATCACCAGTAATTAAACAGAGGAGGAGGAGGAGGAGGAGGAGGAAAAGAGTAGGATGAAGGAAGATCAGGAAGGAGGAGGTGGAGTTGAGGAAGAGTGACATAGAGAAGGAGGAAGTGGGAGGCAGGGACAGAGGGATGGAGGAGGAGGAAGAGGAAGAGGAGGAAAAGAAGAGTCAAGAGGGAAAAAGAGGGAGAAGGAGGAAAGGGAGGGAAGGAGGGAAAGGGAAGCAGGGAGGAGGAGGAGATGGTGGGAGGGAGGGAGGGAGGGAAGGAAGGAAGGAAGGAAGGAAGGAAGGAAGGAAGGAAGGAAGGAAGGAAGGAAGAAGGTGAGGAGAAGGGAGGGAGAGAAGGAGAAAGAAAAATAGGAGGAAGAAGGAGCAGGCAGAAGAGGGAGAGAGGGAAGAAGAGGAGGAGAAGGAAGAGGAGGAAGGAGGAGGAGGCTAGGGGGAGGAAGAGAAGGAGAAAGAGAAAGATAAATAGGAGGAGGAAGAAGGAGTATGCAGAAGAGGGAGGGAGAAGAGAAATAGGTGGAGAAAGGAGAAGAGGAGCAAGAAATAAGAGAGGAAGAAGAAGGAGGAAGAAGAGGAAAACAGGATGAGAAAGGAGGGAAAGACAGAGGTAGAAGAGAAATAGGAGGAGGAGGGAGGAGGAGGAAGAGAAATAAATGGGAGGAGGAGGAGGAGGGATGAGAAGAAAGAGTGAGGGAAATATGAATAGGAGGGAGGGAGGGCAGTAGCAGCAGCTGGCATCTTCACTCTCTTTCACATTCCTGTTCTGTTGTGTTCTGACTGTTCCGTGACACAATATCCTTCTCTCATTTTTAGCAAGGAGAACCCATGAACTCAGTAAGAATCTGTCAGAAGTGTTGTTGTCTCTGTATGTTTCAATTTTTGATCTACAAGGCCTGACGCGGGAAGATGTTCCCTTTTGTTGCCAATGAGCAGCCAGCAAGGGCGCTGCAACTAAGACCCCATCGGGCATATAAAATAAAATAAAATAAAATTCTTCCTCAAAGAAATTGTACTTGAGGAAAACGTGTGAGCACTGCCAATTCTGAAAGCCTTCAGGGGCCTTTTCAGACTATGCAATTGTAGCACTCTGATTCTATTTTAAGTGCCATTGTTCTATCCTATGGAAACCTGGGATTTGCAGTTTAGGATGGGTAGTTAGAATTCTTAGTCAGGGGATCTCTAGTTCCTCACAAAACTTTAAATCCTGGGATTCCATAAGGTGCAACCATGGCAATTAAACTGTCGTGCTATGACTGTGTAATGTGAAAGGCCCTCAGTTCACATTTTAAATAGTTTTCTGGGGCCTCTTACTCTGTGTGTATGTGTGTGTGCCTTCATGTCACCTGTTTATTTATGACGGGCCCCATGAATTTCAGAGAGGTTCCTTTGGAAAGAAATATGTAGAGGTAATTTTGCAAGTTCCTTCCTCTGAAATATAGCCAAAAGCACCTGGTATTCATTGGTGATCCCCCATTCAACTACTAACCAGGGCTCACCCTGCTTCCAAGGTCAGGTGGGATCTGCTGTCTTACTGTTTAACATTAAAAAATACATTATTTTTTTTTCAAAAACAAAAATGGACCTACAGCTACTTCTGAATTTTTTTAATTGCCATTTTTTGGCTATGCACATGGCTCCTGAAGGGTGCCAGGGTGAAAGCTGACCCTCAACCCACCATATGTCTGCTCTACTGCTTGTGGTTTTTCTAAAGTCATGCAACAGTAGTGAGGGAATGCAAATAAAACCTACTGGCAATGAGGAGCCCATTTCTGCAGTACCTCAGTCCTATCATGGACGCAGCTCCTGTAGCTTATCTTTTTCCCTTCCTACTTCCTTCACCTACACTAAGTTAGTGCACCAACAAAAATGTGGTTTCCAGTTCCTCTAATGTTATGGCCACTTGGATGCAGCCTGTTGGGTAGATCTTTCTCTCTAAGGGGCTCTTTCAAACCACACAATTATAGCATAATGATAACCCTTTCACTGCCATGGCTGCCTCCTATGGAATCCTGGGATTTGTAGTTTGGGAAGGCCCTAGGAATTGCTCTCTAGTTGAGAATTCTACATGACCTGCTCTACAATGCAAACCTCAGGATTCGATATGATGCAAGTAGAGTGAAATCACAGTGCTATAATTCTTTCATGTGAAAGGGGCTAAAGTTGCAGCCACAGTGGACATTACTCTTTTACATGGCATACTGCAAGACAAGGGTGTGATAGAGGCTTCGTTCAGAGGCCAGCTGATAGATACTACACCCATGCATAGGGCCATGTGGTCACTCCTGGTTTGTTATTGTTGTGTGCCTTCGAGTTGTTTCTGGCTTAGGATGACCCTAAGGCAAACCTATCATGGGATATTCTTGGCACGATTCTTCAGAGGGGGGTTGCCATTGTCGTTCTCTGAGGCTGAGAGAGTAAACTTGCCTAACGTCACCCAGTAGGTTTCCATGGGCAAACAGGGATTTGAAGCCTGGTCTCTCAGAGTGGTAGTCCAACCCCCAAACCACTACACCACACTGGTCACTGCTAATACTCCACAGAAAAAGAAGAACATGACAGAATGAGACACTGGATGGAGATTTGGCTACCTGAGTCTCAAAGCCAGCTTGTTGTTCTTATGACTGTGAAGATATCCTTGAATGGACCTCAAGAAAACAAAAAATAAAGTTGAAGGCAATAGGAAAAGAAGAAGACCACATTCCAGATGGATAGAATCAATCAGAGAAGCCACAGCCCTGCAAGAGCTGAGCAGGGCCATTGAGGATAAGGTGACTTGGAGGCCTCTCATTCATGGGCTTGCCATGGGTCAAAGCCACCTTGAGGGCAATTAATAATAATAACAACAGACAGACAGACAGACAGACAGACAGACAGACAGACAGACAGACAGAGGAGTGATTGAATGAGATGGCCAGTGAGAAGAACAGGGCTTTCATTGCTCATGCATGGCTCTGTGCTCTTCTCCATGATTATCCAATACAAATATACATTATGAATCATAAAAGGAAGCATATACATGCCATTGCTGTTATTAAAAATGGCAGAAACCAGCTTTTATCCATACAGTACCTGTGCTATCCGGATGGACAATTTTGATCATTATCAAAATTCATTATCATGCTTGCATTTGGATCTTTCTCCCCTCTTCTTGCTTTTTCTCCATAAACAGGACTGAATAGGAATTTGAATCTTTAAGCCAGTCCTTTTCAGGCAGCTTAGGCTCAAACGGGTGGGTGGGCGCACCTCCCATCGTTGCTAAGAAACATACAAGGCTTGGCCCCTACTGATGCCATTTCTGCCAGAGATGGAAAAACAGTGATTGCTCATGGGCACATACGCCTCACTCTCTCCCAGCCCTAGCATTCAGCCTGAGCTCAGTAAATGAGTCAACTAGGAACCAAAAGACCCGTAGACAAAGCCTGCCAACAGCCATCTTCCTAGCCACAGGTTTCAAAGATTAGCTCCAGAAGCAGTGAAGTTTTAAAAGAAATGCCTTAAAGATAATACATTCACTGCTCATCGCAATTAAAGGTGGTGGGTGAGAGCGTAATCAGATTTGGGTTGTAATTATTATACAATCATCATGAGTTTATGGCTCATTCCAGGAAACCATAAAGAGTGAGTGGTCTTTAAGGAATTGAGCATAAACTCAACTATCTTGTGTGTGTGTGTGTGTATTTTTATGTGCCTTCATGTTGCCTGTTAACTTATAGGGACTCCATATATTTCATAGGGTTTTCTTGGGCAAGGAATATGCAGAGGTGGATTTGCCAGTTCCATCTTCTGAAATAGAGCTTATAGCACCTGGTATTATTTGATGGTCTCCCATTCAAGTACTAAACAAAAGGACAAACAAATGGGTCCTAGAGCAGATCAAGCCAGAAACCTCCCTGGAAGCCAAGATGGCCAAACTGAGGCTGCCATACTTTGGCACATCATGAGAAGGGAGGACTCTTTGGAAAAAACAATAATTCTGAGGACGGTGGAGGGAAGTAGGAAGAGAAGAAGGCCATATGCCAGATGGATGGACTCTATTAAGGAGGACATGAGTATAAAGAGGTTGCAGCATTTAAGCAGAGCAGTGGAGGACAGAAGGTCTTGGAGATGTCTCATCCATAGGGTCGCCATGAGTCGAGATCGACTCAAGGGCAGTCAACAACAAAAGTGATGCCCACTGAACTGGACAGTGAAGAAAGCTGATAGGAAGAAAATCAACTCATGTTAGATGTGCTGGAGAAGAGTTCTACAGATACCATAGACTACTAAAAAGACACATAAATGGGCCCTAGAAAATCTCATGATAGGTTCGCCTCATGATAGGTTTACTAGAAACGACTTGAAGGAACACAACAACAAAGAGCAAATCTAGCCAGAACTCTCCTTGGAAGCCAACTTGAATAAACTGAGACTGTCATACTTTGGACATATCATGAGAAGAAAAGACTCACTAGAAAAGACAATGATTTGTAAAGTAGAAGGCAATAGGAAAAGAGAAAGACTGTCTACCAGAGGAATAGATTCAATCAGAGAAGACACAGCCATAAATCTTCAAATGCTGAGCAAGGCAGTTGAAGATAGGTGTTCTTGGCTGTCTCTCATTCCTAAAGTCACCATAGATCAAAGCTGACTTTAAGGTAGTTAATAACAACTACAGTGGACCCTCCACATTTGCTTGTATTAGGGGCACAAGACCCCTGTGAAACTGGGAAAACTACAAATAAAGAAACACTATTTTTTTAACCTGAGAGAACACTTCTCTAGGAACCTCTGGGTCTTCCAGGGCAACTTTATGGTCAACATCTGCCAGAAGTTAACCATAAAAATGTACTGGAGGACCTAGAAATGCCTAGGTAAGTGGTCTCTCTAGGAATCTCTAAGTCATGTTGGAGGACCTAGAGATTCCTAGAGAGATCATATTAATTAAATCCATGATTAATCAAATCTGCAAAGGTTAAAGCCGCAAATGTGGAGGGCTGACTGTATAATTGGTTAGTGTGAAAGGACCTCTAGTATGAAAGGACCTCTAGTCTAGCATTATGTTCACCAGGGGATATCTATGGGAAACCCATACACAAGGATTACAGCATCCTGAAAATCCTCCTTCTCAGTCACTTACTACATACTCTACCTAACTAGATAAATAACAGAGTCAGCTATGATTGATAATAGGCTTCAAAGATATTTTGCTAGAATGCTAAACAAGTGAGCAGAGCCATATTCATCCACTCAGATGGGAATTAAGATGCAGCAGAAACACCCTTTCCACAGGTGGAAAAGAACATGTGAGATATCTTCCCTAAGGAGCTCTGTGATGCCCACTGAAAGCATACATCTTCTGCTGCTGGTGTTTCTGCTAGCAGTAAGCCTCAAATCAAGGGTGGGAATCGTGTGACCTTTCAGATGTCGTTGGACTGCATCACCCAGCAGCCCTAGCTGAAGAAACCAGTGGTGAGGAATGCTGGGAGGTGCAGTTCAACAATATCTGGAAAGACACAGTGGTGGGGAAGGGGGCTGGAAACGTCACCCTTTTAATCTCCCGATCCACTGTGTTGTTGCTGCTGTGTGCCTTCAAGTCCTTTCCGACCTTAAGGCAAACCTATTACGTTTTTTTATTTATTTTTATGAAATGTCAAATATACATAAAAATATTAAGATTAAAACCAAACCAGAAGATCAACCCAAGAGCAGTCTATAAACATGGTTTCCTGGTAACAGATTTAAATATGAAGAGGCATGTACAAAAATAAAAAAGGGAGACCATTTTTCTTTAAAAGATATACCACATCCATTGCAGGAATTTCATTCTATCAGAAATTTTATGGTATTATGGGGTTTTCTTGGCAAGATTTGTTCCCCTGAGGCTGAGAGAGTGTGACTTGCCCAAGGTTACCCAGTGGGTTTCACAGCCAAACTGGGAATTGGGCCCTAGTCTCCAGAGTCACAAGTCAACATTCAACACTCAAAACACTATGCCACACTACTTTGATAATATCACACTACACTGTTAAGGCACTCTTATTCCACTTTAACTGCTATGGCTGCCTCCTGGGGAATTCTGAGGTTTGTAGTTTAGCAAGGCCTAAGATCTCTCTGGCTAAATGCCCCTCCCTAAACTACAAATCCCAGGATTCCACAAGAGGAATCCATAGCTGTTAAACTAGAATAACAGTGCTATAACAGTGTAGTGTGATGTTGCTATTAGTTGCACATGTGCTTTGGTACTTGGTGGCCAGAGACAGACTGTCTCTGAAGATAGAGGCAGTTATTCATAAATCCTTTAAAATGATAACTCTTGCCATTGTGACACCCTGTGGCCATGAGTTCCTTAGGGGACTTAAAAAAACTACATGAGGAAAGATTTATTTCCTCAGGTGCATCTACACTGTAGAAGTAATGCAGTTTGGCCCCACTTTAACAGCCATGGCTGCACCCTAAGGAATCCTGGGATTTGTACCATATTTTCCGGCGTATAAGACAACTGGCCGCATAAGACGACCCCCAATTTTTCCAGTCAAAATATAGAGTTTGGGATAT
>CM034703.1:147079509-147091009 GCA_020142125.1 Phrynosoma platyrhinos
GCTTGTAGTTCAAAACAAAAGTTTACTAATGGCTTTAATCTATGTTTATACAAAAGGCTATATCCTAGCTAGTAAATAGTTCAGGTAAAAGGAAATCTTTATCTCACCATCCTTCCAAAGAAAGTTGAAAGAGTTCAGTTGAAAATCTTTAGAGAGAATGTCTGTCACTCTCAAAGGGGGAGTGACCTAAGTTACATGGTTAGTTTGAGACAGGAGAGCAGAGTTTGCATGCAGGAAATCCCTATCTATCTAAGGAGGGGGAAAGAGAATGCAAAAATCCTCCAACAAATAGCTCAGTCAACACCCCCTTCATATCAATGATTTCATGGTTGGGCATCTCTTTCTGACCTCAGAGGAAGTTACTTCACCAGTGAGGCACTGCTGGGAAGGTGGTGGCAGTGCCCCCAAGGAGAAATAACCTTTTTATTTTTATTTTTCAACATGACTGGTCTCCCATGGAGTAGGTGGTGGCCTCAGCAGCGCTGAACTTAAAAAAAAAATAGCAATGCTTGCCACATGCCAATCTGTCCTGCTACGACCCCAGTGCAGATGGACACATGTTACAATGACCAGATTTTCCTGGAAACTGCAAAGCAAGAAGTGAGTCTTTAAGTCACATTAAAACCTAAAAGAAGCACTTTCACTGCTAAAATGTTTGTATGTTGTGTGTTCCTTAGAACCATAATTGAGTTGGGAAAGGGTTTTTTCCCTGGTGTAGAGAAGTCCTAAGTCTACCTATTGTCTTGCTTTCTACACCATCTGCATCAAAGTGTGAGCAAGTTCCTCCTTCTATCCGGAAATACAATCCTGTTATCTTAAAGATGTGGGGGAGGTTATTTCTTCTGTATATTCTTCCCTCCTCCAGCCCCCATTTTGTTAAGATGTCCTGCCTGAGATTGTTCTCCTGAAAAGAGAATTGTTCTTTCCCTTTCACTCTCTCACAAGGTGTTTTTCTAAGAATAGCACAGTTCAAGATTAAAAGTACCTTGGTAAAAAAGCTGGCTTTGTCACCCGGAGACAAAGGTCAGCTTTGTCATCTTCTGTCTCTGCCTCTCAGATGATCTGAGTTGTAAATGAAAAGGAGTCGCCAAAGGCTACTGAGCAGCAAAGCCCAGGCCAAGAAACTCATCTGGGTCACTGGAATTCAACAAGTCCCTTTAGGAAGCACTCAATCCCAGCATTCCCTTACCACTTCCTACCATGTGCCTTATTTATGATCCCTAAAATCCAAGAAAGCTCCAACTAGATTTTGCTTAAAGATGCCGGTAACATTAAAACTTTGACACCACTTGAATTGCTATAGCTCAATGACTTTGTAAAAAGGAGCTTCTTTGTCAGAAGCTCTTCAAACTGAAGTATGCCTGTAATTTTCATCCTCATCAAGGTGGGTGTTGCTATTTGTACTTTCTCCAAGGCACTGCAGAGATAATCCAGTTTGACACCACTTTAACTGCCTTGGCTCAATGCTATGGACTTCTGAGAACTGTAGTTTTGTGAGACATTTAGCCTTCTCTGTCAGAGATCTGGTGCCACAACAAACTACAGTTCCCAGAATTCCATACCATTGAGCCATGGCAGTTAAAGTGGTGGCATCTGGGATATTTCTGCAGCACCTTAGAAGATTATCACATAAGGATATAAACTAGCTTACCTGAGCTGTCTATAAATTAGAAGCGGGTGGCATCCTGATATTATCAGATGCTTTTAGCTGCCAAAATCGCCGGCTGGGTGCAGCCAGGATCCATTGCTGCTCCAATAGGTGCTCTGGCAGCCATTTTTTCAAGCTGGAAAACTCTCAGCTTCGAAAAGAGGTGCGAGGAGCGCTGTTTTAAAAGCCTCTGACAAAGAAGCTCATTTTTACAAAGTCTTTTAATGCCCATACAGCCCCGCTTTTGCTCCTTATCCTCTGTCCAGCTGCAAGATGTTTACCAGCATCAGCACTGAGAAAGTGAAGGAGGAGGGCTGGAGAAATACAGGCTTTCAGGGTCAGGTTGCAATAAGCAATGCAATAAAAGTTTGAGCTGGGAAAGAGCAACAATCCTATTGTAGCTGAGTGTGCCTGCCTACCACAGACACAGTAAATAGCAGCTATGGCCAAATTCCCTTATTAAGCATGCATGAGCAGCGTAACAGAGGAAACAGGAGAAAGCAGTCTCCCTAGCTACTTCCCTGGCTATTGCGTGTTTTAAAAAAGCATAGATCTATATATCTGACCATCAAAATGAAAATCATAAGAAAGGTGGAGGCTACTGGGGGGAAAAGTCAACTCTAGATGAATTTTGGAAAAGGCTTTCAAGAAATTTTTAGAAGATTACAAATGTTTTTGTTTACTTATGCAAAGCTTCTCTGACCTGGTTGTTTTATTTCACATGTGCATATTGTTTAGTTTCAAATAAAAAGTTTGATTAAACATGTGATGGCTCTTCTTTTTTGTAGTGTAAGATCTTATCCCAATTCTTTCTGCATTATTTCTGTCTAAATGTCTACTAAATGTCTGTTAAAGTGCCCAAGAACATAGCTATTCTGTTAACTGAGGTATGGCTGTACTTCTTGGAAGGAATTGTGGAATAAACCAAAAAGGATTAACAAAAATGTTACCTAGGTTAAAAATATGGAAGTAGAATTAAAATTGAATGAGTTGGAAGATATTGTAATTATAACAAAAGAAACTGTGGCTCAACAAAGAAGGTCAAGGATTGGGCAGCCCCAATAAGAGATGAAATTTGTGCATTCTGGCTGAAAAAATTAATCATCCTTCACCCAAGGTGGTGGTGGTGGTTATGTGCTTTTAAGTCATTTCTGAGTTATAGTGACCATAAGGTGACTTTATCATGGGGTTTTCTTGACAAGATTTGTTTGGGGGGGGGGTTGCTTTTGCCTTAAGCTGAGGGAGTGTGACTTGCCCAAGGTTACCCAGTGGGTTTCTGTGGCTAAGCAGGGATCTGAACTCTGATCTCCAGAGTCTTTTGAGTCCAATGCTCAAACCATTACACAGTACAGCAGTGTAACACCTTACTGAAAATAACCATTGTCATTATTGCTATTACCATCATCTTTATTTATACCCCATTTCACCACCTCAAAGTGGGAGATGTTTTCACCTCTGCTTCTTCAACAGTTGCCTTGAGTTGGATGGGAGCTCTAATTTGGTACCAGCAGATCTCCCTTTCCATTTGGAGAAGTAGCAGAAAAATCTGGCCTGGGGGTGCCATATTCATTGGACTTCCCTGAGTACTGGCATCTAGTTATGGCACATGGCAGGAGCAGAGCTATGCTCAGGCACCCACTCTATGCTCAACATCCAGCCCTGCACAACAGCAGGAAAACCACTTGTGCAACTCTGGATTCCTCCTAGTGCAAGAGAGGCAAAAGTAGCAGCATTTGTGCAATGGCTCAATGTCAATTAACCAACTAATCTTTTATCCTCAGGCTCAGTCTATGCAGTTGGAGAGCCAGCATGGTTTGAGAGACCAGGGTTTGATTCCCCATTTGGCCATGAAACCCTCTGGGTGATCTTGAGAAAGTAACATGCTCTTGGTCTCAGGGAAAGGCAATGGCAAACCTCCTCTGAACAAATCTTGCCAAAGAAACCCCATGACAGAATCTCCTTAGGGTCACCATAAGTTGCAAATGATCTGAAGGCACACAACAACAAACAAACAACAAATGCAATTGGGAGAACCAAATTGAAAAGCTTTCCTGGGACTCAGCTAATTCAGGCTGCAAGCAGAGGCTATAGAAATGCCTTTTATTAAAGATATAATAAATAAAATAAGGATTAATGGAATAGCAGGAGAGCCAGCATGGTGTGGTTGTTTGAGAATTGGAATATGACACTGGGGACCAGGATCCAAATCTTCACTCAGTCATGGAAGACCACTGGGTGACCTTGGCAGGTAGTATTATCTCAGCTGCTGAGGAAGGCAAAGCCAAACTCCATCTGAACAAATCTTGCCAAGAAAACCCCATGACAAGGTCATCTTAGGGTCGCTATAAGCCAGAAATTACTTGAAGGGACAAAACAAAAAAGAATACCATATTGATGCCATGTACAACTCAGTAAAGGATTAAATGATGATGTTCTGGGACCCAAATCATCATCAGTTGACTGCTGTTCCACACTGGATGGCTTCAACATGTCATTGTGGACATTCTTATTAAATATAACTTTCCACACTTCTTACTGTAAGTAAGGGAGGATGACTGTGAACTATGTACCAGAGCTTGGAAGTAACACATTGCAACTAATGATGTTATGTGTAGCACATTATTTTCTGGGCTGATGAGGTCATGATAAGATTGTTAGAAATGCTGGAGAACGCCTTCTTGTTGGGTGATCCCAGACTTATGAAAATCCTTCCCAGGGAAACTAAGGTGGCCTTCTCCTCACTATAGCAAAAGCAATATAGCAAGTATGTTTCTATACTGCTTATCAGTGAACTAAGCACTCCCTAAGTGGTTTACAATGTGTGAGCTAATTGCCCCCAACAAGCTGAGTACTCATTTTAGTGACCTACAAGGATGCAAGACTGAGTGGACCTTGGAGCCCTGCCTGGGATTGAACTCACAACCTTGTGGCTGCAGTATAGGCATTTAACCACAGCACCACCAGAGTTCCCTTCTATTCCAGCTGGGAACTGGTTGTTTTACAGTATTAGTGTGCTGTACTACTTTTATGTTAAGCTTTTAATGTTTTAACTCATTTTCAACTTAGGCAACCCTAAGGCAAACCTATCATGGGTGTTTCTTGCAGGTTTCTTCAGAGGAGGTTTGCCATTGCCAGCCTCTGAGTATGAGAGAGTATGACTTGTCCAGTGGGTTTACATGGCTGAGCTGGGATTCGAACCCTGATCTCCAGAGACATAGTCCAATGCTTACCATGTACAGATAGTTTATTATTATTGTAATCTTGATTTTCGGGAGGAAGAAGTGTTTTTGGCTACATGCAGTTTTACACATATTCCTTTTTAACTGTACGCTACCTTGAGCCCCAGACTTGGGAGGAAAAAGAGGGATATAAACAAAGTAACATAGCAACATGTAACATCCCTACTTGATTTTTATATAATACATAATGTTGGAGCAAGTTTGGTCTATGCTACTAAGCAGATGCAGTTTGGAGTTCTTGTTATCATGATAGCCAAAATGAAAGAGTCAACTCGCATTCATAACCTTATTGGATATTTTTCATGTTAGCTTGGCAATTCAAGGTTAGGAAATGATACAAAAACCGAGAACAGACTGAGCAAATGATTTTATTTTATTTTATTTGTCTGTTGCTAGCTAACGTGTTTGCACAACTCTTGTAGGTATTGGTTGGATAGAGATGGGTCAAGTTTGTACACTTTTATTTTATTTATTTATTTCTAAAGTATATAACCCTTTGTAGTCCATCTTCCATTGGCCTTGCAAGATGGGGATTCACACCAGCTAAGTGGGGCTCATATAACAGTGATGGAGACTGAATTTAGTTACCAGCCACAGAAATCTGGGTACAATAATTTTGCCATTGGCTACGAGGGGGATCCTGACACCAAAAGGTCTGGAATGCCTCTCTGCTCTTTATCACCTGCTGCATCATTTACCACACATAAAGCTTATCTTATAGCAGAAATGTGTAAGTTTTCAGCACTGAAATAACTCTCTTCTGTCACAGCACTTTGAGGCTGAGAGACTGTGACTTACCCAAGGTCACCTAGTGGGTTTTCATGGCCAAGTGAGGATTTGAACCCTGCTCCCCATAGTCCAATGCTCAAACTACTACACTGCGCTGGCTTTCATGGAAGGTGGTTCCCATCTATGAGGAAATATCTGTTATAGACAGACAAGTAAACAAAAAACAACAGAGCCAATGTGGTGTGGTGGTTTGAGGACTGGACTGCAACTCTGGAAACCAAGGTTTGAAACAGTGTGACCTAAGGCAAGTCATTGTCTTGTAGCCTCAGAGGAAGGCAAAGATCCTGCCTCTGACCAAATCTTACCCAGATAATTCCATGATCAGGTTGTCATAAATCTGCAACTTGAAGGCATATAAAACAACAACAAAATAAACAAAGTAGAGCTATCAGCCAGAGTCTCCAAAATCACATTTCGGATATTATCTATGTGAGCTCCCTTCTCACCCTGTGGTTGCTTCCTTTGCTCTCAAGTCACACCTGGGTATGACCATCTGTCCAATCTATTGTTAGCCTATTTTTTCCCTGAATGCCAATGATGCCCATGGTCAAAGCATATGTCCGTTTCATAGCATTCTGGCCTATGTTTCTCCCCTAGATTTCAGGCTACATGTGCTTTATTATTAAGAACATGACTATTCCAGGTCAACTCACAATTTTTTCTCACATTGTTTTAATGTGTTTTCTAAGCATGGAAAAGGTAATCTGTTTTTTGTTGTTGTTATTGCTTTATTCACTTATATTCTGCCTTTCTCTCAATACAGGCAGCAAAGAATATACTGGTATTTAAAGCAATACAAATTTAAATCTCAGTGCTCTAGTGGGATCATAAAGGGAGAAACAGTCCTTCAAAAAACCTGGACCCAAGACATATAGAATTTTACATGTCAAAACCAACACTTTGAATTGTGCCTGGAAACAGACAGGCAGCCTACATAGCTGTCTTCACAAGGGAGTTGTGTGCTCTCTGTATATATTTTTGGATTACATCTCCCAGTATGTATGTTGGCTAAACTGTCTGGGTGTTCTAGTACAAATAACAACATTTCCAAGCTCTGGAAAAGACACAAATCCCTTTGCTAGACCTGTGCATAGAATCCAATTGTCTCTCTTAGTCTGTCATTAGTATAAACTGCACTTCTGCCTGAATATGATTTTGCTTTAGAGGTGCCCGTTAAACTAGGTATGTGGCTGTTTATCACCTCTGTGAGCCACAGCATCACTTCTGATCACCATTTTTGGCTTTAAAATGCCCTGCAGGTCTTGGAAGACTGAAGTGAATAGGGAAGGTTGCTGCATCAGTGTGCATTTTTTTTTGGCAATTCTGAGAAATAAAATCAGCTGAAAATCAACCAGATCTTTTTTTAATCTAGGGAATTTACCTGGCTTTGGGGGCCATAAAATTGGGGTTCAGTGGCCACTTGCCACCTGCCCATAGCTCTTTTAAACTTCACTACAACCTACCATTCAGCCTCTCTGCCACTGAAATCTAAAATGATAGCTTTGGAAGTGAGACCTGATGGGAGATGTAGTTCAATCCAACCAGGTAAGCCACAGGTTCCCTCTGTGTGTGTATGTGTCTTCAAGTCACCCGTCAACTCATGGTGACCCCATACATTTCATATGGTTTTCTTAGGCAAGGAATACTCAGAGGTAGCTTTGCCTATTCCTTCCTCTGAAATACAGCCTGGAGCACCTGGTATTCATTGTTGGTCTACTACTAACCAAGTAGTACCAGGTACTAACCAGGGTTGTCCCTGCTTAGCTTCCAAGATTAGATCAGGATTTGGAGCTTTGAAGGTATTTAGGCCCTGGATTAAATGTTCATTTGATTCATGTGTTAAGAACAAAATGTACACTCCTAATTTTAACCCCTTTCTGACAATTTGCCACTCTGTTTTGCTCTCAGTCCCATCTGATTTTAAGGTGGCTCAATCTCAAATCAAACATCACCTAGAGCAAACTATGCCTTTGTTAGGAAAGCAAGTTTTAAACATAAGCTTAAAGGCATAGTGGTTTATGCTGTGGACTGTGACCCTGGAGACCAAGGTTCAGTTCCCCGTTCAGCAATGAAATCCACTGGGTGTCCTTGGACAAGTCACACTGTCTCAGCCTCAGAGGAATGCAATGGCAAACCTTCTCTAAACAAATCTTGCCCCAGGATAGGATTGCCTTAGGGTCACCATAACCTCATGACAGGATTGCCATAAGCTGGAAGTGACTTGAAGGCACACATCAACAACAAATAAATGGGTAAAATGGAGAGAGAAACTGGAAAGTCTTAAAAGCAGCTGAAAAAGTGTGATAACAGAGGATAAATCAGGACTGTCTCTGCCAAACTGGGACAGATGGAAGGCATGCCATCCAAATAGAGGTAGCTGGCTCCCAGAGGCAAAGACCTTGTGATAATCGTTCCCCAGTGGTAGACCTCTCTCTGCAGAGTTCACGCCCACCCTACCTAGCTTCACTGACTAAATTAGTCCTCCAGATGTGTTGGATTGCAACCCCATCATCCCCATCTCCCTCAGGAATGAGAGGGGCTGTAGTCCAATGATCCTGGGTGTGTGTGTGCCAGAATGAGGGAAAGGATGTGCCTATGCAGAGTCCAGATGGCGCTTGGAGATGCTCCTCTGGGAATCTGTCCCCTGCTGAGCCCTCCTGTTCCACAACCACTGCACTCCTGGGGAGCCCTTGCCATAATTAACAGCAGCCAGCAGGAAATTCCGCTATTCTGTTTCTGTTAGTTAACTCTTGTTTCCTTGGCACTTCCCTCCTCAGAAGCTCATAAAAATAATTACGCAAAGCAGAAAAACCTTAAGAATCCAGCCGGTAGGCTGGAGGACTCCCAAGGGTCTAAATTGACTCCAATGGTGTATAGAAAGAGTGTGGAGAGAGAGAGAGCGGATGGGGAGAAGCTCTGCAGATGATTTCTTATTTCAGCTAAAGGGTTGGCAGAAAGCTTTGCACAGGCAAAAAATGCCTGCATCCAGGATGCTGACATGCTGGGTGGGGTCTTTATGACAGTTGTCAAAAAGAGCATCATGATTGATTGATTGATTGGAGTTGAGTTATAACCTGATTTTCATCCAAAGAGGTTTACTTTGCAAGTCCAAACAGAATAGCTAATAACTAAAACAATCTGTAGTACAAACATTTAAAAAGTGTTTAACAGCAATCCAATGAAAACTTTCAATTAAAAGTTAAACACCTATTAAAAAGCCATATTATATATTAACAATCATGTCAGGTGTCTTAGAAAGAAGGGCAGCCCTGCAATGAGGCAAAGTTTGACAACAGATGTGAAGTCGAAGGCTTTCACGGCTGGCATTCATAGGTTTTTGTGGGTTTTTTGGGCTGTGAGGTTGTATTCTAGAAGAATATATTCCTGACGTTTCACCTACATCTGTGGCTGGCATCTTCAGAGAAAGATGAAAGATTCTCTGAAGATGCCATCCACAGATGCAGGCAAAACATCAGGAATACATTCTTCTAGAACACGGCCTCACAGCCCGAAAAACCCACAAAAACCTTTGGAAAACTGAGTCATTTATATCTATCTTTCCATCCATCCATCTACCTATTTATTTATCCATCCCTCTGTCCATCTGTTTTGTAATAGTTTTTGTGTGTCTCCAAGTCATTTTTTACTTATGGTGACCCTAAGGCAAACCTATCACAGGGTTTTCTTGGCAAGTTTCTTCAGTTTCTTGGCCCTTGACTTCCACTGAGGCTGAAAGTGTGTGACTTGCCCAAGGTCACCCAGTGGGCTCAAGCAGGGATTTGAACCCTGATCCCCAGAGTCATAGTCCAATGCCCAAACCACTACATCACACTGGCTGTCATATCCATCTATTACCTATGTATTTGAGCCATAGCCCACCTTTCTTCTAAAGTGGCCAAGATGGCATACATAGTTCTGCCCTCCTGCAAAGTTATCTGTGCAACAACCCTGACAGGTTGAGAAACAGGGATGGGCTGTTAGGGAGCTTGACAGCTTTATGAAGATCTGAATCAAGTCCTGGCCTGGCCTCTCAGAGGACACTGTACCCTGTCCACCAACTGTGCCAACCCAAGGGCTCTGCTGCAGGGGGCACATTGCCCTGGTCTCTCATTGTCTCTGTTTTATGATGCTCTAAGGCCATGTCTCCTTCCCTGCTCTGGCTGCTGCTCAGTGGCAATGGACTTCTCTCATCAAAGATGCCTCCTCCAAAAGCAATGAGGTTCCAGTCACAACCCATCAAAGTCAAGCACGTGAATCAAGAAAGTATCATGTTTGACACTGTCAAACATGTCAAACTTGTGGAAATCAAAGCTAGCGTGGAGTGGCGACTAGAATTGCTGATCATAATCTCCATATATACCAATTGGGCAGGGACACTCTCAATTAATCCTCTGTCCTCTCACTTTTTCAGCTGGTTTTAAAAAGTCTCAGTTTCTCTCTCCTCCTCCCACCTTCCTCCTCTGTCCTCAGCTTGCTTCCATTAAAGTGCTGAAATAATTTGTACTCAATTAACTCAGTAGGGAGGAGAGGAGGGAGCAGAATCTTGACCTTCCCAGTAGGCTCAGACAAAAGCAAACTGCTGCAGCCTCTCTTAGCTTGTGTGTTTCTCCTCATTAATAACTTTTGCACACTTGATGACACTCTGATGTTCCTTAACCACATGTGTCCCAGTTTTCATATATGGAATGTTGTAGGGTTTGATGGAGTGAAACTTGGAATATTGCTAATGGTCCTAATTGAAACCTAAAGCTGATGGGTTGACCTTGAGCTAGCCATTCTTTCTCAGCCAAATCTACCCTCACAGGGTTGCTGTGACGATAAAGTGAGGAACTAGAGGAAAGCTCATTGGAGGAAACACAAGATGTAAATAATACAAGAGAGAAATCATGCACCAATTTTAAAGGACACAGATACATAACAACCACACATCACTGTTGCTACACAGAGAGATGACAGAGGAAGTGTGCAAGTAATCTTTGAAAAGGGTTTTTTTTTGGGGGGGGTGATTTTGTTGTAGGAAAACATATTTGTAAGTTGGGATGTGCAGGATATTCATCAATATCATTCATGTCCATTCAACCAAAGGGTATCTCAACACTAGAAACATCACACTGGGGAAAAGGAGAGCAGCCACAAGATTCTTTGGACTACAAGATTTCATTGGGCAAAATTTGTGCAAAGATACACATAGCCAAGAACCCAGACGGTGTGTGCAGATCTCCATGCAGGTAGATCAATACCTTCTTCCGCCAGCAGTGGCAAATCTCAATGGGCCATTGCTGTGCCATAGAGCAGGAGGAGAGAGAAACAAAGGCAGGGTGACCAGGTGTCCTAACCACAAAGGAGCACAAGGCACCACAAAATGTAGGACACCCCAGGAAAATAAAAGCTAAAAACAAACAAAATAAAAGCTAAAAAAACCTGATACAAATTCATTTCCTATGGATTATTTACAGGTATACTGCTGTTGTGCACCTTGAAGTCATTTCCACCTTATTGGAAATGGCTGATCTAGGATTAAACCCTGGTCTCCAGAGTTATAGTCCAACACTCAAACCACCAAACCATGATGGCTGTCATACATATACTGTATTTTATTACATATTCAACCATATTTTTATGATGAACTTATGTTGGTTAAAATGCCTTGTTGGCTTACAATATATTTACAGATCTCTGAGCAAGACAAAGGCTTGTAATTGTACTTTATTTGCAACAAACCCTTGACTGAATCTACATTTAAATTATTCCTTGCATTCATCCACTGTGCTGAAATTAAGGGCCTTTGCAGACTGCCAGATGTAGTGCAAATTGAGTCCACTTT
>CM034703.1:147123238-147134479 GCA_020142125.1 Phrynosoma platyrhinos
AAAAAAAAGAAACTTTTCCAGGCACCAGGAAGTGGATAGTTGTTTGGGATATTGACCCAAATAAATACCATCCAGTCAGCCTGGCATCAATACCAGGAAAGATTCTAAACAGTCTGTAAGCACTTAAAAAGGAATACCATGATCATCGAAATTCAACACTGGTTTCTCAAAAACAAGTCATGCCAGACTAATCAGATCTCTTTTGATAGAGTCACAATCTTGGTAGATGGAGGGAATGTTGTGAATGTAGCATATCTTGATTTCCATAAGGCCTTTGACAAGGTCCACCATGATATCAGGCAAAAAAGCTAGTAAAATGTGGGTTGGACAATGCACCTGTTAAACGGATTTATATTTGGTTGACCCAAAGGGTGCTCAGCAATGGCTCCTTCTTCTTAATCCTGGAGAGAAGTGACCAGTGGGGTGCCACAGGGTTGTGTCCTGGGCCCAGGGCTATTCAACATCCTTATCAGTGACTTAGATGAATGAACAGAGGGCATGGTTATGAGATTTGCAGGTGCAACCAAATTAGCAGGAGTAGCTAATACCCCAAAGTCACTTTGGTCTAGCTTGTCTATCCTGCCAGTCTTGCTCCAGGCATATGCACCTGTCAGTTCATCCTCTGTCTTCCTTTGCCTTTTGTGCCCCTCCACATCAGCTTACCTCACCTTACTGCCAGCTTGCATCTTGCTTTCTAGGCAAGGCTTCTCCATTCAGACACTGGCCTACATTGACCTCTGCTCTGCTCTGAGAGTTGGCATTCCTGCAGAATTCAGCAGTCTATAGGCCAACTTTGGTGTCAGTCAGGGTCAACCTCAACAGGTGCAAAAGAAAGCCATCACATCAGGTGCCAGTTATGCATCTCCCACCATCACTCACAAGTGGCCAGGCTGGCTGGGGCTGATAGGATTTAAAATTTAATAGCATCTAGAAAGCCACATTCTAACATGCTAATCTACATGCTTGCCTTATCTGTTGCTAATGGCAGAACAAAGATGAGGTGGACCAAAGGACTGTTAAGTTAAAAGTCCTGGCCCAAGACAGTCACACTCATTCACCCATTTTAGATGATGGTGAGCCAACGAGAAAAGAGGCAATTGCATTGAAGTAGCCAGAATGTTGTAGGGGTTTTAGAGTTGGAGTATGATTCTGGAGAATAGAGTTTGAATTCCCACTCAGCCATAAAACCCATTGGGTAACCCTGGGCTAGTCACACACTCTCAATCTCAGAGGATGGCAAGGGCAAACCCCTCTGAAGAAACTTGCCAAGAAAACCCCATGATAGGTTTGCCTGAGGCTCACCATAAGTCAGAAATGACTTGAAGGCACACAACAACAACAACAACAACAACAACAACTTGAGTAACCAGAGATCTCCAGATAACAAAAAGCAAGTGAGCCATGCCACATGATGTGACAAAGACTGTGTGCCTGCTATAGTCTAAATCCAATTGTTAGTGTCAACCGGAGCATACCCACTCAATCAACTGAATTTTACAAAAATGTCAATTTATCAAATGGTTAATTTATGTTGGAGACTAACAGTTGCTTTTAAGCCCAAGAGACCTGTAAACATGAGGCTTGCTGGCAGCTGCAGCATTTAGCTTTCTAGGGCTCCTAGCTTTCACATATACATGAAAAATAAGTTTCTAGCCTTTAGGGAAACAAATCTATGTTGAGAGTGAGGGCAGTATGTGGTTAAATCTATCTAGAAGACAGAGAAACTGCTGTGTAAGATATTAAGTGGTCACAAGAAGATTCCTGTATGGCTCCATGCACCTCACTATGGCTAAGGAGAATAAACTATACAGAGTAATAGGGATTAATCTGAATTTTTTTGTATAGGTCACACTATTCAACTTCTCAATGCACCATTCTTGAGGACTGTGGGACAATGAGAGAATAAAGAACAAACACTTTATTTTTTATATATTTTATGTCTCTTAATCTCATATCATTCTGAAAAATCCTTCCCAGATATAATTAATCTGATTAACTGAGCATCTATTCCAATTAGGCGGGATTAATTGACTGACCCCAACCTACAGTGGAATAATCTCACTTACATAATGACATACAAATGAGGTAAGTTTACTAGTGGATATTTTGCTTTATTTGTGGTGTGACGCTTCTTTTATTTACTGTTACAGAACCCAGGTCTTTAAAATGTAGCTGCTGATGGAGAATAGGGCTGTGTTCCTACCTTTCAGCCTACTCCCTAGAAATCAAGGGATGAATGGATAGAAAAATTGGACATGGATAGGTTGGTTGGAGGGAAGGGGGAATGAATGTGTGCATGTGTGTGTGTGTGTGTTCAAGTCACCAGTCAACTCACGGTGACCCCATACATTTCATAGGATTTTCTTAGGAAAAGAGTGCTCAGAAGTAGTTTTGCCAGTTCCTTCCTCTGAAATCTAGCCTCCAGCACCTGGTATTTGTTGGTGGTGTCCCATCCAAGTACTAAACAGGGCTGACATGCTTAGCTTCCAAGATCAGACAGGATCTGGTGCCTTTAGGGTATTTAGACCACACTGGCAGTTAGTCACACTGGCTGGTGCTATATTATGCTCTTTCCTTCTGTGACTGAAGGACTGCGGAGCTTGAGCACATATAATACTTAAGTATCTTACTATGCTTGATCCCAACCTTGATTGTTCATGAGCTCTTTGGTTGAAACATCATATATCCCATCAGGACTGAGAGGAAAGAAAAGACTTTTTTAAAAAAAATGTGAAGTGCTATTCTAGAGATGTAGAAGGGAAAATGAAGTAGGGTGGACACATTCATTACTTTACCAAGGACATTACTCTCTTTGAAGGACTGTTCTGTCAAGTCTAAGTCCCAGGTTAACGTAATATTGTTAACAGTTTGATTTGATTTTAATGTTGACTTTTTGTATGTGTTTAATTATATTGTAATCATTTTAAGTTGAAAGACATGAGTCCCAACCTTGGGGAAAATGCAGTCCATAAAAATGGTGGTGGTGGTGGTGATGATTATGATGATTATGATGATTATAAGAAAACAATGAGGAGGAAGAGGTGACAAGGAATCTGAAGCAGTTCACTAAGAGTCAGAAGTGTTTGGGCAGCAGACTGAGCTGTAGGCACACACAGTCCATGCACCCATGTGTGTGTTATTTTGCCTTCAAGTCTCTTGTCAAGAAATACTTGGAGATGGTTTTGCCAGTTTCTTTCCTCTGAAATTGAGCCTACATCACCTGCTATTCATTGGCAGTCTCCCATCCAAGTAGTAATCAGAGATGACCCTGCTTAGCTTTCAAGATCAGACATGATCTGGTGCCTTAGGGTATTTATGCTGCTCCATACATCCATAGTCTTTTCTTATATGGTTATTAGGATTGCATTTTTAGTGACATTATAGCAATTATTTCTGTATTTACATTTACATGGGCAAGTTAACACAGGCAGATTATATGCAAAGCTGCATCCTCTCATGCTGTCCTTGATCATCCTAGTTGATCAACTCCACAGGATAATACTAGGATAGCTGGAGGGGACCAGGAAAGGATCTGGGTACTCTTGAAAAATGAGGCCAGAGATAACAGGGGAAAAACTGAGCCTAGACACTTAAACTGAAATAAGGGGTGAAATGGAAGCAAAACCGTTTCTTTTCCAAGTCACTTCCAGGCATATCAATGGGATAGCTGGGTTTTGGGATAGGTGTGGGCAAAGGATTGGAATGTAACATGCTTGCAAGGCTCTTATGTGTTGTAAGAGCCACTGTCTTTTAAGAGAGGATCCTATACATCTTGCCATTTGTGAAAAAAGATCTTACTTGACAATGTGGGAGGTCTGAGGGGGTGTGAGTGAATAGGGAGTAGGGATGAAATACAAGCCCAAGTGAGCAAAGAAAAGGGTAAAGTAATGTGAGGATGTTAGAGCAAGGACTCTTTACAGAAATGGGAGGATTCACTACCATAGTTTTAAAAGACTTGGTGTTGAGGACATGGTTTTCTGGGGCTAGAACCTACTGAACTAATGGGATTGGTATATATATTAATGGGATCTGTATAGGCTTCACAGGCATCTTGGGCTGAAGAGTATAACAAGCATGTGTTCAATGCAAGACCCAATTTTAAATTTGGCCTCGTCAATCCAGATGAACATTCCATGTACAGAAGCTGTCTGGATTGTCAGTGTAACCTTATTCTAACAATGGCAATGAGACCGTGTCACATTGGAGAAAGGCAGGTTAGTTTAAGGGATGTAAGAGAGGGCATGTAGCACACACAGTCCTGTCCTCTCAAAGCAGAGAGTGGCAAAGGGGACCAGAATGAACAGCTGTAAGCCTGCCATTGCTAACACTCCAGCATATGTTGCCCAAGGTGACTGCCTCACTCTGCCTAAAGATAGGGCTGGCACTGCTGAAGAATATATCCTTCAGGTCTAGATTAATGTATTAGCTCACAGACATGGTCTAACTGTCACACAAGTGGGGATAGAGGTCAAGACCACTGGAATACCACTGAAACTCTCTGTCTGTCTCTCAATTCCCCCTCTGTTACCTGAGCAGAAAAAACTCCAAGGAAATTGAGGTTGAATTATCCAGGCCAAATCAGGACACACATCTTTACCTCATTGTTGTTGTGTGTCTTCAAGTCATTTCCAACTTACAGCAACCCTAAGGCAAACCTATCATGGAGTTTTCTTGGCAAGATTTGGTCACAGCAGGTTTGTCATTGCCTTCCCCTGAAGCTGAGAGAGTGTGACTTGCCCAGGGTCATCCAGTGGATTTCATGGCTGAGCTGGGAATCAAACTCTGGTCTCCAGAGTCATAGTCCAACACACAAACCGCTATACCACACTGGCTCTCCTATCTTCCTCATACCTATATCTAAATCTTGGTCTCTAGGGCAGAAAAACTGTACAAACCAAATGAT
The DNA here is from genome assembly GCA_020142125.1 of Phrynosoma platyrhinos. Lineage (NCBI taxonomy): Eukaryota > Metazoa > Chordata > Lepidosauria > Squamata > Phrynosomatidae > Phrynosoma > Phrynosoma platyrhinos. The sequence continues at coordinate 147,128,142 of CM034703.1, forward strand.
AAGGAAAGATACCATGATGACTTTCAGCTAGCTAGAGGGATTTGGAATCAGTGAAGACATTATCATTATGTCATTTAAGGACAGAGGGCATCTCCTTCATCATGTTTCTGGGTATATGTGTGTTTATTGTTCAGGAATGCTTATTCCTCTGGTCACCTCTCTGAAATTCAACATACTGTACATTTCCAAGGCCTTATATATGTACTATGCATGACAAATGTGCAAATCCCTTTGGTATTACTTATTTTAAAGGGTTGAGTTTATCATTATGATACCCACTTATAAAGCAGCTCAAAACATTCTAACAGCTGTACAGAGATTATGAGGAAGCACATAAAGGAATCACCATGAACACTCTTAAAATAGTCTATTGGTTGATTGTCCTTTGCAGTTTCGTATTTAATATTGTATATACACAACTATACGTCAACTTCATGTATTAATCAAAAGCAGGTTTTGGGGCCAAAATTAAGGATTTTGACATGACCCATGGATAAGTCAAGGGTAAAATTTAGGGGCATGCAACAAAGGATCTACAGGATGAAGCAAAACAAAACAATGCCCTAAAAAATTTACAAAATTCCAGCAGGCATGTTTCTGCTCATACTAAAGGCTGAATGGATGAGAGAACAGAGGTTCAGTGATTCCAGGAGAAATTATGCTCTTGCCTTTCTCCAGGTGATGGTTTCTTTTCAAAATAAGAGTTAAAGTATAGTACTTACATTGACCCATGGATAAGTCAACTCAAGTTTTTTGGGGTCAATTTTCGACCAAAATTTCTAGACTTATACATGATTATATACAGTATGTGCAGTATCATGTCTTAGCAATCAAGTGAATACTTGTTGCCCCCAAATCTGAAAGCAGCATCCTAGGAGTTGATCCACAGGTTTCGCTAAGTGGGAGCTGGCAGGAGGGACATTGGTGGCTCTGGAAGCAGAGATGGTAATGGGAGAAGAAGTATGACAAGGGTGGCATGAAGAATCAAAATGAGTGGGAAATACATGAGTATGTTACTTAATACAGGGTTATATAAGAAGAGAGAGAGAGAAGATGTAGGTGGGTGCTCAGTTACTGGAGCTACCCATAGTTTCTGTACTGCTAAACACATTGATAGGACTAAAAATTCCTTGAGATCATCAAATCCAACATCTCCTTCAAAATAGGATCCTTCATAACCACAGTCAAATTAGGTCAGCCTTCCCCAACCTGGTGCCCCACCCCCAGATATGCTGGATTAGGACTCCCAGTAATTTCCAGCCAGCATGGCAAGTGGTCACACAGAGCAGGGATATTGTTTTGTTTCCACACAATTGCCTTGTCCCAACTCTTAACAACAAGGAGAGAATGGATCACTATAGAATCCATTACAGAATGAATCACTCTTTAAGAAGAGGGAGCTAATGGACTGGGACTTAACTCTCTGAGGTTTTCCCCTCCAACAAAGATAATTTTTTCCCATTTGGATTACAACTGTCCAAAATTACCTATTCAGCACCTAAACATTTTTCAAGATGTACAGGTACTTCTTGAGATATTCAGAGATAATCAAGAAAGAAGCAGTTAGCTTCACACAAGGACAACCTGGGTCTCAAGGGAAGTTATTTTTCTGTTGCTAATGGAGTTTGTTGAAATTTTATTATCTGCCTCTTATTGCCCTTTGTCCCTGGTTCCCAATGGCCAAGAAGGGGTGCAGCTTCTGCCAGCATTGAGATTTGTCAATAGCTGACAACAGAGCAACATCTGAGACAAAACGTAGGGCTGTGAGTCTAACATTGTCACCTTTCCTCTGTATGATTTTTAGCATATTTGTCTGATAAAGCTTCAAAAGCTTGCATGATGTATTTTGTGCATTTTGGTTGGGCATCAATAAGGGCATCATTCTTTTGTGGATTTTGGATTTTGTTCCACAGATTTGTAGGGCAGCGTCACATACAATAGGATTTAAAACTTGGACAATGACACCATGCTGAAGAGAGAGACCTTCAGAAAGTAACACGCTTAAGGCACAATCAAAATGGCTGGAGATAACAAACCTAGGGAAGGCTTAGACACAGCATATCAATGGGAATGGGTAGAGATGGATTAATAGACTAAGTGTGCATGGATACAGGAAGGAAGGCACATGTGGAAAGGGATGAGAAAAAATTGTAAAAGTAAAATCTTATACAATGTCAACAAGGGAAGCAAGAGAGGAAAGAGAGACAGAGAGAGAAACTGGAAGTGATGCTTGGCTCTTTGGGATGAGAGACTCCAGGTATTGATGGACTACCATTCCCATCATGTCTCACCATGGCTAGGGCTGATTGGAACTGGAGTTAAACAACATCTGGAGGGATACATTCTTCAACCATGCTCCAATGTGCAAAAGCTTATGCCAGTCTTTCTCAATCTCAGGTTCTCCAGATATTTAAAACTATATCTGGAGGGCCCTAGGATGGGGAAGACAATTTATGCCATTACATACCTGCTTGCTTTACAGCTTTGTCACATCCTTTGTTGTTTTAAACAATTAACATTTAACTTTTTTATAAAAAAAACTTTGTATCTACATTTTAATGCTTGTATAATTTTTAACTTGTACAGCTATAAATTTTTGTTAGCTGCCTTGAGTCCCTATAGTGGGAGAAAGGTAGGATAATAATAATAATAATAATAATAATAATAATAATAATAATAATAATAATAAATTTTACAGCCTCAAAGTAACATTGCTAGTCCTCAGCCCACCCCATGCAGGGTTCCAGGCAGGCAGGACTATTTATGTGTTGGAGTAATATACACATAGATGTACCCTCCACCACATAACACATATAACAATTTGTGTGATATCTCTCCATTCAGGGAAAGTGTGAGCTGGGCTCCCATGTGGAGCACCTGCCATTTTGCACTTTATGCTCTATTGGTAGTGGAGGAGAAAATCAGAGTTTTGCTCCTTCCTACCAAGCAAAAAGGATTACAAGCCTGATTAGGGGCAGAGGAAGGGATAGTGCCCTGCTAGGCTTTCGTGGCAATCCTCCTCCTAAAAGCCAGGAACCCACCTTTAACCTGCAACAGGGATCTGAATTTTAAACCTTTGATTAAGATAATGAGTATTACTATTATTTTTATACTCACTTTGGATCTGATCTTTTCTCTTGCCTTATTTTTCTGCCTCTTTCTCCTTCTGTTCCTCCCTTTCCTTTTCTCTCTCCCTTTCCCTTTATCCTTCCTGTTTATCGTCCAACTTTAAAAGACGGTTATGGCACCACCAGTACTATCCAAGTACATGCAATACTCAGTCTTTTCCTTGCCTGGTATCCTTTTTCCATCAGTAGCTACCCACATGCCTCTGAAAACATATGGGAAGGGTTGGGGAGCTGAGGTTTGGACTACAACTCCCATCAATCCTTGTCAGCCTGACCAGAGGTAAGGGGTGGTTAGTAGTCGTTTATCATTACCAAGAGGATCCAGTTTCCTCATCAGTGCTTAGACCCACTGTGGAACTAATTCAGAACAAATACTGTGGAACAAAGGAGATTGCATGGTGTAGTGGTTTGAGCATTGGACTATGACTCTGGAAACTAGAGTTCGAATCCTTTGTTGGCCATGAAAGCCCACTGGGTGACCTTGAGCAAGTCATACACTCTCAGCCTCAGAGGATGGCCATGGCAAACTCCCTCTGAAGAAACCTGCCAAGAAAACCCTGCAATAGGGTCGCCGTAGTCAGAAACGACTCAAAAGCACACAGCAACAACAACAAAGTGTGGAACAAATAGTATGGAGCCAATTAAGCCTTAGGTCAGCCCCCACCTAGGCTGTAGCAGCAGCCTTTGTGGTTTATTCTCAGCCTCTAAAGTCCAGCCCCACTCTGTCACTCGAGGGAGGTAGTTATCTGAATTTAGAGACAGCTCTTCCATGACTTTGTCATGCCTTTAGAAAGATTAAAAAAAAAAAAAAATCTCAGCCTGCACCCATCCCATCTTGTGGCAGGGAGTTCCCCTGTGGAATCCATAGAAGAATTTTCTTCAGAAGACCCACAGGAGGGAGGAAGAGCTGGGCAGACCCCAATGGAAAGAGAAATTGGCCCTCACATTATCCAATGAATTTTAAACCTAGATGGTTTTGATATACATGTGTCTCGTTTAAATTGATGTATGCTTAAATGATATTATGCTCTTAACTGATGTATATCTGTTGTTGTGCCCTGCCTCAATCCACAAGGAGAGGCGGGTAAGAAATAATAATAATAATAATAATAATAATAATAATAATAATAATAATAATAATAACAATAACAACAATAACATAGATTGTTTTAATATGTATGTGTCTTGTTTGTTCTTTTAAAGTGATGTATGTTTTAACTGATGTTGTGTTCTTAACTGATGCATATTGGTTGATCTGTTGTTGTGCCCTGCCTCAATCCATGGGGAGAAGTGGATAAGAAATAAATAATAGGAGGAATAGGAGTAGGAGTAGGAGTAGGAGTAGTACATAGGTTGTTTTAATATGTATGTGTCTTGTTTGTTCTTTTTAAATTGATGAGTCATGGATCAAGGTGAGGAAAGGTGAGTAAGAAACTATGATGATGATGATGATGATTTTCCAACTCTATGATTCTATTATTATTATTATCCAATTCTATGATTCTACTATTATTATTATTACTGAACTCCATAATTTTATTATTATTATCATTATTATCCAACTCTATGATTCCATTATTATGATTATTATTATTCAACTCTATGATTCTATGATTCTATTATTATTGAACTCTATGATTCTATTATTATTATTATTATTATTATTATTATCCAATTCTATTATTATTATTGTTATTGTTATCCAACTATATGATTCTATTATTATTATTATTATCCAACTATATGATTCTATTATTATTATTATTATTATGAAACTCTATAATTCTATTATTATTATTATTATCACCATCATCATCATCATCATCATCATCATTATCCCACACAAGGCAGAGGGAATGGACAAGGATCCAACAAGGTTGAGGGTATCCCTTCTTGCTGCTGCTGCTGCTGCTGCTTCCAGGGCTGTCCTGGGGCTCCCCTCCCAAGCTCGGCCTCCACCCCGCCCCCGCTGCCAATCAAGGCCTCCCGGCCAATCAGGGCCGGGGAAAGGGAGGCAGCCCGTCCCCTTGGCAGCCTGTGGATCCCGCCCCCTCCCCTGCAGTCGCCTGGAAAAAAGCCTTGCCTTGCTTTGCCTTGCCTTGCCTTGCTCCCCAGCCGGAGGAGCCGAGCCTTGCAATGCGCCAAAGCAGAGCGCTGCTGAGCAGCACCAGGGATGAGGCTGGCACCCGTGCCCGGCTCTGGCAGCCTTGCTCCTTGGCAGGGCACAGCCAGGACCCCTGCGGACGGACCCTCAGCCCCAGCCGCCCCCTGCCTCCTTGGAAACCTCTCCCGAAGCAAAGCCCTGGCACATCCCAGATCCACAGTCCTGGTGCCTTTCTATCTTGGGCCAACCAACCCCAAGGCTCCAAATGCAAAAGACAGGAAAGAACCCAGGAAGGAAGGTACTGTAACATCCCAAATCCACTCCATCGTGAGACTTTTCTTGGACCAACCCCAATGCAAAATACATGAGAGAACCTGAGAAGGAAGGTACTCTAAGATCCCAAATCCACTCCATTGTGAGGCCTTTCTTGGGCCAAACACAGTGCTCCAAATGCATGGTGCAAAATACATGAAAGAACTCAGGAAGGAAGGTACTCTAACATCCCAAATCCACCCCATCGTGAGACCTTTCTTGGGTATGCGAGAATGCCCAAATGCCCCAAATCTATCATGAACCCAGGAAGGAAGGTACTGTAACATCCCAAATCCTCTGTGAGACCTTTCTTGGGCCAATCCAAATGCTCCAAAGACATGATGCAAAGTACATGAAAGAACCTAAGAAGGGAGGTACTATAACATCCCATCTTGAGACCTTGCTTAGCTCAACCCCAATGCCCAAAAGCCACAATGCCAGCTTCCAAAGCTTCACTGGCAAAGCCATTGAAACTATACTGTTTTGTGGATTTGGGATGTTGCAGTCCCTTCCTTCCTGGGTTTTTTCGTGTATTTTGCACCAGGTCTTTGGGGCGTTTGGGTTGACCCAAGAGAAGTGTCGTGGTTGGGTGGATTTGGGAGGTTACAGACCTTTCTCCCACTTTCCCCTCCCACCTCCCATTGGTGAGACCATCTTGCTGATCATATTATACCATATTATACCAAACTGGTATAAATCCTATCAGTCAAAATGAATGCAACCTCCCTCACAGGCCTTTGTGGAGGCCCCCTGGCCCTGGTCCACCTTCCCTTCTGCCTTCCTTCCTTCCTTCC
>CM034703.1:147143379-147155532 GCA_020142125.1 Phrynosoma platyrhinos
TTCCCTGCCTCGAGGACGGCTTAATAAGCTGTCTGCCGAGGCCCGTAGATGCATAAGGTCATACATCTAAGAAAGTAGGCTCTAGTCTATAAAAGCTAGAGGTTTTTTCTTTCAGTTAGTCTCAAAGATGCTACAAGATCCTTTTGCATACTGATTTTCTAGACTAACATGACTATTTATTTGAGTTATAGCGCTATGATTCCCTCAGCAAAGCCTAAAAAATCATGAAATTGGTACTCTGGGGAGGCACTAGAAATCTCTGGCAGGGGATTCTAAATGCCCCTCCCTATACTACAAACCCAAGGATTTAAAATGATGGAAATTTGGTAATGAAAATGGAACTGAAGACCTATCATGTTGTAGTGTGAAAGAGCCCCTGGGTAACTTGGTAATCAGAAAGCAAGTTTCCCAAAATCTTTGGGAATTGCTTCTATACAAGCCTTCCTCTGCTGTCCTGTTAGCGTTGCATCATCTTCTTTACACAGTGACCTTATCATTTCCTTGTTCTTCTTCTAGCTCTGAACATAGCTCCCCAAGCCCCTATTTATTATTTTTAACCTCTCTAATGAGCTTGAGCTCATTCTGAACTTTAGCTTTTTCTGGCTTCCCCCCTAACAAGTATTAGCTATTTATTTGTATTCATCTTTGCTGCTTTTCCCCTTCTTCGATTTCCTATACATGGCTCTTAAATCGCAACTCATCTGAAAGTTCTTTGTACAACCATCCTGGTTTCTTTAGAAGCCCTCTAACATTTCATCCTCATTGGAATTGTTTGGAACTGGGCCTTCACCATCTCACCTTTCAGAAATTCCCATGTGCCATGAATTCACTTCCCTTTGAGCATTTCTGGCTATGGGATTTCACTCAGTATTTCCCTAAACTTACTAAAAAAAATCAGCTTTTTTGAAGTCCATAGTGAGTGTCTGACTACTACGTTTGGCTTCCCCTTTTTTCTGTATAACAAATCCCAAGTGCATACCCAAGAGTAGTCATGTTGGCCATATAGCAAAGTACAATAATTTATAAAATCCACAAAACAGTGATACCTTTATTGGAGCAACCAAAATGCTCAAAATACACGTTGCAAGCTTTTGAAGGTCCACTGGCTTCTGCATCAGGCAAAGGTGTTAGAACAGGAGAGAAAAATAATAGGATGTTAGTCACAGGCCTTCATTTTGTTCTTGGTGTTATTCTGAGTTAAGATGGTATGAAGGGATATCTATGAAGGCAAGACATTCCACCTTCTGGCTATGCAGACACCAAGAGAACATGGTTAGTCCCAGCTAAGGCTTTAAGCAGGCATTTGATGATTAAGGGTCTTTTAATGGTTTTGTGTGTGTGTGTGTGTCCTTATTGTTATGTTTTAAATAATTTAATATTGTTTTAAATTAGTAGTATTTTAATATGACATTTCATTTAATATTCTTAACATTTGTATCATCAGGTTTTTAGTTGTATTTTGTTTTAACCTTGTGGTAAGCTGCCTTGGTCCCCATGTTGGGGAAAAGGTGGGATAACAAATAAAAACACTTGTGGATTGCAGGATTCCAATCCTTCTGAAGATACTCTGAGAATATCAGTTTTACAGTTGACCCTTCATATCCATGGATTCTGCATTCACGGATTCAACTATCTCTACAGCTTTAAAATATTTTTTTAAAATCCAAAAAGCAAACATTGATTTTTGCCATTCTATATAAGGAACACCATTGTGGAGTAGTGGTTTGAGCATTGGACTATGACCCTGGAGATTAGGGTTCAAATCATGGCTCAGCCATGTCAGCCCACTGGGTGACCTTGGGTAAGTCACACAATTTCAGCCTCAGAGGATTGCAATGGTAAGCTCCCTCTGATGAAACTTGCCAAGAATGTCCTGTAATAGGTTCACCTTAGGGTTGCTATAAATCACAAATGACTTGAAAACATACCACAACATCAACAAATGTTTAAAATATCACCCTGTTTGTTTGCTTTCCCCACATTCACTCTCTTCCTGCATTACTCTAATTTAAATTCATTTTCTGTTCTCTCTCTCTCTCTCTCTCTCTCTCCTTTATAAGACTGTCTGTTTGATTGTGAACAAGTGAGTAAAACTTCCTTTATATATTTTACACAGAAGATTAAGCTTGTTTCTTTTCTCTGGTGGATCATGTACAGGTTGAATATCTCTTATTTGAAATGTGTGGGACCCAAAGTGTTTGGATTTCAATTTTGGGGGGGTTATTTGGTGGGGGTGTTGTACTTTGGAATATCTATATTTGCATATATGTACACAATGAGATATCTTGGAGATAGGACCCCAGGTTTAAACACAAAATTCATTTATGTTTCATGTACATCTTGTACACATAGCCTGATGGTAATTTTGTAGAATATTTTTAATAATTTTGTGCATGAAACAAAATTTGTGTACAGTGAAACCTGAGAAAGGAAAAGTGTCATTGTTTCAGCCACCCATGGAAAAAAGCTTTGGTTGGTGTTGTTGTTGGTGTTCCAGAGACTTAATCTGTATGTACAAGGATGGGTGTGAGACTGGTTGTTGTTCAGTTTCTGCATTGCAATTGATTATTTTCCACTACTACATCTCACATTTCCTAGCCATCTTAACTGCAGAGCCATGGACATAAGAAACCTTGTTGGCTGTCAAAGACTTTAGAGCATTGGTATGCATGTGCCACTCTTCTACTGAGCACAGGACACAGATGCAGAAGTGATCACAGTATGTTCCTGTTCCAGTGTGAGATGTATCTATTGTTTCAGTGCAAAAATGTTGATGAGGAAGAAATTACACCCATTTCTCTAGATTGACCTTGTGGGGCCACTAGAACACCAAGATGCAAACATGGTAAGGTTGGCTGAAGAGGATGCATCTGCAATCCATCTCTGAGAAAAGACAGTGAGAAACTAGTTCTGAAGAAACATATTTTCAGAAGGGTAAATAGGGTGAAAGATGTGGTCACTACCATGAACCCAAGCAGATGCAGAAAGTCAATATAAGGTGAGATATAATGAGATGTGTGAGTGAATGAGTCAGGAAGATGACCAAGATGGTATTTGACTAATGTTGAGATACCAAACCAATAACTCAGTACCAGACATCCACAGGGGTGTTCAGCATGTAATGTCAGCTCCAGTATGTACGCATCATATGGAACATTTGTACAAGGGAAAATATTTGGACAGATAAATGAGAGCATGTTCATATTTGACGTGCTAATGTAGTGATACCAGAACATCAATGCAAGTTACGTATTGACACAATTTACAATACTTTCCTTGATTACATAAATCAGAGGGGGAATTGTAGTTGTTTTGTCTCAGAAACTTTGTTTACCAAGCAACACAACTTGTGTAACATTGGAAGTACCTATGGGGTGAGACACAGTATGCAAAATTATTGTGTAATTTGGCACCTGTTTGTTTTGTGTTTTTGCACCAATTAGTGGGTATGATCCAAATCTCCTCTTGCTGCATAGGGAAAGAGGGCTAGGAGAGTCAAGGATTTGGAGGAAAGGAAACTAGGGCAGGGTGACCAGAGGTCCTCCTTCTTCCGGACATGTCCTACATTTAAACCTTATTTCCAGGGGTCCAGGAGGAATTGCAAAATGTTCTCTGGTTTCAGCCATAAAAAAATCTATCCTTGTGTCATCCAGTGCTTCTAGCTCAAGAGATTTGTTACTGCCCCAGCTGTTGCAAAGGGCTGCGAAGAAAACTGTCACTGACCATGTGGTGGTTTTGTTTGTTTTTTCTGATGGAAGTATGGAAAGGAATGGAGGATTTGTTTTGTTCAGAGTTCTATAAGCATATTGCAAGTCAACAAGGCATTTTAACAAAGATAAACCAGATCCCATCTGATCTTGGAAGCTAAGCCAGGTTAGTCCTGGTTAGTACTTGAAAGAGGAACCACCATGGAATGCCAGGTGCTGTAGACTATATTTCAGAGGAAGGAATTGGCAAATCAGATCTGAGGATTCCTTGTCTAAGAAAACCTTTTGGAATTGGTGAGTTCACCATAAGTTGAGAGGAGACTTGTAGCACATATACACATACAATGAAAATTACTATCCTTCATCAGTGCATAATAACTGTGCATAGCATATTAATGGGACTTCTAGGAGCAGAAAACCAAAATATCTGGAAGACCAACAGTTAAGAATCACTGCTATGGTGGATGTGATTATTGGACTTTGACTGGAGAAGTTATCTTTCCCCCATAACACTCTCTGGATAATGTGACTTGGGGTACCTATCATATTCTCTCAGGCTAACCTACCTCTCAGGGTCGGTATGGGAGATAAAATGAATAAAAGGTAACCTGGAGCATTTTAGCAAGAAGGACAAGATGTAAAGCTTGTGATAAATAAATCATGATTATTAAGTGCATAAATGGTACTAAGTGTTGTTCAGTGAATGAAAAATGGACAGGTCTTTGCCAAAATTGGGAGATTATTACCATCTAATAGCCTTCAATGGAAGAAGGGAGGAGGAGGGAGGAGATATAAACAAGACACACTCTTGTTTTCATGCCTTCTTTTTATGATTGCAGCTGGGAAAAATGGTCGCTGATGGACTGATGCACTGACAACTATTTATGGCATGACCCATTGCAATGGTCAAGATCTCACCAGCAAAGCTCAGTCCAATGGCAAAAAACTTGTGGGGAGGAAATCCTGATCTGTTGTCCTATGTGACAGAACATTCTGAGTGATATGATGAGAGAAAAGACCTTTCCCCTCTCAATTCACTTCTCCCAGGAGAAACATTTAGTCCTTTTGCTTTTCAGCAACAGCTGATGGGACAGTCATCTAATGTGGGAGTACCTCCTTCCTCTGCCAACTGATGTGACTTTGAAGGGCTCTTGTAAGATTATTCAAATTCAGCATCATAAATGATTTAATTTCTACATTGAGAATATTCTGATTCTGCACTCAGTGAGAGATTTTGCCATGATAAGTGACCTTATAGCAGGGCTTGAGGATCTTTGGTTCTTCAGATTCTATGGCTTACATTCCCATCAGCCCTACATGGTAACCAACAGGGACAAAAGTGGTCTAAAACATCTGGAAGGCTAGATGTTCTTCACCCCTGTCTCTTGGGTGAATAAATTTATGTTTCATCAGCATGTTCAAAGTAGTTCTGGCAACCACAGATGAAATGGTAAATGCTGAGATGTGGTTCTGGCTGAACAGCACCAAGGAAGATGGCATCGAGCCACATAGTATCTCTCCCATCTTGAAAGACTTCACGCCCATACTTCACGCCCGTAAGGGAAGAATGCAACAAAGATCAGCACAGCGCCATGCAGCAAAACATATCCTACTGGGGCAAGAAGAAGAATATGTGACAGGTGAGCAATAGCAGGTGAGCAATAACAGCTGTGTGGCATGCAGTCTGGGTACCTTTGAGACCGACAACATTTTGCTGGATTCCCAATATGAAAATAAAAAAGAGATTTTAGTGACTTAGAGTTTAAAAAAACTACTTTGGGGACTACAATGCTCAGAACCTCCAGCCAGCATAGGATCTCCTTTTCTAATACTTTATACTTCCCTCTTTGTCCAGCAGCCTAACAAAACAAAACAATGTGCCAAGGGCTCTGCAGACCACCACATAAGGGCAAACCCCATAGCAGATTTTGCTGGGGAACAAGAGATCTCAGCCCAGTGGGTGTTTCACCATTACAGGCAATGGTTTGGAAAGACCAACAGCAGAGAGTGGGAGATGAAACACAGGAAGCACAGACCTACAAAATGTCTACACCTACAAAATGAGGTTTATTTATTCCAAGGAACTAGACCAACATTTCCTTCCAGCTGGTCCTGGTTTGAACTATTTGGCTCACTTCACCCAGAAGGCAAAATATGACATGAAAAGGAATTTCAAGAGAGCAGTATTAAACAAAGGGAAGCCTTTCTGTCAACAGTGAGCAGTATGTTGGCTTCATTCTGTCAAAGAGCTTGGCCTGGTGGTTTGACTGTCTAGTGATTTTAGTCAAAGCTCAACAGGCAGGGGGTTCTTCATCAAAACTGGAAAGCTCATCCTGTTATCTCCACAAATCCTCACTGACTGCTCCTGAGGTTTTTGGAAAGTATGTCTGGGCTGTTGGAAAGGAACGAGAAGCGGTCAATGTGTCCTGAAGCTTGGGTGCATTGCCCACAGGGAGTTTTATAAGCCATACACAGGCTAATGGGGATTATCACTGTAGCAACTGGACTGACATGGACCCTAGAGTGGGAGGAGGACTTGAGCCTACCTTAAGACTAGACTGGAGGGACTGAGTTCCCCCTCATCCCACATGATCTGGCAAAATCAAAACTCCTATGTAGTTGAACCTACTCAGGAGTTATCAGTTGGAAGTATACTAAATGACAAAGCATGGAAATACTAAGGGCCTTTACAGACTGCCAGAAATAATGCAGCTTGAGGCCACTTTAACTGCCCTGGCTCAGTGCTAAGGAATCATGGAAACTATAGTTTATTGTGGCACCAGAGCTCTCTGACAGAGAAAGCTCAATGTCTCAGGAAAAAAAAAAAACAATTCCCATGATTCCCTAGCACTAACCCTTAAAGAGGACTCAATTTGCACTATTTCTGGCAGTCTGCAAAGGCCCAGAGTGGTCTCAAGCTGTATTATTTCTGGCAGTCTGTAAAGGCCCTAAAACAGCTATTGTGGTTGCAACCTCCCAGCAGTTTACATAGGTTGCCTGAAATTTATCCTGTGGATGCTTAGTTGGGAATGAATTCCACTGAACAGATGGAAGACACTTCTACATACCCACTGTACTTGTAAGAGTTTTCATATTTAAGGATGTTTGAATGATAATGGATTTTAAAGGAGAATCATATTTCCTGTATGGATGTGATTCTCCTTTAAAACTTCTACATACCCACTGTGCTTGCAAGTACCTCCAAGCAGGAAAAATTAATAACAACCTTGTCTGCCAATATTGATCCTTCCTTAGCTTCTGGTCTGCCTGTTGATTTTTCTCATAGGCAAAAAAATCTCAGGTTATCTCTGCATAATTTCTCAGATGATTATGGTTCTGAGAGATGCCATCTACTAGACGGCCCTTGCATTTGTTGGTATTCACACAATCCACTGATATCTGTCTATTCCAGCACCTTCTACGATAGGACTGGCTAATATTTGACTTGCTGGCTGTGTGTACTACCTCTGCTGATGAATTCGGAAGTACTTTTAAATGACTTTTCTCCCTTAAAACATGGAAAGGAGTGTGCACTAAGTTTTAAAGGAGAATCACACCCATACAGGAAATACGATACTCCTTTAAAAACAAATTATAGACCCAATTGTGTCTTGTTTTATGGGGTAGGAGCGTAGTAGTTTTTTATGATCTGGAAGTGTCTCTTCCCCATGTTCCATCATAAAACCTAGGCAGCGCACACTGAGATGGTTAAGTTGGTCTCCAAACACAGCAAAGATTATGGTGTCTTTCAGTAAGGGATCTACTGACTTGTCAAACAATTCCTGGTCAAACTGCTGTAAAGAAATATCTTCTAACCTATGTTAGCATAACCAACACCCCCATGCTGTATATAGGGCTTCATATTTTCATACTTGGAACCAGACATCTTATTAAGAGGTCACAATGACCTTTGGAACATCAGGAAGCTTTCCCATGGAATGGGTACAATGATCTGAAGAATGTGAAGGACCCATGCAATATCAAGATAAAGGTTAAATGGGTTTGCTGATCACTCTGTCCAGCTTCCAGGCCAAATGCATATGCTCTTGCACTTGAGACAAAGGCAAAGGTAAGTAAGACCATTTCTCCTAACTGCCCTGTGTTGTGTTCCCAGCCAGCTCCCCTATCCATCTATCTATCCATCTATATCCATTCACTGTTTTGTACATCCAAAGTTAGGATCATCTACCGGGATTGTCCTGTTTTTAAATTCCATGAGAAAGCACTCAAGCTCTTTGTACTTCATGTGGGAATGTTACATACCCCTCAAAGCTAGGATATCAGATATAAATATCAACCTTAGCTCTAGTCTTATGTGCACAAAGAGCCTCTTCCACTCATTGTGTCACTCTCAGAGCCACAGCCCTGTTCAGGACTAGTAAATATCACCCCCTCTACACCCCTAAGCCTCCACTATCCAATTTCTATGCCTCTATTTTGGTTAGCCTTGTATGGTGTTCCTGCTTGATTTTCTATCATGTGTTTAGTTGCACTTATTCATAGTTCTAAATATTAACTTTCTTTATTCACCAACTTGGAGTCCTCCCGCAGTTCTGGTATACATAGGTGAAAATGATCTCTTAGGTTACCTAACCTCTCACAGGCCTCCTCTGAGCTAAGCAATTCCCCCAACATTTAACTGCTGACAGTTGGCGGGGACCCCAGTCCCCCACCTTTTTGGGTAACACCTACTATTTGTTAATGGAGTCATGGAATCTGACTCATAAAAGTGGGAGAAGCTCAGAGGGTGGTTTGTTTTATTAAAAAGTGAATTGATTTTTTTAAAGTTGTGTTTATACCAACACAGCTATATTTGTTGCTATCTGCCTTCAAGTCATTTCTGACCTATGTCAACCCCAAGGCAAGCTTGAATCAAAGCTTTTGCTTAACTATTTGAACCTTACAGTATATGAAGACCTTTTGTTGGCACAGCACCTAAATTAATTAAACAAGCAAATAAAAATATCTGCTTCGGTTTTAAAGTTTGCTTAAGTGAATGATTATTTTTAAAAGGTAGATTGAGAAATTGATTAATCAAATAACAATATGGTAACATGAGGAGAGTAAGGGGCAGTTGAGTTGGGTGTAAATAGATGCATATTCTTGTGCTCTGAAAAGGTAAGATGTTGTTGTGGTGCCCCCTCCCCCATATACTGCTCCTCGAATACAGAAGTATTTTGCATTTCTTGCATCTCCTTTTCCCATTGATCACGAAGGCTAGGAACTCTCTCTATATCTTTTAAATTATTGTTATCAAGTGCCTTCAAGTCAATTCTGACTTATAATGACCCTATCCTAGAGTTTACTTGGCGAGATTTATTCTAAGGAGTTTTGCTGTTGCCTTCCTCTGAGGCTGAGAAAGTGTAATTTTGTCTAGATCAGCCAGTGGATCTCCATGGCTCAGTGGGGATTTGAATTCTGGTCTCTCGTGTTCAAACCATTGCACCATACTAGCTTTCCTCTCTTTTTGTATATGACATTTTAAGCTACTTACAGCCAAGCACGTTGTTCTGAAATTTTGCTGCATACAAACTCAGGGCACCTCCAGATTGATTTTAAAAGTCCCAGATTTTGTTCCTATTCTTTTTTATTTTATTTTGGAGTCCCAGATACATTTTGTTTATTCCAGAATATTTTCTATCAGATCCCAATCCTGTCAGATTGTACCAGTTATCCAGGCCAGTTTATTTTGTTGTTGTTGTTTTTAACTGCCCTCGAGTCGATCTCGACTCATGGCAGCCCTATGGATGAGACATCTCCAAGACCCTCTGTCCTCCACTGCTCTGCTTAATTCCTGCAACCCCTTAATACCCGTGACTTCCCTAATAATAGAGTCCATCCATCTGGCATGTGGCCTTGCTCTCTTCCAACTTCCCTCCACCTTCCCCAGCATTATTGTCTTTTCCAATGAGTCCTCCCTTCTCATGTGTCTGAAGTACGACAGTCTCTGTTTGGTCATCTTGGCTTCCAGGGAGGTTTCCGGTTTGATCTGCTCTAGGACCCATTTGTTTGACCTTTTGGCTGTCCATGGGATCCTCAGCACTCTTCTCCAGCACCACATTATCTCAAATGCATTGATTATCTTCCTATCCTCTTTCTTCACTGTTCAGCTCTCACAGTTTATTTTAACCCAATATAAAATGGAAAAGAATGGGAACAAAATCTGGGACTTTCCATGCAGTCTGGATGCACCCTGAGTTAGGTGAAGGCACTGATCTAGGGCACTCATTGTCTCTATGTGCAGCTGAGTAGCAGGGTTGCCAGTTGTTTAGCAAAAAGCAGCCTGATCTGCCTTTGCACTTTTAACAGCAGCTCACTGTGCAGAAACCAGCAGGGGAAGCCCTTTCACAGCACAGGAAAGAACATTATCTCCCACTAGAGCCAGCAGTTTCTATTCAAGGCCCAGTTAGGGGACCAGTTAAAAGAATTGTCCTATCCAACTCAGTTACAAATGCACAACCAGAAGGCAGGTAGTTTCCTACCCACCCCCACCCCCCAATATCTTAGCCCTCTTGCATTGCTTGCTCTGTTTGCTGGTCTATGTCAAGAGGAGGCAGAAAAACATGCATATCTAAATTTAAAACAGCTCCTAAGGCAGATGGAGACTTGAGTAGTTGGGTCATGTTGCCATGGCAACTCAAGTTTTCAGAATTTGGGATGGTGGGATGCTGGATGCTTTGCAAGGGAAAGGATGAAGAGACAGAAGGCGGGAAGGTGCTGGGATTGACACTGGGGACATTTTTCCACAAGGTATATCACCACCACATCTGTGTGTGGTGTGGATGTACAGTACTGTGGGAGTACAGAGAAGGTACAAACAAGGCAGTTGCGTGCTTCCTGAGAATCCCAGGTTTCTCTTTTTCAGTTTATTTTTCAGTGCCTACTAAAGTTTAAGGTGACTCCATTAGATTTCCAATGGTCTAGGAACAGAGGTTGGAAAAATAAATTTTTGGATACTAAGGCTCCCAGAATCCCTCAGATGGCACTGCTACTGTTATCCTTGGTTCTGGGAGGTGTAGTTTAAAATCACTCTTCCAAGCTTTGTCCAACAGTGGGACCCCTTGAGCTCCCAAACTCCATGACTAGCAACACCAGGATAATTTATTCAGCTTTTTTTTTTAAATGCAGAAGATATTACCAAAAAAGATGGATGGGGTTGCTGGGAATTTGGAAAATTGCAGTGTGGGGAATTCTAAGAATTGCACTCTGACAGAGTAACTCTTCTAAGCTCTTCAGAGACATAGCTGTGTTAGTCTGGAATATCAGTATGCAAAGGGATCTTGTAGCACCTTTGAGTCTAACTATACAAAAGCCATTGTAGCATTAGCTTTTGTGGACTTGGTTTGCTTCCTCAGATGCATGGAATAAAAACCTGTGGGTATGGTGATGAGGTGACAGGTTGAGTTTTAACTATGGTCATTGAAGGAGCAGAACAGATGCAGCAGAAAGATGCAGGAGGAAAGATGTTGTCTACGGCCAGGATGGGTGGATGATCATAGGAATGGTAGAGGGAATTTTGGAATGTGGTGTGTGCAGGCTGGAAGCTGGAAGGAGATACGATAAGCTCCCAACCTCTGCATATAAAGACATCTTGGAGTTGTGCATCTGAATATTTACCCTGGAAGAAAGACAAGAGCAAATGATAGCCCTTTTCAAATGTTGAGGGCCTATATGGAACACAGGTCACTCACTGATATCTTATTTGCCAGCTGTCAGGACATTGGCTGAAGTCTCAGAAAACTTCTGTGCTTCTTCAGATCCTCAGACAAGAAGACAAATCTCAGGGTGAATAATGATGATGATGATGATGATGTATCCTGCCTCTGCCTGTTGAGGATCGAGGCAGGTAACAGCAAAGATTAAAACAATTACAGAAATAATAATAATAATAATAATAATAATAATAATAATAATAATAATAATAATAAAATTTATTTATATATAGCCCAATGGTTGCCCAATCCGGGCAGTTTACAGCATAAAAACAGTTACAATAACAACATATCCCTCCCCCTCTTAAAACAGTATTAAACAGTGACATAGTTAAAAATGATGAAAACAATATACAACAATTAAAATAATAAAAACCGTAGCACATGATCCCATTGTTACACTACGGGGGAACCAAAGTTCAGATAAAGGAGGGAACTGCCCAGGGCCGGGCTATTTAGTATGGGAAGGCCTGCCAGAAGAGATTCGTCTTGACAGCCTTTTTGAAACTGTCCAAAGATGTTAGTTGATGGATCTCGTCCGGAAGGTCGTTCCAGAGTCTGGGGGCAACAATGGAAAAGGCCCTCTGGGAGGTCGCGGATAGCCTGGATCTTTGAGGCTCTAAAAAGTTTCTCCCAGAAGACCGGAGAGTGCAGGGGGGATTGTACGGGAGGAGGCGGTCCCTGATATAGCTTGGACCTAAGCCATTTAGGGATTTAAAGGTAATAACCAACAC
>CM034703.1:147155632-147166624 GCA_020142125.1 Phrynosoma platyrhinos
CAAATTTTAGGAGCGGCAGCTGAAAAGGTCCTCTGGGAAGTCACCACCTGTCTAGTTTTCATTGGCTGTAGTAAGTTCCTCCCAGAGGACCTGAGTGTGTGGGAAGGATTATATGGGAGGAGGTGTTCCTTCAAGTAAGCTGGACCCAAGCCGTGAATGGCATCATAGGTGAACATATGGGGGTTTTCTGAGGTCGCTTGAAAATCTATGCACCTATATATAAACCTACAGTCAGCCCTTCTTATCCACAGCTTGAAAATATTAAAAATATACATAAATTCCAAAAAGCAAAGCTTAATTTTGTCATTTTATATAAGGGGCACCATTTTACTATGGCATTGTATTTAATGGGACCTGAGCATCCATGGATTTTGGTATCCATAGGGGGTCCTGGAACCAAACCCCAGCAGATGTCAAAGGCTTACTGTATAAGTGTATGTGAGAGAGACTGTATGTATGTGTTGTCTCTGTGTAGGTATAAGTGTGTGTACACACACACAGACACATATGAATATAAATGAACATGATATATGGAAACTAAAAGTTAATGAAGTAATTTATCAACATAACATTAAGGAAAAGAGGAATATGTATGAAATAAACTATGGTGATACAGTTATATAATATAAAACAAATATTTACTAGAAATATATAGAATAATGATGACGATTCTATGTAACTAGAAGGAACAGAAGAAAATTAGTTCAAATTAGATGAGTTAATCCAGCTATGAATGAAATATGAGGGGCAGGGGATGGTTTGATTGAAAGCACAAGAAAATATTTTTATAGATCATACATGTATGAATATGGATGATGGTATAAGATTTTGTTTGTTTAATTAAAAGATGATGATGATGATGATGATGATGATGATGATTATTTTAAAAAAGAAAATCTGTGCACCTCTTCCCACCCATACCCAGCTGGTACTAGATGTCTTTGGCTCAGCACAAAGGTGTTTTGCACTTGCATACATATCTTTGCACTTGCATACAAATCCAGGAGTGGGCAGGTTTGGGGAGAGAGACAGTGGTGAGCATGCAGTTGGGCCTGCCGTGGCATTTGGAGCATGCCAGGGAGGGGCAGTGGCAATTCTTTACTAAATTTCTTCTTGAAGGGGGACGATTTTAACAATTTTCCTCCTGCTGAGAGAAAGTCTTCAAATATCACATAATTTTATAGTCTATTTGCAATGCAGGGCTTGTTCTGTACAAAATTTGCATGTGGCTGTTTTGCACAGGAAACAGAATTATTTTTGCACACACACACACACATACTTCCTGCACAGAAAAAGCTGTTTTCAGTGCAAAACAACCGCGTGCAAAGTTTGCCCAGAATAAATCCTAAACTGTCAAGATTCTTATCAGTTCAGGATTCTTCTCGTCAGAGTTTCCTCAACATTTGAGAAGTATGTTTTGTGACCATTTTTTTTAATTTTTAAATATTCTTTCCATCCCTGAGGTCTATGGTCACAACCCATGAGGTGGTTTATTGCACAATCTTGGGCAGCAGAGATGCAAGGCCTGGGGATGGAGATGAGGGAGAAAACTCCCTGTGAACTGCAGTGAGCCTTTCACAATCCTCAGCTATGGGAGATGCAAGTTCTGGTGAGAATTGCAGCCACTGTTGCAGCTATGGGAACATTTACTTATTTGCCCTGGCATCAATATTTGTCATGTACCCATGCCCACTTTGAACTGGGTTGCCATATTGTCTCTGCTTTACCAGATTCTGGACCCATTTAGCCTGAATCCCCTTGTACTCAGTTGCATCATCTGAAGGCCCAGCTATATACTTCTTCCTTCCTTCCTAACCCTTGCCTACTGACCTCTATGACGTCAAAAAAATCTGCCCTCTTGTATTAGTTTTTGACCTAAAATCTCTGGAAGTGGGATGCTGCTGATCTGGCAAGCCTAACATATTTATCTCCAAATCTGGGGTGGGGTGGGAGATTTATTTTTTAAAAATCCCACCACTGTGACACCAGGTGAGGTGAAGCTGTTACCTCTGAATGTATGACAGTTTCCCAGCAAACCTTCCCAAACAGTTAAGGAGGTGGATACCAACCCAATCTCATCTTGCATTATAAATTTGCTTCTGGTTCTCCTTTTTAAAATTCTACTTTTTTAAATTCATGGTGTTGCCATAAGTTGACAGGTGACTTGAATGCGTCTGCACACACACACAGACATTGTAATGATAAAACTCTAATGAAACATGCCCCTTAATGTATGATTACAGTAGCAAGATTTTACGTCTCACAAATCAGACTCACAAATACTGGTATTTACTTTTTTAAAAAAATATTTGCAAGGTGTCAGCATGGTGTAGTGGTTTGACTCTCTGGAGGCCAGGATTCAAATACCTGCTCAGGCTTAGAGAATCACTGTGTGACCTTGGACAAATCACACTTTCTCAGCCTCAGAGGATGGCAATGGCAAACCCCCTCTAAAGAAACATGACAAGAAAACCCTATGATAGGTTCACCTTAGGGTATTCATAAGTCAGAAAGGACTTGAAAGAGCACAACAACAATAATTGTAGTGTTATATGCTATTAATAAGTTGTGAGCCATTATATGTTTTGGAAAAGGTGTCATATGCATAGTTGTTCAGTTCCCTTATACAGGAGTCATATACATATTACTGTTTACTTAACTTCACCACAGTGAGCTTTCTTAGCCTGATGTAGAAGATAAGGTTTGAAATCCTCCCATGGTCCTGAATGCCACTGATAGGATATCCAGTTGAACATTGACCCGGGACTGCTATTCAATGGACTCTTCATTCCTGGGGACTCATGTTGTTTCTTTGGCAAACTTGGTATCTCTTGATATCTCCCTTCTGGCTGTTACTTGAGAAGCAGGAGACAGCCAAGAAGATGTCACAGTTCCCTCTTCTGATGTCTTCCTGTGTCTTAAAGCCAACTGCCTTCTACCATCACTCTGGGCAGAAGATATCCTTAAAAGCTCCATCTACAGTCTTCCTCTCCAGACTAGTTTTCACAACTGTTACCCTTTCCTAGACTCATGTTCTTCAGCTGCTGGCTCAAAGTGATGGTTGACACATGGGAATTGGAATAAATAGCTCACAAAAGCTATAAATCACAGAATTCCAAAGCACTGCAGTTAAAGTGGTGTCAAGCGGCATTATTTCTGCAGTGTGGCATCAGCCTTAGATTGTTTTATAACAGTCCAGGTTGTTGTTGTTTTGTTTTTTTAAAAAAAAAATCTGTAACCTTGTGTGAAACCTACAGATATAGCTGTATAGATAGCTGTATAGATAGCTGTATAGATAGATAGATAGATCTACAAAGAAAGAAAAATGATGGACCAAATTTGTTTTCTGTTTTTTCAGAAAGTAGAACTCAGTTCAAATTACAAGAAGATTTTGGATAAACATTAGGAGGGCATTTGACAGTGGGACAAAATGCCTCAGAAAGTGATATGTTCCTCAGAGGATTTTAAGAGAAGTATGTGACCATCTACTAGTGATGGTAAATTAGTGGATTGTTTGCATGGGAGTAGGGGGCCGTATAGATGCATAGTTTGAAGTCTCTTCTAACTATGAGTTGATATGCCTGGTTTGTCTGTTGTTGTTGTTGTTGTTGTTGTGGGCCTTCAGGTCATTTCCATGCCAGCTCTCACATCCTTGGTACAGGGAGGCATAGTGAATCGCACTACAAAAAATCTCCTTTTGTTGTCATTGTTGCATGCCTTCAAGTTGTTTCTGACTTATGGCAACCATAAGCTGAATCTATCATGGAGTTTTCTTGGCAAGACTTGTTCAGAGGAGGTTTGTCAGTGCCTTCCCCTGAGGCTAAGAGCATGTGACTTGCCCAAGGTCACTCAGTGGGTGTCAATGGCCTGTACTTTGGTCTCCTGAATTGCAGTCCCATACTCAAACCATTGTGCCACACTGGCTCTCAGCTAGCCAACACAGCTACCCCTGAAAGGCTCTCATCTGGTTTGTCTACTGATACATTAAGATTTGGGGACAGGGTACCACCTTGGGCATCAAAATTGTCCAGCCTTGAACTGCCAACCTCTCAGTGGTTTAATTTTCTGAGAGCTAAAGTTTAAAAAATTGAGACAGGAAATGCTCAGAAGACTTATGTGTGGGTACATGTCTTTTCTCCATGCATTTATACATATACCCAGAACTGAGAAAACATATTTTTGGGCTACAACTCACAGAACCTACCAGCCAGAATAGCCTTGCTGTGCTGTCTGTCAGATTCTGGTTGTAGTGAAAAAGTACCTTCCACAAGCTCTTCATATATGAGGAAGTTGTGTTTTAGCTGTAACTCCCTGTAATGTCTACATGTAGTTATAGGTACTTGTAGTTGCTTCAGATGGGATTAAAAATGTACTGTGCATACAGAACAGCAATTTGTTCAAAGGGCTGCTTCCCCCAATAATAGAGGAAAACAGAATATTTACACTTAACAGGAAACCACAACCAATCCCTGAGCATACTTATATGAGATGTGCGTTTGCAATCACCTGGTTGTCACACACTTCGCATTTTAAAGTATATTTGTTGTTCTTGTGTGCCTTCAAGACACTTCTGACTTATGGAGAACCTACCATGGAGTTTTCTTGGCAAGTCTCTTCAGAGGGGTTTTGCTATTGCCATCCTCTGAAGCTGAGAGAGTGTGACTTCCCCAAGGTCAGCCAGTCAGTTTCCATGGCTGAACAGGTGTTCAAACCCTGGTCTCCAGACACTTAAAGTTCAAAGCTCAAACCACTGTATCAGCCACCCATTTTAGGCATATGCCTAAAGCAGGGTTGGGTGCAGTGTGGCTCTCCTGCTAATAGTGAAGAATGCTGGGAGCTGCAGCCCAACAGCATTTGGAAGGCTGCACTTTGCCTGGCCCTGACTTGAAAATGTGCTAAGCACTGCAACCTTTAGTATCCCAAGATGCAGCCATGTTAGTCTGTAGAAGCAGTATGTAGAGAGATCTTGTAGCACCTTTGAGACATGAAAGAAAGAAACTGGCAGCATGAGCTTTTGTAGCCTTCAGTCTAAGTCAGAGGTAGGCAACCTTTTTGAGCTGGGGGCCGGGTTGCTGTTCCTCAGACAATTGGGGGGCCGAAGCACCAAAAATAAATAAATAAATAAATAATATTTTTTTAAAAAAAATTAAAAATATGCATGCACACTCTCTCAGCCCCAGAAAAGCCATGGCAAAACCCCTGTGGAGATTTTGCCAAGAAAACCCCAAGAACAAGTAATAACAACAATAATCAATATCATCATGGCAGGCAGCGGTGGTGGCAGCAGGACCGGCCTGGGGCTGGTCCAAAGGCCTCGGGGGGGGGGCCGCATTCGGCCCCCGGGCCTTAGGTTACCTACCCCTGGTCTAAGTAGACTGTGCCCAAACCAGTCCAAAACAAATGTTACTGGGAATGAAAGTTACCTTCTATTTGTCCCCACAAAATGATTCAAAACAGTGAACAGTTGGCAATTATCACTAACTTTATTGGACACTTTTACAGAAGTTAATATTGCACATGGTTTAAGAGAACATTTTTAAAAACCCAAAGGGATATATTTTTTTAAGAGAGAGCAAAGACTTATGAAAGCAATCCCTGCATCCAGATAGAAAGCCAAAGGCACAGAAATCAAATTCACAACCAGAGAAAGATTCGCCATAAGTTTCTGCAGGAAATGGGTACTATTGTCCTTTAAAAACTGTTTGTATTGCCCTAGATAGACCATTGTTAGAATGCAAATAATTTTTACCATACACAAACATACACAAACAACTATTAATTCATTTCCCAAGTATTGTGTCCTCCTATTCAACCAAAAAGTCTGGTATAAAATGGTGGTACAAACTCACAGCTTCATCTGCTGACAGGTTCTGAAATAACAACATAATGCAATTCAAGGCACTACGGTGCAGCTCAGTTAGCATTAACGCAGAGGGTTTGAAGAGACAGAGATGGCTAGGTGCTGCATAATTGGCTACTAAGTGGCTGTGCATAGCATAGGCACCGTAGTACATAGAAGCAGCAAGTATAATCAAAATTGGTCTCCTTTAATGAAAAGAGAATTCTACCATGCATTTCTGGACTAGAAAAAGGGGAGGGGCAGGAATGAAACAAAAACCTGGAGTTCCACACTCCTAAATTATTCCCTTCTTGTTCTAATCAAGTGTCATCTGAACTTCTTTGTACACAGTATAACTTTTGCTGGGACACAAACAGATCTAGAAGCTATGCAAAAAGGTTTAGCTGTGATGTAGGATCCTTCATTGATGGAGCCTAGCCCTATAAGTATGAATGTCAGTATGTACGTATATATATTATTCCCTTTCCCTCCTGCTCTGACTTTAAATATGACTTCACTCATCTAAGAACAATCTATTTTTAATATTAAAAAAATACAAATTGTGTTTGCTAAGGTATGTGGCAATATTCCTTTGTATCTCAGAGATGTCAGATAATCTCTTACATTCATTTCCTTCCTTACCCAGACCTTGTTTGGAACCAAACCTACAATGGTCAGCACTCTGGAGTGGGCCTTGTGCTCTAGATTAGGCCTGGGGCTGCTGTGTCTCAGTATTAACCTGAAGAACAAGGGTTTTACCCTCCTTCTCTTGGATCTTTGGAAGAAGGGACAGAATTGTGTGGGGGGATTAACTCCCTGCTTGGTTTGGAGAGTTTCTGCTACTTGCTCCACTTACACTCCCCTTGTCATTCAGGGACTAAACCTGGAGCATTGGGCACAACCATGCTTTTTCTCTCACCAACCATGTGCCCCCGATGAGTGTTCTCATCCTCCTCCCCTATTCTATCAGATGCCACCCTCTATCTACTAGGTACTACCCATTAACTTCCAGATTTTCTCTCTTGAATTCCAGGGGGCTGAGCTTCATGAGACTTGGCAACTCTCTTTCATGCAGAGCATGGAAAAGTCACTTTTTGGACTACAGATCCTAGAATCCCCACTGGCCATTCTTAGTGATGACATTCTGGAAACCATAGTCCAAAAAGTTACATTTTCCAACTAATGCAACTAGGTCATGAATGCAATTGGGGAGACAGCTCAAATATTTTAGGATCTCTTGGCCTTAAAAGACTCCCATATCTCTCACAGTAAATGAAGGCACAGCTGAGAAAGGGTAAAAGGAAATGAAACTGTGAACCAATACAACACTGCTTTTCTGTGTCATCATCACAGCAGTTTTAGGGCTCATACTGGAGCTCACACTCTAGGGCTCATGCTCTAGACTTGATGCAGGACTTAAACAGTTAGGAGGTTGGACATGGTGCCACTAACCAGATTGGGCCACAGAGCAATGATTGGGGAGGCTCTTCTCAGTGGATACATTGATCCACAACATCGGCTAGCCCTGCCAAAATGTGATAGTTAGGAGCTGGACTGGAGGAAGGAGGGTGTCCTTAGATTTGGGCTGAAGCTAGGAATCGCTTCCACACCTTCCTTCCTCCATGGTGCCAAGAAGCCCACACCAAGCTTATCCAAATCTCAACATCCATCATTTTTTCAAGTGCCAGGAGAAACCATAGGTAGCAGAGAGTGGGAGTCATAAAACCAGTTAAGTTGGATTGCAGTTTGCAGCATTCTTTAGCATTGGTTGCTGGGATTTGCAGTGAAACAACCTCTGGAAAGCTGCACAATTCCTACCCTAGATGCTTGAACCAGAAGAATTGTCTCATTTTTCTTCTTTGATAAAACGGGAATAGGAGTAGAATAGTGGGTATGGCAGATCACTCAAATGCTAGATGTTATTATCAAGGTAGAAAACAGCAACACTACAAGCTTAAACTTGTTTAATAGCACTGCCTCTCTCCAGAGAATTTTGGGAATTGTAAGAGGGGTGGCAGCAGAAGCTAAGGGTTTCCAGCCTCCTTGATAGACTACAATTCCCAGGATTCTTTGGGGGAAGATATGATGGAAGCAACACTGGTATAATACTGATGTCAGCTTGTAACACAGACATTCCTAAAATGACACTCTCTTTTCTTTCTCATTAAGTGATACACAGAAGCTCATTTTACATGTTTTAGATAAAGAGGTGCAGAATTCCCTGGATCATCTGCTTTTAAGTACTTCCTACATTGTGCAGTTACCCAGAATAGGAGGATGGAGTCAGGATGGTTATCTTGTCTATCATTGGTACAACGTGACTGCTCCACTTCACAGCATGGTAACATCAGTCCTGGTCTTCCAGCAAAACTATTAGAAGGTGCCAAGAAGAATTGTTGGGATGGTCATGAAGCTATGGCTGGCATGCCTACAACCATTTGGGTACTGCCTGAATCTGTGCATCTCATTCAATGCCAATTCCCATGTTATATTTTTGTGGATGTGCTTGTGTATGAGGAGGTGGATATTTTGCAGAACACAATAGTGTCAGCATTAAATTTGGGGATTGAAAAGGTCTCAATATGTGTATCAGGTAAAAAGGCACCATTAGAACAATTCCTACATTACAAAATGCATATTACCCCAGATATGAGTTTGAATGTGGGTATACAATTGGTTAATTTGTGAAGTAATGAATGAAAAAAAAAAAGGGAAACTGTGGCCTTCCAGATGTGGCTGGACTGCACTCACAGCATCCCCAAGCATTGAGTATATTAGCAGGGGCTGATAGGAACTGCAGCCAAGCCGCATCTGGAAGGTCACAGGGTGCCCACTCCAGATTAAATATCCCATAGCTTCTGATGACAGATAACATGTGTGAGGAGTGTGCCTTGGGACACTTGGAATCCTGGGACTTGCAGTTTAGAAATCTCAGCCAGAGAATTCTCCTCTGGTGTCTCTATCCAAAAGACATCCAGGGCTGTTAAAAGGGAATCATAATGCTATAATTGTGTAATGTGAAAAGACCCCAAGTAGGGGACACTGGCAAGGACAAAATGGAGGGGAAAGTTAGAGCCAAAGGCACATTTCTCACACACACTTCTCACACAATTTCTCTGCCATCAGAAGCTTTGGTGGCCGTTCTCAGTCACAAAAGCCCAGAGATGCTACCTAGTGCTGCGCAATTCAAGAGACACCCTGATCAGAGGCAAAACATGTGATTCTAAGATCTCATGTGGCCACTGGCATGGCTGATCATTCACACAAACAGTCATCATGGCCAAGAATCCACTGCAGCCCTACTCCCTGCTCACACAGGGCAAGAGTTGCTTCTGTATCCATAGGAATAACAAAACTGGCCCTGGTTTGCCTATCACAATCCATTCATTTGAAATGCAGGCCGATATAAAACTGGTCAGATCCGTACCTCTTTGCCTTTGTACTTTGTGCTGTGTGTGATTTTCCCTCCCCACTCCTCTTCCCTGGGCATTAGCTGGCTTGCAGCTCTTTTTAACAGGCCCTGACTGTTCTTTCTACCTATGGATCCCTTCCTTTTGACTGCTTTTTCCACAGAATAGTTTTGACTTCCCAAGAACTTTATGCTCCTCCTGCCCACCCACTTTCCTCCAGATTCCCCATTAGTTTTCTTTTTGGCTTTCATTTTCCCTCCCCCCTCCCTTCCCCCCCCATAACCCTCCTATAGATATAGATATATTTATTTTTTGTAGTTGCCAAACTGAATAGCCAAGCGATCAGTGGCACAGCGGAAGGTAGCTGGTTGCACTTCCCAGTAGGGTACTGGGTTGGCAAAAAGGCTGATGCCATGGTACGAGGCACGTTTCACCCCAAAGCCAACAGGGCAGAAGTCATTAACGCCAATGTGGGTAATGTTGTTGGAGTGAAGGTACACAACCTGTGGAAGGGAGACATGAGACTTGGTTAGTGGTAGGACACAAGTGCCTTGGATTTAATCAGCTCATAAAGAAGTCTGCAACCCTGAAGTGGGCTTTCTTTTGAGAACATTTCAGGTCCTGAGTGGCTTGAGCATTGGACTATAATTCTGGAGACCAGGATTTGAATCCCCACTCAGGCATGTAAAACCACTGGATGACCTTGGGCAAGACACACACTCTCAGCCTCAGAGGATGGCAATGGCAAACCCCCTCTGATGAAACACGCAAAGAAAACCCTGTGATAGGTTTACCTTAGGGTCGTCATAACTCAGAAACGACTTGAAGGCACACAACAACAACAACAACTGCTAAAAAAAAAATTGCAAGCCCTCATGGCTATGAAGATGTGCTTAAAAATATACAAGCAATAGCTGATGAAATCTCAAAAGCAAGAGGAATGACTGATGCTGAATAAGATTTTGGGAAACTCAGAGGGGCCACAAAGCTCTGTATATAAAATCCTTGCCTCAGCCTATAATTAGCAGATTAGAAATACTTTGTACAAAATGGTGCAGAAGAGAAATAATGCAAATTTGCTTAATTAACACAGGCCACATCGTTTGGCTTTTCTTATTGTGACAACTGAAGCAAGTTGGCTAAGTTCCCTCACCCTCCCATCTCATATACACACACACATACATAGTGCACACCCTTCTAATCCACTCTTGGTAGATGAAAACAATATTGTGGGTGACCTTACAAAATCTTTCCATATTCGAAGAAAGGGCAAGCTGACATCTGGCCTCCATCCCCATAATTTTAAAAAGCTAGCTGAAGACAGAAAAACAGTATCCACTGTGAGACCTTCTGCCAGCTCCAAACTGTTCCTGCTGAAAGCAACCCTGAACCAACAGCATTTTGTCATGTTTTGCAAAAAACCAAAGTTAGGTACCAATATATTCATTACTATGTACCTAAGAAACTGAGTTTTAAAGAATTTTTTTCTTGATTGCAAAAACAACGTTTTTAATGCTTTGTAAACTGCTGCTTTTTTTTTTTTCCTGGAAGGGAGTACTTTTGCCAGGATGAAAATGTGATCTAGTAATTCATTTAATTTGTATTTACAAAATTAAATGAATGAACAAACTAACATTCTTCTTGTTGTAGCTACTGTGTGCCTTCAAGTCATTTCTAACTTTTGGTGACCCTAAGGCAAATCCATTACAAGGTTTTCTAGGCAAGTTTCTTTATGGGGGGGGG
>CM034703.1:147189870-147201619 GCA_020142125.1 Phrynosoma platyrhinos
AGTAGATAAATAGGTACCACTTTGATAGGAAGGTAAACAGCATTCTGTCCAATCATGGTGGCCACAGGATCACAGAGTAATTTCTGACAATGCTGGCTCTTCAGCTTAGTAACAGAGATGAGCACTACCCCCCACAGTCAGACACGACTTGACAACCTTGTCAATGGGGAATACTTTTACCACATATATATATATATATATATATATATATATATATATATATATATACACAAACTCATCAGCCATGAAAAAAATTATGTGTACTACATTCTTTTTTTAAAAAAATGCCTTCTTTTGCTACTGTATCCATCTTAATAATTCTACAAGTCTCATACCTATCTTGTAATGTTTTAATCATTAATAAAGGAGTTATCAAGGCAACGTCTTGGCTTTGTTTGTTTTTTATAATGGGCCAATGTAGCTGCAAACATTAGGCCAATTAACTATAAAGTTTTATTTGTTTTTTATTACAAAATCATGAATTAGTCCCCCACAGTCAATGCCTGGAATTTTCTTAGTGGCTTACATGCATGTAACCCACAGTTTGTTTCTGGACGTTGCACAAGGAGCTATTCACTAGCTCCCCATATAGAGTCCAACTCCTGCCCAAGGAAGCTGTCAAACCTTGGAGCTGCTACCACAATCGATTACAGTTATGACCAGGCAGCAGTCATCTTGGCTGCAGTTTTGCAATGAGGGGAAAAGAAATTAGGGTTGCCCTCTTGAATCTCCAATGGTCTGGATTTCAGCACATTCATTTTTCTTCTCTTGCCTGCTTGCCTCCCTGCTCCTTCCCCTGGAGTTGCATTGGGTACGGAGAAGTACAGAGCTGTGCATGCTGACCATTATGTTGTGCTTCATTTTACATTGGAGATTATCAGACAGGGATGGGACAGGGTCGGGAGTGAAGCGGATCGCTCTCCTGTCCTTATCCCATCCTTATCGCAATTGCGCAAAAGCATTTCATACACATTGCACTTATCTTGTCATTATCCTGTCATTGAAGTGGAATTGTCCTATCATTTGTATTAATGCAAACTCCCATTAATACAAAATGACAGGACAATTCCACTTCAATGACAGGATAATGACAGGATAAGCACAAAGTCATGTGAGAGTCTTTTGAGTGATCACGGTCAACTGCAGTTCACTGTTGGGACACTGACAGGATAAGCGTGACATCATATGAAAATCTTTTCCCGATTGCACCATAAGGACGGGAAAAGGACGGGACAAGGATGTCCTTTTCCCCATCTGATAATCTCCTTAGTCTCTCACCAATTGCTTTCACAAGTTCAACTCAACAGACAAGATTTCTAGGCGGCTTAACCATACTTGCCTCATTGTAGAATGCCTGCAATTTTTGATGAGGGTTAGAGTGCTGAAACTTTGTAGACTGCCAGAAATAGTGCAAATTGAGTCCACTTTAAGGGTTAGAGTTAGGGTTAGGGAATCATGGGAACTTTATTTTATTGTGGCACCAGAGCTCTCTGACAGAGAAGGCTCAATGTCTCAGAAAAAAAAATTCCCATGATTGCCTAGCACTAACCCTAACCCTTAAAGTGGACTCAATTTGCACTATTTCTAGCAGTCTGCAATGTTAGGTTTCTGCCACACAATGTGCAAAAGAATCTACAGGACTATGCATATTTATTTAAAAATTAATTGCAGCTGTTTCTTACACATCACATTTAATAATATAGTTGGGAGCAGTCCATTTCTTTCCCCCAAAAGTAAACCTGAAGATTTTTTTTTTAGGTACAACAAATAACAAGGAAAATTCTCAGAAAGATCAGTGAGATATCTGTGAAGTAGGCCTTTTAAAGTAGGCCTTTAAAAGTTTCTTCCGGTTCTAGGCTATAACGTCATATATTTTAGAGTTGAACTGAATGCAAAGCAAATGCCATTGGTTGCTTTCAATATGTGCTCTAATGCAAAGATGGCATTGTCCAAAGTTGCGTTACTGCTGTGACATACCCTTCAGCTACTCCAGTTTGGCAAGGTAAGCCTCAACTAAAACTCTGTTGTCCCACTTTTCCAGCAGCTTTAAAAATATCCCAGTTTCTCTTCCTCCCTGCTTATTTTAATTGCTGCAGAGTTCAAAGTACAAAGGTAATTTGTACTCAATTAATTTAGGGGTGGGAGGAGAAGGGAGAGTTTTAGCCATCCCAGTTGGCTCATGCAAAAGCAAACTGCTGCTGCTTGTTATGTTGTTCCTCATTAATACCTTTTGCCATTTTGGCCACACTCTACTGTTGACTTGGTCACGTATCCCAGTTTTCATGTGTTGAACGTAGGAGGGACGTGCTGTGACACTGAGTAAACTGGGCACTTACTTAGCCAGAGGACTTTTTCTTCAGCTGCCCCTAGCTGCAGAACAACCTACCAGAAAAGATATAACAGCTGAATACGCTATTCAAATGTAAGACACAATTAAAGACTTGTCTCTTCCAACAGGCTTAAACAGATGATTTTAAATTGTAAATTTTAAATGATGAATTTTGGATGTGGATTGCTTTAATATGCATGTGTCTTGTCTGTTCTTTTAACTGATATATATATATTTTTACTGACATGGTGTTTTTAACTGATGGTATGTATTTGATGGTCTGTTGTTGTTCCCCAGCTCAATCCATGGGGAGAGGCAGGTAAGAAATAAATATTATTAGTATTATCATTACTCAGAATGCCATCAAAAGATGAAGAAGCACTTGCTCCCATTGTCTTTGGTGCTTTGCTGCTTTTCCTAACAGACTGCTCTCTCTCCTCCCTACACACAAGGAATTCTTGTTCCAGGTGTGACAGACCATGTCAAATAAAGGAAATCAATTCTGCTTCTCAGTCTTACAAAGTCCTAGTTAACTGCTCCAGGACGCATTCTCTATTCTAGAGAAGGACCTTCGGATGGGGCCTGGCCAGGTGGCCCAACAGTTCACAATACAGTTTGAGGTTGTTTTAACATTGCTTTTGATTGGCGCCAGCTAATCTCACAAAATGGTGACAACAAATACATAGATAACAATAACTCAAAGACATATTCATGTTATTCTGGGAAATCAGGATGCAAAGGGATCTTGTAGCACCTTTGAGACTAACTGAAAGAGAGAAGCTGGTAGCATGAGCTTTTATCGACTTGAGTCTATTTCCTCCCTCCACCCCATTCATCTGAGGAAGTAGACTCAAGTCTATGAAATCTCATGCTACCAGCACATATAACAAGAAAATGCATTTCTGTAAATATCCTGAGGCACGATGCATTCTCACAGTAGTGGGATCTATAACCTGGGTGAAGCATCTCTTGGCTTCAGAGCTCCTCTGGACCTTGGTAAAATGAGCCACCCCATCTCCATGTGGGGGACCCTATGAAAGTGAGTGTACTCACTGCCCACAGTTGGTTATGCAACAAAGAGCTTTTGAGTCCCTGCCCAGAGAGTCTGGGTTCACAGCCTGCCTCCTTGTCCAAGGACTTGGCCCACCAGAGCAGTGTGAGGCCCTGGAACATGCAGCTGTGTTGCTGGCTTTCTTCCCTTCCATCCAGGGCTGGGGTGGAACTGGCCAGCAAGTGGCTGTATCACTGCACCTCTGAGGATGGCAACTGGCTCTGCCAAGAATCGTATGAGAACAAACAAAAGGGGTTTTCTGCCTTTTCTTGGTTGCAAATGAAACTTGGGATGAAGCAGGGTAGCAGAAGGAGAAGCCTCCTGAGCACATAGGCTGAGATGTCTTCTCTTATTTCAATCCAGAGCTTGGGACAACAGTTGCATTTTTGGACCCTAAGTCCCAGAATCCACAAGCCAGCATGGCCACTCACGTTGATGGCTGGGGGATTCTGGGAGTTGTTGTTCAAAAAGGGTAACTGTTGTCACAAACTCAGCTTCAGTTCATGTCGCCAGGTTCCAAAAGGAAAGTAGAACTGTTTTGGCTGTTAATGAGCCCCTTTCCCTCTTTCAATCTATTATGTGATTTAAAAAAAAAAAGTTAAAAACTTTATTGAAATGGCTATAAAGGCAAAATTCAACCACACTAATAACTAATCCTAACAATTCAGTTGTGACATTTAGCAGCTTTGCGTATTTTTGTTGTTATACATTTTGAACTATGACATTAACCTGAAAGTTTCCACCATAGATTACAACATGTTGGGAGAGAGTTAATAATAATAATAATAATAATAATAATAATAATAATAATAATAATAATAATTTTTATTTGTACTTTTTGCTTTCCTGTTCCAGGTCAGGTCCCCTATTTATATTTCTACCCAAAACTGTAGGACAATTTCTGTTTCTCTGAGTTCAGATGTGTCTAGTTAATTTCTCCATTAAGTTTACTTCCTGAGTTTTTTAAAAAAAGAAAACATTTATTTAAATGTTCTTCAACTACCTGTTGGCCACTCTTTCAGTTCTTGCAGCTCCAGCCTTTTCTGCTGAAAAACACAGCGTGTGCAGAAGTATTTCTCTCTTTTAGGGATACACTGGAATGGAGACAACTTTTTTATTGTTATTACCTACATTGGAATTCTTTCAGAGCTTGGAAAAGTTACATTTTCGGAGCACCATACACTCCATTACTTAACAGATCAAAAACAGGAGAAGTGTGGACAAACAACATCAGAGTATATTAAAGGTGACAAGAGTCATTAATAAGGAACAACACACAATTTAAGAGAGGTTGCAGCAGTTTCCTTTTGCCGCAGTTGACAGGGAAGGATGTGACTCTGTCCCTTCTTCTCCTCTCCCTGCTGCTAAGTAAATTGAATACAAAGAATTTTTACACTTTGAAGTTAGTTTGCAGTAATGGAAGTAAGTCAAGGATAAAGGGGAAAAGTAGAGGGAGGAGAGAGAAACTAGAACATTTTAAAGGCAGCTGAAAATGTGGTATGGGAGAGGATTAATTGGGACCGTCCCTGCCAAACTGGGAAAGCTGGAGAGTATGCAACTCCCATAATCCCTCAGCCACCATGTCCACAGGCTACAAAATTCTGAGACAGGTAGTCCAAGATAGTAAGTTTTCCAAGGTCTAATTCCTCCACACTGCCACTGCCATTACTTCATGGTTTTCATTTTCCACCATTAAAAGTTGTCCCATTTTTGGCATATTTCAATGAAATAACACCATTTATTACAAAATAGGCTCCACCTGCACTGCAAAAATAATAGAGTTTGGCACTGCTTTAACAGCCATAGCTCAATACTATGGAATCCTGGAAACTGTAGTTTTGTGAGACATTTAGCCTTCTCTGACAGAGTTCTGGTGCCACGACAAACCACATTTCCCAGAACTCCAAGCATTGAGCCAGGGCAGCTAAAGTGGTGTCAAACTGGATTACTTCTACAGTGCGGATGCAGCTTGAGTTTACAAAAGCTTATGCTGTAAATTTCTTACTCTCAGTCTCAAAATACTACAAGATTCCCTTACATCTTCAACTTTGCTTCTCCTCCCACATCTAAGCAGCCTTTTCCTCTCTGTAGAGGCTGTTAAAAGATTCAATCCATTTTGGGGTGACCTAACCTCACATCTGGCCAGCAACATCTGTAGCATCTCTCTTGGTGGCCTTCCCTGATCTTCTGCTGTTTCTGACCCTTCTAGTCAGTTCCAGATGCTAAACTAATGTTTCTCACTCTTTCACTACAACCACATTATTTCTGTCTTCAGATCCTTAAATTAGCTTATAGTCATCTTCAAGTTTGTTGCCATTGTAATGGAACATGTTTTTACTCTTATGCCTGGCAACATTCTCTACCACATCTTTTCTTCTCATTCACTCTCCTTGCTTCTATTGCATTTCTTAATATAATTTCACATTGATCCACAATGTCTTAAGGCTCTCTATCAAAGTATTTATTTTCACAATGATAACATAAAATAAGAAAAAAGAGGGTGTGGGATAAAGAAGGAACTGTGTTATTTTTCAATGTCAGTGATGTTTGAGTAGGGAAATAACAGAAATAATTAAATACAATAAGTAAAGTGAAATAAATAGAAATATAACAGGAAAATAAAGATTCTGCTCTTGTCCTGTTTATGGCTCTTTTCATACTACAACCCACTGGCACTACTGAATGATTACTTCTCCATAAATGGCTGGAACTGGAATTGAAAGAAGATGTTAAGCACAGCACTCACTGAAGAGTCATGTTACCCTTCCCCAGGCTGATATTCTTCCAAAAGGTTTTGACATAAATTCCCATCAGCCTCAGGTATAGCATAATCAATGGTCAAGAAATGTTGGGAGTTGAAGTCCAAAATATATGGAAGGCATCAGATTGGCAAAGCTAGTATGCTACATAATCCAGCAATAAACTTCCCCATGGTGAATATTCTGTTCAACATAGATCCTTTCCAGCATTAGTTAAAAGATTCCTGTTTTCAGTTAGGGTGGCCAGGAGTAAAAACAAGGTCATAGTACCTTGTTCCTTTAATAATTGTGTAGTTTTTCATGCAAGCTACATGTGCTGAAATTCCCTCTTCTGTGCAACTTTTAAACGTGTGGAAACTCTTGTCTTCTTTTGCATCTGACTACACTACGGGCCTTTGCAGACTGCCAGAAATAGTGCACATTAAATTGAGGCACTGTCCTGGCTCAGTGCTAGGGAGTCATGGGAATTGTATTTTTTTCTGAGACATTGAGCCTTCTCTGTCAAATAGCTCTGGTGCCACAATAAATTACAGTTCCCATGATTCCTTAGCACTGAGCCAGGGCAGTGCCTCAATTTAATGTGCACTATTTCTGGCAGTCTGCAAAGGCCCTACATTGTACCATATTATTGCTTTCTGTACATTGTGAATGGAGATTAGTGATGAATCACCTAAGCATTACACCAGTGGTGATTACTATTCCTGCAGGCTTCTGGTGAGTTTGTTCGACTTTTGTTGCCTTGCATGATTACTCTTTCCTGTTCATTTGTTAGAAGGAACAACACTATTTCATTATAAACACTAACAGGAAAAAAATAAAAGAAAATCACTAATTAAAGTCTTCTTCCCCCCTCCTTCTATTGTGGATCAGAAACTTTAATTCAAAGAGAAAGTTCAAGGAACAATTAATAGGCAATTCATCATGAATTCTCCCATTCATGCTCATCAGGAAGTGATAAAACTAGCTAAATCTGGAAACAGTAAATGTTTAATTAAAGGCAGAAGAACCCTTACAAAACCTGACAAGTGTCTCACCCTTCTGTGCTAGCTTGGCTGGTGTTGCAATCACATGTTGTCACCAAAAATGTGCATGCAATGGATCTGAAGAAGGGAGGATGACACAGAATACGCGGCTGTGTAATCAGTTGACAATGACATTGTCTGGTTATTTCTTAATAATCAATAAGCAAAGGAAGGAACTCCCACAAAGTGAAGGATTAGTGTAGCAATAACAAGATACCCTACTTCATCACTCCTTAACTTTCCCTCCACACAAATAGACTTGCTGTCTGTTTCCCTTCTTCATACTCTTCCTGTGGCATAACCGCCTCAGCCTGAATTACCGTATCTCTCTTTCTTTCAAATGCCTTCACTGAAGGATAAGGAAATTTTGCACTGTCAGAATGACCAAGGTGTCTAAGGCACCAGACTCCAGGCAGTGAAAGCCACATTCACATGGCTAGATCTGAGCATGCTGGTCTCCCTACTGATAGATGAGATATCACCCTACTTAGCTTAATAGTAGAACTAGAATCTGGAAAAGTCAACTTTTTCTTGATTGCAGCATGGGCTGTCAAGGATTCTAAGAACTGGTGTCCAAAAGGGTAGTTTAACAATTTTGTGGTAAATGCACAGGTTTTAAATGTTGAAAGTGTCAGGTTTCCTCCTTGGCATTTCCAGTTAGAAGGAACAGGTAGAAGAGGGATGACCCTCCAGATCAGGGGTAGGCAACCCTTTTGAGCCGGGGGCCAGGTTGCTGTCCCTCAGACAATTGGGGGGCCCGAAGCACCATAAATAAATAAATAAATAAATAAATAAATAAATATTAAAATTTTAAATTTTAAAAAAATAAAAATTTAAAAATATGCATGCACACTCTCTCAGCCCCAGAAAAGCCATGGCAAAACCCCTGTGGAGATTTTGCCAAGAAAACCCCAAGAACAAGTAATAACAACAATAATCAATATCATCATGGCAGGCGGCGGCGGTGGGGGGTGGAGGTGGCAGAACCAGCCTGGGGCCGGTCCAAAGGCCTCGGGGGGGGGCGCATACGGCCCCCAGGCCTTAGGTTGCTTACCCCTGCTCCAGATGTTAATGGAAACTGCCCTTTCCCCATCTTCATTTATGAGACTAGATGCCCAAATAATTTGATCTGATGTCAAGCAGTTTAGAGAGCCACTGTGGTGTAGTCATTTGAATGCTGAACTATGACTCTGGAGATCAGGGTTCAATTCTCCACTTGGCCGTGAAAATCCCCTGGGTGACTTTGGGCAATCACATTCTCTCAGCCTCAGAGGACAAAGGCAGCCCCTTTCTGAACAAATCTTGCCAAGAAAACTTTACAATAGGATTGCTTTAGGGTCACCATAAGTTGGAAATGACTTGAAGGCACACAGCAACAATAAAATCAGACAGTTTCCCCATTCCTGTCCTGCACAATCATGCTTGAATATAAAATTGTCTTGTTACATAAAATGTTCTTTTTATTGTGCATTTAAATTTTGGGTGGATACATAACAGCACACAGTGCCTTTTGGCATAGTGGTGGGATATAAATCATGGAAATAATAACTAACTAATCCCTCACCCCTGCTGCCCAATTTGCCATTTGTCTTTCCACTCTGTATTGGCAATCTGTGAAAATCCTTGTTCTTTCCCCGCAGCTGTAAGCCCTTTAGGTGGGAACCATGGCACTTCTTCATTCTGTACACCACATAGCATATCAATGGCTATAAATCATTTTAGTATTGTAATCTGGACAGCTCTGTACATTTCATGTGCATGTAGGGTTGCATGTTTAGGATAGTCCCAGGCCCTGAGGTTCCTGGACTAAAACATGGGATTTAGGGACCCATGTTGATGTCATTAAGTATTATGCATTAAGTCTCAACCACAGTTGCTCAGAGCTTGTCATTCAAACACACACACACATAGAAAGAGAACATATTTTCTGTCTGGAAATTAAGCCAGAAATCTTAGCTAAAGGGGCTGTTCCCAGATCAAGGTGAAATGAAAGGATTTTATTCCTTCTCAGTGACTTAGGGAGATAGGATAAACAATATTTAACAAAACCTACTTGCTTCTAGCCAGGAGGTGGATG
Organism: Phrynosoma platyrhinos; assembly: GCA_020142125.1. Classification (NCBI taxonomy): domain Eukaryota; kingdom Metazoa; phylum Chordata; class Lepidosauria; order Squamata; family Phrynosomatidae; genus Phrynosoma; species Phrynosoma platyrhinos. Next base: position 147,199,109 of record CM034703.1, read on the forward strand.
CAGAGCAAAGTGGAGGGTAAGCTCTGGCACCACAACTAACAAAATAGCACAGATCCCAGGAAATCTTTGCAAATTGCAGCAACAAATCAATTAAATCTCGAAAATTGTAGCAAGCGGCTGCTTTAATAAATGATCTAGAGATTTGCTTGCAGACCTTTCCTCTTACCTAAAGCTAAGATCACCAAAACTGAAGAATTCGCAACCTGGTCTCCCACCTAGAGATGGCACATGAAAACTGGAAACTCAGGGTCAGGCCCTGAAATCTGGCAACCTGTGCGCAAGGCCTGCCCAAGAGGTTCAGATGCCTGCAGCAGAAAATCCGAAAATGACACAATATCCTTTCTGCTATTTTAATTTGGGTCCAATCATCCAGGAAATACTCCTCCTGCAAGCCTGGTGAAAGAGGTAAGAGGTGCACAAGAGCACTCTTGCTTGCTCCAAAACAGGTTATGCATGACAGATTCCTGGTTGGCATGGGCCAATTCTGTCTCCCTTCCATAGGGTTGCAAGATCAGGACTATCCTGAGATTCAGAGCCAAACCCTGAGACCTATGGCATACCACCCAACATTTCACAGATGAAAAACAGGATACATGGAGCCAAGCAACATCAGCATATGGCCAACATGGCAAAAATGATAAATGAGGAAAAGCTCACAAGCTAGGAGAGGTTGCAGCAGTTTGCTTTTTCCTGGCCATACAGGAAAGGGCAAGACTCCATCTCCTTTCCTCTTCTCTTCCTACTGCAAGCTTGTCATTCAAACACACACACTTAATAAGTTCATTGAGTGCAAGCTAGTTTTGCATTTGAATTCACTTTGCAATTGAAGTGAGCCAAGACAAAGGGGGACAGCAGGAGAAAGAAAGAGAAAAGTGGAATGACAGAGGTTTCACTGGGACTGTCTCTGCCAAATTAGGGCTGTTGGAAGATATGCTTAAAGATGACCCCTGCTTCATGAGGGATGGACCCTGATGATGTTACAAATGTCATATTAAAAGAGGCAGCCCCAGTAATGTTAATAAACATAAGCATAAACACATGAAGCATAAACCGCAGCTGCACAGAACATGACATTCACAATATCCACGAGGTCTAACAAATGAAGAAAAAATATATATAATACACATACTTTTCAAGGCAGTACTCTAGTACAGGGCTCCTGTACCTTTACCAATTGTGCAGAAGAAGGGATTTTAGTAGGAGCTTACATGATCAGCCACACTTCCTCAAATTCCCTCTTCTACAAAACAGTCCTGTTGTGTTTTTCCTACAGGAGTCCTGTTCTGTTTTCCACCTGAAAATCTAGCTTTCAGCAGATGAGGTTGAAAGAACACAAAAACCAACATTTTGAAGGGTAAAAGAGGCCCTTCCCTGGAACAAGAGTTTAGAAAAGTTATTCTTTTGTTACAGTTTAGCCAGCACTTCTGCTGGCTGGAAGAGTCTCATTATGGTCCAAAAAGGAAACTTTTCCAAGGTCTGTCTAGAATGGAAAAAGTGTCCTGTTTGTGTGGTTGAACTAGGACTTGAAAAAGAAAGAGAGATGTGGACTTGAGGAGCATATCCTTTCTTAGCAACACTAGGAAATAATGTTGTTGATAACGTTTATAGATAACATTTATAGAGTGAATATCAAAGTCCCCAACACAGATACACACACACACACACACACAGAGAGAGAGAGAGAGAGAGACTGTCATAAATAAAAATAGCTGATGTAGAGTATCAACAAAAATGTATCTGCATCCTTTACATACTGAAAATTGTTACTTTGGGTACATACAATGTATTATATACATAATATGCAATAATTATGCCATTTTGTTTAGCAGAAAATGATCATGTTTGGTATCTGAAAAGTACAGACAATAGTTACAAGTTGAATTCACTTTTTAAATTGTGTATTTTTGTTACAAAAGGAGCCACAATTTCCTGACCTTTGGTTTTGCTACTTTATGAATAAATCAATTTTAAAAAATCAATCAATAAAAAATGAAGAAACTGTCAACTTAGTAGAACAGATCAGAGAAAATTGTTTTATCTCATCTAGTCTTCCATAATATCAAGCAGCTATAAAGTGTTTATTCCTATAGAAAGAATGAGAAAATGATACAGTTATAGCAATATATTCAGCTTTAACTGCCATGCAATGTCCTGTGGAATCCTGGGTTTTGTAGTTTAGTGAGCCTAAGAGCTCTCTGGCTGAGGATTCTAAGGGCCCCTCCCTAAACTACAAATTCCAGGATTCCATAGGATGTTGCCATGGCAGTTAAAGTGGAATAGTAACACTACAACACTGCAGTGTGATAAGGAAGACCAGAAATTCTAACAATCAGATACTGTACGTGATCTTACATAAAAATCTTCCTGTTACATAGTTATAAGAAATAATTTTGGATAATTAAATACTGTATATGAACACACTGTTTTAAAACATTTTGTTGATCAATCATTCAAAAAGAATATATATATTTTTCCCTCTCCCCCATCTCCTATTTCAGTTTTCCAAAACAA
>CM034703.1:147201719-147221872 GCA_020142125.1 Phrynosoma platyrhinos
CTCCAGGTTAGATATAATGTATCTAAGAAAACAGGGTGAAGAAAGAAAAATTCTACGTGGGCCATGGTGTAATTTCAGAAATGTAGAAAGTGTAATTTCAGAATTAAAATAGAAACCTTTCTTTCATGACTCATGAAACTGCATATAGGGATTGGGATCAGAGGGTGTGTGATGCAGGCACACTACAAGGCATCTTGCTTGCTTCCAAAAACCAGTGCTTGGTGGTCGTGATGATGAAAAATGGGGAAAGACAGTCATAAGTAACTTGGGTGACCAGCTCCTAAGGATTGACAGGTCTCCTGCGTTGATGACAGTCAAGTAAGTAGAAGAGAGCCTTGGTAAGTGGACTCAGGTTGGGCTAGGAAATGCTTCACCTCCTGAATTTCTCTGTCACATGTAACCTTTGATGACAGAGGGCTCATCTACATTTGCCAGAATACTCTGGACTGCCCTCTGGAATATTCTGACCCCAAACTCCCTCCAGATCTCAATCTTTTAGGGGTTTTGTGTGTGTTTTTGTGTGTGAATTACAGGTGGCTGCCTTTCCTCACGTTGCCTGCAAGGCAGCCAGCACTACCACTGCAGTCACGAGTTGCTCTGAGGTCAGCCATGTTGTCAACACTTGTTCTGATCTCAGAGCGACTCGCACCCATGGCAAGGATGCTCACAGGGACTGTGTGGGAAGGAAGCTGGCTGTCGTGGCAGGGGAGACTTAGGGAGCTGGGTATGTTTAGCCTAGTGAAGAGAAGGTTAAGAAGTGACATGATAGCCCTGTTAAAATATTTGAAGGGATGTCATATTGAAGATGGTGCAAGCTTGTTTTCTGCTGCTCCAAAGAATAGGACATGGAGCAATGAATCAAACTATAGGAAAAGAGATTCCACTTCAGCAATGGGAAGAACTTCCTGACAGTAAGAGGTGTTTGACAGTGGAACACACTCCCTTGGAGAGTGGAAGAGTCCCCTTCTTTGGAGATTTTTAAACAGAGGCTGGATGGCTGTCTGTCAGGGGTGCTTTTGAGTTCCTGCATGCCCTTGTGGTCTCTTCTCTCTATGATTCTACGATTTTGCCCTGGGTTTTCCAGAAAACCTGGAGCAAAGGTAAGCCTTTTTAATGTGGGACAAAGGGTGGAAACCTGAATCAGGTCTGGGTGTTGTGTAAACAGCCCAGAGGGGATTCTGGGTTTGGCTTGTGTGGTGTAGTGGCTTGAGGACTATGACTCTGGAGACCAAGGCTCAATTCCCCACTCGGCCACTGAAACCCACTGGGTGACCTTGGGCAAGTCACACTCTCTCAGTGGAAGGCAATGGCAGACCTCCTCTCAACAAATCCTGTCAAGAAAACCCCATGATATTGTCACCTTAGGGTCACCATAAATCAGAAATGACTTGAAGGCATACAAGAACAACAACAATGCAAAAAGCACACAGTAAACCTGGGGGGAATTTGGGATTTATAAGTAATATAGACAAGCCCATAGAAGCCTTGTCCTGCGGTGCAACTGGTCAGAGGGTTGCCAGAGTGAAAGCTGGAATGGTTGTGTAGGAAAGGGAATTTCAGCAGGTGTTGTATGTCACACAACCAGGTAACAAGCAGCACTTGCTGAAATTCCCTCTTCTACACACGAGTTAAACGAACAGGGGCTCTCTTTAGTTTTCATAGAACCACAGAATCTTGGAGTTGGAAGGGACAACAATGTCCATCTTGTGCTGTCTGTCCCTTGCTACACTCAGCAAATGACCCATCAGTCAGATGGTTGTAAGAAAAAGAACTGTAGAGTAGTCAATGCTGTCACAGATTATCCATCAAAATGAAGGGACACACAAGAGCAAGGTCATCATCTAGTCCAGCAGTCTTTCCAGCAAGCCAGTAATCTAAATACACAAAACCAATGAGGAATAAGACACATAGTTGTCAAGCGTAGCCAGAGTCCGAACACCAGGAATACTGCTAGTCACCAGGCAAGCAACAAAGACACCAGGGAGCTGCTGGGAGATTTATAGGTGCGTATTGAGACAGTACTTCCTATTTAACAGATGCTGAGACCTACGATGCCTCTCCTTATCTCTCCTCAGCTCTTCAAGGGAAGGAAATGTGTCCTCAGCATCTACCACATCCTGCTTGTCCACAAGCGCAAAGTAAATGAGTACCTTTGAGCACTGAGGAACCACACAACCCAAATCCCCCCTCCCACATTTAGACTTATAAAGAAGAGCTCCAGGAAACATTGAAAACTGACATGTGCCTTGCCTTCTTACAGAAAGCTTCCTTGGCTGCATCTACACTGCAGAAATAATGCAGTTTGACACCACTTTAACTGCCATGGCTCAGTGCTATGGAATCCTGGGGTTTGTAGTTTTGTAAGATATTTAGCCTTCTTTGTCAGAGAGCTCTGGTGCCACAACAAACTACAAAAGCCAGAATTCCATAGGATGGAGCCATGGCAGCTAATGTGGAGTCAAACTACACAAATTCTGCAGTGTGGCAGCAGCCTTGTTTATTGTTGTGTGCCTTCAAGTCATTTCCAACTTATGGTAACCTACCTAAAGCAACCCTATCACTGGTTTTTCTTGGCAGGTTTCTTCAGACAGTGTTTGCCATTGTCATTCTTTGAGGATGAGAGACTGTGACTTGCCCAAGCCCATCCAGTGGTATTCGAACCCTACTCTCCAGAGTCATAGTCCAACACTAAAACCACTACATCACATTGGTTCTTTGACAGCAGTCTCTAGGTTTAACCTAAAGCCTACATTGATGTTTGGAAACCTCTTTACTTTAAAGGATAGGCCTCATGTTATTGACACAACCCAGTCCTCCATAGACTATGAGCCTTTACAGACTGCCAGAAATAACACAGCTTGAGGCCATTTTATCAGTCCTGGCTCAGTGCTAGGGAATCATGAGAATTGTATTTTTTTTCTGGGACATTGAGCCTTCTCTGGCAGAGAGCTATGGTGCCACAATAAACTACAGTTCCCATGATTCCTTAGCACTGAGCCAGGACAGTTAAAGTGGCCTCAAGTTGCATTATTTCTGGCAGTCTGTAAAGGCCCTACAATTCCTGACTCAGCTTTGATTTTAAAAAGTTGTCTCACTATTGATGGAATCCACTTGGGTTGCACTAGAAGTCTCTGACACAGAGGTCTCTGCACCCTTATTAGACCCCCATCCCCAACCAGCATTCTTTGTGGGAAGCCACAACTGTTTAAAATTCTCTCTTTAGCTTTGGGACACAATTATCTCCCGATTTCCCACAATTTGCTTCCAGGCAAGGGCTGTTCAGTGTATAGTCACCATGCCTCATTCACAAGATGACACAAGGATCTTTCAGATCATTCAGTTTGTAACCCTTCTGTGTTTTCTCAGTGCATCTTCTGTCCTCCCCCCCCCCCCTTTACTACAGAAAATCTGTTACTCAGGGTATGGTGGCTCTCATGCCAGTGGGATGGCAAATCTGCTTTGGGTTTTAGTCTGAAGTTTAAAGGAGCTATCCAATACACTGAACCTCTTTTGGGGATAAGGTTGAACATCTTGGAAAGCACCATTCAAGTTAAGCAAAAAGTCCAGCATGGATTCCCTGCCATCCCACTGACATGAAACCAACAACAGGCATGGAACCTGGGCCAGGCCTGCCATGAGGCAGAATAGGGTGAGATTTCCTCAAGTAGCATATGCTGGGGGCAGGATGGTGTTAGAGAAGAGAGTTGTGCACCATGTAGCTTACCCCTCACCAAAAGCTACCCCTGCTGCTGCATTAGTGATCACTGACTAGTTTTGAAGAAAAATGAACTGCCATTCTAGTCAGTTCAGACATGGGGTATTATATTGCACTTGCTGGAGGGGATCTTCTCAAATCCCTGCTGTGAAGGAGAGAAAGACCGAATAGCTGCACAGCCTCTCTTCATGGGTACTGAGAGGTGCCATCCATCTGGAAACACCCACAATCATTCTGCTGTTTTACTGATCATTTTCACACATGCCACTAAAAAGAATATTTTTAGTCTTTCTTGGGGTCTGCCAGGGTCTTCCGTCTTCCTTGCCTCTCTGCTTTCTACTGCAACTCTGCCTATATAATCTGAAAGAGTTTATCTGGGTGTGCCCAGGGAGTTATTCAGACAGTGAAAATAATCTCAGTAGAATGTGGGTTGAATTTTTCTTGTTCACATGCATTTTGAATGTACCTGATAAGTTTTTTTGCTGCCACAAACCCCACCTAATTGATCTCGGGGGGTGTGTGTCTGAGTTTTCCTAGATTTTCCCAAAAGATTCAGATTCTCTGCTGTGTGAATAACTGATGCAAATACATCTGGGATAAACTAGGATAAAACTCTGCTTGTCTTGAATGTGTTTTCAAAACATCCACATCATTGACTCCATCTTTATTCGAGTGTTGACATGTGTAAGCAACAGAACTCACAGATGCTCATAGATTTGTTTCTTATTTTTAAAAAAATAGTGCGAACAACAAAACTGGAATGTGTTGGTGAGATTATTCGCATAGTCGTACTAACAAAAATAATGTCTGAATAACCCCCAGGATCTACCCAGTTCTGCCTATGGTTTGGAGGCAGAGTTCTCAAATTTGAATGTGACAATCCTTTCTTCCAAGGTGGAGGGACTCTGCATTGCTTGTGTGTGTGTGTATGTGCCTTCAACTTGCCGCTGACTTATGGCAACTCCATGAATTTCATAGGGTTTTCTTAGGCAAGGGATCCTCAGAAGTGGTTTTGCCAGGACCCTTCTCTGAAATATGGCTTACAACATTTATTGGCAATCTCCCAATTTGGTATTTGTTGGCAATCTCCCAGTCAAGTACTGACCAAAGCTGACCCTGCTTAACTTTCAAGATCAGATAGGATCTGGTTCCTTTGGAGTATTCATAACCTTCCTGTGTTATGTACTCTCACTGTATGACATCAGCTCACAAGATCCCTGCTTCCTTACAGTAAGAGATGTGTGGGGGCATAGAAGCGAGTCACCATGATCTCACTTCTTCAGGCGTTGCCATCTGGAAGGCCATGACTTACTACAATTTTCCACATCTGAAGTCCTGAGGGAACAAGCAGGGAGCAGGACGTGGGGAGAGAACGTGCCAACTACATCTTCATCAGGTTCTTAGTACCCCTCCCAGCATCAAGTACAGGCTCAACAAAGCACTCAAAGTAGCCCAGAGAGGAGATGGTGAAGGGCAAAGGATGGGTCTCCCTGTGACCACTACAGGCCTGGAGGAGGCAAGCTAAAATAACTGCTAAATTACAGCCCGGCTCTTCTTGGCTTTGTGCAATTACAGGACACATGCTTACTACCAGAAACCAAGCAATGTTACTGTATTTTCCCCCCTGAGTATCTATAAACGTATGTAGCTATAAACAGCACTGACTTGGTTGATGTTGGAAGCAGGATGCAAGGGGTGAAACATAGGTGGCTGGCTCCTCATTCATCTGTCTGTGGGGTGCTGCTGCTGTATAAGGCTGCTGCCACACTGCAGAAATAATGCAGTTTGACACCACTTTAACTGCCATGGCTGCATCCTATGGAATTCTAGGATTTGTACTTTGTTGTGGCACCAGAGTTCTCTGACAGAACGCTAAACCCTCAAGAATATATGCATCAACCTTTAAAGCAGATTTCATTAATATGAAATATTTGGAAACACAGGAAATATACCTCAGAGAGAAATAGAGATGGGAAACATCTGCAAAGTTAAATGTGTGGATTTTCAACATTTCTGTGGAATTTCCATGGACTGCATACTTCCACTCATATATCTGAGCCTATATACCTTACTTCAGGTGCACAGAAATTTTCAAATTTGGTGTGTTTTCACCTTTCAATATAAGGTGAATTTACAAGTGACTTGAGTGTAACAACTATTTCTTCTCCAAACTTTTCGCCATGATTTAGGAGGCTGAGTCATCTCCTCCCTTGCCCTGCAGCACCTTGCAAGTTTATCCCATTAAAATTTTGTTTTAGCATGTAATTAATTAATTTGTTTATTTAAAATAAAGCTACCCTGTTAAACCTGGGAACTGCTTTGTTTGGTACGCCAGAAGGACCAGGTAGTCAGAGAAATGCCAGCCGTGCTTTGCGAACAAGGTAATAAGATAACAAGAATAAATAGATGACCTGGGATGTGTGATCACGATTAGGATTAGAGGGCGAGAAGTGAGTTGACTCTTTTGTTCCCATGCTGTATGTGCCCCAGTCAATTCTAGTTCCCCCAATTTACTGTATGACTCTCACTGTATGACATCAGCTCACAAGATCCCTGCTTCCTTACAGTAAGAGATGTGTGGGGGCATAGAAGCGAAAATAACCCAGTGTGGAAATTGGGTTATTTGGTGATCGAATCTCTCCGGGGCCGTTTACTCCCTTTTTACTCCCCTTTGTCATTCACATTTGAGAGGGAGAGAGGAAGAATGGCTGCCACAGAGAGAGGAGGAGGAAGAGGAGGAGGAGGAAAGAACAAATTTTGCCAAGAAAACCCCACGACAGACGTGAAGGCACACAACAACAACAACAACAACAACAGTAGAGGAGGGGTGGTGGCATGGTGGGAAGGCTCAGGCCCTGGTGGCTCCTCCTCTGCCTTTTCTAGATGGGCTGCCCTCCAGTGTGACCCTTGCCTCACCACTGCTCACTGGAACCCTCCGGGAAACCCTCTCTGTCTATGGCAACAGTGGCGGTGGCAGCGGCAGCGCTCCATCTCCCTCTCCTCCTCCTTGCCCCGACCCACCTTCGGTTGCCTCAACCATGGAGCTTGGCTGCCCCTCCGTGAAGGCAAGAGTGCTCCCAGATCTCAATCCAGTCTTTTCTAGTTCCCCAGCCCTGACCCGCCCTTGACTACCTCAACCGGGAAGCCCAGCCAAAGTGCTCCCGGGCCCTCCTCCTCCTCCTCCTTGTTCCTCCAGAGGCAACTCAGAGCCTGTCAGAACCCAGGGATAAGCAAGCAGGGGAGTGCCACAGTAGAGGACCTGTCCAAGATGGTGCTCTGTGGCTGCACCCCCAAGAATGGCACCAGAACACCGGGGCTGGCTGACAGAAGCTGGCAAGAGCCAGTGCAGCCGCCCTCCAATTCGAATCAGACCCATCTTTCCCACTTACTGAACACAGTTTGGATTTGGGTCTTTTCAAAAGAACCGCCCAAAAACTAGTGTCAGGAAAGAGTGGTTCTTTTGCATTTGCTTCACTTCATTGTAATTGAAACCGAGCACAGTAGGATCAGAACTGGTTTCAAGTGGGAACGACGGACATATAACCCAATCAGCAATTTGCTTTAAATCCTAGTGGGAACAAGATCCTCGAGACCATAGTAGGGAGGTAGGGGTTCAAACAGCTCATGGAGATGTTTATCTAAAATGCGTTTACCTAATCATTACTTTAACCATTTTGGAATGAATTAATGTGAATTATCATCATCATCATCATCATCATCTTAGCTAGCAATCAACTAGTGCTAACAGGTTAGTAATATATTACTAATAATAATAATAATAATTTAATAATAATTTTTATTTAATACCCCGCCCCTCTGAGCTCAATCGGGGCGGCTTACATCCTAAAATTCAGCAATAATTAAGAACAATTACCTCCCCCTCCCCCCCTTAAAAATTACTAACAATTTTTTGAAAAAAATATTAATTTAAAAGTAGAAAAATATACAAAAAACACCCCCCCCCCAAAAAAAACCCTGACTTTTCAGAAATAACTTTTGGGAACTAAATGTAAATGTTACCTTTTGAAACTGAACAAGTAAATGTTACTCCTTGAAATTATTAATGTTAACACTGAAAACTTTAAAAAACACCACAAAGTTGTCATGACTCCATTTCAGATAATGTGGTTCTCTGTAACACATTCCATCCCATCTAAATTCTCACCATGCACAATACATGTCTCAATCATGATCAAATGATCATGCTTTTACACACAATCAATTAAAAAAGCAATTAAGACTAAATTAAGAAACACTGGTGCAAGTTTGAATGATGTGCTATATTAGTGTGCAGAATTTCAGACTGAAGGTGGAGGCTCACCAAACTGAATGCTCCTCTTTATAAAACCAGATCCTCCATATACAGTTCAGCAGAAGTGTTGAAATTTTGGAGGACAATGTGACACACTAATAGTCCTATTAGTAGTAGTAGTAGTAGTTGTGTCCTTCAAGTCATTTCCAATTTATAGCAACTCTAAAGTTACCCCATCATGGAGTTTTCCTGGCAATATCTGTTCAGATTGCTTTTGGCTTCCTCTGAGGATGAGAGAGACTGGCATGCACAGGGTAACCCAGTGGGTTTTCATGGCTAAGCAGAGATTCAAACTTGAGTTCCTAGAGTCCTAGTCCAATACTCAAGTCACTATGCTAGCTCTCAGTTGTTACCAAATTGACTCTGGCTTTTGGCAGCCCTACCCTAGGTTTTTCTTGGCAAGTTTTATGCAGAGGAAATTTGCTATTGCCTCCCTCTGAGGCTGAGAGAGTGTGAGTTGCCCAGGGTCACCCACTAGAATTCAATGGCTGAATGGAGAACTGAACCCTGGTCTCCCAAAGTCCTAGTCCAACATTCAAACCACTACTATTATTACCCATTCTAAATATCTTTTAGACATTCTGTTTCATTGCAAGCTTTATGAACAATGAAGCTTAATTGATTTCAGTATTAAATATCAATAAAAGGTAATCTAAAAATTGTACCTTCAGTATTTTTCCTTCTTCATAACTGAAACATTTGTTTTCCTGGTACAGATAAAAGCTCAACTATGTATGTGTTTCTGTGTGTTTTCAAACACATAAACTCATGTCTATGCAAAAATTGAGATTATCCAAACTCTTATCTGCCAGATCAACTCCAAGCATCCCCTAACCAGCAGTCAATGGTGAGAAATGTTGGGACTTGCAGTCCAAAAACATCTGGAGGTCTATGCAATTTTCATCCCTGAATTAGGGAAATAGATAAAGACAAGTATTGATGTTTGAATGGTGCTGCAAGAATTTTTTTTACGTGTTTGTCTTACAATGGAGAGGAATGCCATTTGGGCTGTTTCAGGCAGCAAAATGCCTTGAGCCACTTCAAAGCCAATTGTATCCAATATAACCAGCTATGATCATTTTCACTAGAGACTGATATGGGCATTTTTATTACTTTTCCAGAAAACCATATTTATAGAGCCAAGAGGCCTCTTGCCCGCCAAACTAGAATTCAAGAATAGACTGAACAAAGTGTATAGTCATTGCAGTTTATCATCTGTGGTTTCAGTTAGGATTATTCCCTGCCACAACTTGACTTAAGAATCAACACAGCCTGACAGATTATTTAATAACTTTAAGCAAGTTCCCTCTAAGAAAAGCTTATACTCTCTTGAGATTTCAATTCATGGCATCTGCTGTTACATACAGAATAATTGCCTAACACTTTACACAGTAAGCAGTATTGGGGGAGATGGAAAATCAAGTATTTCAGACATGATTTCTAGGTCTTCTAAATGGAAGGGTAATACATATTTCCTCAAAATTTTGAAGGAGCACAAAATTTGGTCTATGAAGGAGCAAGAGATTTGATCCTTATGTTACTTTCTTGTAAAAAAAGTGGCTACTTTTGGTAATACCAGAGTTAAGCTATTATGCACCACTATCTTCTTTGCATTTAGAATCAATCAATTACTTTTTGGATTGTGTGACCACCTCTCATTTTATCTGATGTTCATTTGCCATTTTTGTTCTGAACCAAAGCTAAGCTAATACTTTCTAAATATCAGATATTATAGGAAATTGAGAATTTTAAAATAAAAGAAATACAAAAAAGCAAATGAGACTGCTCTTCAGAGAAGCCTTTATAATGACAGAAAGTGAGTAGAATTAATTTCTTGTTTAGTTTGTCCTTCAGGGGGAAAAAAAACCCTCTCTTAAACCTAAATTGGTCGTGGGGGGAGGCACAAAATATCATGGAAATGCAACCCTAGGTCTCCTAAAGGGCAGTGTGGGGCAATTTTTTTAAAAAATTGCAAAAATTGTTTGTCTTTGACCACAGAGGACCCAAGGTACCTCCAAATATGGTGGAAATGCCCTCTAAATTCTCAAAGTGTATTTGGGGACATTTTTGGAGCAAATAAAGTTTTGACTATGGAGCCCACAAAAACAGCCCTGGGGGGGCCACACTTTGCCTACCTCTTGTATAAAAAGTGGAGAGAAAGAGAGGAAGAATCTTGTGGCATCCATGTTGTTGTTGTTGTTGTTGTTGTTGTTGTTGTTGTTGTATGTCTTCAAGTTGTTTCCAACTTATGGCAACCCTAATACAACCCAATCCTAGGGTTTTCTTGGCAAGATTTGTTCAAGGAGATTTGCCATTGCTTTCCCCTGAGGCCGAGAACACCCAGCAGGTTTCATAGCCAAGCAAGGAATCAAATCCTGGTCTTCGGAGTCATAGTCCAATGCTCAAGCCACTGCCTCTTTATGGCATCCTTAAAGCTAACCAAATTATTTCAGCATAATATTTTCAAGTGGGTTGTAATCTACAAAACCTTAGGCTGAAATAAATTAGTTTTAAAAGTACAAGAAGACTCATTTTCCCCTGCTTCCTTTCCTCTTTTTAAAACAATAGATCACAAAACCATTGCACCATTGAAACATGTAACCATAATTTGCACAAATGGGATGTTGCATGTCAGGGGACAAGTGGCACATGTAGAGAGTTTGCCCAGTGTGAGACAGTCAGTCACAGCTAAAGCCACCATCAACATACTTCAGCAGAAGAAACAAATGAGGAACTGGACTCCAACAGAGTCCAAAATCCAGAGTAGCCAGAAAAGTTAGCAACACTAACCTCTCTGACACGGAGCAATGCAGAAAAAGTATTCAGGGGTAATTTTATTGGCCCTGCTGCAAAATACAACACAATCCAAACTATACATCATGGTGATACTTTTATTAAGCCAACTATACGGCATGAGATACAGTGTGCTAGCTTTCTGAGTTAACTGGCTTCTTTATCAGACAACAATGTTAAAAATTACACAAAAGAAAAGTGATGGGTGTTGGGAATCATGGGCCTTCAATTTGTTTGAGATGTTTACTTAATCTGGTCTTTAAGGTAATAGACACTGAGGGGGCTACACAAATCAATCAGACTGGAAAAGCTTTACCCTACAGTTAGCCCTCCATATCCATGGATTGTTTTATCCACAGACTCAAGCATCCATGGTTTCAAAATATTCCAGAAAGATATAAATTCCAAAAAGCAAACCTTGATTTTGCCATTTTATATAAGGGACATCATTTTACCATCCATTGTATTTACTGGGACTTGAGCATCCGCAGATTTTGGTATCCATGGGGGTTCTGGAACCAAACCACAGTGGATACCAAGGGCCCACTATATACACTATTCTGTGCTTCTATTTTACAATATATTTAAAAAGCCACATCTCTTGTTTACATGCTGGTCCATTCACCAGTACATAGAAGATGTCTGGCACCATTTGATAGCCCCACTCCCCAAGTTCATTGAAAAGTGCCCTATTGACATCACAGGTCCAAAACCGCACCTCTCTGCCAAAAGGTACTCTTCTCTCTTTTAGAGTTAACAAACTAACAGAGAGTCATTATGGAATAGTGACTTGCACATTATGCATGCTCCAGAAATATGATCTGCTAATTAGTAGCAACATAGCAACATATTTTGTTAACTGCCTTGGAATCAACTCATGCTGACTCTGTGGATGAGACATCTCTAAGACTCCTTGTCTTCCAGATCTGGTCAAGTCTTGTAAATTCATACCCGTGACCTCCCTAACAGCATAACTCCTGAGACCTTCCTCTCCATCTAGTGTGTGGTCTTCCTCTCTTTCTGCTCCTCTCCATCTTTCCTAGCATTATTGTCTTTTCTAATGAGTTGTGCCTTCTCATGATGTGGTCAAAGTATGACAGCCTCAGTTTGATCATCTTGGCTTCTAGGAAGAGTTCAGACTTGATCTGTTCAAAGATCCATTTGCTTGTCTTTTTGGCCATTCACAGTATCCTCAGTATCCTTAGTACTCTTCTCCAGCACCACATCCCAAAGAAGTTGATTTTCTTCTTATCCACTTTCTTCACTGCCCAGCTCTTGCATCTGGAAGAATACAATGGCTTGTACAATTCTAATGTTAGTGTTCAGTTGTGTGTCTTTACTCTTTAGGGTCTTGTCTAATTCTTTCATGGCTGCCCTTCCCATTCCTAGTCTTCTTCTGATTCTTGACTCTAAGCTCCTTCTTGACTGATGTTTGATTCAAGGTACAGGAACATTTTTTTACTATTTTTTTTTTTTACTATTTTACTATTTCTATTTCCTCACTGTGTAGGTTGAATATATGTAGTTCCTTTGTGATCATTGTTTTTGTTTTCTTTATATTCAGCCACACAGAGAGAGGATAATTTGTGATTATCATATGGAAATGTATATATGCTTGGGTGTCTGTTCTTTTCCTTTGTGTTAGCCTTTCTGGTTAACACATCTATTGTGGATCTATTAGCTGCATTAAATAAAACTATGGATTCTTCTCTATTTGGTGTGTTCTGGCTTGTTCACACCAGGGCTAAAGAACTCAATTTTTTGTGGATATCAATGGGGCAGGGGGCAGAGAATCTTATTTTAACATGAAAAGTGGCATATGGGTGGGGAAAGTACAACTTCTACCCCCACCACCTCATGTGATGTGGCTTCAGGAATACTTCTCTCCAGCTCAGCTCACATTTAGTAAGAGAATTAAAAGCACTTCAAATGATCACAGTGTGGACAGCTCCCCTCACCTGTATGCATCTTTTAAGATCAAAAGCAGACCCCACCCATTCCACATTATACATTAATAGGACTAGGGTTGTCAAGTTAGCAGCTTCCCATCCCAAGATTCCAAGGCCAAAACCTGAAACCAAGCAGTTTTACCAAGGGTAAGAAAAGCAAATGTGTGTGTGTGACAGGAGAGAAAGAGATTGAGAGAGAGAGTGCCAGACAGACTGGATTTCCTGCTATACCTCCTAAATAAATACATATTGATGGCCAGCAGAACTAATCCTACACAAACTACTGGTATTGCTATTAAAACTAGTGTGTCCAGCCATAATTTCTTACATATTACCACCTGAAAATAATTAAGCAAACCTTAAAAACTGACTAGTTAAAATGGTGTTGCATCTCTTCTTTAGTGTCCCTAAGGTCTCCATCACATTGCACAATTATAGTACTTTGGTACCATTTTCATATAAATTTATATCCATATAAATGTCAATACATAAATAATAAATAAATAATCCTATGGAATTCTGGCATTTGTAATTTAGTTCTCTGCCTGAAAACTCTAGTGCTTTACCAAATTACAAATCCCAGGATGCCATACATGATGGAGCCAGGGTGTTTAAAGTGGAATCATCGTGCTATAATTGTTATAGAATGAAATCTCACCCTGACAGCTGACAACCCTAATTTATAGAACGGAGCCATGGCTGCCCCCTCTAAGTGAGGCAGTTGCCTCAGGCAGCAGATAATGGGTGAGATGCTGAGGAGGCAGCAACTTAGCAATGTTGTGTGTAAAGAAAGGATAGCAGATGATTAGTTATTTAATTTGGTTAGTTATTTAATTTGGTTTCAGGTCTCCACAGGGGTCTTGGAATTTAACCCCTGCAGATATGGAGGTCATACTGCATAACACAACTGAAAAGCAAGGTAGCATCTCAGACTGTATGGGAGGGTTAATGTTTCTAAATTTAACATTTCTGATTGTTGCCAGTATTTAAAAATCATCAGCAAAAAATAAAAGTAAAAATGTTCAGATCAGAATCTGGCCCATTGTAGGCTCTCAATCTGTGATGCTGCATTTATACACCCAGCAGAGAAGATGAACACATGAGTTGGTTTCCTGGCCCATGACCCTCCAGGAGTAGCTCTGGATTTCCTAATCCTGGTGGGATTTCCTAATCCCTTTCCTGTTTGGGCCTGTTCTTGGGGCTCCTCTCAACGGATCGAGGCATAGCATCCCAATCTCCAGCTGCCTCCTTTTCCATCAACCCAGCATGTTAAAGCAACCTCTTGGCAAGATCCAGACAAGATTTGAAAGCCAAGAGGGTGAGGAATTAATACAACAGGCAACATTCCCTTAATATTTCACCCAGAGTGGCCAAATGGCACAGCCTTGGCCAAAGTACAGAAGAGTTAACTCTTTTAAAAAAAATACAGTTCCAGCATCCCCCAAAATGTTGGTTAGAAAATTCTGGAAAATATAGTTCACACATACACACACACACACACACACACTAAAAAGCAAAGAAATCCTTTCCCAACTTTGATCCTGTCAGAAATCATCCTCTTAGTTCAAGCCACGTTGAGGAGGTTTCTATCTCAAAAGGCCAGCTGTGCAACAGTATGTACGGTATGTTTACTCAGAAGTAAGTCCTATTGAGCTCAACAGGATGAATACCATGGTAAGTGTGTAAGGACTAAAGCCTTAGAGTATATAATTTACCAACAAATGGTTCACAATGTCAAATATAGAAATTATCCTGGCAGCCATAGGGTTGCTGACTTTTGCCTTAAAGAAATATATCTGAATTGAGAAAGCCAGGCAAGCCAAGCAGAGAGTCTGAGCGGAGGAAAATGTTAGATGAAAGGCAAGGATTGGTGTAATCTTATTTATATATATTTAAATTACCTTTAAATAGCATACTTTATGCCCTTCTTTGAGATCCACACGGATATCTCCTCCCAACATTTATTCTTACAGCAATCCTGCAGGATAGGTCAGGCTAAGAAGCTGTGATGGGGCCTAGGTCATCCCATGAGTGGAAATAAAACCAGGCCCCTCTGGATTTATAAATCAAATTAGATTAAATTCAGGGAATTACAGTTCCCAGAATCTACCAGCCAGCATGGCCATTGGCAGCCGTAGCCCCCAAAAGAACTTTTCTAAGCTCTAAAGTGAGGGCTTATATGAATGAACATTACCCCATTGCAAATATATCAGATAAAATCACTGCACAGAGAAATATCACACTGCCACCCCCATATCATGTACAAATTTAGTGGGATCTATCCCCCCCCCCCCATTAACAGCTCAGAGCTTTACATTTTTATGTTCAACACACTGGCCATATTCAGGCATCACAGCAAGCCATGGACAAACCACTACAGAGGATGCTGATGAACAAGCCACTCTTTTAGCCTGCCCACGGCTTCTTGTTTTCACATCATGACTTACTGAAATAATGAATCAGAATAATCTTTCACAGAGGTTTCCTCATAACCTTGTTCCAAAGAGCCTGAGAGCTGAAAATTGAGCTGGCCCTTTTCTTGGAACATCAAAAAAGGCACAAAGGGGTGAGACTGTGGCAGGTTGACTAGAGGTCCTCCTTTTCCTGGACATGTCCTACATTTCATCCTTCTGTCCAGGGGTCTGGGAGGAATTCCAAAATGTCCTCTATTTTGAGCCATAAAACCTATCCTTGTGTCATCTGGTGCCTCAGCAGGCAAGCAAGAGGTACTTCAATAGATTTATTACTATTGCCAGCAGGTGCAAAAGGCTTATTAATTTTCATCAAGCAATAAACATGACTAAAATGTTTAGCCTAAAACAATACACCCTAATGAATATAGAAAAAAAATGTTGCCTGTGTCGGAGAAGCAAAGGAAAGGGGGAACAAATCAGCAAGGTTGCAGGCTACAGAGACACTAACTTGAGCAACACAGTATATGGGGAGAGGGGAAGGGGTGAGAAGACTGTCGCTGACCATGTGGTGGTTTTGTTTATGTGCGTGTGTGTGTTTTCTGACAGAGGTGTGGAAAGGAAAGGAAGATCTGGGTTGTTGAAGCAGGTCAGCAACACCAAGGGGAATGGGGCAGTGAAAGTGTGTAATTTGGGTTGAAAAAAAAACAGGAGAGATGAAAAAGCAAATGGGAAAACTAATAAGTAAAGTAATTTAAATGTAGATTCCATCAAGGGTCTGTTTCTAGTAAAGTACAATTTTAAGCATTTGTTTTGCTCAACAAGGCTTTTTAATTAAGGTAAATGCATCAGGAAAATATAGTTGACTGCATAATAAAATGCAGTATGTGTAATAAAACTGCAAATAAACCACATGGAATGAATTTATATTTATATTAGTGTTTTTGGCTTTGATTTGGTAACATCTTACACTTTTCTTGAATGTCCTACATTTTGTGATACTTTGTCCTCCTTTGTGGTAATGACATCTGGTCACCCTAGACAGCGGGCTAAAGGCCTCCTAGAGGGTTGTCTTTTTTCCCTCCTAAGGGGGCACTTCCTTCCTACTACTGGGTTTCAGGGTCTCAGGTACAAGGCTAGACCTCTCTTTTGGCAAAGTAAAGCATGACCTTTTTTGTTATTTTTGTTGTGAACTGCCTTCAGGTTGGCTTTGCCTTATTGTGACCCCATGAATGAGAGACCTCTGAGTCTCCCTGTCATCAACAGCCTTTCTCAGTTCTTGTAAACTGAGGGCAGCTGTGGCTTCTTTTATTGTGTCTATGCATTTGGAATGTGGTCTTCCTCTTTTCCTAATGCCTTCTACCTTGGCAAGCATTACTGTCTTTTCTAGTAAATCCTGTCTTCTCATGATGTGACCAAAGCACGAGAGCCTTAGTTTATTCATCTTGGCTTCCAAGGAGTGTTCAGGCTGATTTGTTCTAGGACCCATTTACTTGTCATTCAAGCAGTCCACAGTATCCACTGAGCTCTTCTCCAGCACATCTCAAATGAGTCAAATTTCCTCTATCACCTTTCCTTACTGTCCAGCTTTCACACCCATACATAGTAATGGGAAAGATGATTGTACCCTTTAGGGAACTGATTTTAGGTCTCACAAAAAGACATATTTACTTTGTTGTTATTGTATTTTTGCAGACAGGAATGGGGAGAGCCACTAGTGGGATTTTCCCCCTCAGGTGCCAAAAATAACCTGGCTTGCCTCAGCTATTCTCCTGATTTAAGTGGAGATGGGTTGCCATTTTCAATTCTGCCTCAGGCAGCAAAATGGCTACTCAAGCACCAGTGGCCAGTTACATCAGACATATACTGGGACCTGAGAACTTGGAAGGCTCACTTGTCATTTTGGTGTCTACCCAAGCCAACAAAATTAAAATGCCACACCATATTTTTTTTCCCAAGTGCACTTTAAACATCTTTTCGGAAAGAGATCCACAAACTCACACAATATGGAATAACAATAAGTGAAGTTTCAAGTCTTAATTTAAATTGTGGAGTGAGGCAAAGCTTGTGCACTTGCTAAGCTGGCTTCAGGCTGGACCCACATGAACTACATGAGAAACACAGAGAAAAGTCCTGCCTGACCGTGAGTTCGAATGAAACAACAGCCTCAGTTGACAGGATTTCAAGTGAAATTTAAAATGGAGTCAACTAAAAGCTCTTATTTCTTTCCCTGTCTGTGTAGATGAAATGAAAAGTGTGCGCTTCCTTCCATGTTGGTGGAGCAGTGAATCTAACCTGGTTCTAGTCTTAATGTTAAAGGGAGCTGTCCAAGGTCCTGAAACTTACCTTCTCCCTTGGGGAAGTACACCTTGGACAGCTTCTTCAAACTGAACACCTTGAACAAATTCTTCAAATTTCAGACTGAACCCTGGAGCAAATCCTCCTCCCCTGACAGAGCAGCCACAGATGAACATCATCTGAGGTGTTGGCCTCAGGCAGTAACTTGCTTTGGGCTATCCCTGGGGTTTCTGTGCTATTTTAATGTGTTATTATTGTTGTTGTGTGCTTTCTAGTCATTTCCGACTTATGGCAATTCTAAGGCAAACCTATCATGGGGTTTTCTGGGGCTGAGAATATGTGACTCACCCAAGGTCACCCATGGAGCTATCATGACTTAGTGGGGAATTGAACCCTGATCTCCAATGCTCAAATTGCTCTACAGAAATTATGTGAGGCCATTCAAGTTCTGGAAAATTTTAGGGGGGGATTTTTTTTCTTTACAGGCATGCATATATAATAGATACACACTTGTTATTTTGAAACAGTCTGAAGAGACTCAAGTCTGTAATTTGGTTGTGCTTAAAAGTAGTTCTTATGAAGGACCCCATCTGAAGCTGGGCTTGGCAAGATACTCCCATCTGATGCTTGGAAGTTTTCTTCTTTCTTTTACATATTTTCACCAGCTTTGCTTTTGTGCTGTTAACAGCAGCAGCACAAAGTAAATTGCTTTCTCCTCTCTTTCAATATCCAGCCTAGAAAATACTTGTTGTTGTTCTTGTGTGCCTCCAAGTAGTTTCCAACTTATGGAGACCCTAGCATGGGGTTTTCTAAGGTGGAGAGTGTGTGACTCGCCCAAGGTCACCCTTTGGGTTTCCATGGTCCATTGGGGAACTGAACCCTGGTCTCCAAAGTCTCCAGCATCAAAGTCCAATGTTTAATTGAACCACTAACTACAGCTGCTTTATTTTAATTTAATTTTATTTCATTGCAAGCTGCTTTTGGTGGGCACAGGAGCAAGTCCAGAAGAAAAGGTGGCAATTCCTCCCAGCAGGCTGACTCTCTTGGGCCAGCCTAGGATGTACGAATGGTGAATTTCCTTGTAAAAGAGAAGAGTGGATTCCCGTAAAAGCCACTCTCCGCATAGGCCGCAGCCAACAATTACAGGAGGCAAGCATCTCTGCCGAAGCGCTTCACATCCCTTCCAAACCCACAGCTCCCCTGGAGCCCACAATAGCAGCCTTTATATCCCAGGACCCAAGTGTTTGCGATTAGAGGCAGGGTCACACCCAGTTCTCAGTTCCAGTTTGAGAGCAGACGCCGGGCTGGTGGAAAACTCTCCCTCTTCCCTGGCAGCTAGGTTTGCTCATGCAGCACCAGGCAGAGATGAAACAGCAGCAGGACTGTCCAACAGAGCCTGAGCTCTCTCTGTGTGTACAGACCTGTGTATATGTGAGAGGCAGAGAGAGATTGGCAAGGTAGGAGTGGGAAGAACAGGGCACCCATTGCTAGGTTGGTCCAAGACATTTGGGTTCCTGATGCAGAAATGCTAAATGACAGCCCAGTCCTATCCCACTAATTAACATGGAACATAATGTCTTAGGAGCTTCTCCTTCATAAGCTTCATCGAAATGAAAGGGAGCTGTGCAAGAGCACTGTTGTCATTATGTGACTTCAAGTTGACTCTCAAAGGCAAGCCTGTCATCAGGTTTTCTGAGCCAAGGAATACTCAGAGGTAGTTTGCTCTTGTCTTCCTCTAAATTTAGCCCCCATCGCCATTTTAAAAAGGCACATTTGTGTTGTGCCTTCTTGCTAGAACACAATAAACTAGTTTTGGTTTTGGTTTGGCTGTGTGCCTTCAAGCTATTTCTGACATGGTGACCTGGAAGTGAAGCTATCACAGGGTTTTCTTGGCACGAGTTCTTCAGAGGAAGTTTGTTTTTGCCTTCCTCTGAGGCTGAGAGAGTAGGATTTGGCCAAGGTCACCCAGTGGGTTTCCACGGCTGACTGGCGATTCCCACCTTGGTCTCCAGAGTCATAGTCCAGCCTTCAAATCACTGCCCCACACTGACAGATACTGGCACCCTGGCCTTCTAACAAGATCCCAGAAATGTGGGGCTTTCCTCTCTGCCCTTGCATGTCTAGGGTTAGAGTTTAATGTAGATGATGCAATCATGTGGCCCTTCAGTGGTGTCGCTAGGGTTGGTGTCCCCCGGTGCAGTAACTCATGGTATCACCCTCCCCTTTGGTTTCGTCCCATACCACACCATACAGAATCCTTAGTAATGTTTTTTGTACTAATGTTACTCATAAATAGTAATCCCCATATATCACTGAATGTAACGGCAATAGTTGTGACATAAACAACTAGCAACATTAAAATTACACCTTTAAATTACAGTATTATACGTGCAGCCTAAATGCATTTACAAGTATATAGTTTCATGTAGTTAAAACATCTGGAAAGATCTGATGTTTTTAAAGAAAATGTTTTATTTATTTTTACATTTTACATCTCCTTTCTCCTCCCACAGAGATGGTGTGATTGGAGCCTTACTCCAATCACACCACTCTTCAGCATTTTAAAGGGATGTAGGCAAACATCACAGCCCATATCTGCCCAAAGGCAGATGTTTAGGGATCAGTGGTGTCATCCTCCCCTTAGGGTGTCACCTGGTGTGATCTATACCCCCCCC
>CM034703.1:147226968-147238807 GCA_020142125.1 Phrynosoma platyrhinos
ACCCCTGGGTTTGAGCGTAGGACTATGACTCTGGAGAGCAAGGTTTGAATCCCCACTCGGCCATGAAAACCCATTGAGTAATCTTGGGCAAGTCACACTTTCTCAGCCTCAGAGGGTGGCAATGGCAAACACCCCCCCTCCTGGAAGAAACTTGCCAAGAAACCCATGATAGGCCTTAGGGTCACCATACATCAGAAACAACTTGCAGGCACAGAACAACAACTTCCTCCTTTTTAAATTTCTTAACAGAAATAGAAACACTCTCATATTACTAACAGATCTAAAGTCTATTAGAAAAATAATAAAATGTGGTATTTCATCACATACACACACACATGGAAGCAGGATGTTTGTATTATAGGAATGGGAAACCTTTGCACAACCCCAGTTTTTTTGTGGTCTATATTTTCCATCAACCCCCAATTAGTATGACCAATAAGAAGGGATTCTGGGAGTTGTCGTGCAAAATATGTATGGTTGTGAAACTTAGATAGTGTAAAAAAGCTGAGAGGAAGAAAAGCAAATCATTTGGTTATGTGGTGCTGGAGAAGAGTTCTTCAGATACCAGGGACTGCTATGAAAGATGAATGAATGGGTTTAGAGAAAATCAAGCCTGAAATCTCATTAGAACTGAAGATTTCTAAACTGAGACTGTTGTACTTTGGACATATAAGATGACATGACTCATTAGAAAAAATGATGAAGCTTGGTAAAGTGGAAGGCAAATAGGAAAAGAGAGAGACTTCACTACAGGAAAATGTGTTCAACCAAGAAAGCCATAGTCACGAGGCTGCAGGACCTGAGCAGGGCAGTTGATGACTAAGGTCTCATTTACTGGATTGCTGTAAATTGAAGTTGACCTAATGGCAAATAACAACCAAAAAGTGCAAAATATCTGACAAGCCAAAAGTTCTCCACCCATACTTTATTGGCCAGATATCTGTTCCCACCTAACCAACATGGTATTTCCTGCTATGGGTCAGAGGGGTTGTTGGGCTCCATGTGTGATAAAAGAAGTCAAAGGGTCACTGGTCACTGGAGCAGGAAATATGGACCCTGGGAGCCAAGATCATCAAGATGTGTCAGATTAACCCAGGCAAACTGACCAGTTTAAAGGAGGAGAGTGTCATGCATTTCCCAAAACTATGGATCCCATCACTGTACAATGGATGATGGGTTATAGTTACACATCCTGACTCTCTGAGCATTGTGATGGGTAGCTGAATCCAAATATCTTGGCTCTCAATGTGATGGAGTGTGGTGGAATGTGAGGATGAGTACCCTGGCAAAGCTTTGGCCAACAGCGCAATTCCAGTCAATCTATAGTGAGAGGTTACAAAGTGCTTCAGCTAAAATCAATCTGGACAGGAGGTATGAAGGAGGGAGGCAGACTAAGAGGTGGTGCCTGAATGCCACCTGCCATGACTGGGAGGAGCAACTGGGGCTGTGCAAAGCCAAACTGGTGGTGACTATATGGCAAGCCTTGGGCCATGACTGCCAGCTCAGCAGCCAGTGTGCCAAGGAAACCACAGGGCCTGAAGACAGGAGCTGACACAGGGATGTGGACAAGGGGGGATGTGTGTGTGTATTTTATCCCCACTTCTTCCTACCCAGGCCTGCTGGACCTTCTGTTGAAGAGATGGAGAGAGAATCTTGGGAGACTTTCCTTCCACTCCCATGGAGCTGACCCACTTCAGCATTCTGCCCTTGTGAAGATCTGCCCACCATTTCTCCATGAGAGCTGCCAGCGCTCTCATATCAAACATTTTTAAATGGGACATTTCTCCTTCTGTCTAAAGTTTGGGTAAACCAGTCTCCCTCTCCTGCATCTAGCATTTCTTCTTCTTAAAAGGACTGGGGAGGCTTTTGCTTAAACTGGCAAGAGCAGTGCTTTCCAATCCCCCTTGGGGCCTCCCCACATAACCGTTTCCAAGGGTGGGAATACAGGATGCTCCTGGAGACGTTCCTGGATTTGCTGTCCCGGGTTTGCAAACATTTATCCTGGCTATGAATGAAAAACTCTTCCAGTCTGCCACGCTCAGGTTTCATCCTCATTCTGAACAAACACCAGGCAAGAAAGTGCCATATTCCATCTCTAACCAACAACTAAGCTTGGATTAAGAAATGCAATACTAGGACTGGGAGGCCACAGATAGACAGTCTTCCCAGAATTAATCTAATAATGGACAAGGGGTCTCCAAGAAGGTTCACAGATAGGATACAGTTGGCCCTCCGTATCCATGGATTCAAGCATCCACGGCTTGAAAATATTTTTAAAAATATATGAATTCCAAAAAGCAAACCTTGATTTTGCCATTTTATATAAAGAAAACCATTTTATTATGCCTTTGTATTTAATGGGACCTGAGCATCCATGGATTTTGGTATCTGCAGGGGAGTCCTGGAAGCAAACTCCAGTGGATACCAAGGACCCACTGTATAGCATGGCAGTTTTTGAGTGCTATTCCCCTTGACCTGTTTCTATGTTCCTTGTTCAGGCATAAAAATGTCTACAAATGGTGCTACATCCCTATTCCCTTTTATTAGCTCTTCAGCCTTTACTTAAATGGGGGAATTTGGAGGACATAAACTCCCTCTTTCAGAAGGGCACCTTAAGTTCCCTCATGTAGTTCCAGATGGTCCTTCCTAGCCTGCAGATCCATGGATAAAAAACTCCATGGATATGGAAGGCTGACGATATATGCTTCCAAGTTTCATTTCCAGCAAAATGGTTGTACAGTCCCTTTTTCAACAGCAGGAGTAACAGAAGAAATGCTTCCAAGAGAAAATTTCAAAAACTACTGAAAGGATGTGGGATCTAACGGTTTGGGATGCGGAAGGAAAGGAGTGGTACTGGGTCAAAGGATAATAAAGTGGGTAGACAGTGGGTTCAGAGCAGACAAATCAAAACAAAAAAGACCTTTTTTAAAAGATAAACAGTCCCATGATTCATTGGAGGAAGTTGTTCCTACATGATGTAGGGGTGGCTTAGATGGCTTTATAAAGGGCTTAGAAAAACACAAGAGGGGGAGAGGACTCTACTGCTGGCTGTGAGCCATGAGAGCTAAGTGTGAAGTCTCTATGTCAAAAGGCAGTTTACTTCTGAATAGGAGATGCTGACGGACACATGTCTGAGCTAGCCAACTTTCTGCCATACTTGTGGACTTGTCACAGGGATCTGGATGATTACAGGATGCTAATTAGATATAGCCCTGGTCTGAAACAGAGCTTGAGAAAGTTCAGTTTTTTGGACTACAACCCCCATACTCTACTCCGTCCATATGGCTACTTACTATTACATATGAGGGGGAATCTGGGCATTGCAGTGCCAAAAAGAAAGAGCCAGGATGGTGTAGTGGCTTGAGCATTGGACTATGACTTTGAAGACCAGGGTGCAATCCTCTGCTCAGCCTTGAAACTCACTGGGTGATCTTGAGTGAATCACATACTCTCAGCCCCAGAAAATCTCATGATAGGGTCACCTTAGGGTCACCATAAGTCAGAAAAGACTTGAAGGCATACAACAACCACGACAACAACAACAACAGTCCCCAAAAAGTAATTGCCTCCAAGCTCTGCCAGTGTGGCCTTTCTTATGACAATCTTTTGTGGTGCCCAGCTGAAGTTGAGGGGGTTGGTTGGAGTCAGTGAGCCAGGCTGAGTGCATACCACAACACCACAAAAGCACAGAAATAGCCTGTGGGATTTGGCTTCCTGACAATCTCAGCCTGAATTTGTATCTCAATCAGAAATTGGAAATGCTCCTGAACTACAACTTCCAGAATCCCACAACCTGCATGGCCACTGGTAATATCATCTTCCACAAAAAAGCATTTACAGGCATGCATAGGATACTGTAAGACCAGGGTCCAAATCCCCACTTGACCGTGGAAACCTACTGGGAAACCTTGGGCAAGTCATACTCTCTCAGCCTCAGAGGAAGCAAAGGCAATCTCCCTCTAAACAAATCTTGCTAGAGAAATTCTATGAAAAGTTCATCTAGTGTCACCATAAGTCAGAAACAACTTGAAGCACACAACAACAAACCAGAAAGGGATGAATTTTCTCTTTCTGCACACAAAACAGTTCCAGCTTTCCTTGAGCACAAACTGGCATGGATACACTTAACATATCAGATACATTCTCCATATTTTCAGAAGTGGCATTTATGAAAATTGACCATAATCACCCAGCCAGTTCATCCATTTATATTTGTCCTGGCAAATATGTTCATAGAGGCAAAGATGAGACCTATTACCAGGGCAGGTCTAATAAACGATGGGAACTGAGGCAGAAAAAAGATATCATATGCACAACTATAAAAAGTGGCACAATCTGCTCTTGCCTCAAACCATCTTCCATTTGGACTGTGCAAAAGAATTCCCAAGTGGAGTGAGACCTTTGTTTTGATCTGATCTTGTCTCTCCTGCCCCCACCATTAAAGTAAGACAAAACCAAGCCCATGAGATGCCTACCCCCTTCTATCGTCATGATAGGAACCCCCCTCTGACTTTTCCGATAGAAAAAACAAAATGGAATGATTCCCCCTTCCTTCAAAAAAAGTTTGGTGAAAAAATGGTCATGGAGCAAGAGTAACAATTGACTGTAAACTATAGCTGTGTTCAGAATACAGCTCCAGCTTTATATATACCTATAAAATTCACTTCCAAGGAGAATAAAGTCAGAGGCGCAGCCTGGAAACCCTGAGGATTATTCCAAGGAGTGTGAAAGCAAACCCAAATACCCTGTTTTCTTGTTCTCACAGTGTTAGGCAGCTGCCAAGCAGATGAAAGTACCAAACTGGAAACCTGAGAACAAGAGAGTTTAAGAGCAAGCTGTTAACAGCCCAATTCTCATCAGTTTGTGGGAAAAGGGGAACAGAATTTAGCAAAGTGACAGCCACAGTTGTACCATAAAACACTCACAGACATGTCTCTGTGTGAGAGAGATTTATTAGAGCATCTGTCTATCCAAAAGAAAAGAAAAGAAAAAGAATGAATATTAGCCTAATATAGTACATGTACAGGCATGCATTTGCATTAGAGAATCAATGCAAAAGTGCCAAAGATTTCCTTGTTTTCAAGAAAGAAAGCAGTTATCAGTGGATAGTTATTACAGAAGGGGGAAATGAATATATCTTCTGTTATCTTCTTCTCAAAAGAAGAGGAACAGCCAGTGTCCCATGGTGAGATGTAAACAGTGTAAAGAGATGGGCATAGACAGACAGTGATGGTTAAAGCGAAGAAGCATTTGGAAGTAAGATTTAGTGAGAGCAAGGAGTCTAAAAATTCAAACTCCTGGGTTCCCTTCCCACATCTGGGATCTCTGTGTGGTCCTTTGAACATGATCCGTCCACCACAAAGGCAGTTCATTCAAGAGAAGGAGGATTTTGTAAAATGCACTAAGGAGGAGGAGGGGGAAGAAAAGCAGAATGAAAAAGGGAAAAGAAAATGTACCTTCTGGGTCAGACTTTTGTCCTGCGTATCTCAACCTGGGGCAGAATGGTTCCCCCAACCAAGTCACCAGGTCCCTCCTGTTGCCTTTAAAGTCCCTTCTTTTTGCTGTTCCTCAAATTCCTTTTTCCAGACTGAAGTTGTGTGTGTGTCAAGCCCTTCACAGGACTGGAGGAGACTGTACTCTACTGGAGGGAACTGAGAGGAGTTGACTTCCCTTGGAGGCAAGCTGGTTTCAATGAGGTATGGAGCTGTCTCCACACACACACACACTCCAGAAAACTGACTTCAGGGGCTGAACCGTCATGTGGTTTCCATCAACCACCTGCCAAAGGGGAGAGGAAAAAAAATAAGAGAGAGAAGGGGGGGAAAAACACCCAACAACCACAAAGATGGAAGGTTTTACCCAACCACCTACCCTCTTTTGGTCCAAAACTGCAATCTTCCACAATAGTTCAGAGTAGTCACAGGAGTGGGTTAGAAGAATAGTGAGGAGATAGAGGAGATGAAATGAGAAAACAACACCCTAAAACCCTCTGACTTTGTGGTGCCACTGGAGAGGATGATTTTTCTGATGGTTTTCAGCCATGCAAAATATTTGTCTTCACTAACTGGAAGAAACTGGCCAGTGGTAAACATGAAAGAGAGGAAGCGATCTTGTCAGGATTGGGCATACAGAGATTTAGGCATTTAAAAAAATAATGGGCAGAAAGGGGAGAGATGGTAAGGAAAGGGAGAGAAAACTGTAAGGTGAAAAGGTGAGGGAAAGAAGGGAATATTTTATTTCTTTATTGTTGGTTGCATTGCCTGAGGAGGGATGGACTTGGAGGAAGAGTGGGGAGCATGTGATCTTGCAGATGTTGTTACACTCCAACTCCCATCAACCTCAGCCAGAATGTCTATGCTCAGGAATGATGGGGATTATTGTTTAACAACATCTGGAGGGCCACAGGCTCCCAATTCCAGAGAGGAAAACAAAGAGAGAACATAAAATAGCTTCAGCTAGAAGAGGCTAGGGATGCACCTAATCCTGAACTGCTACCACCTAGTACCCTTCGGATGTGCTAGACCAGTGATGGTGAACCTTTTAGGGACCAAGTGCCCAAACTAAAAGGCGTTCTGGCACCAGGTGTTACCAGGGGTGGGACTTCTTCCCCTCACCACCACCACCCCAAGCCTTCAGCTGTCTCCACATACCTCTTCCTCCTCCTCCCCCTGCCAGAGGCAGCTGAAGGCCCAGGACGGCCGGGAAGAGAAAAGAACAGGCACATGCCTGTTCCTCCTTTTCTCGCCCTCTTCCTGTACCCTAAAAAATGGCTACGCATTCCATCTCTGGCATGTGTGCCATAGGTTTGCTATCATGGTGCTAGACTATAACTCCCACCATCCTTAACCTGTGACTGAGATGATGGAACTTGTACTCATCCAGGGACTGCATGACAGGAAGTCAAAAACAGCTGGAGGCTGCTAGGCTGACGAGAGTCTGATTCATCACTGTTCCCAACAAACAAAAAAGTCAAGTAGAGCATGAAGAGTATAAGTTGGACTAATGCAAAGGACAGAGCAAGGTGTTCTCGGGGACATTGTGGAATCTAGAAGCTTTAATGTTTTCTCTTCCACATTCTTAACATAAATGGGGTGCCTGAAAATGCCCACATAAAGTACAATGGGAAGTTGCCACATTATGGAAATGACTTGTTTTCCATTGTCACAGCCCATGTGTCCTTGGTACAGGGAAGCATTCCACCTCAGCAGCCCACCTATGCTGCTCCTGCTAATTCCAAATGGGACTTCTGATGGGGACCATCTTCCTAAATTCCATCCACAGTGAGCAAAATGCTACAGTTGTTGTGTTCCTTCAAGGCATTTCCGACTTATGGCAAACCTAATGTGAACTTATCACAGTTTTCTTGGCAAGTGTACCTTCAAGTCATTTCTGACTTACGGTAACCCTATCAAGGGGTTTTCATGGCACGTTTCTTCAGAGGGGGTTTGCTTTGCCTTCCTCTGAGGCTGAGAGAGTGTGACTTGCCCAAGGCCTTCTAGAGGGTTTCCATGGCTGAGTTGGGAATCAAACCCAGAGTTTTAGTCCAATGCCCAAACCACCACACCATGCCAGCTCTCAAAATGAGACAATACTCCTATCATATACATCTGGCACTATGGCTGACATTTGGCTAAACAAGCCACACTTTGGGTTCACGCTTCTCTCACTGTGCCTTGCTATATTGCAGAGGTGATGAACCTTCCACCCACCCCCCACATGTTTTACCCTTCAAAACATCTGGAGGACCAAGAGGTCCCCTTGTGTAGCATGAAGGAGAGTTGCACACACAAGTACAAATTGAATTAACAAAGGCAGGCAGGGAGGAAGTAAGCTAGTCTTACCTAACGTTCTCCTACATGATGTTTTGGAATACAGCTTCAACTAGTATAGCCAATACTCAGGGCTGATAGGACCTGTAATCCATACCCTTCAACATTTCGCAGATGAAAACCAGGATGCATGTGGACAAATGACATCAGAGTATGGTCAGAGACAGGCAAAGTTATTAATGAGGAAGAACAGATAAGTTAGGAGATGTTGAAGCAGTTTGCTTTTGCCTCTGTCTAATAAGAAGGGCAAGACTCTGCCCCTTCTTGTTCTTTTCCTTCCTGCTGCTGAGTTAATTAACTGCAAATTACTTTCACATTTTGAACTTAGTTTACAGCAATGGAAGTAAGCTGGGGACAAAGGAGGGGGAGTTGGAGGAGGAGAAAGAAACTACGACATTTTGAAAGCAGGTGAAAAAGTGGGATGGCAGAGGATTAATAGGGATTGTCCCTGCCAACTCCAGATAGTTGGAGAGTATGGTTCATCCAATCATATCTGGAAGGGCCCAGGTTGGGGAAGGGACCCCAAAACCACCTACACAAAGAACAAGAGTAGATTCATGTATGTCTTAAAACAAGTGTAGGCATTTAAATGACCTTTCAATATGCTTGTTGAGGAAATAGCTCCAGATGACTCAAAAACTCCAGTCACCTCACAGGCGAAAGGGGAAGGCAATTGGACTCCCATCCCTGGTCCAGGCCTGTCATGTGGAACACTAACAATCTCAGTCTGGTTGAATGGCTTTTTCGCAAGTCAGCTAATGTAAAATGTTCCTTTACTGCTCTTCATCCAATTGCCTCCCTCAGCCTTCTCCAGTTTAGCAACCTCCATATATTGCACTATAATTCCCATAATCCCTCACCCAGGAGGAGACTAGGTTGGGGAAGCCTGCCTCACTCCATGTAAGTAAGATGAAACAAGAAAATACAGTTTGCACTTGGTATCTGCTGGGGTTTGGTTCCAGGACCCCCATAGATACCAAAATCCATGGATGCTCAAAACCCATTGTTGTTAACTGCCCTAGACTCATGGACATCTCCAAGACCCTCTGTTCTCCACTGCTCTGATTAATTCCTGCAAACCCATACCCATAACCTCCTTAATAGAGTCCATCCATCTGGCCTTCCTCTCTTTCTACTTCCCTCCACCTTTCCCAGCATTATCTTTTTGTCTTTTCCAAAGAGTCATCCTTTCTCATGATGTGTCCAAAGTATGACAGCCTCAGTTTGATCATCTTGGCTTCCAGGGAGGTTTCTGGCCCATTGTGTACAATGGTGCAATAAAATAGTGTCCCTACTATAAAATGGCAAAATCACGATTTGCTCTTTGGAATGTTTAAAATATATATTTTCAAACCATGAATGATTGAATCAGTGAATGTAGAATCCATGGATACAGAGGGCTATCTGTGTACACGTAGCTAGGACTAGGGGGGGCATTTGGCACCAGCTGCTTAGATTTGTCTGATGATGGGATTGACACGGAGAGAAGGTTACAAAAGCAATTTTACCCCTCAGAGATTGTTAATCAGAGAGAAAAGTGGTTGGCTGGATTTACATGAAAATAAATAAATAAAATTGGCATTGCACAACAAAGGCGCACACATTTGCCAGAACCCTTCATCTCACTAGCTGGTCACTTAATTTATCATTAAGTTCCTTTCCATGAGTAAACTACCTTGAGCACCAAATGTTTTGATTTTACCTTCCACAAACATGACCTCACTTGCCCATACATAAAAATCTGTTTGTGTTGCGTATTTAAATATGTACCTGATATTTGAAGATACCTTACAGTCTTTTTCCTGATTTGATGGTAAATCTGGTCACTTTTAGCCACTTTTGCTAATCAGCTGGATCTGGAGATGTGCCAAATCCATAAGTCATTCTGAAGAGACATAAGGCAATGGTGGTACTCTTATGTTAAAATGCACACAGTCCAAGCAATCTGTTCAAAATGCCTATTCTTAGGCCATGTAATACAAAATATACTTGGTATGAAATATAAATATAATGCTCTGCAGTGTTTGAATAGGTATGGTGTAGACAGTAAAGAGAACCACTGCTGGAGGAGCTATATGAAGTGGTGTAATGAGAAAGTTTGAAACGCAGGCAGAGGCAGACAACTTGGTGCTCCCCAGATATTTTTACTAAAACTCCCATTGGGTATGCTGTCTGGGACTTTGGAGACTGGTAGTTCAAAACATTGCAAGGGTACCAGGTGGTTTACACTTGAACCCCAGCTGTCATCATACTTTCCATAGCCACAGTCCCCAAATAAAGTCCAAAACTTCAGGCGGCTGTGTTGATCCATACTAGTAAACCAGCTACTCCAGGGACAGGAGTTTTGTCAAGCTAATGGTTTCTAATTGTCCCATAAGGCATTCCCAAATACTATACAATATAATAGTACAACTAACATCAGTTTATTGTTATTGAGAAAATGCACTCCACCATATGCTCCACCAGTCTCAATTAATCCTCCATCCTGCTACTTTTCAGATGCTTTTAAAATGTCCCAGTTTCTCTCTCCTCTTCCCACTTCATCCTCCTCCCATTTCATCCTTCATTTCATCCTCAGCTTACTTCAATTGATACAAAAGTTCAAAGCCCAAGAGTTATTTGCACTCAACTCAATAGTGGGGAAAAGGAACGGGTTGGGTCTTGCTCTTTCCTGACTTCTCTGGTCCTACTCCTTCATAACCTTTGCCATACTCTGATGTTGCTTGGCCATGTGTGTCGTCATTTTCATTTGTAAAAATGTTGGAGGATATGCTCCCTGCCCTGCTGCTATTGTGAGGATTTCAACTAAATGCAGAAGAAAATGAGAAGACCTGCTGGGCAGGAGCTAATGGATTGTCAACCATGGTAGCTCTGGCTTGGCTGTGTATGTGCCTTCAAGTCATCTGTTGACTTATGGCAATCCCATAAATTTCATAGGTTTTTCTTAAGCAAGTAATACTCAGAGGTGGTTTTGCCAGATTCTTCCTCTGAAACAGAACCTACAGCACTTGGTATTTGCTAACAGTCTTCCATCCAAGTACTAACCAAGGCTGATCCTGCCTAGCTTCCAAGAGCAGAGAGGGTCTGGTGCCTTTAGGGTATTTAGGCCCTGAACCTAAATATCCATGGCACTGGATATATGTTACATTGACAGGTAAAGATCAAGAAATAGGTCATACTGTTTTTGCTAAGTTCATCAGAGTCCCACCAGCATTGCCATTTCCTCCCAGTTTCTAATCAAGTTGTGAGGCATGTTCCCCCTTTGTGCACAGAAATGTGTCCTTTTTTTTACTGCATTCCCTCTAAACTATGCAATTTTTTTCCCTTCTCCAGTAGCATGTTTCCAAATATATACATTTATAATGGTGTGCCTTTTCTCCCCACAGATACCCATAGTTTTGCATGCAATTTTCTTCTTCTTCAATGAAACACATTCCAAGCCTGAGCAATACATGGATTTATGTGGGAAGATGTGTTTTACCCCTTTGCCAATTTGAAGAGGGGTGAAATGAGTATTTTCATATGGAAATGCAAACCCAATGCATTTAAGAACATAAGATCAGCCTTGCTGGACCAGACCAAAGGCCTAGCATTTAATATGTTACCCTGGATGTAGACCTGTCCTGGGAGGACAGTCCAAAACAACATGCTTACTTAAGGGAATTGTGTTTAGCTCAAATGTAGAAATATTTAGTGACTGGGTGAGTCAGTCTAGAGAACCAATCCCAATGTATACTGAGTCCAGAGGTACACAGAACTCCAGAGGTTTCCAATAGTAATGAGTTTTAATGAAAGGAGAAATCAACATATGCACATAAGCAAACAACCACACATGCGCGTGCGCACACACACACGCACACACACAAGGACTAAGGAAATCAAAGGTGTTAGGTTGGAATAGAAATGAGGCTTCACTAAAGGTGATACTGCACCTGAACAGATCTTGACTCCAATTGCTGGTGGTCCGTGAGTAGAATGGGGACTCATTCGCTCCCTTGGCAAGGGGGGGG
>CM034703.1:147246603-147258546 GCA_020142125.1 Phrynosoma platyrhinos
TAGGACTAAAATGATGTAACCCTCTGATGGTCCCACCCCATGGCACAGTAGTAATTTTTTTAAAGTGATGGCATGTAATTCAAGAGTAGGATTGTCACCATGATAACACCTCCACAGCAGTTAGAAGGGCTGGGAGATGGAGAATCTTAGCTTCCTCCTGTGCTAGGAGAAAGAGGACAGGGGGGGAATAGGGCTGGGAGGCACCAAAAAGGAGGGTTGGCATCCCTCTTGCCCCCAATAAGACCTTTGTAGTAATCACCTCCAGATGTGCTTCAGATTGCATTTGCTCAAGCCCTGGCCTGGGGTCTTTCTGCCTTTGATTCTGGGCCACCCGACCACTGACTCATACATGCCTTGTTGAGGGGGGAGGCTTTGGAGACAGCTGTGGGTGGCCCTCATTTTGGTTGGCAACCCCCAGGGGAGCCATGAAGGACACCTGGCAGAGGAAAATTGGTAGATGGGCAGAATTCTCTATGGGGGATAGGGGGGTAGGCGAGGCCTGAAATGAATTTGGAAAAAATTGCTCACCCTGAAATGGTTTCTGTGCCCTGGAAAATCAGCATTTCTAAATTGGACATGGCAGTTTTGCAAATCAGTGCTGAG
This sequence comes from Phrynosoma platyrhinos, assembly GCA_020142125.1. Lineage (NCBI taxonomy): Eukaryota > Metazoa > Chordata > Lepidosauria > Squamata > Phrynosomatidae > Phrynosoma > Phrynosoma platyrhinos. The sequence goes on from CM034703.1 coordinate 147,247,207, forward strand.
TTTTTCAAAGCTTTGAGTGAAAGTCAAGATTTTATGAAAAATGTCAGCCTTTGGAATATCTGAGTGTCACTATTAACACTTGGTAACTTTATAGTCTGGACTTAATGGCCTTTTAGATGGCATTACTTCACTGTGTTCAAATGGTCTCCAGGACACCATTCTTTTTCTTCAAGAGACTTTCTTTTTAGAGTGCAATATTCACTTAGGTAAACATGTGGTATAAGCCAAGAGGGTGTCCTTGTTCTGTTGAATTTGGGGAGTTGCAGATTTGAGGAAATGCAAATTCCACCCTGGAAAAGGGTATCTCCTTAAAAGGGGGCTCTCACCCCAGTACATTATCTACTCATGATAGAAAGATAATTTGTCCCAGATCAGAATAATTGTCCTTTCAGTGGCAACTCCTAGACCAAGATGAAAGGTGCCTCTCCCTGGATCATATGTGTGCGTACATTCCTTTAAGGACTTTATCACATGAGCCTAGAAAAGAAGAATTTTAACATCTTGGGCTGGCATATCACATGATGCTGTGTTTGTCCTGCTGCTGCCCTTGCATTCTTTTCATTACTCTAGTGCACTTTTCATTGATGGGCAAAGCCCATCAATAGGCTCTCAATCTCACTGCTATTCCATCACTGCCTTGTGTGCTATGTCTCTTCCACTGTAGTTCTGCTTCCTAGGCATTTACATGGTGGGAGTGGGTGTGATGCTGCTCTTCTTCTCCCTCCCCTCGCAGCAATTGTGGCAGCCAACACCTTCCCAAAGCTAGCTGCTCTGTGCACATTCACATAGCAACTGGCTTTGGGAAGCAGTTGGCAGCTATGATTGTTCATTCCCACCCTCTCTCCCAGAAGGTGGCATTTGACAGTACAGAAAACAAATCATGCAATCATGGATCTCCAAATTGCTATCATGGGGGAAAGTATGGTAAATGATGCTAAACTAGTAAGCTTCCATTCTTCAACTAGCACGATTGTGGCAGGACAACAAGCTGGTGTGATAAAGTCCTAAGTCATTTGTTAAACTTAGGGGGACCTTGTGAATTACGTAGGTTTTCCTTTGGGAAGGAATACTCAGAGATGGTTTTGCTAGTTCCTTCCTATGAAATAGAGCCTACAACACCTGGTATTCCTTGGCAGCCTCACATCCAAGTGCTAACCAGGGCTGACCCTGCTTAGCTTTCAAGATCAGACAGGACCTGGTGCTTTCAGCCTATTTAGGCCTCCTACCCTGGTTCATAAACCATCCTTAATTTTAGCCCACTATTACTATCAACACACCCAAGCAGACATCGCAATAGATTGGAGCTGGAATCTTCTGGACTGTAGAAAGTGGCAAATGGTCTGACATTGGGCTGTCACCCTTTCCCAAGTAAGAGTATCTCTGACTCCTCTACATTTTAAAAGTAAATCTTTCTGTGGGAAAATGTGGGTGTTCAGTTTTAATTCTGAATGAGAGACAATGCCAGTTATCCTCATGAGATGTGAAATGAATGCTTTAAAAAAACTTTTAAGGTCAAGGTTTGTATTTCTGGCTCCCTTTCTCCCTGCATCTCCTCAAGTTGCTTTGAAATAAAAGAGAAGCCTTCTCTAAAATATTCCCAGCATGTATGGTTATGTAAGATGAGTTTAATATGAATTCCTCAGTGTGCTTTTGAATTTCCATATGTGTTTTTATTATTATTATTTGGGGGATGGATTTCAAATGCACATTTGTATTTGCAATAATAATAATAATAATAATAAAATTTATTTGTACCCCGCCCATTGGTAATCCAATCTGGGCGGCTTTACAGTTAAAAGATGCAAATTACAAAAATATACAATGTAAACACCCCCCTCCCCCCCTTAAAACTGGATTAAATTAAGACAATGTAAAACAATAATTCAAACTGAATCTATTAAAATATATAGCCATCCTGCCCAAGACTCCGTGAGCCTGGCTTGACGATCCTCCCATCACATGATGGGGCCACGTAAGGATCGTCTCATGGAGGATTGTTAATCAAGGGCGGGAGGATCAATTCAATATATCTAGTCTGGAAAGGCCTGCCGGAAGAGATCCGTCTTGAGAGCCTTTTTAAAGCTGTCTAAAGATGTTAAAAGACGGATCTCGTCCGGCAGGCCGTTCCAGAGCTTAGGCACAATGACAGAGAACGCCCCCTGAGAGGTAGTTACAAGCCTCGATTTCTGTGGCTGAAGCAAGTTCCTCCCGGAGGATCGAAAAGCGCGGGGAGGATTGTACGGGAGCAGGCGGTCCCTGAGATATCTTGGACCCAAACCATTTAGGGCCTTAAAGGTGATAACCAACACCTTGTACCTGGCTCGGAAGCTAATAGGCAGCCAGTGGAGGGACTTCAAAACTGGAGTTATATGATCCCTCCGAGATGTACCTGACTGCCATGTTCTGTACTAGCTGTAATTTCTGAACCAGGGACGAGGGAAGCCCCATGTAGAGCGCATTGCAGAAGTCAAGGCGTGAGGTTACCAACACGTGCACCACAGTCTCGAGGTCCCTTACTTCCAGAAACGGGCGCAGCTGGCGTATCAGCCGAAGCTGATAGCAGGCGCTCCTGACCGTTTGCAACACTTTTTAAAAAAGCCTTCCTCCCTTCCTCCCTCTGGTGTCTCTCTTGGTTATAAAATGTATCTGCTACTAGACTACATCTGATGTGTTTGTATGTGCCTTTAAGTCACCTGTAGACTTATGGCAAATTTGGGAGATATGTAGTTAAACCTGATTTTTTAAGATTATATATATATAAAGAAAACTTCTGCTCTGTCAAGGATGGCAGCTCCTACCACTCAGGGAAATGGGAAACATGAAAAAAGAGCTCAGTTCTGCTGGGCAAAACTGTGAGAAAAAAGGTTCACAGAGAATAAGGAACAGATTGTCCCATCTAACTCTACCCTCCTGGATCTTGGGATTATGTTTTGGTCTGTTAACGCCTCATACCCCCAACCAGCATGGTTAGTGAGGAATTTGGGCAGCTGAAGTAAAAAAGAAAGTAACCTCCCCAGACTCTGTCTTCAACCTGTCTCCCCTTCTTTCTTTGTCAACTGTCATCTGAAAAACTTCCTCAGAGTAAGTAAGCTCAAGTCTATGAAAGCTTATCCTACCAACTTCTTTCTTCCACTTGATCTCAAAGGTGCTACAAGATCTCTTTGCATATTAATAATACAGTGGTCCCTTGTTATCTGCTGTGGTTTGGTTTCAGGATCCCCCATGGATACCAAAATCTGTGGATGCTCAAGTCCCATTAAATACAATGGCATAGCAAAATGATGTCCCTTATATAAAATGGCAAAATGAAGGTTTGCATTTTGGAATTTAACATTTTAAAAATATTTTCAAATGTTTGAATTTGTGGTTTTAAAAAATTTGTGGATAGGGAAAACTGTATGTAATATAACAAATAATTTACTTCCACCTCTCCTGTTTGTGATAAGTAGACCTGAGACAATATAAATGGAGTTTCAAGGAGATTGGGATTGAGGAGAGTGACAACAAAGCATGTGCATGTACCCACAGAGACAGCTTTGCTACCGCAACAACTACTACTACCTGCTCAGCCAGGTAGAACACAACCCATTCTACCTGGCCGAGCAGCTGAGGTTGATGGGATTAGGGCCCAGGGTGAGGCAGTGTACCTGCAGGCCATGGAGAACAGGGTGCACCCTTTGAGCTGCCTGCAGGTGATTGCAAGAAGGTGAGTGGGGTGTTGCCACCCAGTTATATAATACACAATTTGTTGCGGGTGCGGGGAAGAGCAGGAAAAATCCTGGGGGTCTTTGGATATAGATATGGCTGAAGCACCCAAGAATATAGCAAAGTGAAGGCTATGCAATTCAGAAAATACTTTTTTTCTTTCTTTTTTTGCAAAACTTCTAGCATCTCTCCTTCCCCCAGCTCTTATTTCTGGCTAGCTTAGCAAGCGGCACTGTTTTTACAGCTGCAAGCCTCACATGCCTTGGAAATGGCATTACCTCAGTCCTCCCTCTCCCTACCCCTGGCCCCAGTAAGCCAGCAGCAGCAGGGTATCAGTTGCTTGGCAAGGCTATTCCGAGACCAAAACTTTCTGCTTGACAGGAATAAAGTCAAAGGAGAGCAACAGAAGGATGGTTCAAGTGGAGCACCTGAGCAAACTGGCTTTCTATAAGTAATTCATGTCTTTTTGGCTCTCTTTGTCTGCTTTGCTTCATCTGTTCTTGCTCTGAGTGCTTGGAGGTAAGTGTGTGTGCATGGATTTGTGTACACGCATGTCCCTTTAAGTCACCTGTTGACTTATGGTAACCCCATCGATTTCATATAGGTTTTCTGAGGCAAGGAACACAAAAAGGTGGTTTGCCATTGCCTTCCTCTGAATGTAGCTATTCCCTGCTGGACTCCCATCCAAGTACTAAGCTCTCTAGAAATGCCAAGGCACTTGAAATTACAGGTTGAGTCTCCCTTATCCAGAATTCCAAAATCTAAAATATTCCAAAATCCAAAACTTTTTTCAGGGGTTGCTAAGATAGGAACACTTTTGCTTTCTGATGGTTCAGTGTACACAAATTTTGTTTCATGCACAAAAGTATTTAAAATATGGTATAAAATTACCTTCAGGCAATGTACAGTTGCCCCTCTGTTCTCACGGACTTGAGATCCGCATCCCTTACCTATCTGTGGGCAGTGAACGGAGGGGAACAAAATGGGGCATGCACGCCTCCATTCAAGCCTATGGGGCTTGAATATATGCAATTTTCCGTTCTTGCAAGGGGGTCCAGAATGGATCCCCTGTGATAACGGAAGGTTGACTGTATATAAAGTGTAAGTGAAACATAAATAAATTTTGTGTTTAGACTTCGGTCTCATCTCCAAGATGTCTTATTATGTTTGTTGCTGTTTGTCTTCAGGTCATTTTCAACTTATGCTGACCCTAAGGCGAACCTACCACAAGTTTTCTTGGCAAGTTTCTTCAGGGGGTATTTGCCATTGCCATCCTCTGAGGCTGAGAGAGTGTGACTTGCCCAGGATCACCCACTGGGTTTCATTGCTGAGTAAGGATTCAAACCCTGTTCTCCAGAGCCGTAGTCCAACACTCTAACCACTGCACCATGCTGGCTCCACATCTTAGTATATACAAATACAGTTAGTCCAAAATCCCCCCCCCACCAAAAAAATCCAAGATCCTAAATACATTTCAGATAAGGGAGACTCAACCTGCAATTTTTGTCCACAGCAATGAAAGTATAAACTGCATAACATTGTGGTGGTTATTTAATGAGAAATGATTCTATCCATTACACACTGTCTCTGAAATTTTTCATGTCACTTTTTATTATTCCTCTCTATAGTAACCTCCAGCAGTGGATGAGGAATATCACATGGTTTGGTTGCTGCCTGGGAAGTCATGCATTGTTGCAGATGCTAAATTGATGACAAGATGGACTGCAAGGTAATTGTTTCTCCCACAGGCAAGTAGGTTCTGTCATTTGGATAGTTTGGAAACTTTTGTTAAACTACTATAATGTAAGTATTTAGTGGCTTTTGAAAAAAGTGAAACTATAGTGCTGCTTTCAGAAGCTGTAACTATATTTGAGCCAGGGTGGTGTAGTGGTTTGAGTCTTGGACTGTGACTCTGGAGACTAGAGTTCAATTCCCAGCTCAGCCATGAAACCCATTGGATGACCTTGGGCAAGTCACATGCTCTCAGCCTTAGATGACGGCAATGGCAAACCTCCTCTGAACAAATCTTGCCAAGAAAACTCCACGATAAGTTTGCCTTAGGATAGCCATAAGTTGAAAATGACTTGAAGGCACACAACAACAACAAAGCTCCACAGAACATAAGGAAAACTTCTCTTGAGAAAATATGCACAGGATCATGCTGAGCACAGGAGTCAGTATGCATGGCAAAAGCACAATCCCCTTTGCTTAAAAGGTTGGGGAGGCACTCTCTGTTCATAATATTGCTACAGGGATTTGTGAAGCATAAAATTAACTGCATTAAATACCATACACTTTACTGGGCTCTGTGTGTGTTTAAAGATTGCCTTGAAGGGTGGTGGACTCTCTATCTTTGGAGGTCATAAATTAAGGTTGAATGGACATCTTTCAGGCATGCGTTTGTTATATATTACTGGATGGCAGAGGGCTGGACTAGATGATTCTAACTCTGTATATGAGATCAGCCTTACAAACCTTGCTGAGAAGCTTCCCTCCTCCCTTCGCTGAAATTTGAAAATGTAACAAGCTGAGTAATAACAAGAGCGCTGGGGGAAAGCATATGCAAAGTTCCCGTTGAACCCCATTGACTAATCCCTGCCAGCATCCGCACTTCTGGGATTGAGGGACAGGGCTTTTCTTCCAGGAAGGCTCGACTGCCATCATTTATCTCTTCTGGGGAGAATTTAAGCCACTGTCCTGGCATATAGTCAGGATTTGTACAGAACTTTGGCAGTTTGGCTCATGTCCACAAACAACTTACTCAAAGAAGAAATTTTTAAGGTGAGATTTCAGGAAGTGGGAAAGGAACCTGGTCTGCTGGTTTGAAAGGGAGAAGCTGTCCCACAGTCTAAGCAAACTTCATGCAAACAGGAATGGCATCAAGGCCATTTTCTCTATCTGTTGCCTTTCAATGTCAGTAAAGTAAAATCCAAACCAGATAGTTTCTCCCTAGTCTGTATAAAATTAGATTTCTAGCCATGGGGTTGGCTAGGATAACTGGAGATGGGGAGAACTGGGGAGGGGACTTAGAAAAGGTTAACTTCCTAATTAATCCATATTTCCCAGCCAAAAGCAAGCAATACAAGAGAGGGATGCCAATGACAACGTCTTGAAACATTCATCAGCTCCGAGAGACTTTGCCACCCGCCAAAGGCCCAAAATGGAACATGGAAAAAATGTCTAGGCCATCTGCCCCACTTGGACAAATGGCCCATGGGGCCATAAGTGCTTCCAATGCTGATTCTTTCTTCTGCACCGAGTGCCAAAGAAGGTGAGGAAAAGGCACACAGCTTCTCCTGGCGCCAATAGTATACCCTACAAGTGTCCTGATTTTGCAGGGACAGTCCTGATTAATCCTCTACTGACCCACTTTTTCAGCTGCTTTCAAAATATCCTAGTTTCTCACTCCTTTCTGTCTTAATTTTCAGTTTATGCCCATTGCTGCAAACTGACTTCAACATACAAGTAGTTTGCATTCAGTTAACTCAGGGGACAACACTCTGATGTTGCTTGGCCACGCATGTCCAAGTTTTGATTTATGAATGATAGGTTTACCTTAGGGTCGCCATAAGTTGGAAACAACAACAAAACAAGGCACACAGCCTGAGATAATTTGCTGCCTGAGTGATATACTGAACAACAATTCCAGCACCACACTTCTACATACAGAAGCCAACCAAGCCAATAGTAGAGTCTTATTTCAACACTGGCAATGAGAGGGCATCCTTCACTACAACTGAGAACAGCAAGTAAATTTCAAGGGGGTGGCACAGGGCAAACAAAGCTACACAACAATTAAATCCTTCAGTGATTGGTGCCTGTGTCTAGTTCACTTTCCCAATAGTCATCTTCTGCCTGATGGGTAAGCCAAGCCTTACAAGGATATTGAAGAAGATGCTGAGAACAAATGGATAATTGCCCGGATAAGTATAGCTGGAAGGAATTAAAGACGGACAGGGAAGTTTATTTTTCAAAATAATTAGTCACAGTTATAATTCCAGCTCTACCATAATATTTAGTAGCTATCATAGTTATTTGTTTATCAAAATATTTATTTCATTCTTTCTTTTGAATGAAATTGAGCTTAGAGACCCACATGGGTTTAATTGGGTGAAAGTATTTGAGGAAGCAAAGAGATTAAGGTTAGGTAAGAAGATAACTGTGTCAGGGAAATCTAAATGTAAATTTGTAAATTGAGTAGTATATATATATGTTGTTTATGTATGCTGTATGTTTATGTTTGTTATATATGTTGTTTATGTATGTTGTATGTTTTTTATTTATGTTTCTGTTTTTAATAAATAAAATCTGGAAAAAAATATTTATTTCCTGCCCTATATCCAAGGATCATAGGGATTTGTGACTTGCCCAAGGTCACCTAGTAGGTTTCACTACTAAGCTGGGAACTGGACCCTCCAGAGTTGCAGTCCAGCACTCAGACCATTATACAATAAAGGTACACAGAGTTGCTGTTTTAAATGCTCCTAACAGAAGTGGAATATGTGGCCTTCCAGATGTTGTTTGACTACAGTTCTCATCTTCCCTCACCTTTGGTTGTCCTGGCTGAAGCTGATGGGACTACAGTCAATAACCACTGGAGAGCCATGTATTTTTCACCTTCATTTATAGCAAACAGATTACTCAGTATGTAGAATCAGTGAGTTAATCATAAATAATTAACTCTGTCAGAACAGAACAGAACAAAGAGTGGCTCCCAATAGGCAAAAGAGTCAGGCAAGGCTGCATCCTATTACCCTATTTGTTCAACCTATATGCTGAAAACAGACTTAAGGCCTTTACAGACTGCCAGAAATAATGCAGTTTGAGGCCACTTCAACTTTATTGGCTCAGTGCTAAGAATCATGGGAATTGTATTTTTTTTTCTGGGACATTGAACCTTCTCTGTCAGAGAGCTCTGGTGCCACAATAAACTACAGTTCCCATTATTCCTTAGCACTGAGCCAGGCAGTTAAAGTGGCCTCAAGTTGCATTATTTCTGGCAGTCTGTAAAGGCACTTAGAAATCAGAAGGAGGAGGAGTGAAGATAGGAGAAAGAAACATCAACAACCTAAAATATGCAAATGACACCATAATATTGGCGGAAAACAGCACAGGCTTGGAACAGTTAATAAAGAAGGTTAAAGATGAAAGTGCAAAGGCAGGTCTGATGTTGAACATAAAGAAAACAAAAATAACAACAACAACAAAAAACAAATTCAATCTAGACAATGAGGAAATTAAGAATTCCCATTCCCAGGATTGACCAGAATGATGACCGCAGTCAAGAAATAAGAAGACTAGGAATGGGAAGGGCAGCTACAAAAGAACTAGAAAAGATCTTGAAGAGTAAAGACATACAACTCAGCACTAAAGTCAGAATCATTCAGGCCATTTTATTCCCCATTACCATGTATGGATGTGAGAGCTGGACAGTGAAGGAAGCAGACAGAAAGAAAATCAACTCATTTGAGATGTGGTGCTGGAGAAGAGTACTTAGGATACCATAGACGGCCAAGAACACAAACAAATGGGTCCTTGAACAAACCAGAGCTCTCTTTGGAAGCCAAGATGATCAAGTTGAGACTATCGTACTTTGGCCACACCATAAGAAGGCCTGGATCACTAGAAAAAACAATAATGCTAGGAAAGGTAGAGGGTACAAGAAAGAGAGGAAGAACACAGCCCAGATGGATAGACTAAATCAGAAGTGGGGGGTTTACAGACATGGGCCTGCAGGACCTGAGCAGAGCAGTGGCAGAAAGGGATACTTGGAGATGTCTCATCCACAGGGTTGCCATGAGTCGGAATCAACTCAAAGGCAGCTAACAATAACTATAGCTACTGTCTTCTATTGAGTGGTGTCACTAGGGATGGTGTCATCTGGTGCAGTAACTCAAGGTGTCACACACACACCATTGAACTCATCCCGTACCACAGGGGTAGGCAACCTTTCCCCTTTAAGGGCCGAGGGACTTCAGCTCCCAGAAGCCTCAGCCATGTTGGCCAATAGTCCCATGTTGGCCAATAGTCCCATGTTGGCCAATAGCTCCTGGGATTCTGGGAGCTGAAGTCCCTCAGCCCTTAAAGGGGAAAGGTTGCCTACCCCTGCCGTACCACATCATACAGAATTCTTAGTAATGGTGTTTTGTTTTGTTTTTGCACCAATGTTATTCATAAATCGTAATATCTGTGTATCACTGGATGTAACAGTAATAGCTGTAGCATAAACAACTACCGGTAGCAAAATTAAAAGTATACATTTAAATTACAATATCATATGTACAGCCTAAATGTATTCACATGTACATAGTTTCATGTGGTTAAAGTTTGAATTGGATAAGATATGATGTTTTTAAAGAAAATTTTAAAAGAACAAAATATATATATACTTTTTAAAAAATTAAAATTTAAAAAACATGGGACTCTCCTTTCTCCTCCCACTGAATCTCACCCCACTCACACCATTGCCCCAGCATTTAAAGGGATGCAGGCAAATGCCACAGCCTTTTTCTGACCAAAGGCAGATGTTTGGGTTGGGTAGCAGTGGTGTCACCTTCCCATAGGATGTCACCTGGTGCAGTCCACACACCTCAAGCGATGCCCCTGCTGCTACTTGCACACCTCTTCCATATTGTATAAACAATACCAAAATATTGACTAAGGGATAGGGAACCTATTCCCTTCCAGGTGTTTTATACTACAGTTCCCATCAACCTCACCCAGCGTGGTTAGCAGGGATTGTGAGGACTGCAGTCCGGATCATAGAATCATAGTTGGAAGGGGGGGGGGGGTACCAGATGCTCAGCCATTCATATCTTTCAAGACCAGACTGCATGCTAACGACAGTCACATGCATCTTTCTCTAGACTTTAAAAAAAAGGAAGAAAAACTAAAGAAACCCCATCTTCAGAAGGCAGCTAACTAGAGTGGATGGTCTGCAGATGGGAGAGGAGGTGCTCTTTGCCTCCCTGTTGTTTTCCATTCAAATTATATCTTGTTTCCATTCAGATTATGCCCTGCTCTCAGTCAGGTTTTCTGTCCATTGAAGAAAGGCTACATGGGGACAGCAGCTGTGTTCCTTGCAATTTTTAGTTTTGCCCTGTGGCAGAAAATAAAAAATGGCATCTCTTATTGTGAGGGGAACACCTGAATAGCACATAAACAGCCCTAGCTAGTGGATTAAGGAAGCTAACTTTTTTTCCCCTGTGTCATGGATTGTGTGCCTAATGCAGGGATGGGCAGTCTTTTTGCTGCATGTGGCACAGGGACCACACAGAGTTGGCACTGGGTGATGCTTTTAATGAAAGTCAGTGTATACAGGGCCTAGATCTCCTCCTCTCTCCGCATCTGGAATCAGTGCAGTATCACTTTCTGCAATCCCTACAGTTGCTATCCGCTATCACCCTTCAAGAAAAACCCAGGATAGGGTCACCTTAGGGTTGCCATAAGTTTGGAACGACTTTAAAACACACAAAAAAACAACAAGCCACTCAAAGCATTTAGGATATTATGGGATGCAATTTTGAATACATCCATAAAATTATTCTCAGTAGGTTTCCACAGCCTCTACCCTGTGGCAATGGCACTGCCAACAGTGATTCCCACCTTAAAGGATCTTAGCAATAGGCTTAGGAG
>CM034703.1:147258646-147270828 GCA_020142125.1 Phrynosoma platyrhinos
TTGGACTGTTCTCAGATACTAAATATTCCAAAGGCATAGACTTGCATAACATCCTGAGCTGTCTTTCCTGATAAGGAACAGAGGCATTCCGCATGCCATGTTAGGTAATCTTTTTTTGTGACTCCAGCTGCTATGAATTGAGAAGAGATGTTCCATTCGACTTTTGGCTTTCAAATTTGCTCTTTTTTAAATTCACATAACTTTTCATTTGAAGCAGCAAGGGTTGGACATGGGAGCCTCTAATAGGCACATTATTTGCTCTTTTTTCACTGGGTGGTAAAGCCTTTCATGTTCATATCAGCAGGGCTTGTCTGTGGTGGCCCCCTGAAAGAACTTACCTGTGAATTGTGATTAGAGCCAGCCCTATTGTTAGCCAAAGAGAGTAGCTGCTGCCTTTACCAGAAGATCCTATGGAGCATGACAAGCTGTTGGAGGACAAGAGTTGTGGGTGTGGGTGTCACTTATTATGTTCAGAACCTCCTTAGCTTGCTGTTCCAAGAGGCAGGGAAGACCCTGTCTCACTACTAAAGTAAAATTCAGCTGTGCTCAGATTTTATCTATGGAGGCAGCAAGACTTCTGGCAACTGAAAGACAAACCTATCCTGGGGTTTCCTTGGCAAGGTTTGTTCAGAGGAGGTTTGCCATTGCCTTCCCCTGAGGCTGAGAGTGTGTGACTTAACAACAACAACAACAACAACAACAATAATAATAATAATTTATATACCACTCTTTGGTGATCCAATCAGGGCGGTTAACAACATTAAAAATAATACAAAAACAATATACTCTCCAAGACTTGTCCAAGTTCACCTAGTGGTTTTCATGGCAGAGTGGGGAATCAAATCCAGGTCTCCAGAGTGGTAGCCAACACTCTCACCACTTGGCAAGCTTCTCCAGAGGAGGGTTTCCATTACCACTTGGGACTGAGAGAGTGTGACCTGCCCAAGTTAATCCAGTGCCTTGGAGTCATTTCTAACTTATGGCGACCCCTATCATGCGGGTTTTCTTGGCAAGTTTCTTCAGAGGAGAGTTGCCATGCTTATCCTCTGAGGCTGAGAGTGTATGACTTGCTCAAGGTCATGGTGTGTTGTTGTGGGGTTTTTTGTTGTTGTTGTTTTTTACTCCGGCCCTCCAATGGTCTGAGGGACAGTGAACCAGCTCAAAAAGTTTGAGGATCCCGATCTAGACACCATACATCTATTAATGCAGCCTAAAATCACATTGGCTTTTTAGCTGCCACATCACAGTGTTGACTCATGTTTAACTTGTGGTCCACTAGGACTTCTACATCCCTTTCACATGTAGTCTTGTTAAGCCCATCCTATATCTATGCATTTCATTTTTTTTCTGCCTAAGTGTAGTACCTTACTCTTCTTGTTGAAATTCATGTTGTTAGTTTTTGCCCAGCTTTCTAATGTATTAAGCTCATTTTGAATTTTCATCCTGTCCTCTGGGGTATTAGCTCCTCCTCCTAATTTGGTGTCATCTGCAAATTTAAGAAACATGTCCCCTATTCTTTCATCCAAGTCATTGATAAAAATGTTGAATAGCTCTGGGCCCAGGACAGAGCCCTGTGGCACCCCACTGGTCACTTCTCTCCAGGATGAAGAAGAAGGAGCCATTGCTGAGCAACCTTTGGGTTTGGCCAGTCAACCAATTACAAATCCACCTAACAGCTGCATTGTCTAGCCCACATTTTACTATCTTGTTTGCCAGAATATCATGGGAGACCTTGTCAAAGGCCTTACTGAAATCAAAATATGCTACAGCCACAGGATGGTAATTTTATCAAAATATAGATAAGATTGGAATGGCATAACTTATTTTTGAGACACCCTTACTGACTTTTTGGCAGTTATGGCATTCCCTTCAAAATGTTCAGACTCTGTTTCATGATTTGCTCTAGAATCTTTCCTGGTATTGATTTCAGGCTAATCAGGCAGAAATTGTTTCACTCCTCTTCCCCCCCCCCCCCTTTTTGATGATGGGAACAATAGGCCTAAGCAGACTGCCAGAAATAGTGCACATTAAATTGAGGCACTGCCCTGGCTCAATGCTAGGGAATCATGGGAACTGTATTTTTTTCTGGGACATTGAGCCTTCTCTGTCAGAGAGCTCTGGTGCCACAATAAATTACAGTTCCCATGATTCCCTAGCACTGAGCCAGGGCAGTGCCTCAATTTAATGTGCACTATTTCTGGCAGTCTGCTTAGGCCCAATGAATCTTTTGGGACTACCCTTGGGCCAGCCTTGACTGTGACCTATGATCAGGACTGTCTCCCACTACATTTCTGCTACACTTAGGACTTTATCACCTATGGGCTTTAAACCACAATTTTAGCATGAGATTAGTGTTGAGAGCCAGCATGGTGTAGTGGTTTGAGCATTGGACTAGGACTCCAAGACCTGGGTTCGAATCCCAGTTCAGCCATGGATACTCACTGAGTGACCTTGGGCAAGTCATACACTCTCAGCCTGAAAGAGACAAAAACAAACCCCTTCTGAAGAAACTTGCCAAGGAAACCACATGATAGGGTCACCATATGTTGGAAACAACTTGAAGGCACACAGCAACAACCAACAAAGTGTCTAGCAATACCTATCGCATGATGTCACCTCCTTATTTCTATGGCTCTGAAACGTTGTGCACATATGTTCACTGTTGGGCAAATGTGTCACTAAGCAGCCAATCATGCTGCCATCACATTACTCCACAGATGTGGTGAGTAACAGTCGACTCTACAGCAGTCCCGATATTGGGCAGTCATGTGGTGCCAGTTCCCTAAGCAGCTTGATTTATTCTTTCTTTCCTACTCTTCTTCTTCTTCTTCTTCCTAAATTGCATTCCCACAACTCCACAATTGTGTTACAAATAAAAATAAAAATAAAAAACCCAAGAGACATGCTGGATGGGGTATAGGGCAAAAAAGCAGGGTTAAAGGGCAACACAGAAAAGAGAGAGAGAGAGCGGAACGATCAATGACACAAAAAGCCCCAGTTTTGCTACCGAAGAGATACGTGACAATAAAAGCTCCAAAACCAGTATGTTTTCCATTCACTTTAAATAACATGATTGCAGCAAGACAGAGGCGAGACTGAGGCTCATATGATGTCCTTAGAGTATCTGACTTTTATTGTCTGAAGACCAAACTAAAACTGATTGCCAGTAGGGTAAGTGGTCCAACATCATTACAACAGTATTGCAATATGAAACTTACTGGGTGACTCTGGGCAGGTCACGCACTCTCAGCCTCAGAGGATGGCAATTGCAAACCCTTTCTGAGAAACTTGCCAAGAAAACCTGTGATAGGTTTGCCTTAGGGTTATCATAAGTTGGAAATGACTTGAAGGTACACAACAACAACAACAACAACATAGGAAGGACAATTATCTTTTCCATTGTGTCCCAATTAAAACACACCCACCAATTATTCCAATTTGACAAAAACAGTCCAAATTAATATTCTATCCTCCCATTTTTGAGCTGCTTTTAAAGTGTCTCATTTTCTCTCTCTTCCTCCCACTTTCCTCATGTTCTCAGCTTACTTCCATTGCTGCAAACCGAGTTCAAAATGCAAAAGCAATTTACACTCAACTCAGTGGGGGGAGAGGAGAGAAGGAGGTCAAATGTCCCTCTTCCCAGTGGACTCAGGCAAAAGCAAACTACTGCAGCCTCTCTTAGCTTATCTGTACTTCATTCATAACCTTTGCCATCCTGACCACTTTTGATGTTGCTAGGTCACAGATGTCCCAGTTTTCATGTGCAAAATGTTGAAAGGTATGTTAACATCACTTTCCCTAAAATACTATTCACAAGTCTGGAGCAGAGGGCTGGATCTCTCTTTCATCCTAATGATGGATTCTTCCATGGAGCTAATGGCACCTTAGGAGAGGAACAGTTTTGGTTAGGAATGCAACAAGGATGGGTAAAGAAGCTTGGCCCTCTGTGTGCTCTGATGGCAATCTTGTTCCCCCAGCCTGTGGCAATTACTTATCTTTTTTCAAATGCCATGCACTGAAGTTGTTTACACACAATTAATATTATAATGTAGTCTGGCTCTGAGCCAGATATCTCATTTTGCACCTTTGTGCGAAATTCCTTTTCTTGAAGAAAAAAAAAAAAGGAAAAGAGAAAGTTGACTTTTTGACCTGTTCTTACAACATCCCTACATAGTTATGAGATACTTTAAACACTTATTACAATCAAAAATATCCCCAATGTCATTTAATCTTGATTATATTGAACAAGAACTCTTTTACCTTTTCAGGAATCTTCTCTGTTGTTTGAATCTGAGATGACACTCTTAGTAGTTGGAAAAACAATAGGATTGTTTCTACACTAACTGGGAGCTAATTTCAATCTTGTGTGACCGCCTTTCTTTCTAAAAAATCCTCTGTTACCTCAAGGTCTGGCCATCCTCCACACACCCCTCTATGATATCAATTTTAAATTAAAGGAATGTTTTAGGCATGTAGCTGAGAGGGCACCCAGTGCAAGAAACTAGCTATGATATAAGGAGATCTGACTGGCTCAGCAGAGAGAAAGCTAAAAGCACATAGCCAGGTTAGATCAATTAAGATCAGAATTTACATAATCCATCAGTAATAGGTGATGGTGGGTGATAGACCTGTGGCTTGCACATGAACAGAAATCCAAGAATACTTCCCTCTGGAAACGAAACCTCATTGTCCAGGGACATTTGCAGTGACTGGTCAGTCATTTACAGACTTCCAGTTCCATTCTCTCCTCCTGGCAAATTCATTTTAATTCCAAAATCTACACCAGGATACATTCTGCCCTATAAATATGCATACCAAGGCACCTTCAAATTGCTCTTGTTTAGAGGTCCGACAGACACTCTCTGTCTGTACCTCACCTGACTCTTCAGCAACTGCTGGCCACCTCAGATCCCTTTGATCTACAAATAAAACTACATCTGGACCTTGAGATCTGGAGTTCAGTTTCTTGGAGATGATATACACAGAATTGATCCCTGCTTTTAGTTGTCCAAAGCCCTCTCTGCAGCTTTACTTGAGCTATTAAAATTTTCCTATTAAATTTTGGTTGTGGGTGCCCCCTGGGACTCTGGCATTTTGGATAACACCTCTTTGATCTACCAGTGTGTGAAGATTACAGAGTATGGTTGGCCCTTTTTGTTGTTGTCAACTGCGCTTGAGTCAATCTCGACTCATGGCAGCCCTATGGATGAGACATCTCCAAGACCCCCTGTCCTCCACTGCTCTGCTTAATTCCTGCAACCCCTTCATACCCAAAGTGACCTCCTTCATAGAGTCCATCCATTTGGCATGTGGCCTTCCTCTCTTCCTACTCCCCTCCACCTTCCCTAGCATTATTGTTTTTCTCCAAATAGTCCTCCCTTCTAATGATGTATCCAAAGTACAACAGTCTCAGTTTGGTCGTTTTGGCTTCCAGGGAGGTTTCCAGCTTGATCTGCTCTAGGACCCATTTGTCCTTTTGGTCCTACCAATCAAGCAAATTGAAGCAGCCACCTCATGTGACCGATTTGGGGGTGTCATGAAAGGGCAAAGAATTGTTATTTATTTCATTTGTTGTTATTGTATTTTTACTGAGGGGGTAAGGAGAGGCACTTGAAGGATTTTCTGCCTCATTGCCCCAACTAACTTATCTGGCTTTTTTGGTACTCTGCACATTGATTTAGGTGGATGTGGGGCACCATTTTTTCCTGTGCCTCCGGCAAAAAGATATTATGAGCTATTCCTGTTATAAAAGTAGAGGGTACGAGATCTCTTCACAGTAAAGTCCTAACTAGTCTGTGCTAAATCATCCTGAGAGAACACTCTTTGCTTCAGAACAGAGGAATGGCCTGGGAGGATCAGATCAAGGTTCACCTCAGGCCGAATTCTTCGCAAGGATAAGACACGGTGAGATGAAGGCGGTTCACCCAAAATGGGTCACGTCAGCACTCGACAGCTGCAGCAGGATTGCCATTTTGCCCAACCCCCTTTTCTTTTTTTAATTTTATATATTTTTGTTAACAATTATGTCATAAAAATAGCCCTAACAGATATACAAAAGCAGCAAAGAACAACAAATGAACAAACAAGAACAAGAGGAGGAGAAACCAAACCTTAAAAAACATTTCTACTTTTGGATACATTTGTCCAGCCTTTATATTTCACACTTTTAATTCTTTTGAACTATTAATGTACACTTATTTTATTCCCTTAAATCCTTATTAAATATTTCAACAACTTTGTAGCTTGTTGTAGGTCCCTAATTCAACTTTAAACAATCTAGCATTGTTTGCGACTCTGACCTATATCTATCCATTGGTCCATTTCTAATCAAATTTATCAATTTCCAGATAGTCACACATTTTTCACCAACAATCAGAAGTATCCAGGATTTTTCCCTCTTTCCATGTTCTTGCATATACTGTTCTGACTGCCATTACCATATAAAAAAGTATTATACTGTCTTCCATGCCAGCATTCTCTGAAGATGCCAGCCACAGCTGCTGGCAAAATATCAGGGATAAACTCTTCTAGAACATGGCCTCATAGCCCAAAAAACCCCACAAAAAAACTATTATACTGTTTATATGTTTTTCTAAATCATCAAGTATTATACCCAGGAAGTAGAGTTTAGGGTCTCTTCTAAAATGAATTACTAATTTCAGCATCCCAGAATCTCACAGGACCATCCTCTTCCTCTCCCCTTTGGGGCTTGTTGGCCAGCAAGTGAACTAGTCACTGGCTCAGCTTCTCTTTCATGGTGAAAGGAGAAGCAGAAAGGGCAGGTGCTGGCACAAGCCTCTCCCTGCTGCACCGACACTCTTTGCCCTAAAGGCCAAATGGGCTGGAAGCCCAGACAGGGAGGAAAGAAGACGCAATAGCAGCAGCAACATGTGCCAGTGAGCCTAATAGGAGCAGACAAGGCCTTGGCTGGACATGCCAGGGACCATGGCACGTGGCAGGAAAGGAAGGTGGGCACTGGAGGAAGTGGGAAGGGAAGGGAAAAAGAATAAAGAAAAAGAAGAAAAAGAAGAAGCTTGTTCCATCAGCAATAGATCCTGGAGGGGAGGATCCATCATAAACCCTAGCTAGCTATCCAGGTGTATGACTCCATCTAGTCACCCATGATTTTCTGTTTTCTCCATCCATTTAGTCACCCATGATTTTCTTTACTTTCTTTACTCCATGCATCTGTGGAAGAAGACTTAAGTCTACAAAAGCTTGTGTGTTGTTGTTGTTGTTAACCACCTTTGAGTTGATAACAACAACAACATTTATTTATAATGCCCTTTCCCCTAAAGGGCAATACATCAGAACATCTACAATCAAAAACAAATGATAAAATAATACATTATAAAATGCTAAAATACAGTTTGTCCTCCACATTTGCAGCTTTGACTTTTGTGGATTTGATTATTCACAGATTTGATAAATATGTCCTCTCTAGGAATCTCTAGGTCCTCCAACATGACTCTGACCAGGGGTAGGCAACCTTTCCCCTTTAAGGGCTGAGGGACTTCAGCTCCCAGAAGCCTCAGCCATGTTGGCCAATAGTCCCATGTTGGCCAATAGCTCCTGGGATTCTGGGAGCTGAAGTCCCTCGGCCCTTAAAGGGGAAAGGTTGCCTACCCCTGATCTAGAGATTCCTTAAGAGAACACTTCTCTAGGCATTTGTTCTTGACAATAGAATTGCTTTGGAGGACCTACAGATCTCTAGAGATGTGTTCTCTCAGGTAAAAAAAAAAAGTGGTTTTTTTTATTTGCAGTTTTTCCACTTTCACAGGGGTTCTGTTCCCCTAACCCCAACAAATGTGGAGGGTATACTATACTAAAATAATATATTCTAAAAACAAACAAAAAAAGTCTTCATCAGTTGCTACCCATCTCAGCCACCTTAGGCAGATTTAGATCCCAACTCATGGCAACTCTGTGGATAAGACATCTCCAAGACCTCCTATCCTCCATTGCTCTGCTTAGTTCATGTATGGTAAATTCATGCCTGTTACCTCTTTAACAGAGTCAATCCATCTAACATGCAACCTTCCCCTCTTTCTACTTCCCTCCATCTTTCCTAGCATTATTGTCTTTTCCAATGAACCATCCCATGATGTGGCTAAAGTGTGACAGCTTTAACTTAATAATCTTAGCTTCCAGAGAGTTTTCCAGCTTGATCTGTTCAAGGACCCATTTGTTTGTCTTTTTGGCTGTCCATGGTATCCTCAGTACGCTCCTCCAGCACCACATCTCAAATGAGTTGATTTTCTTCTTATTTGCTTTCATCACTATCCAACTCTCACATCTGTACAGGATAATGGGGAATACAATGGCTTGTACAATTCTAACTTTTGTGCTGACTTGTAAGCTTATGCTACAACTTCAGTTAGTCTCACAGGTGCTACAAGATCCCTTTGTATACTTTTATTCCAGAATTAACACAGCTATGTCTCTGATCTCTTTCCTGTGGTAATACAAGAAATGGAGAGTTAGCATTCAGAGGAGGGATTGTCTTTTCAGGACTTTGTGGGGTGTGGGAAGAGGCTGTATGAGTTGTTACGATGGCCATATGAGTCCTATACCGTATTGCATTGTATTATAGTTCACGCTTCCTGGTACCAAGTGCCTTTGCTATGAGTATGGCTACAACTCCTATACCCCCCGCTACTGGCTGGAGCTGATGAGCATTGTAGGCAACATATCTAGAGGGAGTCTAGTTGAGAAAAGATGTTGTAGTTCAAGGCCCTGGGCCTCTCTAGCAGTAGTATGGTTGCAGTCTAAATACAGACATAATAGTTTTTGTTCATAAGAATCTGGTATCCAACATTTTATTGGAAGCTGTTAAGCTTGTTAACAAAATCCTAAATACCCAAAGGCACCAGATCCCTTTTAATCTTGGAAGCTGAGCAGGGTCAGCTCTGGTTAGTACTTGGATGGGAGACTACCAATGAATACCAGATGCTGTAGGCTATATTTCTGAGGAAGACACTGCTAAAACCACTTCTTATTATTCCTTGTGTAAGAAAACCCTATGAAAATCATGGTGTCACCATAAGTTGACAGGCAACTTGAAGGTGTGCATACACACACACACTTACCACAAGGGGACTTGTTACTGGGAGAGCTCTTCATCTGTGTTACTTGGCACTCCTAAGGCAATAGCTCTGGTGGCGAAGCAGTTAAATGCCAGTACTGCAGCCATTCACTCACTCACAGTTGCAAGGTTGTAAGTTCGATACCAGACAGGAGCTCCAGGGTCAACTCAGCCTGGCATCCTTCTGAGGTCACTAAAATGAGCACCAAGTTTATTGGGGGCAATTACCTTACACATTGTAAACCACTTAGGGAGTGTTTAAATGTACTGATCAGCAATATAGAAATGTACTTGCTACTCATATCAGGGAAGGGTTTATACCAGCCTTCTTCAATTTTGTGTCCTCTGGATGATCTGGATTTTTCAATTCCATCAGCCTGAGCAAGTGTGGGCATTATTCTCGAATGCTCAGAGCTCAGAATTTGAGACATCTAGAGGCCATCAGATTTAAAAAAAATAGTTGCTCATGGCAGGCAGAAAAAAGAGAAGAGTGGCTGCAGAAGCAGTTGAGATAGAACAAGGCCATAGACAGAGAAGATGTAGAGGATAAAATGAGTTTAAGGTAGGGCCTATCTGTCCTGGACTACAGCCAGCACCAGTCCAAACAAATGCTGATAAGGATGGTTTAACAAGGAAGGAGCTAAAAGGCAGGCTACAGACCTTTCTGTTAGTTCCCAAGAAGCACACCAGTACCAAAGCCAGGGTGAGTATTCCAGAGTTCACAGTAGCCAGTTCAGTCCAAGGTCGGGGAAGCCAGAAGGTAACAAGTGTCCAGTCCATTCCAAATTCAAAGGTTCACAGCACACAACGTCTCAAAAGAACAAGGAGCCAGTGCTGACAGTATCCCACAAGGGAACTGCAATAAGCTCTGGCCCTGAATGGTCCTCTCCCAGGTGATTAAGTAGGAGATTCCCTCCTCCGTGCCAGCTGAGGCTTGTTAGTCAATTGCCTCTCTGCAAGCCTCCTTGACCGATGCACGCAAGCACTCTCTGCCCTGCGTTGTCTGAAGGAAGGCACTTCCACGCATGTTTCTTCCTGATCCTTACCACTAGGCTGCTGTGCCTCCATAGGGATCCTACTAGTGCTAGGACCTGGCTGCTCTTCCTCCTCTGGGGCTGGGAGGACAGGGCTGGGATCTAGCAGGGCAGGATTAGGACCTGGTAGAGCCTCACTTTCCTCCTGCACTGCAGTAGGCTCATCCTCCTCCTCATCCTCCCAGTCCAGCTCCTGACTGACCATAACACTATCAAAGTTCAATAACCCACAGATGCAACCAAGATACAAATTACTCACAGCCCTAACAGCCCTAAAGAAGAGGGCTGGGGAACATATGGGTCTCCCAATGTTGCTGGACCACAGTTTCCATAATGTTTCACCATTAGCTGTGCTGGCTAGGTATGATGAGAGATGCAGTTCAGCAACCTTTGGAGGACTGTGTGTTGCCTTCCACAGAATGGAGTGGTGGGGCACATTATGAAACTTCAGCTGTGAGTCCAAAACTGTTATACAAGATGTTACAAAAAAATCTTTGATCCTCATTCATGCCATATGTTAATGAAAAATGAGGCATGGACCAGGAGGAAACTGAACCTACCGTATATTCTTTCCAATTTTATTTTTACATTCCCATTAAAGACTGATTTAAATGAAAAGCTAATTTAAGCCACATATCAAAAGCACCTAAAGCTGGGGGGGGGGTCTCCCCCAGAGAGGATTTCAGTTCATCTTTATTACAGTCATAAACCAGCACAACCCAGAAAGGATTGTAATCTCTATTTTCTCTCTCTCTCTCCCCTCTCTGCCTCCTTTTTAATTAATTTCTGGATTTCTTTGAACTATTTAGGAAAGCAGTATAGAAATAGTTGATATAAATTGAGCGAAGACAGGTGTAATTTGTAGAGCAAACTAGTGTGGTTTGAAAGTGCCTGTCATATCCAAAAAGGTATGGATCTGTCAGAATAAAGGATATGAGGGAATCAGGATAATTGAGATGGTAATATATTGATACAGAGAAGTAGAGATGAATCAGAAGGAAACTATGATCTGAATGATATGCAATTGGGAGAACAGATGGGCTATAGGAAAGTTGTTTATGACCTTGTTTACTTCCTAGGACCAATCTCTGATGGCCAGCGAAGTAACACCTTCCCTTCCTGGGGCATATGCAGGAGATAACAGAGGGTAGGGGAAGCAGAGACTTGAAAGAATCATTTGATGTATCCAAGACTCTCACATCCCTAGTCGGGGAAAGGAAAGGGCTGGAAGTGAAAGGGTTTTAAAGGGTGTATTGTTTTGGGGAAATCTTGGTCAGCTGAACCTCACAGTGCCCTCATAGCATTCAATACACCCTTTTCTTTCATGGAGTAAGATGTATGGAGGGGGGGAAATCCTGAAGCTTTTATGAAGGTTAAACTACAGACTATGTTAAATGCATAGCTTGCAGTTGGGTTTCTCTTACTGCAAAGTAGATGCATGGAGGAGCAGCCTAGATGGAGACCACTGTGCATGGGTAGAGGAATTTTGAATTCCCTCCTATTTTCTTTAAATTTGGCACCATGGAATTTCATTTTTTATGCACCCATGGGTGTTAAAGTAGGGTTCCTAGATGTAAAACAGGAAAAGGCTGTGGAGAACAGGAAAATGGTTGTGTTGAAGAGGGAATTTTTGCAGGTTACTTGTCACATCACCAGGTAACACCTGCTGAAATTCCCTCTTCTACACATTAAAGGTACAGTTTTCAGTTTGGAAACCCTAATGGGATGAGGGGCTTAAGGAGGAAAACTTGAGTTTCCCTCTTTGTTTGATGAGCCTTATCTATATTGGGTTCCTACAAGCTAACATTGGAATAAAAAATAAATTAGGGCTCAGCTACATGCAGTGCAATTGTGTTAGCAAATATGAAATTAATAAAATTTTGGGACACATGTAGAGTTCCCTCTATGACTCCGAACTGACCTCTGTGGGATGTTAGACATAATCCTCTAGATGGCAGGTCAGGTAGGCACAGGGAGGGCCTGCCCAAACAACTGGAAAATTGTGAAGTCGTAGACTTTCATGGCTGGCATCCATAGTTTTCTGTGGGTTTTTCAGGCTGTGT
>CM034703.1:147298384-147332733 GCA_020142125.1 Phrynosoma platyrhinos
TAACACACACACACACACACACACACACACACACACACTCCTTCAGCCAATGGGTCCTAAAATCTGTCATGTTAAATCTGGTGTGTTAAAAAGCACTCTCTGTAGAGTGAAGAACCAATCAAGAAAAAAACTTTATTGACTAACCAGTTATTTTGCACACTGGTCTTCTGCCAGGTTAGACCCTATGGGATTCTCAAGCAGCCTCCCTTACTGTGGCCACATGTGACATCACCCAATATAGGGACTCCCATTGCTCAGAAACATTGCCCATTGTGCCCATAGTAAAGCCTAGTATCCATACCTGAAACTCTTGGACAACTACTGGAGCTTTCTGCCCTAAGAGGGTTCACCAACACTGATTCTGGCACAGGACATTTGAGAGTGTGAGCTGCCATTTTATATGTCTCACTGAACCCTTTGAGCAATACAACAATGGGGCATGGTGAAAAATTCAAAATCACACCAAAAAGAGACTAAGGGCTTTTGCAGACTGCCAGAAATAGTGCACATTAAACTGAGGCACTGCACTGGCTCAGTGCTAGGGAGTCATGGGAATTGTATTTTTTTCTGAGACATTGAGCCTTCTCTGTCAGAGAGCTCTGGTGCCACAATAAATTACATTTCCCATGATTCCCTAGCACTGAGCCAGGGCAGTGCTTCAATTTAATGTGCACTATTTCTGGCAGTCTGCAAAGGCCCTAAGACCCAAGATATTGGAGGTAATTTGTTTAGTGTGTTTCAGAGAGCCAGCGTGGAATAGTGGTTTGAGCACTGGACTAGGGCACTGGGAGACCAGGGTTGAATTCCTTTTCATGGAAACCTACTGGGTGACTTTAGGCAAGTTACACTCTCTCAGCCTCAGAGAAAGGCAAAGGCAAACCCTCTCTGAACAAATCCCCCCCCAAAAAATCCATAAGAGGTTCACCATAAACTGGAGCTGACTTGACATTATATAACAACAACCCATTGTTTGTAAGTAGTTACCTCCCAGCTCTAAGTTAGGGGAGTCTTCCTAGCTTTTTGTTTTTTGTTTGTTTGTTTGTTTTTTGCTTGCAGTGAAATTTAAAATGACACCTTATCAAATGTTTCCAGATAAAACCAAATCCACATCTATCTCCCCCCTCATACACACACAGTCCTGCCCTTGTAATCCATATCAATTAAACCCAAATCATCTCTTTACATCAGGTGAGTAGCAAGAGCTTCAGGGCAGTTACTCAGAAGCAACACCCACTGTGTGTTTAATGGATTCTCTCCTGAATTTGAGGTTGTTTGAGGCTGATGCCTAAAACTGGGAGACAAACATTCAAAATGGCAATAGAGCTGTTTACCTGCTGACAGGCCTGCCCCTATTCCCACTCCGGTTCATACTTATTTGGCAGGACTTACCCCCTGCGTGGGTTAGGCTGACGTTTGTGACAGAGACAGTGGCTTCTGCTCTAGCGGTGGTACTGTTGGCCTCATTTTTCTTAGTGCCCAACACCTTCTTCCCAGCTTGGGCTAGTTCCTCCTTCTTGGTCACAACTCCCTTTTCCAGACTTTGGCTGTCCAGGTGATGAACAGCTGGCTCCTTTCTCCTCAAGACACTGTTTTTCAGAACTGAAAACTTTCTTCCTTTCTGGTGCAACACTTTTTCTGCTGTCACACTCCCTGCGCCTGCTGCGGTCTTGGTTGTCTCTGTAAAAAATCAATCAGGAAACAGAAAACCAGGATATTTGTGTTATTTTCCTATGAACACACTCCTTGATCTGTATCAAAGTCAGTTCCTATCACAGCACCACTTTTGTGATCCACAAACTAGCTAGGAAAAACAGTCTCCTCCAACCTGGTGCCCCTCCTCCCATATGTGCTGGGCTGTAATTCCCATCATTCCAGCCATCGTGACAAATGGGAATGATGAGAGCTATAGGAGATTACAAAACATGGTTTTTAAACTGTGATTACAGTGGGGGAAAACCAGCTTTGGCAATACTTATTGCATGACAGAGCTTCTGACCCATAGCTCCTGCATCCACCAAGTGCGGTTAGGGTCAGTAGCATTAGGGTGTCCCTTTTCATTGATGCTGGAACCCCATCAATGAATTTACAATCGTGCTGGTTCTCAGGTGTGAAACATCATTGCTGGGGCAGTTACAATATTGGCAGTCACATGGTGTCAGTATTTTCTCCCTTCCCCCATTCCCCCTCTTCTATTTATTTTCTTTTCTTTTTAAATTTAAATCCCAGCAGCAGAATTCCAGAGTTGTGTGAAAAAGTGAAAATAAAAGTATTTTTTTTTTTAATGAAAGCATGCCTGGTACAGCATAGAGCAGGGAGGCAGGGATAAGGGGGAGTCTGGAAGAGAGTGTGACGGCAGAAGCAGCCTCAGTCACACTATTGCAAAGATGTAAAATAATGGCTCCTCTGAAACCGGTATGTTTCCTTTTTTTAAAAAAAAAACTGATGCAATTGCAGCAAGAATGGAGCTCATGTGGTAATGTCCATAGTCCCAACAAATCTGGAAGGGCCCACAATGAAGGAGGCTGCCCTGGGATACATTGAATTGAGCAGACAGAAAAGATTTGCTTCTCAGTGGTTGGAATCATTAATAGGGAGAAGCAGTTTTAGCTCCTGCATCAGTTGTGTTCAAAATGAGAGCTATATTAATAAAAAGTACCTTTTCCAGAGTCTGGAAAGGGTACTTTTTATGACTACATCTACTCAGAACAATCCACTTAGATGGCCACCATCACTCACTCTGGACAAAACAAATGATCACCTGCATAAAGGGTGTACCACTATCAAACAGATGGACACCGGTATCTAATTCCAGGCTATTTGTTTTTTACTGCCTTCAATTCAGCCTTTACTCATGGCAATTCCATGAATGAGATACCTCCAAGCCCCCCTGTCCTGAACTGCCCTGCTTAGGTCCTGCAGGCTCAGGCCCATAGCCTCCTTGATTGAGTCTATCCATCTGGTATGTGGTCTTCCTCTCTTTCTAATGCCTTCCACTTTTCCTAGCATTATTGTCTTTTTTTGTGAATCATCGCTTGTCATGCCGCTGCCTGGTTGGCTAATGTAAATGTAAATAAACTTGACGATGACAACCTCAGTTTAGTCATCTTGGCTTCCAGGGAGAGTTCTATGACCCATTTGTTTGTCTTTTTGGCCATCCACAGTATCCTCAGCACTCTTCTCCACACCACATGTCAAATGAATTGATTTTCTTTCTATTGGTTTTCTTCACTGTCCAGCTCTCACATTCGTACATGGTGATGGGAAATACAATGGCTTAGACAAGCCTAACTTTAGTATTCAGTTTATTATACAGGCTATAGCAGGTCACAGAAAGCTTAATAGCCAGCCACCTCCTTCCATTTGAGGTCACTAGGTGCTTGTACCAATATAGGTAGAATACAAGTTTGACTGAATGTATGTACCAGAGTTAAAAAAAAAAAAAAAGGACTGATTGGAAGATACACAGAGAAGGGCACAGTAATCTGGGATTTCAAGGTGGAAAGGAACTGTTCTTGAGATGGTTGCCTGCTTGTATATGGAAAACCTCATATTGTACATATGTAAATAAACCAACATTGGCATTAACCTCTTGAATTCTTCTCCTGCATAAGAAAGCTGATCATTATATCTTCTTCTCCCTGCTGCTTGGGAAGGTTAGGACCTGTGAAAGTCCATAGTGAAGTAAGTGACAATCAGAAGGCCATTTCTATAAGAAAGGTATTAGAAAGACCATAGAATCACAGAATCATAGAGTTGAAAGACACCACAAGGGCCATCCAGTCCAACCCCCCCTGTCATGCAGGAAATCACAATCAAAACGCCCAGAAAAGATGGCCAATGGCCATCCAGCCTCTGCATAAGCCAGCATGGTGTAGTGGTCTGAGCATTTGGACTAGGATGCTGGGAGATCAGGGTTCAAATCCCTCCCAGCCATGTAAGCCCACTGGTTACCTTGGGAAAATGACATTCTTTCAGCCTCACAGGAACAAATTCTGCCATGGTTCATGTTAGGGTCACCATAAGTCAGAAATGACTTGAAAACACACAACAGAATCAACAGCATAAGGTTTCTTTCTTCTCCACTCTGAATGGGGCCACTGCATTATGGCCTAAGACAATCCTGGCTAACAAAAAATATGAGTTACATGGTGCGGTTTTGTTTAACAGGTTTATCCTGTAGTGTACACAATAGCTTCCAGATACTGTGGATTACAGTTCCCATCAACCATGTACTGTTAAGGTACTGTTTTTCTGTCATTAACTGGAAACAAAAATAAAATCATTCCAAACTGCCCTTTAGTAGCACATCACACTGTCTAACATTGCTCTTTACCACAGCAACCATATATCTTTATAATCTTTTTTAAAGTATAAAGTATGTTCCATTTAGTAAAAGTATGTTCCATTTAGTAAAAATTCTTGCCAGTGTTAAATGAAAATCTTGCCTATTTTATTGCTTTCTGTTGATCACATTTGGGAGATTATGATAAATATGTTATTGGTCCCTTGAACAGCCTTTCTTAATTGAACCAGTGTCAATTTCTCCTCCCATTTGGCACACAGGTTTTCATTACTGATATGCTTGCTCCCCTCCCCATCCAACACATACCTTTTGGGGATAACAAAAAAGAACCAAATATATTTGGCTGTTTAAATGAACAGGAAACATGTAATTGAAGATATCTTCTTTGCAGTTTGATACATATTTATTCTGAAGTAATTCTCACTCTGTTATCTTAGGAGTTTATCACATGGGCACCTATGTGCTTCTATCCTGAAAATGGTTAAAGTGTCTGCATCCCAGAAAAGCACGCAAATGTGAGAATGATTTTCACACAGAGAACACAACAATGCATTAAAAGCACATTACTAATGTGAGAAAGTGGGTAAAAAAAATGGTTTTCACACAGATGCGGACAAATCCCGTTGACGGTTTGAAAATAACTTTTTGTGCATGTGCACTGAAGCTGTAGTTGTGTTACCAGAAATCACCAAGAGAAATAAACAATTTTTATTCACACTATTTTCTTTATAAAATTATACAGTAATGCCCTTACTTTCCAAGAAATGGTATCCAACCTGAGTAAAAGGAACAGAACATTACCCAAAAGAAGTAGGAAAGGAAAGAGAAAACTTCTCTTGTGTTCTTGCTACATCCCTGCCTTCCTCACCAGCTGTTCCTTTCAGAGCCCTGGCTAATAAGGAAGGCTGGAGGAAGAGGAGAGAGTGATGTGCAAGGGAGAGAAGCAAGCTGTTTCTGTCTGTGTGTGTGTGCGCGCATGCGTGCGCCTGCTGATCCTTTAAGAGCCCTGTCTGAAGCATAAAAGGCTGTGTCCCTGTCATCGCTCTCAGCACAACAAAGCACAGCAAGCAGCAAAGAACCATGGGAAATCTGGCAAAAAGCACAAAAACATAGAGAAACCTGCAAATAGCTTTCACACTACAGCAATTGCGCAAAGAAAACAAATTTGTGAATGAAATGGAAATAAAAACATGGTATTTTCCCAAAAATGAATATTCCCTGATTCATATCACTTTCTGTGCGGATTCTAAGCAGTTTGCATGCAATGTCATGTGAAAACCATTCACACAATTGTGCCTAATATGCTGGATAACCACAGGTTCTGACCCATTTAAACTTCCAATTTTCCCTGTGTGATAAACTCCGTAGTCTCTAGTAAGTGTGTGTAGGATTGCCCCAGTATCCATGGGCCAATTAATAGACTATTCCTTCATAATTAATCATGATTAAAAAAAAGAAGCAATAATGTGGAGGTGGGGAGAATCTGCAGACAGGAAGCATTTAATTAAGTCCCAGGAGTCCCAGGATGCCACAATAGTACTTTGTCCATATTGCCCAAAGTGCATTTTATTGCACAGGAGTTCTGAAAAGCTTTAGAAGAACTTTGCCTGTAGTGTAGTAGACAAGCTAGTGCTTGAATAGCACTATATTGGAATCAGTTTTTACTCCCAACCAATAGCCACATCACAAATCAAATCAGGAAAAAGAAAAAAAAAACAAGAGAACAATGCAGACAATGGAGTTTATCACATAGGAAATCTGCGTCAGGTTACATCCCAGTTGTAACTGTCAAAGGATTTTATTGCATTGCCCTGTGCCAGGCAGTAGGCAGCCCATATCCAACCCAGGCTTCCTTTTCATCAACAGGAAAATCTGGTGTGGATCCAGTGTGGATTTCCAATGTAATAATCTCCAACAATTAACAATGGTTTAATGGCAAAATCACCCAGATTCTCCATTAAAAAGCGAATCATCAAAGGATGGCAAGTTCAAGTATTGTGAAGAAAACCATGAAAAGTGGGGTAGAATCCCAGCTCCATGATAAATATGCATTAAAAATGGGAAATTTCCATTATTTTTCCAGTATCTGCAGCTTACTCTGTTTAGAATTGTCCCCAGTGGTGAAAGTCTTGTATTAAGTTGATCCAATTGGTTAATCAGGACACCCAAAATTTCTTTTCTAATCCCCAGAGTAATCTGGTCTTTCTTTTGGGCCAATGCAATCACTGAAAAGCAAATACACGAATGTGTTTCTGCCACAGTTCCTGACCAATGGCTCAACTCACTTCTATGCTCTTTTTGTTAACTGGCAGGTCCCCACCAGGAAGCACAGTGCTCATATACTCACCACCCACAACATTTAGAACAGACCCTCTATAATACACACAATTCTCATCACTCCATGACACCACTGTGTGCATTATGATGTCTCATGCAGCCATGCTCACCACAAAAGGAATTTGGCTGAAATGTTCCTCTGGCCCTGTTTGCACCCAGCTGGTGGTGACCAGCTAAGGGAATAAAATCCTACCTGAGCATGTAATATTTTGGATGGGTGGGAACTCTAGCTCTTAGGCTTGAGAGAGGAGGAAGCATGGACCAGTGCAGGCTGCCATACCTGAGAAAGGGCAGGTTGGGATGTGGAGCTGGTTGGAGGGCACAGAGCATAGTGAAGTCTCCAGTATCTGCAGCTTACTCTGTTTGGAATTGTCTCCAGTGGTGAAAGGCTCATATTAAGTTGATCCAATTCACTGTTTTGTAGTACAATGGGCTGGTCCTTGGTATTTGCTGGGATTTGGTATCCCTCATAGATAACCAAATCCTGTTATATAATGGCATAGTAAAATAGTATAATTTTGCCTTATATAAAATGGCAAAACCAAGGTTTACTTTTTGAATTTTTTTTGGGGGGGGAGTATTTTCTAAGAGAGCCAGCATGGTGTAGTGGTTTGAGTACTGGACTATGACTCTGGATACCAGGGTTTGATTCCCAGTTCAGCCATGAAACCCAGTAGGTGACCTTGGGCAAGTCACATGCTCTCAGCCTCAGAGGAAGGCAATGACAAATGTCCTCTGAATAAATCTTGCCAAGAAAGCACCATGACCTTAGGGTCACCATAAGACTTGAAGGCATACAACAAGAAGAAATATTTTCAAGCCGTGAACGGATGAATTTGTGGATGCAGAATCCACAGATACGGAGGAAGAAGTGTAGTTCACAAACCTCCACAAACCTCTCACCTCCATGTTACTTTTCTCCTGAGCTTGGAAAAGTAAATTTTGGGACTACAGTCTCTGTAATCCCCTAGAGCAGGGGTAGGCAACTTTTGCTTACCGGGGGCCGGTCTGCTGGTCCCAAGGTCTTCCGCAGGCCAAGGGGGGGGGAATGGCGCCACTCGT
The DNA here is from genome assembly GCA_020142125.1 of Phrynosoma platyrhinos. NCBI lineage: Eukaryota > Metazoa > Chordata > Lepidosauria > Squamata > Phrynosomatidae > Phrynosoma > Phrynosoma platyrhinos. Next base: position 147,306,087 of record CM034703.1, read on the forward strand.
GCACGCTCGTGTGCACATGCACAATATGCCACATGTACTGCGCATGCACACACACGCTCACTCATGCATGCACAGTACTTCTGGTGTACTGCGCATGTGTGAGTGAGTCGCGGCCGCCATTTTGTTTTCCAAAATGGCACCGTGACTCATTTGCACATGCGCCAGAATACTGCACATGCGCAAACAAGTCGCGGCCGCCATTTTGTCATGCACAACAAGTTGCGGTGCGTGGCAGGCGCGGCGTGCGGCGCGCAGGGGCAGAGGCAGCAGCAGGACCAGGCTGGGGCCAGTCCAAAGGCCTTGGGGGGGGTGGATCCGGCCCCCAGGCCATAGGTTGCTGACCCCTGCCCTAGAGTCTATGCCAGCCAGGGAAATCTGGGATTTGTAGTCCAAAACCAGTAACTTTCTGCAGTTTTCAAAGATATAGCTGTGTTAGTCTGTAGAATCAGTATGTAGAGAGCTCTTGTAGCACCTTTGAGAAAGAAAGAAGATGGCAGCATTAGCTTTCATAAACTTAAGTCTACTTAAGTCTGCAAATGCATTGGAGGAAGTAGACCTAAGTCTAGGAAAGCTCAGGCTGCCAACTAGTCTCAAAGGTGCTACAAGATCTTTTTACTTTCCCCAGCTTTTCCCCACCCCATCCCCTTTTAAAGCCCTTTCCTGATAAGAGTCCAGCAAACACACCTAACCTTTCCTCCTACCCGCCTGCCCCAACTCACCTTCCACTGCCACACCTTTTCCTGGGATGAGATCACTGGCTGTGAGCTGCTTTTGGCTCTTCCCTGGCAGGGCTGGCACCTTTAGGGCAGCTGGAGAGGAAGGTGGACTCAATCCCTTGGTCAGGCTTCTGGATTTTTTCCTGGCAGCCCAGCCAGGAGGAGCCCATAAGGCCAAGACCAGGAGAGCAAAGAGAAGGAGCTTCATCCTTTCGTTGCCTTCCTGACTGCAAGCCTGCTGCTCTCCGGGCTGGGATCCCCACTTGGTTGCATATATTCTTCCTGTACAGTGAAAGGTTTTATATTCTTCATCCCCACAACTCTCTGGCAATGGGAGAGGAAGAGGGAGGAGGGGAAGCACAACTTTGACTGGAGCGAAGGCTCTGGCAGTACCAAGGGGGGCTTTGGAAATTCATGCCAGTCACAGGATGCAGCCCACCTCATACAGGGGAGTTTGTCTCGGAGCACCTGGCCAGGCTCCGAGGCCTCACTCCAATGAATGGTGCTTCTGTGCCTGTACACAGCCAGCCACTGTCCAGAAGCCATGAGCTGCTCCTGTAAAGAAGGAGACCTCCCTCCCTCTCCTCTCCTCCTTCCCCCAAGCTTAACTGGCCCATCTCTCTCTGCACAGTGCCAAGTCTGTGACTATAGGCACCAGCATCCCACTCCTAGAGGGGCAAGCATTTTTATTGGCTTCAGGATATAGTGCAGGGTCCCGCTGGAGTAAGGGATTTAGGCAGCTTGCTAGTGTGTTAGATCCCTATCCCTTTTTGGCCAGGTTAAATCTCCCTTATTGGGAATTCCAAAATCCAAAATATTCCAAAAAACCAAACTTTTTTTCATGGGTGGCTGAGGTAGTGCCATCTTTGCTTTCTGATATGTCAGTGTACACAAACTTTGTTTCATGCACAAAATTGTTTAAAATATTATATACAATTAGCTTTAGGCTATGTGTGTAAGGTATATATGAAACATAAATGAATGTTGTGTTTAGCTATGGGTCCCCTATCCAAGATATGTCATTATGTATATTTATGAAAATACTGGTATTCCAAAAATAATAATAGTAATAATCCAGAATCCAAAATACTCCTAAGCATTTCCAATAAGGGAGACTCAATCTGTAAGAGAATTGGCATAGTATCTCCTAAAACAGTGGCTTCTGGGTGTTGTTCTTGGGAAAGTTTGGGGTTTTGGAATTCAGTTCCCAGAATCTCTCAGGGCCATACTGGTTGAGGGAATTATCTGGGGATTGTTATCAATAAGGAACTTTTCTGGGCTCTATTCTCAGGTATTCTGGGGCCTCCTCAGAAGCTGAGGGTTGTTCCTCAGGGAGAAAACCTTGGTATAGTACCACCATAGATAGTTTTGATTGAAATAGATAGAGACCTTGCTCTTCATTGTTGTGCCTAGCCCTTAGGACTGACCCAAGATCTCAGGTTGTTTTGGCCTCTGAGGTAGAAGAAACACAACAATGACACTCATCTCCTTGAAGCACACATATATTTGTAATAAATTAAGAATTTTCTGCTCTTTTATGATATCCAAAATCTGCTGCCTTGGGTGATTGTCTCACTCCACCTAATGATACAACTGGCACTACCAGATCCAGGGCAAAAAAATATTAAGTAATATAAATCAAAGTATTACACAGGTCCAAAAAGACACTTATCTAAAATCATAGGTTACAGATAATTAAAAAATATATTATAAAATATCAAATTCATAAAAGGTGTGAAAAGTGGCTAATAATGCTAAAATGTATGCATATACGTAAAAATCTTCTACATACAATGAACTGTTGCAAACATAATGTACCTAGCTATATCTTTGTTGGAGCCAGTGTGGTGTAGTGGTTTGAGTGTTGAGTTATTGGACTGGATTCTCCACTTGGCCATGAAACCCACTGGGTGACCTTGGGCAAATCACACCCTCTCAGCCTCAGGGGAAGGCAATGGCAAACCTCCTCTGAATAAATATTGCCAAGAAAACACCATAATACGTCTTTGGATGCAACAAGTCGGAAACAACTTGAAGGCACGCAACAACAACAACAACAATCATGATAAGAGGTCCCTCTAAGTTACTGTGCATTAATGGAGAATAATAACTATCATCAGTCCCATGGTAATGTCATAACTTCCAACGTTTCATAGCTGAAAACTGGGACTTGTGTGGACATGCAATTTCAGCGTATAGACAAGATGGATTATTAATGAGGAAGAACACATAAGTTAGGGGAGGTTGCAGCAGTTTGCTTTTGCCTGAGCTTCCTTGGAAGGACAAGACTCCATCTCCTTCTCTCCTCTTCCCCCCCCCCCCCAATTAACTGTGCTAACTACTTTTTCCACTTTGAACTCAGTTTACAGAAATTAATTAAAGGCAAAGAGGGAAAATGGGAAGAGGAAAAAGAAACTGGGATATTTGAAAAGCAGCTGAAAAAAGTGGGACAACAGAGGATTAATAGAGATTCCCTGCCAAATCAGCACAGTTGGAAGGTATGTTACTCTGCAGTGGTGAAAAAGTAACTTGTTACATTACTTGTTGTACTACTTGTTACTTTTCTATTGCTTTACATTATTTTTTTGCGAGAAGAATATCCTTAGCATTCATAAAGGAATGACATAAAACTTTAAAAATGCATAAAATGCCTCTAAAACATCATGTCTACAATAATCTTTGAAAGTTACTAAGCACACTAATAAATAGCCTTTGTGGTGAAGAAAATAAAACAAAGTATCTTAATTCCTGCTCATTGTTATCTTTGTGTTCCACCTTTACAAAAGTAACTTTTTGCACCAAAGGCATGATTTTTTTCATACCTCTAAAGGTGACAAGTAACAAATAAGTACATCAGTTGTAACTGATCTCTATGTTAGGGATATTTCTAATATTAGCTCCAGTGAGTATAAGGCCCAGAATTTATCTAGCTCATAAAAAAATGAGCACAAAGTACTCCTGAAGCCTCTCATTAGCAACCAAAAAAATAAAATTAAAAAAAATAGAAGTGGAGCCAGGAAATATATTTTTCTTCCAAAGCCTGGAACTCTGTCTAAGGGTTGACAATTTTCCTAGCAAAACTATGCATCTCATGAGCAGCCCCAAAACGGCCTCTTTCCTTCCGTTCATGCACCAGTGGAAACTTGTAGCCATACCAATATTATTAGAAACTATAGCTCCCATGATCCCTGACTGTTAGCCAGACTGGCTAGAGCTGATACAGCATGTCCACTTCTGAATAAAAGGCTTTTTAATGAGCCTGAAGATCTTTACTATTGTGCTTTCTCAGGAAGCGAGACCAAGCACACTCAGAGATGTGCAATAGCAAAATGGTTTACAGTCAAAACTAGCTGTGAAATATGCAGGGAGGCTGTTCAGGTTCATTAAAATGCCTTTTATTCAGAAATGAGAATGCCTCAACAGCTCCAGCCAGTTTGGCTAACAGTCACGGGAGCTGTAGTTTCTAGTAATATTGGTTTGGCTACAAGTTTCCACTGCTGCATGAATTAGTTGGGTAACAGACATCTCCAAGCCCTCCCTATCCTCCACTGCTCTGCTCAAATCCTGTAGATTTGTGCCCCTGACAAGTGATCTTCCTCTCTTTCTACTACTTTCTACCTTTCCTAGCATTATCATATTTTCCAATGAGTCATGCCTTCTCATGATGTGGCCAAAGTACAATAAATCTAAGTCGTGTCATCTTAGCTCCCAGGGAGAATTCTGGCTTAAGACAGCAGCTCTGTAGGCTCCTTTTTGCAGTTGCAGGGATGCTTCCCCTGAAGAAGTTCATCATCAGCCTACTCCTAGATCCATCACTATCACTGGAAGCAAAGTGCCCTATTTAGAAGGCTGGAGATAGCCTGCCATGAGTACTCAATGCTCTGCTAACCACCAAGGTTAGATTACTGCAGTGCACTGTATGTTGGGCAGCCCCTGAAGGCAGTTTAATAAGTTACTGATGGGGATAAGATATTTTGATTATATATATTTGTCTTGCCTGCACTGCATACACCCCAACATTTCACAGATAAAAACTGGGATGCATTTGGCCAAGTAACATTTGACTGTGGCCAAGAAGAAAAGTTATTAATGAGGAAGAAGATACAGGCTAGGAAAGGCTGTAGCAGTTTGCTTTTGCCTGAGTCTGCTGGGAAGGGCAAGATTCTGCCTCTCTCCTCTCCTCTCCTTTTGTGCTTTGAACTCAGTTTGCAGGAACTGAATTGGGAGAAGTGGGAGGAAGAGAGAGAAACTGGGATATTTTATGAGGAAATGCCACAGTAGACTGTTCCAGCCAAGCTGGAACAGTTGGAGGGTATGGGATTAGTTGCCAATATGTGTTTCTTTGCCAGATTCAAGTTGTTGCTTTTAACCTATAAAGCCTGTTTCCTCAGGAATTCTGTCTCTTCCCCCCCCCCCCCATTACTTTATTCTGAGACTGGCATCAAGATTTTCTTCTCTATGCCCTCCTCCAAGAGCAGTGTCCCCCCCCCCCCAAAAAAAAAAGAATCTTGGCTGGTGTCTGACACTAGCATCTTTTGGGCTCCAGGCAAAGCTGCATTTATTTTACAAGGAATTTGAATTTTATAGTGGTTGTTTTTGTGGTGCTCAGGATATTTGGTATTTGACTTTTGTTGTGGTTGTGTGTTCCTTCAAGTTGTTTCCAACTTATGGTGATCCCAAGGCTATCTTAGGAGTTTATCACATGGGACGAATCCCGTGCAGAAACTAAAGTGAAAACAACCTGCTTTTGCAGGTTGTTTTTCACATGATGATCAGGGTTAACCCGAACAGAAAATAGACAAAACCCGAATTACGGCTTGTTTTTCAGACAACATTTGTGTGAAAGAGAAATAACGCGAAATAATCCGAATGGAAAGCTGACAAAACTCACTCCTTTTTACTTTCTGGAACTTCTGAAAGTAAAAAGGAGCGGGTTTTGGTGACTTTCCATTTGGGTTAATGTTGCATTTTTTTCTCCTTTACACAAATATGTCTGAAAAACAAATTGCTTTTGTGGGTTGTTTTTTCTTCAGATTTTTAAATCCCATTTCTGCACAGGATTTAAGCAATTTGCCTCTATGTGATAAGGTTCATAGGGTTTTCTTGGGAAGGTTTGTTCAGAGGAGATTTGCCATTGCCTTCCTCTGAAAGCTGCATATGACTTGCTGTAGGTCGCCCTGTGGATGTCATGACTGAGCTGGGAATTGAACCCTGGTCTCCAGAGTCATAGTCCAACACTCAAACTATGTGTCAATATAAAAAGACATTCAGTGCAGTTTTGCTTTTACATTGTTTTATTATCTGAACTTATATTTATTTACTGTGCTATATTGTTTAAGTTTGATACTGATTTTTTTTTTTTTTGTTATACTAAGTAAGAGGCCTTTTTGTATCTTTTCTTGCAGCATTATACCTTTTGAAAAATTTGGAGTGGGGATCAAGGCATAGAGTTAATAAAGGAATGAATGAAGCCAGGATTCTTGGGCAATTGCTGGGGCTTCAATTAGTGCAGCAATTAAGACTTGTCCTCAGCTTTGTGGTGTGACTTCCTCTAGACATCATCTCATTTTCTCCCCTCTACCTTTCCATTGACATGTCTGCATGGAAAGATGAAAGGGAAAAGGTGAGAAATCGAGAAAGTTATGTTCCTAAGAATGGAAATTCCCCTGGAAAGAGCTAATTGCCGATTTTATAAGCTCCTTTTAAAAGTAATAAGTTACAGTTATCATTCCAGTAAGCCTCTTCCCAACAGTGCCCCCCAAAAAGGGAGCTTCTGACTCACTTCATAAACTGACACTAGTGCAATTTGGATTTGCATTTTATGCACTGAGTAAAAAGCATATTTCTAAAGTTCCGTTTGTTAATTTTTTTTATCAATATGGTCACAATGTTAGAATTATAGAATCCTAGAGTTGGAAGAGACCCCAAGGATTATCCAGTCCAACTCCCACCAAGCAGGAATACACAGTCAAAGCACTACCTACAAATGGCCATTCAGTCTCTGTTTAAAAAGCTCCAAAGAAGGAGACTCCACCACTATCCAAGGCAGCATCTTCTACAGTTGAATAGCTGTTAGTGTCAGGAAGTTCTCCCTAAAGTTTAGGTAGAATCTGCTTTCCACTTACGGTAAATATTTAGGTGGAATTTTGTAAGGGATTTCCAGTTTCATAGGTAACTGAATTTTGTCATTGTTTTTTGTTTGTTTGTTTGTTTTTGACTTATGGTAACCCTAAGGTGAACCTATCATGGGGTTTTCTTGGCAAGTTTCTTCCGAGAGGGGGTTTCCATTGCTATCCTCTGAGTCTGAGAGAGTGCGACTTGTCCAAGGTCTTTTCCATGCAGGCTGAATTAGCCCTGGGCCGCCCCGGGAAGCAGAGGATAGGGGCGCTGCTACCACACACAGCGGCCCTGATTCTCCCGTTTGCTGCCTCTTAAAAGAGCGGCAAAATGCCTCTTCTGGTGTAGCGTGTGAGGATGCTATGCCGGGAGGATGTCCTGATGCCACATGCCATGAGTAAGGGCACGTGGCATCAGGACGTCTTTGGGGGAAGGGTTGGGGCAGCCGGTGTGCAGCTGCCCCTCCCTTTCCCTGCCTCCAATACTCCGCAAAGGCCCATAGTCTATTTCAGCATAGAAAAGATATAAGGCAGGGATAGGCAACCTTTCCCCTTTAATACTAATAATAATAATAATACGATTTATTTATATACCGCCTCTCTGGCGAGCCAATCAAGGCGGTGTACAACAGAATATCACATCAAATTAACAACAATATGTCACAGCAATTTAACAATTACGTCAAATTAACAAAATAAACAATATCAACAACTATATATTACAGCAAATTTAACAAATTAAACAAATACATTGCAGGCCGAGGGACTTCAGCTCCCAGAAGCTCAGCCATGTTGGCCAATAGTCCCATGTTGGCCAATAGCTCCTGGGATTCTGGGAGCTGAAGTCCCTCAGCCCTTAAAGGGAAAAGGTTGCCTACCCCTGATATCCCGTAGCTCCTTGAAGACAGCATCTGACCAAGAAGACTAGACTGCTTTTTCAATTGCAGTACCATCAAAGGTGCTACAGGATTGAGTTACTTTTAGTTACATTTTAAAAACCACACCTGAATGCAACCAGCTGTTGACCTGTAATGCAAAACACACTATTCTTTCATCCATCATCACCTCAGCTATTAGGGTAGAAAATGAGGCAGCAGCAGAAGACACAGCATTAGACAGCAGTTGAATCACATGAGATTCCTCAAGTGTATCTACACTGAAGAAATATTGCAGCTTGACACCACTTAAATGCCATGGCTCCCTCCTACAGAATCCTGGGATTTGTAGTTTATGAGGCACCAGCTCTCTTTGGCAGAGAATGTTAAAGACCTTGTACAACTATGGATCCCAGGTGCACTTAAAGTGGGGTCAAAATGCATTATTTCTACGGTGTAGATGCACCTCTCCTTCAGCAGTTAGTGAGGCCGGACCCTTGGAACTCCAAAGTAAGTTTAAAAAGTTACAACCACAACAGTAAAAATGAGTGAAGTTATCAAATGTAATTTAGCTGTGCCTTCATGATCCTAAAAGGAGGATATAAGTAACTCATTAAAAATGCTGGCTTTAATCCTGTTTTAGTCTTGACTTGAGTAGACCCATTGAATCATTGGAATTTACCTATTTAATGGGTTACTCACCATTTAACAATTGTTTAATGGGCCTATTCTAGTGGGAAGCCAGAAATAGTGCACATTAAATTGAGGCACTACCCTGGCTCAGTGCTAGGGAATCATGGGAACGGTAGTTTATTGTGGCACCAGAGCTCTCTGACAGAGAAGACTCAATGTCTCAGAAAAAATACAATTCCCATGACTCCCTAGCACTGAGTCAGGACAGTGCCTCAATTTAATGTGCACTATTTCTAGCAGTCTGCAAAGGTCCTAACCAACAAAATGCAAGTCAATATTTATGTTATGTTCCTCCCAAGCCTGTCCTTGATGTTCCCTACTAGATGTGGCTGATGGAGATGACAGATGGGCCTGTGTGTTGTCTGTGTTTCCAAATTTTGGTTTGTTGTTCCCAGCCAGATATGGTAAAGTGTACAATTCTAGTTAGTTGCCGCAAGTTTATGGGGCACTGAAGGATGCAGCATTGATGCAGATTCTCCAGACAGGCTAAATATATCACTTTTCTTTGTAACAATATTGGCTTCTTTCTGTCTCACCCTAACCATGACACCTTTACTTTTCCTTTAATAAACCTGTCCCCTTTAGTTTTGCCACAACTGGGCCAAAGTGACATGTGTTTCCAGTCAGCGTTGACTCAGAGCAAATAACAGGAGAAATCTTCCATGGTTCATAACTGTGGCATTTAAACTGGTAAACATGATACATGCATCCTGTTGTGGTTATGTCCAGAAAAAGCTATGCACACAGTTGGGAAGAAAAGGTAGCCTTTTCAGGGCCATACTAGCCATCATGGCAGGACACTGGGGTCAAACAAGAGCAATTCTACATTCAAGGGCATTTCTTTGCCATTCCCCTTCCTACAGCCAATATGTCAAGAACTAATTATTACTCTTTATAAACTGAAGACACAGTCTGGTTTGGCCCTTAAGAATCTTCATCTCTCTCCAGCCCTAGTTGCCAGTGTGATGCTCAAGTTACCTCCACATTCACCATTCCTTTCTTGCACAAAGCTTTAAAACAGGTCTCAGTCACTCAACTAAATAAAGACCTAATATTTATATACCCTAATACATTCAGACTAATGTTTAGAACTAACTCACATCACTTATCTGGATGATCAATGAACTGTCTCTTTCAAAAGAATTAATTACTCTTTCCATTCATTATAATCATTTTCACACAATGTGCATGAATGCATGATGACTCTGATGGCAATCACAAAAATAAAACCAGGCCTTTGCTCTCCCAAAATAAGCTTTGGGTCACCTAAAGGGATGCAGCCACCTCTCCAGGGAAAGTATCCTCCATACTGATGCCACTCAAAGTAGTGATCCATGGGCTAGTGGTGGTCTCTGAGCCTCTGGGTGCATGGAGAGTTTGCGGGAAAGAAAGAAGTTGTGGCCAATGGACACAAATATGGTACCAGTCCGTGGCATGTTGGGAAAAATAGTAATTGCCAGTCCTCCACGTCAGATAGCCTGAGGAGCACTGCTCAGTGATAATAAATACCATTTGCCTGAAGCTTTTTGTACCCAGAGGGTACTGTCCAACTGCATCTTAAGTGCAAAGATATACAAATGAGTACTAAAGTCATAATAATCCAAGCCATGATATTCCCCATCTCCGTGTACAGATCTGAGAAATGGACACTGAAAAAAGCAGATAGGAAGAAAACTCATTTAATTTGTGGTGCTGGAGAAGAGTGCTGAGGATACTGCGGATGGTCAAAAAGACAAACAAATGAGTCCTTCAATAGATCAAGCCTGAACTCTCACTGAAAGCCAAGATGATGAAACTGAAGCTGTTGTACTTTGGTCACATCATGAGAAGGCATGAATTGGTGGAAAAGTCAATAATGCTAGGAAAGATGGAGAGCAGTAGAAAGAGAGGAAGACCACACCCCAGATAACTAGACTCAACCAGGGAGGTCACAGATGTACATCTGCAGGATCTCAGCAGAGCAGTGGAGGACAAGAGGTCTTGGAGATGTCTCATCCGCAGGATTGCCATGAGGCAGAGTCAGCTTGAAGGCAGTTAACAACAACAACAATGGTCCAACATGGTACATCATGCCAATAGTGTGTGATTGTGTGTGATTGTGTGTGTGTTTGCATGCACTCACTCACACATGCACATACAACACAATAAGGAAATATGGTTGTCTGCTCCAAAATAAGTTGTCAACTGTGCCAAATCTTACACACCCTCATCCAGGAAAACACTCCCTATGACATCAAGTCCTATTCAGCCCAACTTTTTTGTATTTGTAGGACACTGTGAAGTGTGGCATATCAGGACAATAATAACAAAACTTGTGATAAAATGACAACAACCTAGACCTCTGTACTGTCAAAATATCCTATGGAGTGCCCCAAATTATACATCCCCCTGGCACATAAGTGAATATCCTCTACTAGACGTCATAAAGTCCCACCAAACCCTGAACTTTTTTTACTGGGGACTAAAAACCAACATCTTTATCCCCTTGTTTCTCATTCCTCTGATAACTTCAGAAATTTCACTCAACACGAGCCAGCAGCACACTGACAAATCTGGTCCTTGAATACATTGTTAGCTTCATTTAGAGAAGAGCAAGGCTTCGGATTGAGAGAGCCAATTAGTGGATCTACGGAAGAGATGGTGACAGGGTTGGCAACAGTCCTTTGTATCATTTCCAAAGGATTCAGCAGCAACAGCAGCAAAACACAGAGCCTGGACTATCAGGCAGGATTTAGATGGATCTTGAAATAACAATAATGCAAATTGCTGCTCGTATTTCAGTGGCTAAAGCTGCTTGATTGGCATAAACCATTAAAATCATGGTGTTACAATAAGGAAATGTGTATTAAAACTGAAATATTAAAGAATGATCACCCAGTCCTAACCCTTTAGTTAAAGAGCAAACTTAAAATCAAGCCTGCAGAGTGCATGTCTTTAGTAAACCTCCAGAAGGCAAGTACCAAGAAATTATTTTGTTCAGTTATCATCTGTTAAAAACCAAGAGCAAGTTTTCTAGTCCTTCTGTTTCTTTTTTATTACTTAAAAAGACACACAGCTAAAACACACAACATAAACAAATGCATACAGACCCATTCAAACCCAAATCTATAGACTTTATTATACATTAATGTCTAAAAAGATATACATGTCATAATAACAAAAACAATGAGACTACACAATCAGATATCTTGCTTTAATACATACCAATCCTTTACTTGTCCATTTTTTATTCTATCCATTCCTTCCTCCCACCTTTCACCTTTTCAATATTACATCCTTACTTTACCTTCTTTACTCCTACACTCTTTCTTTCTTTCTTTCTTTCTTTCTTTCTTTCTTTCTTTCTTTCTTTCTTTCACCTCTCATATCACCATCCTTCCTTCCTATCAACACCTTACCCTCCCTCACTCCTTCCCCACACATCCTCATACCCTCAGCACTTACCTTTACTTTCTTCACTAATCCTACACCTTCTATTTTTCTTTCACTACCCTATCAGTCTTATATTCTGTATTTAAATCTACAATTCTTCTAATTATCCTCATTCTTACCATTCATACAGACTTCCTACCCATTAATATTTGTCTTCTATGTGATTATATTGACTTTTGTATACTTTCCTGTTTCATAGTGAACATTCTCTTTTATTAGTTTTTATATAGTAATTGTTGCCAAAATCAGCAAATTCTGCCTATTGAAACAGAAGGACTAGAAGGACTGGCAACAATTACTAGTCCTTCTGTTTCAATAGGCAGTATTTGCTGATTTTTGGAAACAGGGGAAGGGCTGAATTCTCACTGGGATGGGGAAATCAACTTATTTTTTGAAAGGTCTTTGTGGCTCCCTATGACTAGAAGAATTTTTTTAAAAAGACAGATTAGTAGGCTACTGCTAATTAATAGGTAAATTCTTTTTTAAATTATGTAATAAGTTAGGCAAGGCAGGATATATTATGCAAAATTTCCCACAGAAACCAGCTTTTCTTTTTTAAAAAAGGATTGCCTAGAAGCAGAATTTTATAGTAAAGCCCATACATGGAATACAGTACTATGGATGCTTACTCAGAAGTAAGTTTTACTGCTTTTAGTGCAGGCTTTCTCATTGTGTGCCTTAATTTGCAGCCCTTATCAAAACTTGCTGTTTTTAAAATATCTCATTTGTTTGGAGCCAGTCTCATGATTCCAGTGCCAGTCTGTGCTATTTAATAAGCAGGTACCATTTCAGTCTGTTAACTGGTAATCTACCAAACTAATGTGTTATTAAGAATATATCAATTCATGACTATCATTTCCTCTAGTAGTATTTTCACAGGGCTGATTGCCAATCTGGAAGGAAAAAGCACAAAGTACTAGCTTTTACAGACTTCAAAGACATATTGGGCCTGAAGAAGTGCGTAAGCTTGTGAATTAAAATAAAATTATTTGTTTTAAAACACAAAATCTGATAGGCAAGAAGAACTTCTCCGTTTATAGAATCTGGATGACATGGGGAATTAAGGAAGGGATCTGACAAAATCCCGAAGTCAGGCAGACTCTGTGCATTTATCAATCCAGGCTATAGCTGAGAACAGCCTGAGTTTAAGAATATTTGTATGCTAGCTGATACCAATCCAAAAAAGAAAAACAGAGGACGAGAGGGAATTGACCTGTTCAAGCATTGGACAGTTCATAGCTGACAAGGAATGGTTGGATTAGGCTTCTCAGCATGCCTTTCCTGATTCCAGAACTTTTCCTCAGAGTTGAAAAATCCTCATGAGGGTGAGGCATAACACTTCAACATTTTATTGCGAGTCCCTGTCGTAATAGGACATATTTCTTTGACCAACCCAGTGTCTCTCTGCTGAGATTTTCTCCCATGTTTTCTGAAAGACACCATTCTGTTCATAAAGAACACATGATCCCCAGCTCCTAGTCCTTTGGAGGAATGCCTCTCTTAAATACGGTGACACAGCCACAGAAAGCAGAAGGCTAGAGAGAGTGATTAATAAAGAGCTTAGATTTATTATCATTTCTTCTTCCAAGCCTGTTCCCTTCCTCCTGCCTTCCTGTTTTTCATTCAACCTGGCCTCATTCTTCTGATAGAAACCATCTTTCTCTCAGCTCAGTCGGCTGGTTCCCATTACGACACCCCTTGAAAAGGCTGCTTAAAAATATTTTATGTAATTTTGTCCAAATAAATTCATGGCACACAAGGCACCGCCCCAGGCTCAGCATGGGACAGTCTGGACTCCTAGCTTAGACTTCTTCTCATGCTGGGATGGGAAATAAGACCTCAGATGACAAAGGGGATCTCGCCTCCACCAAGAACAGAACGATCAGGGCAAGAGGCTGCTGGGCTCTGGAAAAGGGGAATAGGACCCATTCACACTACACAGTTATAGCACTATGGTTTCACTTTAACTGCCTTGGCTGCATCCTCTGGAATCACTGCTTTCTAATTTGGTCAGAAGCATCAAATGTGAGCCCTCACAAACTACAAATTCCAGTATTCCTTAGGATGTTGCCATGGCGGTTAAGTGGAATCAAAGTGATATAACTCTGTAGTGTAAAATATAGAGACGCAGGTCCAAAACACACTGCGGAAATAATCCAGTTTGAGACTGGTTTATCTGCTCTGACTCAATGCTAGGGAATTCTGGGAATTGTAGTTTTGTGAGACATTTAGACTTCACTGTCAGAGAGCTCTGGTGCTACAATAAACTACAATTCCCAGGATTCCCTAGCATTGAAACAGGGCAGTTAAAGCAATCTCAAACTGGATTATTTCTGCAGTGTGTTTTGGACCACAGTCTGAAAATAAAGGAAAATAAGGTCAGGATAGACCAGGATAAATGCTCAGATAATTTTACATTAGGTGTATAAATGGATGGAGATATCTGCTCTGGTACCTATTCATGCTTATGGTTATAAGCGGCCAGCATTTCTTGGTGGGATTGCTATTTTTGGTCATATACAGAAATCAGAGCTTGGAAAGTAACTCCAAGAAACTAATTTATCCCAGTTGTTCTTCCAAAAAAAACCCCCAAATTAATGAGTTAATTATACTATTTTTTTTTTAAAAAAAAAGAAATAGCTTTAGTTTTCAATGTCTTATCAAAATAACTATGGAGTTTATCACATGGGAGGGAAGCACTCAAATCCCGTGGATAAATCAGATTTAAATCTGGGAATATCCCACAAAAGCGGGATTGTTTGTGGGGAGATGATGGTGGGCTAATTGAGCATTAATGCAACATTAACTCGTGCAGAAAATCACAAAATCATGCCGCCTTTTACTTTCAGGAAAATCCTGAGAGTAAAAAGCGGCATGATTTTGTCCACTTTTTGCACAGGTTAATGTCATGCTAATGCTAAATTAGCCCAACATGTCTGAAAACAATTCCATTTTTGTGGGATATTCTCAGGATTTAAACCCCATTTATCCATGGGATTTGAGCACTTTGCCTCCCATGTGATAAACTCCTAAGTTACTTTTCAGTTCCTTTTTCAAAACTCTGAATGCTACAAGCCTATTAGAGGCCTCTGGAAGAAATCTTTCTCATGAGGAGACCCCTACATATGAGGATTCATGTACTTGTGAGGCATTCTCTCCTTCATTGCTGTTGTTAGCTGCCTTTGAGTCGACTTCGACGCATGGCGACCCAGTGAATAAGACATCTCCAAGACCTCCTATTCTCAGCCTCTCTGCTCAGGTCTTGCAGGCTCAGGCCCATGGCCTCCCTGATTGAGTCTAGCCATCTGTTGTGCAAACTTCCTCTTTTTCTGCTAGCTTCTACCTTCCCTACCATTATTGTCTTTTCTAATGAGTCATGCCTTCTCATGATGTGGTCAAAGTACGACAGCCTCAATTTGATCATCCTGGCTTCCAGGGAGAGTTCAGTCTTGTTCTGTTCAAGGACCCATTTGTTTGTCTTCTTGGCCACCCATGGTATCCTCAGCACTCTTCTCCAGCACCACGTTATCTCAAATGAGTTGATTTCCTTCCTACCTGCTTTCTTCACTGTCCCATCGTCCTTAATGGTGGCATGGCTGTGTCCACACACCGCCACAGGGGACAACAGGGACTCACCTGAAGTCCTATTGTCCCCAATGGCAGCATGGTCATGTGCACACACCACCACTGGAGACAACACAGGCTTGCCATCTGCAGATACTCAAGTCCATGGAAACCGAGGGCCGACTGTAGTTATTTAGTGTTTAGGATGTCAGCTAATTTGTGTTCACTTGTCTTGTTTAGATTTTTGGTATACTGTTTAATATGTTGTTTAATCTTAGTCTAGTTTTAATTTTAGATGTGTGTGTATTTGTATATGGGTATATTGTTATTTTTCTTTCTCTCTATTTTCTTCTTTTTTCCTCTGTTTTTTATATTGCCTGTTATATATGTATGTATGTATACACACACACAGACACACACGGCTGTCCCTCCCCATTCACAGACTTCAAGTCCACTGTCTCACTCTTCATGGGAGGGACAAGCAGTGAGGGATAAAATAATGGTGCGTGCCCATGTGCCATTATTTTCAATGGGGCTCAAATGCTTGTGAGTCGCCATTTTCACGGGGGTGTGTGTGTCTGGAACAGATCCCCCGCAAATTGGGAGGGTCTACTGTATATTTTAAAAAGAACAAGAGGTCAAAGGAGTAGTAGTAGGAGGATATTAGTACAACTGCTTTACTTTACCGGCCATATACAATTTAGCTCATCTCCAATACATACTTTCAGACTAATTCATGGGAAATTCTGTGGCTGTCATGGTTTTCTTCTTCTTCCTCCTCCTCCTCCTCCTCCTCTTTTTCATATTTTATTGATTCTATATAGCATAAACCACCCTATGGGATTTGTTAAAAAGCTGTGTGGCAGATTATAAGTATGAATAATAAAATGTTAAGCAGTCTTACTCTGGTTTAATTCATCTTGGACTCTGTGGGACCTCTGAGAAAACACGTATAAAGCTTAAGACATGTAACCCTCTAAGCCAGTTTATTTGGAAGTAAACTGTGCTGAAAGCAAAACATCTAAGGCCAATATACATTTCAGCCTATAACAGCCATGACTTTTAGCCTGTAGTGTTATGGGAATAGCCGAAAAACTGGAGACATTCTGGTGCTTGACCAGGAACTATTTATTATTACAAACTGTCTGGAAAATTGCGGGGGGGGGGGGGGGGGGGGAGAGATGGAATACAGTGTTGGAATACAATAACAAAAACATATATCAGTCTGCCTTTGGGGCCTAACTCTTCCTGTATCCTTGAGATGATGCACCAGCAACCAGTACTGCCTGAAAAGTGGGGGGATAACTACTGAATTAAAGTGCTGTAGTCAAACTGAGCATGGTAATATTACCCTGAAACATTCTCCATTAATGCACTACTGCTTGTGGAAAATGTAGCAAGACTCAAGATAGCCAATATACACGTGTTTATACTGACATGAGGTGAATTTAACTTTTGCTATACTATCCTAGAACGTTTGTTGTTGTCATTGTGTGCCTTCAAGTCATTTCAAGACCTATTATGCAAGGCAGTCATGGAATAGCAGAAAGATGGAGAGCCTATTGATAGGTTTTGCTCATGAATGAAAAGGAGCACTACAGCAAAAAATGAAAGGCAAGGCAGCAGCAAGACAGGCACAACACTGTGTGATAAGTATCAGCCAAATGCTTTGATCCTGTTTAAACTCCACTTTTCCAGCTTTGTGTGATAAAGTCCTTAGTCTCCCCACTCTGTGCCCTTTCTCAGCCAACTCTGCTGCTTAATCTGGCCACCTCCATCTCACATACTCCAAGCCCAGGCTACTGGCCAACCTGTGGCATGTCCCCCCAGATGACAAGATTAGTGAGGTGAAAGAGATCTTTTAGAGAACATCTCACAATGCTAAGCACAATGTATTTGTGTGAAAGGCAGCTGTTAATGCAAGGGCACAGCACCATATGCCAAATGATGACCACTCTTGGCCCAAATAATCTTCTCTGGGTTCTTCAACATCTCACTCTTCATGGAACAGGGAAAGAGTTATTGAGTGCCACCGCTCCCTCCCCCCATTAATATTCTTTGCCATTCCTTATTTATCCCAGACACTTTTTGAGTCACAGGTGACCCTGCCAAGCAGCCCGTCTAGACTGAGAGTCATTCCCAAGCTATTCAGCTTTTTCATTTCCTCTCTAGAATGGCACTTGGAGAAAACTCCCCTCCCTTCCCTTCCAGCTTTGTCTATTACACTTTCACTTCTCCATAAACGACTGGTTTGGGCCTACATTTTACAGGTTGCTCAGTGACAAAAGCTTGGCCTGGAATATGTGAGCTAGAGATGGTTAAATTAGCCAGCAAAGTTGCATCAATTGCAAAGAGAGGAAGATCTTAAGGATCCAGGGCATTTGATACATGATGAAGTAAAGAATCTCCACAAAAATAAGTACAGTGGGCCCTTGGTATCCACTGGGATTTGGTTTCAGGACCCTCTGTGGATACCAAAATCTGTGGATGCTCAGTTCCCATTATATGCAATGGGGTATTATTATTATTATTATTATTATTATTATTATTATTATTATTATTACAGTGGACCCTTGGTATCCACTGGGATGTCGTTCCAGGATCACCGCCCCATGCATACCAAAATCTGTGGGTGCTCAAGTCCTATTGAATACAATGGTGTTCTAAAATGGTCCTTATATAAAACAGCAAAATCAAGGTTTGCAGTTTGGAATTTTTATCTTTTTGGAATATTTTAAAGCCATGGATGGTTGAATCCATGGATAAAGAATCTGTGGATATGGAGGGCTGACTGTGTAGGTTGGCCAAATGTTTACCTGGCTTTAGCTCTTGTGTTTTTGACAGTAGCTTGTTCTTAGAAAGGAACAGGTGAAACTTTACACAGTATGAGTGTAGGGATAAATCTATAATCCCCATGCTGTCTTTTCACACAGAGAAGACATTCATATATCATGTCATCATGCTGCCTCATTCACTGAATTTTAAGGGGGCTTCAGATGCAGGCATTTTACTGTCCTCCCTTTTTCACCCACCACTTCTGTCTTTTTTTCTTCTTACTGGATGCATATGATCCATTAAGGAGAAAAAAGTTGACATAACTGCACAGGCTGCATCTGCAGTGCAGAAATAATGCAGTTTGACACCACTTTAACTGCCATGGCTCAATACTTTGGAATTCTGGGATTTGTAGTTTTGTGAGGTATTTAGCCTTCTCTGTCAGAGAGCTCTGGTGCCACAACAAACTACAAATCCCAGGATTCCATAGCATGGATCCATGGCAGTTAAGGTGGTATTGAACTGCATTAATTCTGCAACCATCTTCTCACTGCTATTGTGAGGAGCCCTCTTTCTGTAAACAAGATAAAACTATTAAATGTGTGGAAGCAGACTAGACTATTTTACACAGCTGACAACTCTGTGTAAGAAGGGAGGCACAGATCCTAGAGAATGTGAGAGGAAAGTTAATTGGAGTGACTCCAGTGTTAAACAGCTTAATATTTCTTTGTGTTATTGACAAAAAGAGTGTTGTGGTATTCTCTGCAGAGAGTCTGAGTTATATGGATGATACCAGTTCTTTGAGATTACAAACTGATACCTCAGTCTGTAGTATCTAGATTTTAAACTGTATTCTTTTCTGATGCAATATATTGTTTTAATTTGGTTGTAAGAGCTTATTAGCCCTTTGGCTAGAATGTTACATTTCAATGTTAGCTTCTTCTTTTTTTAAATAGGCAACACTTTATACTGGTGGTTCTGTATATTTAGTAATTCTGCAACTATTTTCCAAAACAAAGTTTTGACAAGGTGGTATTGCCCTGGCAACAGGTTCATCTTGTATAGAAAAATATTTGGCCCAAGCAGGGTTACACCTTCACCTCCCCTATTCCTGCAACAAAATTTTGCAAAAACCAAAATTTGCACATTTTGATTTTTGCTGAAGTTCAAGTTTGGGTAAAGTTTCCAGGCAGAGAAGATTTGGGACACTGGGATACTGGGTTGCTTTGGGATGTAACTGGAGAAATGGATTGGAACTCCAGGAAATATAAAATAAACTAGTTACTTTTGTGTTGTCTAGACAGCCATCATGGTATAGTGGTCTGAGCGTTGGACTAGGACTTTGGAGATCAGGGTTTGAATCCCTGCTCACCCAAGGAAACTCACTGAATCAACTCTGGAAAAGTTACACTCTCTCAGCATCAGAAGATGGCAAAGTCAAAAAACAAACAAACCCTATGATAGGGTTTACATAGGCTGAAAATGACATGAAGGCACACAGCAACAACTTGAGTTGGCTATAACAATATTCTACAATCCATACTAGGATCATATCTTCATTTATTCCTGATTTTTTTTATGCTGAAGATTTTCTAAAAATGTGAAATATTTCAAGCATTTGAGCTGGCCTAATACTACTAATAATGACTTGATATTACTCTAGTGTGGGTTCTGAAAGTTGTATGACACACTGCATTGCTTGAATATCTATCTTCCCCCTCAAAGCAAACACCTTCAAAACCAATGACCCCTAGTTGCTTGAAACCTATGTGAAGGCATGATCACCAATTACATATTCATTTCCTCATGCTAGGCAACCTTTCCCCTTGAAGGGCCGAGGGACTTCAGCTCCCAGAAGCCACAGCCATGTTGGCCAATAGTCCCATGTTGGCCAATAGCTCCTGGGATTCTGGGAGCTGAAGTCCCTCGGCCCTTAAAGGGGAAAGGTTGCCTACCCCTCCTCTAAGTCCTTGCTGGAGAGCTGGTGATGAACACATGGTAACCCATATCAAGTTTGGGTGATAGCATCTGTCACTTCTTGGAGCAGAGGTTTCTGGAGAAACTGATTCAAGCCTCTGCCTCCTCTTTTCCCAAACCCTGCAATATGATTTCTCATAATCTGGTCCCACACAGTCTCCTTTTTTTTCCTTTTAATTTTCAAGATACATGCCACAGCAGCTTCTCTCGGGTTCCAAATATAGACAAGCCAAGTAAATGACCATGGACTGGAGGCTTTGCTGATAAGCATCCTGAAACTTCACAATGCTGAGCTGTATCCTTAAATCCTCCATTTAACAGAGCTAGCAGACAAGAGAAGAGTGTTGGAAACTGCAAATGTGATGAATCGAGGGCACCCTCTGCTGGGAAATAGTGGGCATTATGTGCCCTGGTCTGCAAATGAGAGTTATTGTAGGCTGCAGTTGTAGATTAATGACAATTTATTGTTTCATCATTCAAAGATAAATGAGAAGATCACAGAACTCCATTAGATGAAGTTGTGGCAGTTAAAGTGCATAATGTTGCAAATGCATGCTGCAAAAGGGCCTGTTATATAGTGCAACATTTCTCAGGCCTATCTGCAGTGGAAGATCATCCACTTTCCCTCCTAATGTTTCGTAGTGTAGTGGTTTGAGCATTGGACAACTAATCTGGAGACCAGGGTTCAATTCCTGTTCGGCCTTGAAATCCACCGGGTGACTTTGGGCGAGTCACACACTCTGCATACTAGAAAATCTCATGGTAGGGTTGCCATAAATTGGAAATGACTTGAAGGCACACAACAACAAGGAATATTTTCCAGGCTGAATATTAAAAGAGAGGAGAAAGCAATTTACTTTGTGCTGCTGCTGTTAACAGCACAAGAGCAAAGCCAGAAGAAATAAAGAAAAGAAAAAAGAGAACTTCCAGGTGCCAGATGGGAGTATTTTGCCAAGCCCAGCTTCAGATGCGGGTCTTGCTAAGGAGTATAGTTGGCCCTCCATATCCACAGATTCTTTATTCACGGATTCAAGCATCCATGACTTGGAAATATTCAAAATAAGTATAAATTCCAAAAAGCAAACCTTGATTTTGCCATTTATTATTATTATTATTATTATTATTATTATTATTATTATTATTATTATTATCCCAAGCCTCTGCGTAATGCAACCGGGACGGCTTACAACATTAAAAAAATACATTACATATTGCACAATCCCACCCACTCCTTAAAATACTATTAAACAATAATGATTTAAAACACACTTAAAATACTAATGCAAGTAAACAAATAAATAATAACATTTTATATAAAGGACACCATTTTACTACACCACTGTATTTAACGGGACTTGAGGATCCATGGATTTTGGTATCCATGGGGGGGTCCTAGAACCAAATCCAAGCTGATACCAAGGGCCCTCTGTAATAACAACAACAACAACAACAACAACAACAACAATCACAACCAAATTACAGACCTTAGTAGTTTCTTCAAATTGTTTCAAAATAACAAGTGTGTGTATGTGTGTGTGTGTGTTACATATGCATGCCTGCAAAGAGAAGTTTTTCCCCTAAAATTCTCCAGAACTTGAGTGCCCTCACATAATAATTTTTGTAGAGGTGGAATAGTGGTTTGGGCATTGGAGATCAGAGTTCGATTCCCCACTCAGCCATGGAAACCCACTGGGTGACCTTGGGCAAGTCTCACACTCTCAGCCTCAGGAAACCCCATGATAGGGGTTGGAAGCCATTTGAAAGCACACAACAACAACAACAGCATGAAAAAAGCATGAAAACAGCATAGTACACATAGAAATGGCCCAAGACAAATTACTGCCTGAGGCCAACAGCTCAGATGATAGAGTTCAAAGATATAGCCGTGTTAATCTTTAAAATCAGAGATGTACAGAGATCTTGTTGCACCTTTGAGACTCACTGAAAGAAATAAGTTGGCAGCATGAGCTTTTGTAGACTAAAGTTTACTTCCTCAGATGCATATGATGTTCATCCTGGTGGCTGCTTTCTCAGTGAGAAGGAGAATCTGCTCCAGGATTCAGTCTGAAATTTTAAGAATTTGTCCAAGGTGTTCAGTTTGAAGAAGCTGTCTAAGGTGTACTTCCCCAAGGGAGAAGATAAGTTTCAGGACCTTGGACAGCTCCCTTTAACATTAAGACCAGAACCAGGTTAGATTCACTGCTCCACCAACATGGAAGGAAGTGCACACTTTTCATTTCATCTACACAGACAGGGAAAGAAATAAGAGCTTTTAGTTGACTCCATTTTAAATTTCACTTGAAATCCTGTCAACTGAGGCTGTTGCTTCATTCGAACTCACGGTCAGGCAGGACTTTTCTCTGTGTTTCTCATGTAGTTCTTGTTGGTCCAGCAGCCTGAAGCCAGCTCAGCAAGTGCACAAGCTTTGCCTCACTCCACAATTTAAATTAAGATTTGAAACAGATTCACAAATTGTCTGGCCAAACTTCACCTTATTGTTATTCCATATTGTGTGAGTTTGTGGATCTATCTCCAATAAGATGCTTAAAGAAGGACCATTCCATAGATCTTCATTTTTGGTTCTTAAAGGACCTCATGGCCCTGAATGACTGGGGTGCGGCGGGGTTATTAATTAAGTTATTTATTATTATTATTAGTGTTTAAATTAATGTAAGAAGCTTATTATTATTATTATTATTATTATTATTATTATTATTAAAATAATGTATGTTTTAATGAATGTATGTGGATTGTTATTATTATTATTATTATTATTATTATTATCATCATCATCATTATGTGTTTTAATGACTTGTGGGGTTATTAATTATATTATTATTATTATTATTATTATTATTAGAATAATGTATGTTTTCATGAATTTATGTAGGGGGTTATTATTATTATTATGTGTGTTTTAATGAATGTGTGGGACTTATTAATTCTATTATTATTATATATCATGAATATTTGTGGGGGATATTATTATTATTATTATTAAAATAATGTATGTTTTCATGAATGTATGTGGGGTTATTATTATTATTATTATCTGTTTTAATGACTTGTGGGGTTATTAATTATATTATTATTATTATTATTATTATTATTATTATTAGAATAATGTATGTTTTCATGAATTTATGTAGGGGTTATTATTATTATTATTATTATTATTATTATTATTATTATTATTAATGAATGTGTGGGACTTATTAATTCTATTATTATTATATATCATAAATATTTGTGGGGGATATTATTATTATTATTATTATTATTAAAATAATGTACATTTTCATGAATGTATGTGGGGTTATTATTATTATTATTATTATTATTATTATTAAAATAATGTGTGTCTTAATGAATATGTATGGTTTATTAATTATATTATTATTATTATTATTATTATTATTATTATTATTATTAAAATAATGTACTTTAATGAATGTGTTGGGGTATTACATATTATTATTATTATTATTATGTTTTAATAAATGTCGGGGTAATTAATTATTTTATTGTCATTGTCATTATTCACCTATACAGGTGTATTAATATATTACTAATATTACTATTAATATTTTATATTATATATGATATTATGTTATATATAACATATACTGTATACAATATATTATATATAAACTTACCAGGGTGGTTTTTTATGGAGTATGTGTGCTTTAGTCATGCTTTTAACTTTTCTTAACTGGATTATTTCTGCAGTGTGCTTTGCACCTGTGTCTGTAACATCAGTATGTAAAGAGATCTTGTAGTACCTTTGAGACTTAGGACCAAAACACACTGCAGAAATAATCCGTTTGACACTGCTTTAACTGTCTTGGCTCAATGCTAGGGAATTCTGGGAACTGTAGTTTTGTGAGACATTTAGCCTTCTGTCAGAGAACTCTCGTGCCACAATGAACTATAATTCCCAGGATTCCCTAGCACTGAGCCAGGGCAGTTAAAGCGGTCTCAAACTGGATTATTTCTGCAGTATGTTTTGGCCCTTTCTGAAGGAAAGAAGTTAGTAGAATGAGCTTTCGTAGACTTGAGCCTACTTCCAAATGAATCTGAGGAAGTAGATTTAAGCTTACGAAAACACATGCTGCCAACTTCTTTCTTTCAGTTAGCCTGCATCCACACGGCAGAAATAACCCAGTTTGACGCCACTTTAACTGTCATGGCTCAAGGCTGTGGAATTCTGGGAACTGCAGCTTGTTGGGGCCCCAGAGCAAAGCCCTGAATTCCACAACCTTGAGTCATGGCAGTTACCGGATTATTTCTGTCGACTGGATGCAGCCTTAAGTCTCAAAGGTGCTACAGATCTCTCTACGTTATGAGCGGGAATGTTTTTTCCTTCCAGGGATTGATTTCTCCCGCCTTTTTGAATGCGCTGGCAGTGAACATAAGGCAGTCCAGTCCAGTCCAGTATGCCACCACAGAACACCCCTCTCCCGCTCACTTGGTACCGCCCAACTGAAAATCCAGAGCATAGCCGAGCCTGATCCATCCTCCGGACTCGCCCATCCCATTTGGGGCGGGGGAGGCCGCCTTGTAGAGTTTCCCTATCCCCCTTGAGGCGGCCAATAAGAGCAAGGAGAGGGCGAGGCCAAGCCTCCGGCGGGAAGATGGCGGCGGCGTCCTTTGCTGCTCTCTATGAGCGGCTGCAGGTATTCCCTTCTAGAGGCGGCCCTGGAGCACCCTCGGGGCCCCGAGCGCCTAGGACCAAAGGAGAACATTATTAAAGGGGGGCTCGGCTGAAGCTTCCAGGAAGGGAAAGGTTTGGGCTTCTTTGTGCAGCCGAAGAAGTGGAGTGGAACCCATGGCTGCGTCCGCACGGCAGAAATAATCCGGTTTGACACCACTTTAACTGCCATGCCTCAGTGCTATGGAATCCTAGGAAATGGCAGAGCTCTCTGGCCTGGGCTGCATCCGCACGGCAGAAATGATCCGATTTGGTACCACTTTAATTGCCATGGCTCAATGCTATGGAATTCTGGGATTCCAGAGCTCTGCTCTGGGGCCAGAATGAACTACCATTCCTAGAATTCCTTAGAATTGAGCCATGACGGTTAAAGCGGTGTCAGATCGGATAATTTCTGCCGTGTGGATGCAGCCAGGGAAGGCTAAATGTCACACAAGACTACCATTCCCAGAATTCCGTAGCTTTGAGCCATGGCAATTAAAATTAAGTCAAACTGGGTTTTCATCACAGGGGTGCATGTGCTCTGTAGAAATAATGGAGCTTGACACCACTTTAAGGGTTATAAATCTATCCTTTTTAGAAGCCACCTTGTGAGAAAGGTGGCGTATAAATGAAGTTAATAATAATAATAGAATCACTGTAGAAATAATTGATTTTGACACCTTGTAACTCCATCCTTTATGGAACTTGCCTTGGGTCCCATCTTGGGAGAAAGGCAGCATACAAATGAAGCCAATGATAATAACATTAATAATGGAATCACTGTAGGAATAATGTAATTTGATACCACTGTAAGCTTTGTAATTCCATCCTTTTTGGAAACCACCTTGGTCCCATCTTGGGAGAAAGGCAGCATGTAAATGAAGAGAATGAGGATAATGATAATGATGATGATGATAGAATCACTGTAGAAATAATGCAGTTTAACTCATCTTTAAGCCTTGTAACTCCATCCTTTTTGGAAAAGGCCTTGGGTCTGATCTTGGGAGAACGGCGGCATACAAATGAAATAACTAATAATAATAACATCCTATAGAACCCTGGAATAATTATAATAGAATAATAATATCCTTTGGTTTGTAGTTTTGCAGGGTCTTTAGTCTTCTCTTCCAAAGAGTGCTGGTGCCTCACAAAATTACAAATGCCAGGATCTTGTAGGATGATGGAACCATGGGAGTTAAAACTGGTGCCAAACTGCATTATTTTGACACCCAACTGCATTGTTTCTATAGTGTACATGCAGTTTGCGTGGTGGATTACAACTCTGGAGACCAGGTTTCGAATCCTGGCTTGGCTATGGAAACCGACTGGGTAACCTTGGGCAAGTCACATTCTCTCAGCCTCAGAGGATGGCAATGGAAAAGCCCCTCTGAAGAAACTTCCCAAGAAAATCTATGATAGGGTTGCCATAAGTTGGACACAACTTGAAGGCATACAAGAACAACAACAAGATGCACCCCTGCTTTATTCTGTGGAGTTCACTCCCAAGGAGGTGTTTGACAGAAATTTAAGTACTGTAGCTCCATCCTCTGGAATCCTGGGATTTGTATTTTTGCAAGGTCTTTAGTCTCCTCTGCCAAAGAGGGCTAGTGCCTTGGAAAACTACAAATCTCAGGATTCTGTAGAATGGAGACGTGGGGGTTAAAGTGGTGTCAAACTGCATCATGTCTACAGTGTAGAATGAACTGTATGAAAGCTAAAATAAACTGCTTCGCCTTAACACTTCTTCAAGGCTCTTTTCTGCTCCTTTCTTTAGCTTTTTAAATTTATTTGTGGAAGAAACAAACC
>CM034703.1:147353986-147365824 GCA_020142125.1 Phrynosoma platyrhinos
CCACAGGGTGCACTATGCCCACCTCTGTTGTAGGCTTTGCGTAGTTCTGCTTAACCAGAACTGCAAAACATCTGTTAAACTGCTTGACACTATTTGATCATGCTGCCCCTTCAATTTGTACATAGTCTCCTAGCCTCCTTTTCTTTGTCTTCCAGCTCTGAGGAATCTTTCCAGGAGATAGCCAGGAAGAATGAAGAATTCATGAAACAGGTTTTCTCCAGCTCTGATCTGCAGGCAGTATTGAACCCAGAGTGTTACCCCTGGAGCTCAGACATCAAGCTCCTCCTGAAAGGTGAAGAAGTATTGCATAAAAGGTGAGTGCCTTGGGTTTTGTGCCCACCTTCTTCTGCCATAAGAAAAGGAAAAGAGCCCAGAAGTCCTTAATCAGACCTGTTTCAAGAGCTAGATTGAGGTTATAGCAGCCCTAAGTGCTCAGTCAAGGGCAGAAATTTGGAGCAGGAAGGACTCAAATAATGTCAAGCTGAGCTGGAAAGTGGGACTCAGGTTCCTTAATTTCCCACTCTGTACTGAAAACATGTAGTCCCACCTCTTGCATTCTTATAAAAGCAGTGGCAGAATCCAAGAGCCTAATATACAACCTCCATGTCCATGTATGTGTATCAAGGTCCCTCCTACCAGCAACTTCCCATGAGAAGACCCTTATGGATGAGTTGAAGGAGCTGGAAGACACAGTGGCCACCTTGAAAGATCTGAAAACCCAGGTAAGTAATCCTCAGACAGGTTTATCAAGCAAAGGGAGGGTTTTGTAGTGTGCAGATTTAGCTGGTGGATGTTCCATGGGTCAACTGGAAATTCTTTACTCTGCTGGCACATTGCATTGGCAACATCTGTCTGTGGCACCCCATGTTTTAAACTGCAAATTCATTATAGGATATTGATGGGTTAGTACACCTGATTTGTAGATTGGACAATGGGGCTGGATGGTTTTACATGTATATCATGGTTCTGTGATTCAGTGATCAAAGTTCAGTGATTGATTACACTTTACTAGTGAAAGAACCATCAAGTGGTGAGAATTTAGCATGAAAAGTGGTTGTAAAGATATCTAAAAGGGTTGCCATCCCTACTTCTCCAGGGGTTTTGCCACTTTTGTTTCCTGTGATGCCTGCCTATTAGCTCAGTCCTTATTAGATGTTCTCCAGCTGTTCAAGAGGCCTCTGCTGTTGCTACTCTTACCTTGCCTATCCTGTCTCTGAATATATTGTTGAATCCTAGACCCCTGGCTTCCCTTTACTGGCTTTGTTCTTTTTCTCACTTGAACGTCCTACTGCCTTCTTAAGGTGTTTTAAAAGGATGTTCTAACATTTAACAAATCTGGGACCTGAATCTAGAAGAAAAAAAAGGACAGAACTGGGCACATCTTTCCTCATATTACTACTCAAATCAAAGACCTTAACACTTGACCCCCATGCCCCTATCCTGCCACAGAATTTCCTTTATAAAAATGTGAGAGGAATCCAAGTTAAGTTCAGACCTGTTTTTTGAGTTGTAACAAAAGGGTTGATGTTTGCTGTTAGGCAAGGGGATGAGTTTTAAACAATGTCTGCTTTCCTTCCTGGTGCAAGAATGGGGTGAGGAGGCTCAGGCACAACATTGCCTGACCTTGGCTCTAGCTTCAGCTAATACTTTTAAGAGTCACAAAACTGCTGCCCTTTTCAGTGTCCCTTCCTGCAGGAGGACCTGGGTGCTACAGATACATCTCCTGACAGTGCCACAGCTCTGCAGACCCTCAAGCTGGTTGCTTCTGACTTCAGCCAACTGCTGCTGGCCTTTGAACAAGTGTACGAGAATGAGCTGCAGAAGCATTGTGAGCGCCTGGCTCCCATGCTGAGCCCCTGTGGACCCCTCTTCCAAGCAGTGCACGAAAGCTTGACACTCTGCATGCAGGTAAGACTTGAAGCAAGGGAAGCATTCAGGTTTAAGAGTACAGGAACAGTGCCCTAAGATTAGGAAATATCATTTATTTATTGATTTGATTTGATTTCTATCCCGCCTTTCTTCCTGAAAGCGACCCAAGGCGGCTCACAAATAAAAATTATTTAGCTCTCAGAGGATGCTGACTTGCTCCATGTTTGGGGAAGTCATGAGTGTGGCAGTAGTTGTGCAAATGTGGGGATTCTGTGCTCTTTCTAATGTCTAGAACAGGGGTAGGCAACCTTTCCCCTTTAAGGGCCGAGGGACTTCAGCTCCCAGAAGCCTCAGCCATGTTGGCCAATAGTCCCATGTTGGCCAATAGCTCTTGGGATTCTGGGAGCTGAAGTCCCTCAGCCCTTAAAGGGGAAAGGTTGCCTACCACTGGTCTAGAACTTACCGTAGTTCCCAGAATCCTTTATCAGTGGCCATCTTGGGTAGGGCTGATGGGAGTTGTGAATCAAAGTGTCTGGAGGACTATTTAGGGCCTAAGCAGACTGCCAGAAATAGTGCACATTAAATTGAGGCACTGCCCTGTCTCAGTGCTAGGGAATCATGGGAACTGTAATTTATTGTGGCACCAGAGCTCTCTGACAGAGAAGGCTCAATGTTCCAGAAAAAAATACAATTCTCATGATTCCCTAGCACTGAGCCAGGGCAGTGCCTCAATTTAATGTGCACTATTTCTGGCAGTCTGCTTAGGCCTTCAGTCTCTTATCCAGCTGGCTCTGCAGAGCTGCACTCTTTCCCCCACCCCCAGTGACCTATTCACACTACACAGTTATAGCACTATGATTCCACTTTAGCTGGAATCCTGGGATTTGCAGTTTATGGAGGGGCATTCAGAATTCTCAGCCAGAGAACTTCTCTTGTGCCTCTGACTAAACAGAGTGCCAATCCCATAATTTCATAGGATGGAGCCATGGCAGTTAAAGTGAAATCATAGAGCTATATGTGTAGTTTGTAAGGACCCTAGCTCTAGTTCTTACTGTCATTCAACCTGTGTCTGGGCTGTGCCACTTCATAGTGCAATTTGGATTCCATACACAATAATCCTTGCACATAGGAAGCTATCAAGGGAGTGAGGAGACTTTGTAGAACCCTTCTTCCTGATGTGGAAATTTCTACATGGAGTGACTGTTTTACTGGGAAGAGTATTCTGTTATGCGTAACCCACCTGGCATCTGAAGTGATACAGCCCAGACACAGGTTTGCCAACTCATTAGAATATAGGACCCAAAGTGAACACCTGAGCATGTGTGTAGTTTATTTGATTTATATTTTGCCTGTCTTCCAAAATGGGCCCCAAGGTGGCTATAAGCATGTAACACCCAGGGTGAACTTGTAATATAATTGTAATGCTCCTATAGAGAGGTCGTGTAGCACCTTTGAGGCAAACTGAAAGAAAGAAGTTGGTAGCACAAGCTTTTGTAGTCTGCTTCCTCAGAGGCATTTGGTGCTCATAGTGATAGATATGTGTGCGTGCATGCCTGCATATAAGACATCTTAAAGTCTAACAGAATTAGAGAGGCATAATTCTGTTGATGCTCTCTCTCTCTCTCTCTCTCTCTCTCTCTTTGTACTTGTTTGGGAGTGGGGGGAAGAGGAGAGGTCTGCATTTGACTGAAGTAAGTTCTGGTCCTTTCAATTTATACCACAATAAAATCTGTCATGGTGCAACAAGAATCTAGTGTGCTTGTTGCAACAGATTAACAGATCACACCAACACCAACACCCTGCCTTGAAATGTGATCAAAAAAACTGTGGCATAGGTCTGAATTGGGCCTCCTCTCTTTTTCCTACCTCAACATTTTCAAAATTCAGGAGTCCAGAGTATGAAGAACTAAAGGGCTAGTTGTGCTGAGGATGCCAAATTAGTGTAGCTAATGAGGCTCCTTTGTTTTGTGTACTCTTGCCACCAGGAGTTGCAAGCTCTGGCCCAGGTAACAGAAACCTCTGAGTGTATTATGGAGACGGTGAAACGGAGGCATGAAGAAAAGGTGGTTTGGAGCGGCAGTGCCAAATCCTCATTATGTAAGTTCTGTGCCCAAATATTGTTTATACTGCGTGCGTGGCTGCACCTCTGGTATGGAGCTTTGTCTCTAGCATTTCACTTTCTTCTTGTGATTGAAATAGCTGTGTAACTCCCCTTCCTGAAGTGTTAAAGACTAATTTCCCTTTCTCACTCAGATTGCAAGGAAAAGTTATCATGTGGCTTGTGGAAGGCATTCTCTCCTAGTTCTTACCTTCCCTGTCTTTATAGGAAATTCCTGGTTTTCAGGGGAAGAAAATTTGGGGGAAGATACAATGGAATTTATTTTCAAATCCAAAAGAAGGGACAGATTGTTAAGCATAGCATAAATCAGCTGAGCTTCAGGAGTGGTAGCTGGAAGTTGGAGCAATCAAGTTTCTGGAGTCCCCTTTTCCATTGTAGCAGGCAGAAAAAGTGAAAGAAGATGGGGAAAGCTGTCAGGCTCTAAATGAAATAGGGCCCATGGCTCCACAATACCCCCAACACTTTCCTCCTTCATTTCCAATGCTAGCTGATGTTTCACTTTTTCAGCTTCAAAACTTGAAGAACTGAAACAGAAGTACAAGACTATCCATGCCACACTGAAGGACTGCCCATGATCCTGAACTTGAACAGACTGCAAATTGTTGGGAAATTTGGGGAAAAGAAATGGACTGTCATTGTGGGATGAAAAAGGTTAGACACCAATAGGGAGCCTGGGAAGCAGTGGTTGTTATAGTCCCCAGTGTAAATATACATTTTGTTAATTTTTTTGTAAAGGGTTAAAAATAAAAAGCATCCTCTTTGTACATTGTTCATATTCTGGTAATTGGAGGGAACTCACTCCACCCCACCAAGTTTTCTGGTCTGTTATCCTGGTATAGTTTTTACTACCTCTGATACTGTGTATGTGTGTTGCTGTTTTGCAGTGGTTTTTTGTTTTGTTTTGTTTTTAATCTCAAGCTTGAACTCTCCTGCTGGTTTACCAGCAATATCCTTTTATTTTTAGTTCAGCTCTTATAGAAAAAAAATAAGCAAATCTGCCCTTTCTATACCTGTCTACACACATGCATGGGGGCACATACACATTTTTCTTAATTACCTCCATTGTTATCAGTAAAGCACCATGACAGGAAACCCCATCTACAAAAAGCAAGGATGAGAAAAATTATGGCCCTCTTGCTGCTGTTAGACTGCAACTTCCATCAGCTTAGCCAGCATAGGCAATATTGAAGTATCATGGGAACTGCTGTCTAGTATTATTTGCTTACAATGAGCTGTAAAAAGCCACTAAAGCAAAATTACTTCAGTATAAAATTAAATATCCTCTGTTCATAAGTATCTCCTCTTTTTTTGGGGTGAATATATCCTTAAGGGAAAGGTTGTAGGGTGGCTGTGCAGAAACTTTTATGAAGTGTTTTTGCAGGAGAACATCCTAGAATTTGCACCTGCTGTCTGTCACAAAAATAGTGACACATGGTTTTGTTGCAAAGTTACCACTCTAAAGAAATCTCATATACAGTTTCTTTTAAGACTGATTAAATCCCAGCCTCTTGTTTAGATTGAGGGTGAGTGACCCTGTAGGACCCCAGCGTGATGTTCTGAGCGTTGGACTAGGACTCTGTAAAACAGGCTTCAAATCTTACTCAGCCAAGGAAATCCACTGGGTGACCTTGAGAATGCCACATTCTCTCAGCCTGAGCGGGAGGCAAAGGCAAACTCCCTCTGAACAAATCTTGCCAAGAAAACCCTGTGATAGATTTGCCTAAGGATCACTGTAAGTTGGAAATTACTTGAAGGCACATAGCAACAACAAGGGACCTGCACTCTCTGGATGTTTTGGACTATGACTCCCATAATTCCTTATTGAACAAGCTAGTCAAAATTAGAAGAATTATAACTCACTCTGCTTTGATTATAAAAGCATTCTTGCTAAGTCAAGGACAGGAGTTTTTTCATGCTGCAAGTGATCTCACCTGCTAGCCTCAAGTGGAAGGGAAGACTCATTTGGGATTGTATGTGATCTGTCAGTGCTCAGTAGAACCACACACAATATAAAATTCTTTGGAGTTTTGTCCCATCCAGCTCTGTAAGCCTTCTAGCATCAGATTCGTTATCAGGGGATCTTGGTAGAGAGGAGCATATAGCATCCAAGGTGAGTTATCAGTCACCAGGGCAGTGGGAAGCATGTAATTCATGTTCACTAATGGAAGAAGCAGGTAGTTGCCCATATTGAGCAAAGGTACATCCCAAGCTCCAGTCAATCAGCTCTTGGGAAGTTACTTTTTGAAAGTTATTCATTGTCATTAACTCTTTACAATGTTTTTAGAAAGCAAAGCATTTGGTTATTCATTGCAGTGCTTGTTGTTTTTTTTGAATTGGGGCGGGGGAATGTAAAATTGGTCAGAGAATGGGATAAAACATGGAAAAATCCCTGACAAATTGTTTCTAAAAATACCCTTCAAAATAACATCTAAAGGTAATGAGAAAATGTTATTTGTCACACCAATAAAGCAACTTTGTTCCCAATGCCTACTTTTGATGCTGTTGGAATGTAATTTTGTTGCAACCTCCTTAGAGGGAGTAACTTGTTACAGGCCACTGTGTTTCTTGTAATACTTTACTTCCAAACATTGCTATCAGTAGAGTAAAATGGAGTGGGGGGTTGAGGGGTTGGGGCTAAATAAATACATGGATTGGCTGAGCTGTCAGGATGTCTGTTAGGAAGGATCTTATGTCACAAATACTCAGTTTGAGCCTGGTCTCATCTGTTTGCATGTGGCTTGCTGCTGGCAAGGTCTGACATGCCAGTAGTGTGTACAAGGTCACCAGATTCTTTACTAGGTTCAGGCAGAACACATAAAGAACATGAATGCTCTGACCAATCCTAGCAGACATCTGTAATAACGTATTTTTGCCAAGAGCATTTTTAGTAAGAGTGCTCACTTTTCTTTTAACATCAAAGAGAGGGGAGGTGAAATTAGTAGCCTCCAACTGATGCATAATGAGGGTTTGGTTCTTGCATGAGATTTCTAGAAGAATGGCAAGGTAAACTCACCATAAGTTGGAAACGGCTTGAAGGCATACAACACAAGCTCTTACATGCTCACTGTGTAGGGGTTTTATATGCTTAAGGGCTATGTAGTTTAGTAAATGAGCATTTGCTAAGTCATTAAGCAAGCCTACAGCAACAATATTAATGATACAGCTTCTCCAGCAATTGAACTAGATCGTGCAAAATCAAGTTCATACAGTAGAGATAAGGATACTCTGTCTTGGAGTGCTTAGAAAAGAATTCCTATGGAGAGAGGGATGATTTCTCCCTTGGCCTGTGAATGTGTCAGCTCTTCCCATGGGGAGAAATATTTAAAGATCAGAAGAAAGTCAGGTGAGTGATTTGTTCCTGAGGGGATGCATACAGCCATAATATAGCCCAGGAACTTAATCTGTGAGGTAAAATCTGATTCATTATGAAGACCTGATTGGACAGGTGGTGTGACAAATGGCTGAAGGGATGTGCACTATCTTCACCTCTAATTTTATTGTTACATTCTTTAAACATCTCTGTGTAGTAAACCAGTAATTTATTCTGCCTATGACTTGCACCCACAAACCTGCTTGAGCTGGGACCTGAGTGGATTAGGAACTCAGAACTGTTACACAGAAGATCCTTAGTTTTTTCCAGCTTCTTCTCAGCCAGGGAGTCATATATTACTCAGCTGGCTTCTCCTTCACATGTGGCAGTTGAGTACCACAGCTCGCATGTAAGAACTAGGCAAATTTTATAGAAAAGGGCTCAGCAGAGCAGGGTCTTTCAGATGCTGCTGAACTGCACCTCTTAACAGTCCTATCAGCTATAGCCAATGGTGAGAAATGCCAGGTGTTACAGTCCAACCACATCTGGACAGCCTATCCCTTTTGTAAATTATATTCTGTCATCTCTGAATGCTACTTGGAGGGTTTGCCATAATGTAGCCCAGGAACTTAATCTGTGGGGTAAAATCTGATTCATTATGAAGACATGATTGGACAAGTGCTGTGACAAATGGCTGAAGTGTGTTGCAGGGAAAAAGAGAAAGATTAAGGAAAGGGCATTCATGTGTTTCTCACTTTAGGGTGCCACCATCATATCATAACTCAAGTTAAGTACTGTTCAGGATGAGCCGCTTTATAAAAAACCTCAGATGGTCCCCAAATATCATGGGGTACTAAGTCACCACCTCTGAGCTGGTGACATCTGATTATAGCGAGTATGTAGTGGTCATTAGTGGCAAGTTTCTTCAGAGTGGGTTTGCCATTGCCATCCTCTGAAACTGAGAGAGTGGCTTACCTAAGGTCACCCAGTAAGCTTCCATGGCTGAGCTGGGGTTCGAACTCTAGTCTCCCAGTGTCCTAGTCCAATGCTCAAACCATTACACCATGCTGGCACTTGCTGATAAAATGTAAAAGACAAGTTCTGCCTATAAAGATAAAATTGCTGGGTTGTTCAACTTTTTTGTAAAGCTTCCTTCCAAAATTTACCCCAATCCCAAATTCAATTATCCATCTCCCCTTTGGCAGGGGAATTTTTTATGGTCAGTAGAACCTTTCTGCTCTAAATTTGTGTATGTAACTAAGCACAGAAATCCTATCTGGGAGGAGTGCTGAGAATGGAAAATGTAACATATTAATTGGCCCTTGTACATCTCTCTCCCCCTGCATTGACTTCAAAGCTGGACAAACTGACCAGCTTCACATCCCAGCTTTTGATGTATGTTATTACATTCTCCTAGCCAAATTCCTAAATGTGTATGTCGTGCTCTTTTCGCTCCCTGTCCTCCCCCCCACTGCAATATGATTTTATGAACTTAATAAGTGCGTGCTATACTAGCTTTTTCTAAAAATGTATTATTTTAAAATATACACAGCTATGAAAAACCCAGTATTTTCCCATAATCTTTTTTCATAGTTCTGACAAAATGTTTATCACATTTGCTGCTCTTCTCCTAAGAAGGCTAAGCAGGCATCAGTGGGTTTATCCCATTTTATTCTCACAGATGCCCAGCAAGCCAGTTTATGTGCGAGTAACCTGCCCAGGGCAACTCAGTTGTTTTTTGTTTGTTTTTAAACTGAGCTGGGATTTGAATCTGGGTCTCCTTAAGCTCTCTTCTGCTGTTATTTGCTTGTCAAGTCACTTTATAAGTGACCCTATGTATGGGAGACCTCCTGATCCACAATAGCCTCATTCAGGTCTTACAAACTCAATGTCATGGTTTCCTTGATTAAATCAATCCATCTATAATGTGGTCTTCCTTCTTCCACTAGTCTTGACAAATTATCCGCTACACCACACAGGCTTTCTCCTCTGCCCATGATCTGCTAATGAGAATTGTACTGGTTTTTAAAGAAACCACTCCTGATAATTTAATCAGGCCTTAGAGGTGGCCACAAGAAGAGATACAGAACTGCTGAATTCTTGAACTGAGTTGAAATCCTACTTGACAAAAGCCCTCAGGTAAATTTCATTACTTTGGTTTGGGTTTTTCTGTAAAATTAGAATCCTTTTTAGGTCTAAAACTAAGTTGAAGTGTCAGAGTTAGGGTAGTAATCACAACTTCAGCACATATGCATAGGTATTGCCACACCAGTGCACTTCTGAAAAGTGTTTTAGAATAAGAGACAGAATGACAGACTTCAGCACCTGACAAAGCAGCTGTCTTGATCCCAAAGGGTTTGGTTATTCCAATTAGGTCTAATGAACAGGGCTGTGTCTGCATTGGTTATGCTGGGGATATTGGCAGACCACACTCTGCCCTCTTCTAATCTATACTCTGTGTTGTATGCCTTCAAGTAGTTTGTGACTTAGGGCATCCTGACTCTGGAGACCAGGGTTCAAATCCCAGCTCGGCCATGAAACCCACTGGGTGACCTTGGGCAAGTCACACTCTCAGCCTCGTTGGATGGCAATGGCAAACTCCCTCTGAAGAAACTTGTCAGGAAAACCCCATGATAGGTTCACCTTAGGGGCGCCATAAGTCAGAAACATCTTGAAGGCACACAATAACAACAAAGGTAAACCTATCATGGGGTTTTCTTGGCAAGATTTGTTCAGAGGACATTTGCCATTGCCTTCCCCTGAGGCTGAGAGCATTTTTCTTGTCCAAGGTCCCTCAGTGGGTAGCCTCATATTTAAATGCTTGTGTGTTCTGCTGAGGAATCCTAGCCATAGCTATGTGAAGAGGATTTGGGTGGCAGTAGCTAGGAATTTTGTAGTCTGTGTACCCATCCCAAGCTAAAATGGCCAAAATTTTAGTGGTGGACATGGTGAGCGATATTGTTCAAGATTTAATTCATGTTTTTATGAAAATTATTGTCTCAACCTGAACATAAACTGGGGTGAAAGAAAGGTAATGACAGCAGGGATGCAAAATTGATCTGCAAAACTGATGCAGAAAAGTATAGTGGTAATATGTGAACCCTTGCTTTGTTCTTGGAATATCCCACACTCAGATCCTTATCACATTATACTGTTCTAACACTATATTCCACTTTAACTGCCATAGCAACATCTCATGGAATCCTGGGATTTGCAGTTTGTTTTGTTACATGCCTTCAAGTCATTTCTGACTTATGGCAACCCTAAGGTAAAGCTATCATGGTTTTTTCTTGGCAGGATTTGTTCAGGACATGTTTGCCTTTGCCTCCCTCTGAGACTGGGAGAGTATGACTTCCCCAAGGGCACCCAGTGGCTGAGTGGGGAGAATCAAATCCTGGTCTCCAAAGTCCTAGTCTAACATTTAAACCACTACTGTGCTGGATCTTACTTGCAATTAAGGGAGGGATATCTGGAATTCTCAACCAGTGAGCTGTTGGGCCTCACTAAACTACAAACCTCAGAGTTTCACAGGATGTTGCCATGGCAGTTAAAGTGGAATACAGTGGTATAACAGTGTAGTGTGATAAGGACCTATAAAGTGACTTGGGAATATAAATGTGATGCACACAAACTAGAAAGTGAAATAGCTGCTCTGAGGTAAGAGTTGAAGATAGTGTGGGACAAGGGAGAGGCTGGTGTCTACCTGAGGAAATAAAGGACTCAAGACTAAGGTTTTTCCCTCCTGCATATTCTTGTTTCTGTCATGGTCTGCTCCATATCCAACTTATTTCATAGAATTATAGAATCATAGAGTTGGAAGAGACCACAAGGGCTATCCAGTCCAACTTCCTACCATGCAGGAACTCACAGTCAAAACATCCCCAACAGATGGCCATCCAGCCTCTGTTTAAAGACTTCCAAAGAAGGAGACTCCATCACTCTCCGAGGGAGTGTATTCCACTGTCAAACAGCTTTCACTGTCAGGAAGTTCCTTCTAATGAAATCTCTTTTCCTGTAGCTTGCATACATTGTTTCGGGTCCTAGCCTCTGGAGCAGCAGAAAACAAGCTTGCTCCATCCTCAATGTGACACCCCTTCAAATACATAAACAGGGCTATCATATCTTAACCATCTCTTCTCCAGGCTAAACATACCCATCTCCCTAAATCTTTCCTCATAGAGCAGGGTTTCCATACCCTTCATCATTTTGGCCGCTCTCCTCTGGACACGCTCTAATTTGTCAACAACATCCTTTTTGAATTGTGGTGCCCAGAACTGGACACAGTATTCCAGGTGAGGCCTGACCAAAGCAGAATACAGTGGCACTATTACTTCCCTTGATCTAGAACTGAGCAGACCTGAGCAGCTGATGACTGAGGTTCTTTGAGGTTTCTCCTTCATAGGGTTGCCATATGTCAAAGACAGCTTGACAGCATATCACAAAAAAACATAGACACTATACTTCTATTGATGCAGTCTAAAATTGCATTGGGCTTTTTAGCTGCCACATTACACTGTTGACTCATGTTCAACTTGTGGTC
>CM034703.1:147398085-147414831 GCA_020142125.1 Phrynosoma platyrhinos
TGCCAGGTGCCCAGTCCCAGCGGGGATCCGAGGGGGCAGACGGGGAGGTTGGGTCTCTGCTCCTTCTCCCTGACCTTCCCTGGGCTCCTTTCCATCCCCCTTTTGGGTGTCCCCTCCGTGAGAAGGGAAGGAAAGGGAGCCTCAGAGCACCGCCATTTACCGCAGGGCTGGGTGGCCCCTCTGGATTGCAGCTCCCATCATCCCTCTCACCATTGCCTCTGTCCAGCAGAATACCCAGCCCTGACAAGCTTTGGTCCTAGAGATGCCGGCACAGGGCAAGCCGCTTCCCCAGTAGCCGCCTCCCACCAAGGGCAAAGGAATATTTCTACAGTATTTATATATATTTTAATTGCATCAGGTGCAGCTGTGTGGCAAAGTGGCCAGGTATATGAACTCCTGCTAGGTACAGATGTGTGGTTGACAAAACCATTCTCTCTCTTTCTCTCTTTCATACACACACACACACACACACGCCCCTTGTCTGGCTGGGTATTACAGACCAGCCATTTAAAACAAGTGGCTAGGTGTACACACCCTACTAGCTAAAAAGTCATGTTTTGGGTCAGTAGCTGTGCATGTCTAGCGAGAAGGAGAAGATGAAAGCTCATCATGAGCAGGTGGTGGTTTTTGTGACACAGGATGCAGCTCTTCCTCTGGGCTTGCCATTGAAAATGACATTGACAACTGCCTTGACATTAGCAGTCATTAGATTAGGATTTTACACGCTGTCCAGAACAATGTGGATTCAAACCTGGAGAGAAATCAGTGCGCAGCTAAGAGATGTGGGGGGCATCCAAGGAGAAAATGTAAAATAGCACCCATTTCCAGCCAGCCCCCCAAAAACCACCATTGAGAAGTTCCTCTGTGCCAGCTCTGATCAAACCATAGGAATATTTTCCTAACACCAGGGTGACCAGATGTCATAACTGCAAAGGAGGACAAGACATGGCAAGAAAAAAGTAGGACATTACAAAATAAAAGCTAAAAACACTCATAGACATATACATTCGTGCTTCTTAGCCATGCTCAAAATGGAAGCCACTTTGGAATTCCTCCTGGACAAAAGGTTGAAATGTAGGGTGCGTCTTGGAAAAGGAGGACATCTGGTCGCCTTGCATGGGGCAGGGAGAATATGCATTAGGCCATCCGACTTTATAATATGACTGCCTTGTAACAGCTCTGTAACCTCCGCTGCCCTCCCCAATACACAGGATTCAATCCATTGTGCCAAGAAGGAATTAGTCTGAATTAATAAGTGATCTCTGAGTGTGACATGTTGCATATATTTCTGAGCATCCCTCTCATGCTCCAGGGCGTGTGAAACTATCGGGGGTTGCAGACTGCCAGAAATAGTGCAAATTGAGTCCACTTTTAGGGTTAGGGTTAGTGCTAGGGAATCATGGGAATTCTTTTTTTTCTGAGACATTGAGCCTTCTCTGTCAGAGAACTCTGGTGCCACAATAAAATACAGTTCCCATGATTCCCTAGCACTAACCCTAACCCTAAAAGTGGACTCAATTTGCACTATTTCTGGCAGTATGCAACCCCCCTATGTCCATGTGCAACTGTGTGCTCACACAATAGACTTTGAACACTGAGTAAGTGTCAGCCACAAATGGGTGGGGAAGGTGC
This sequence comes from Phrynosoma platyrhinos, assembly GCA_020142125.1. Lineage (NCBI taxonomy): Eukaryota > Metazoa > Chordata > Lepidosauria > Squamata > Phrynosomatidae > Phrynosoma > Phrynosoma platyrhinos. The sequence continues at coordinate 147,399,718 of CM034703.1, forward strand.
CACTGTAGAAGAGGAATACACTTGAGAACAAATTGGCCTCACCCAAACAGCATCCTTCAAACAGTTTGATACATGTGCACACTGTTAGCCCACTTTATCTTCCTAGCAACTCTGCAAAGAAGGATACTCTGAGAGATAAAAGGTAAGAGGGAGCTTTCAATCTCAGCAGGGAGATGAACTCTGGTTTCTCTGCTCAACATCCCACCTATTTTTTAAAAAAAATATTTATGGGATTTATATCCCACCTTTCTCTCAAAACTGGGTTCAAGGCATTCCTTAGCCATCTCTTCCAGCACACTTGTAAACTTGAAAAGTATTTTCCTTAGATTTTTTTAAAATATATATTCCTTCATGGGTCAAAAGGAGATTCTAATGCATTTGAGTTGCTTCAGGCATCAGATCAGGGGCCCTTTCACATGACCCAGTTATAGTACTATGATTCCCCCTTATCTACCATGGCAACATCTCCTGGGGTTTGTGGTTTATTATTCTTGTGTGCCTTCAAGTTGTTTCTGGCTTATGGCGACCCTAAGATGACCCTATCATGGAGTTTTCTTGGCAAAACTTGTTCAGATGGGGTTTGCCACTGCCCTCCTCTGAGGCTGAGACAATGTGTCTTGCCCAGGGTCACCCAGTGGGTTTCTATGGTCAAGAAGGGATTTGAACCCTGATCTCCAGAGTCATAGCCCAATGCTCAAATCACTACACCAAGCTGCCCTCAGTGGTGAGGGTACTTAGAATAATTCTGTAGTATTATTCCAGGTTAGCAAAAAACGGTGAGGGCATAATTGGGTGTGGACGCCTTCTGGTATGTATATGGTATCATTTAGCGCAGATAGTTACTTCTTAACCATCCATTTGTACAGAGAATTCTGGCAGTTAACAAGTACTTTTCCCTACAGTTTTCACATTGCAAACTCATAGTCAAGACATTCAGTGTGATCCTGTTTATGTTTACTCACAAGTACATCCCATCGCATTCAATTTGGATTACCCACAGGTAAGTGTGCACTAGTTTGCAGTCTTCCTTCACTCGTGTAAAAGGAAGCCCCATTGATAGTAAGACCCATTGCACTCAGTGGGACTTGCTTCTGAGTAGGCATGATTGGGATTGTTCTGTGTGAGGTCTCAGAGCCCATTAAGTTCTACATAAGGATGGGAACTACAGAGCCCTCGTCTAGATATTGTTAGAGCACAAGTCCCAGCAGCCTGTGCCAACACAGCTAGTGGTAAGGAATACTGGGAGCTGCAGTCCAACTACATCTGGATGCCAGTGCATGATCCCCCCCCCCCTGGCCTAAATGTGGCAAAGCTAATAGATTTGGGATGTTATCCATCCCTTTCTATAGACATGTTCACCATGACATAGAAATAAAAGGGTGGGATTTGCACTATGATGCAGAAGTAAAAGGGTGATGTAATTTCCTTGGTCAGGTATAAAAGACTGTGGTCTCATGTGTAAGCCCTACCAACAACTCTGATATGTTTTAGTACAGTACCAAAAGAAGGGGAGTTATTTTAAATGCAGCTGGATGGAATAAGGGTGTGGTTGTAGGTGAGTATGCACACACATTCTACAAGTGTATTGGGTCACACAGAGGAGAGGAGTGTAAGTAGGCAGGGGAAGAGACGTGGCTGATAGTACTGGTGGTGAGGCCATAACACTTACGGAATGTGATCAAGGCCATGTTCAATTGATGTCAAGCATGGAGAACATGGTTGGCCTCCAGAGATTGCCAGAAAACAAGTCCCATCATCCTCCCACACACTGGCTATGCTGGTTAGGACAAAAGGAATTATGGTACAACAACATCTGGAGGGCCACATGTCTCCCACCCCACTCTGGGTCAATCCCAACAAGGGCCACAAGTTTTGTCCCAAGAGGGATTGCAGAAGGTAGGTTTCGAATGATTCCTTAAAGAAAATGCAGTGTGCAGTGTGATGCTAAACCTAATGACAGGAGTTCCCAGAACTTAAAAAAATTAAGAAGGGTTTGCACATTAAGATGGCCAAAGAGGTACATCTACAGGATTATCTTTTTGGACTGTGTATCAAAGCATCATTGAAGTATGAAGAAACCCTGAAAATTCATCTCTAACCCAGTTGATAAATGCTATCTCATCTTTGCTCTGTCTCTTGGTGACACCTTCTGAGCGTCTCTACTCAGTGCAGGTGCCTTCCTGCCCTTTGCTTTTTCTGTGCAAATGAAAAAAAGAGGAAGAGTCAAGAAAGTGTCAGGCTAGGACTCATTAGATTTAGGATTAAATCCAGGCTCAGTAAGAAATTAGTTAATGAACTGCCGATCTCACCTTTCTCCCAACATGGGACCCAAGGCTGCCCACAGCAGAGATTAAAACAAAGTAAAGCTAACTAATGTCTGTGAGATAGCTTTTAAAATAGGATTCCCTATTTTAAAATAGGATCCCCTATAGGATTTTAATATTTGAATAGTTTGCAAATGCCACCAGCAGTGTTGCACATTTTAAAAAGTTCTGTTTTTCAAAACCAGAAGTAGACTTTGGGCTGCTTCAATTTCTTGCAGAAGTTTGCATTTTTGGTGGACCATACAATCCCCCAGGGCAGAAAATTGGCCAGAGTTTGCCCATCCTTGTTCTCACTCCTTGAAGGAAAATACATTATCATCCAAAATCCACAAAACAGTGATACCTTTATAGGACCAACCAAAATGCATATTATGCATGTTGCAAGCTTTCAAAGTGGATGTGTGTGTGGATGTGTGTGTGTGTGTGGATTTTGGATGGTACTGTACTTTACTTTATGGCAGGGGTAGGCAACCCAAGGCTCGGGGGCCGGATGCGGCCCCCTGAGGCCTTTGGACCGGCCCCAGGCTGGTCCTGCCGCCGCCGCCACCGCCTGCCATGATGATATAGATTATTGTTGTTATTACTTATTTTTGGGGTTTTCTTGGCAAAATATCCACAGAGGTTTTGCCATGGATTTTCTGGGGCTGAGAGAATGTGCATGCATATTTTTTTTTATTTTTTTAAAAAAATATTTTTATTTTTTCATTTATTTATTTTGGGTGCTTCGGCCCACCAATTGTCTGAGGGATAGCAACCCGGCCCGTGGCTCAAAAAGGTTGCCTACCCCTGCTTTATGGCCACCATGGCTATCCCTGGATATATTTCCTTGGAGGAAGAGTCAAATTAAAACATAGTAGTAAAGAAGCTGATGGGGTGCTTTTTGGTGGCAAAGTCCCTTTGGGGAATTACACAGATATATGGAGGGGTACCCACTTTCTCTTTTGTGTCTGAAATAGACAGTCTAAACAACACATCCCCTTGCCACGTCCTCCCTTCTGCAACAGACACAGTCCACAATTCATGTGGAGATTGCCCTATATTAGCCTCACTGAAGTGAACATAAGTCTGTTCCTTTGTCCTTCATGAAAATCTATCCACCCAAAAATGTGCTGCTTGAGGCACAGCATAAGATGGCACCCACCCATCCAAGTTAAGATTTATAGTCCCCAAAGAGCCATACCAGCATGTAAGGCAGAAAATCCCATAAAGGATCTCTCTGGTTCCCTGGCAATAGAAACACAAAGATAACAGATAACTAGCAATTGGTTGCCCTCCTGTGATGCCTTAATTCTGTTGCCTGAGAGGATCACACCACTTTGCCCAAACTGTAGGGATGGCCCTGCCTTCATAGAATCATAGAATGATAGAGTTGGAAGATACCCCAAGGGCCATCCAGTCCAACCACCTGCCATGCAGGAACTCAAAATCAAAGCACCCCCGACAGATGGTCATCCAGCATCTGTTTAAAAATCTCCAAAGAAGTCGTCTCCACCACACTCCAAGGCAATCTGTTTCACCACTGAACAGCTCTTACTATCCGGAGATTCTTCCTAATGTTAAGGTGGAATCTCATCATTCCCCAGATTTACTATCTGAGGCAAACATTGTGTGCCATGTTGGAGCTACCATCTGCAGAGAAGCTGATGACATTTTGATGCCTGAGGCAGGAAACCCAAATAACACCCACAACGATGCTAAAAATATAATCCACCAAAAAGTTGCTGTTTTTGAGATGTTTAATAGGAACCACATTCCTCACCCACCAAAATATGATACCTGAGGCAGCTCCCTGAAGTTATCTCATGGCTATCTGCTGAGATAACCGAGGCTGCATCTGCACAGCAGAAATAATGCAGTTTGACACTGCTTTAACTGTCATGGCTCCATGTTATGCAATTCTGGAGTTTGTAATTTATTGCGGCACCAGAGCTCTCAGACAGAGAAAACTAAACATCTCACAAAACTACAGACCCTAGAACTGCATAGCACTAAGCCATAGCAATTAAAGTGATGTCAAACTGCATTATTTCTTCAGTGCAGATGCAGCCTGAGTGAAAGGGAAACTGTTGCTACTGAGCTTGGACTGGCTTTCTGTATGCTGTCAGAGAACAACTCAAAATGCTGCTTTACTTCTGCTTATATGAGCATAGGGAAGATAGGTAACCATTATTTTTCACAGCCCTCTGTAATATGGGAGAAAGTCAGGCTACAAATGATGGCAGGCATAGGCTGAAAATGGTTGTGTGAATGGGCCTTTTAGTGTGTGAAAGCACACAGAACCTCTCCTAGCCCCTCTACCCCAGTACTGCGTCTTTCCAGACCGCACTGTAGAGCCCTGAGGTGAAGGGTGAGGAAGGACAAGGTCCTGAAGATCCTGCAGATGTGTTTGATTGACAGATCTCATTAGCCCTAGCCAATGTAGCCAATGGTGATGGATGATGGGCTCTGTGGTTCAGCATCATCTTTGGTTGTTGTGGTTCAACATTCCCTTTCCTCATCCCATGCTGCATATATTTGGAACCATGGTATTCAAGTAGTAGTAAGGTAAGAAATTAGAACAAGAACGGTGTAGTGACTTGAGTGATGGACTACGATTCTGGATTACGACCCATTTGGCCATGAAACCCACTGGGTGATCTTGGGCGAGTCACACACTCTCAGACTCAGGGGGAAGGCAATGGCCAAACCTCCTCTGAGCAACTCTTGGCAAGAAAACCCCACGATACATTTGCCTTAGGGTCTCTATAAGTCAGAAACAACTTGAAGGCCCACAACAACAACAAAAGAAAAAACTGCCCCCTGCACAAGACATTATTTCACTCCTTTTATACATATGGTGGATCCTTGGTATCTGGTGGGGTTTGGTTTCCCCAGTAGACACCAAAATCCATGGATGATCAAGTCCCATTAAATACAATTTATTTAACAAGATTGCACCCCTTATATAAAATGGCAAAATCAAGGCTTGTGTTTTGGAATTTATATATTGTTTTGAATATTTTCAAGCCGTAGAAGTTTGAATCCATGGAGAAAGTATCTGTGGATAGGGAGGGAGGACTGTCTAAGGAAAGTGGGGATTCTTAAATCTGGGGAGGAGTTCAGATTTGGTGCACATTTGTGCATGTGTGTTTGTATGTGTGTGTGTGTGTGTGTGAGAGAGAGAGAGAGAGAATTATTCTAGGTTAGGTGCCCCAGCATCCAAGGAGCTATTTTTTCCTAATCTTATATCCAATAAGTGCATGACTTAATACAGCTCTGTTGCCTTCTGCTTTAACCCACATGTGAACCCCTGTCCTCCTGACCCAGTCCTCCCTCCCCAAGACCAGCACCAGCACCCCATCTCAGTAAAGCACACCCCACCCTATCGCCTCCTCTCTGGGCTCCTTCCTTCCCTTAAGTCTCCTTGGCTGTGCCTCCTAGCCCAAGGCGCAGTCCTCATCTCCCCCCCTCCCCACACACATACACTCTCTTGGGCCCTGGGGAGGGTCTGTCTGGCTATTTTAAAAACCCAAAGAAATGAAGCTCTCCAAATATGGGGAAAATATGAAGCCAGGTCTCTAGGCTGGGAGTTCTTCTGGAAGAAGGAGTGGCAGGAGAGGGGTGGGTGGGAAGGGGAGCACGAGCACCATCTAATGATAGACCCATGGAACTGCCTGCATCTTTTATTATAGACACACACATACACACACACCACACCACTTCCCAGAGCCTTTTCCATAAAGTGATCTGATCCACTGTAAGGTTGTTGTTGTGTGCCTCCAAGTCATTTATGACTTATGGTGACCCTAAGGCTAACCTATCAAAGGGTGTTTATTTGGGTTTGGTTTTTTTTGTCAAGATTTGTTCAGAAGAGGTTTGCCATTGCCATCCTTTGAGGTTGAGAGAGTGTGACTTGCCCAAGGTCACCCAGTGGGTTTCCATTGTCGACCGGAGAATTGAACCTTCATCTCCAGAGTCCAATGCTCACACTGGCTCTCCTACTGTAAGGTACAGGTAGGGAAGTGTTGGCCCTCCCTGCAGTTTGCACTACAACTCCCAGCATCCCTTACCAAGAGTCATAGTGAGTGGGAATGATGGGCTTCGTAAGTCAAAACAACTGGAGGGGCAAAAGTTTCCCCATCACTGCCATAAGATTAAAGGAAGGGTCTCCATGGTTTTCTGCAGCAATAGGTAACCTTTCTCAAACCAGTGTCTGCAGGAGCAGGACTGATGAGCAGCTGCCTCAGTTAATAAGTAGATGTGGATCCACTGGTATATTTTTATTAAATTAGTTGTAGTATTTATATAGGCTGTCTTTCCACCAAAAAGCTCAAGGAGGCATACCAAGTCTTCCCACTTTTATCCTCACAACCGCCCCATGAGCTCGGATACAGTGAGAGATAGTGACTGGCCCAAGGTAACACAATGAGCTTCATGGGTGGGGATATGAACCTGTGGTTGTATCTACACTGCAGAAATAAAGCAGTTTGATACCACTTTAACTGTCATGACTCAATGCTATATAATTCTGAGATTTGTAGTCTTGTGAGATATTTAGCCTTCCCTGTCAGAGCGCTCTGGTGCCACCACAAACTATAAATCCCATAACGTTGAGCCATGCAAGTTAAAATGGTATCAAATTGCTTTATTTTTGCAGTGTGGCAGTACTCCGAGTGTCTATAGTCCTAGCTCAACACTCTTTTAACACATAGGTGGGAATTATGCAGCCCTCAAGTTCCCGGCATCCTTCACCACTGGCTATGCTAGCTAGGGCTGATGGGACTTGCGGTCTGACAACTTCTGGAGGGTCATGTGATTCTCACTCTGCTCTAACTACTTTTTCATGCTTCCCTCACTGGCCAATACTTCTGGCTTACCCTCAATCTTTTGTTCTCTGTCTTGAATCTTATTTGCTAGCCCAGAAACTTTGCTGCCTGAGGCAGAGCAACAAGTAGTTGCCACACACACACCGCTTTGTCTAGGCACATCACACTCTATGCTGGACAACTAGTTTAGTCACCACCTGAAGCAGAAAATCCTTCATATGCTTCTCCCCGACAGTAAAAAAAAATATAATTATCCAGGCCATGACCCTATCAAAGCAATGCTCTGCAAATGCAGCCCTGTGCCCTTCCTTCCCCCAAGGCAGCTCTCAAGCATTGGGGCATTGCTGTAGGCATTCACTGCTGGGGAGACATGACCAGGCATCATCCATCCTGGCTGCAGTTGTACAACCAGGGAGAAGCGAAGGAAAGGTCCCATTCACACTACAAAATTGCATGGGTATGATTCAGCATCAATTGCCATGATTCCATCCTATGGGTGCCTGGGATGTGTAGTTTGTTTGGAAGCTCCAAACAACCTACGTGGCTGAGATTTCTATATGCTTGGCCCTAAAGTGTCAGTTCCAAGATACCACAGGATGGGACCATAAGTCCGAAACAAGTTGAAGGCCACAGCAACAACAAAAGAAGCTGCTGCCTTCTGCACAAGACATTATTTCATTCTTCACATACATATAGTGGGTCCCTAGTATCCGCTGGGGTTTGATTCCAAGATTCCCTGTGGATACCAAAACCTGTGAATGATCAGGTCCCATTAAATACAATGGCATAGTAAGCTGGCGTTAAAGTGGAATCATAGTGCTATAATTTTGCAGTGCGAATAGGCCCATGTTTTCAGCTAACAGGTTTCCGTTCATAGAGCAGTTGTCTCTTTACTGACCTTTCTTGACACCCTCATCAGCTGCTCTAGGTTGATACCTCTCTCGCCTGCTCCATGCCATGGCTTTGTTCAGATAAGAGTGCTCGCCCACTGGGCGGGTGCAGGGGGGTATGGATCACACCAGGTGATACCCCACAGGAGGAGTGACACCATGCTGGGGACTTCTGCTGCTGCAACAGAGGGGTGAGCACACCTCTTGTGGATTCACCGCAGCCCGGCTCCCTCCCTGGGAAGGGATCTGGGGCAGCTGTCAGAGCTGCAGAAGGGGGAGCTGCAGCAGGGGGAGCATGGGTTTTGTTGCCCATCTGGCTTTCTACCAGGGGAGGGAGCTGGGCCAGTGCTGAAGCCATGAGGGGCAAACCAGTGGCATCACCAGGCTTGGTGACACCTGGTGTGGAGGAGACTGCCAAGGGGGTGCAGCAGTGTAGACCAACATATTCAGGCGGCACCTGTTAAGGATGGGCTGCTCTGTAACCTGTAAAGGGAACGGACAGCTTCTCTCAGATGAATATAGATAAGTAAAATGTTTCTTAATATCAGAGGTGTATACTTAATGGTTTTGGGTGTTATGGCACTGCATACCAGGAACCAGAGCTTAGACAAGTCACTTTTTGGACTGCAGCTCTCAGAATCCCCCAACCAGCACAGCCAGTGAAATTTCAAAAAGATCTGCCTCATCTGCAAGCAAGACACAGTCAGTTTCCTTCTTGTCCCCCTTGCAAATTGACCAAACCACTTAGGTTTGAGTGGGTTGGCAGCTGCACAAGCCTGGCCTTACTCTGTGAAAGAAGAGTGGGATCATTTGGTCTTCAAGTTATTGTTTAACTGAAAGCCCCATTAGCCCCCTAGTCAACATAGCAATGATGAGAAAGGTTGTGAGTTGTATTCCAATGACTAGCATCCTGTTGGGAAGCTATTTCATTGTAAACTGCTTTACAATTGCAAGCCAGAATGGCATAATGGTTTGAACTTAGGACTAAAGACTCTGGAGACGAGGGTTCAATTCCAAGCTCAGCCATGAAACCCACTGGGTGACCTTGGGCAAGTCACACTCTCTCAGCCTCAGGGGAAGGCAATGGCAAACCACCTCTGAACAAATCTTGCCAGGAAAACCCCAGGAGAGGATCACCTTAGGGTCGCCATAAGTTGGAAACTGCTTGAAGGCACACAACACACACACACATATGTAATGTTAAGTATTATTAAGACACTGATTTTCAGAGCAGCTGGAAGCCTGCCACAGCTCACATTAAAAACCAAGCACAGAACGTTTTTCTCTGCAAAAAGGCTACTGTGCCCAACAGGCCTTTTAAAGGGCTTCATAGAGAGACAAGTGCCCAGAGAGAGCTGGACAAGAGGTAAAAACAGGGAAGCTTCTGGCCAGACCAGCAGGGGGCAGCTTCATACCCTTTCACCAAGCCAGCTTCTGGATTTCCTAGAATCCCTTTCATTTGTTCTGCTGCCTCATGGCCAGTGATAATAGTGGAGAGACAGAAATATTTAAGCACTGTTGTTTTTGTTAACAATAATCAAGTCGATTTATGACTACTCTATGAATGAGAGTAATCTGTACTTAGGACAAGAGGCTGCTATCAGAAGTGAGTACAAAGAAACGGAATGGTTCCTTATCAACAAAGAGATCAGACAAGGCTGCATACTATCACCTTTTTTATTGTACTTATATGCAGAAAATATCGTAAGCAATGTAGGCTTAGACTCAGATGCAAGAGGAGTGAAGATTGGAGGTAGGAACATTAACTACCTAAGTCAAAAACCAACAAAGACCTGGAGCACTTATTGAAGAGGGTCTAGAAAGAAAGTGCCAAGGTAGACTCAATGCTGTATATTAAGAAAACAAAATTAATGACCGTGGAAGATCTACAAGAAGTCATCCTAGATAATGAGAAAATTGAAATAGTACAAAATTACCAATACTTTGGATGAAACATTAATCAGAACGGAGACTGCAGTCAAGAAATTAGAAGAAGGCTAGGATTGGGAAGGGCAGCTAGGAAGGAACTGGATAAAATCCTAAAGAGCAATGCTATAAGCCTGAATGCTAAAGTGAGGATCATCCAAGCTGTCGTATTCCCTATCACCCTATACGGGTGTGAGAGCTGGACAGTGAAGAAGGTGGATAGGAAGAAAATCAACTCATTAGAGATGTAGTGCTGGAGAAGAGTGCCAAGGATACCTTCGATGGCCAAGAAGACAAACAAATGGGTTCTCAAACATATCAAGCCTGAACTCCCCCTGAAAGTCAAGATGACTGAATTGAGGCTGTCATATTTTGGACACACCATGAAAAGGCACAACTCATTAAAAAAGACAATCAAGCTAGGAAAGGTAAAGGGCAGCAGAAAGAGAGGGAGACCACATGCCAGATGGCTGGACTCAGTAAGAGAGGTCACAGGTATGAGTTTGCAGGAACTAAGCAGAGTAGTGGAGGACAGGGGGTCTTGGAGATGTTTCACCCACAGGATCACCATGAATCGGGGTCAACTCTGTGGTAGTTAGCAGCAACAATGAATGAGAGGCCTTCAAGTCACCCAGTAATCAAGGCAGTCAAGCACAGCTCAGGACTTGCAGATTCAGGGCCATAGCTTTCTTGACTGAGGCTGCAGTATAACTCTACTTTAACTGTTGTAGCTCAATGCTAGGGAATGTTGGGATTCATAGTTTTATGAGATATTTAGCCTTCTCGGTCAGAGAACTCTGTGTCTGTTCTCTGTAAGAACAAACTATAAATCCCAGGACTCCATAGGATGGAGCCATGACAGTTAAAGGCATGTCAAACTACATTAGTTCTGCAATGTGGCAGCAGCCTGAACCCATCCATCTGAAATGCATTCTTCCTCTTTTCCTGCTGCCTTCTGATTTACCAAGCATTATTGTCTGTTCTAGTTAATCTTCGACAGTCTCAGTTTGATCATCTTAGCATCTAGGGAGAGCTCAGGCTTCATTTGCTCTAGGACCCATTTATTTGTCTTTCTAGCAGTCCATGATATCTGTAGAATATCAAATTAGTTGATTTTCTTCCTACCAGCTTTCTTCATTGTCTAGCTTTCACACAGAAATGGGAAATACAATGTCCATGCAAGTCTGTGGCACTCCAAATGTAACTGGACAGCAACTTCCATCAGCCCTAGCCAGCATCACTAGTGGTAAGAGATGGTGAGACTTGTAGTCCAAGGACATCTGAAAGGGCCATAAGTTACCCATTCCTGCTTTAGAGCATTCATTCATCTCTGTCGTCTTGATAGCAGGCCCCAAAGGCAGGCCACTGTTGCTATGACAGGAGAACATTACAAGAAAGGCTGAGAAAGATTCACTTGCCTAAGGTCAGCTAGTGAATTTGTGGCTGAACCTGGACCATTTGTAGCACATAAGGCTCTTCCAGGCCATTACAGGGATCCATACATTGAATAGCTATGTAGAGCAAGGAATCCCAACAGGTGTAGCTTGCATGGATAAGCTGCACCTGTTTTTCTCTTTCATCCAGCTGTAAAGGCTGCAGCATCCCAGTTCTCTTTGGCCCTGGGCCACCCTTTTCTACTGATACAATGCCATTACTCTCCTCCCAGCCTATTGATTGGCAATGCAGTGGCCACACCAGGGAGAAGATGGGCAAACAATGCCTTCCAGCCTTGGGCTCAGCCGTTCCAACCTGTGCTGTCCTTCCTCACTGCTTCCTTGCTTAAATGTACAATCAACCCAGGGCATAACTGGAAGCAGGGTTCAGTAGGGCCCAGCCTCAGAGCCAGTTTGTATTGCAAAACCAAGGCTCTGTTTTTTATTATATAAAATGAGAATAAAGAGGAGTGCCACTGAGCATGTGTTGGGTGCCTTGTCCCACCTTCACCACCATTGGGTTTCTTGATTAACCACGCACCAACCCTGCCACAGCATGGCATAGTGATTTGAGTGTTGGACTACGACTCTGGAGACCAAGGTTCAGTTCCAAACTCAGCCATGAAACCCACTGGGTGACCTTGGGCAAGTCACACTCTCTCAGTCTCAGAGGAAGGCCATGATAAACCTCCTCTGAACAAATCTTGTCCAAAAAAACCCGCCCAAAAACCATTAAGGTCTCCATGAGTTGGAAACATCTTGAAGGCACACACAACAACAACAACAGCAACCCTGCCACATTCTAGAAGTAGGAGGAAGAAGGTCAACATTCAGAGGAGGCATGGGAAGTCTGAATTGTTGGACTCATGCAGCCAGAGATAATGGGCATCATAGTCCAACAGCATTTGGAAGGTTGCAGATTTCTTGCCCCCCTGAGAGGTCCTCCTTTTTGATCTGCAGCCTCATCCAAGTATATGAAATTTTCACTCTTCTACCAGCATTCTCTAGTGGCCCCATGTTCTTTCAGATGAGGAAGTCCTAGGGTGGGGTTCACAGGAGCTGGTACAGAAATGAGAAATTTCAAAACTGGTCTCAGGAAGCCTGGGTGGGGCTGATGTTGCATCGGCAAGGGTTGCAGCAGCTGTGCTGAATCATGGGCATCTGGGGACTGAGTTGGACAGGGCAAGGAGCTGGTCCAAAAATACATGCCTTTTGTGTACCAGCTGATCAGCCAGCAGAGGGCAGCTTTAGCTCTATATTCCCAAGGTCATGTGTGATCTTACATGGTCCAGGATCCCATAATTTTGCAGTCCAAAAAAAAAAAAAAAAGTAATGCTTCTGCTCTTAGGAGGTATATGCAGGCATACCTCAGTTAGCAAAGTAGATCTTTTTTTTCTGGGCATGACTTTGACAGAAAATGTGTTGCCAGAGACAAAAATAGGGATAGGTTTCTACCCTACACACACAAACACCAAATGGAAAGAATAGGGATAGGTTTCTGCCCTACACGTAAAATGGAAAGAATAGGGATAGGTTTCTGCCCTGCACACACAAACACCAAAAAACAAAAACAAAACAAAACAAAAACAAAAACAAAACAAAAACAGTTCAACATGTTCCAACAAACTTTTTGTTCAAAATTGACTGTATGCACAAGTGAAATGCAGCAACCAGGTTAGGTAAACCTTGCATAAGGAATAAAGAAAGAAAGAAAAATTGAACTTTCTAGAGATCACTTGAAGGCTTTAAAAAATGCAACCCAGGGGCTGGGTAGATGTAAAAATCAGAGGCTTTGTGAACTGAGGTATGTGTTTGTGTGTATTTGTGTGTTTGGGAAGGTGTAAACAGTGGGGCGAGAGGGAATCAAAATTCAGAAAGTACACTGGTCACTTTTATTATCACATAATATATGGATAGCTGTGTTGGCCCAAATCCCTGCTATGCTAATCACTTTACTGACCCAACTGAAAACCTAAACTTGCACTAAAATCTGTGCAAGTTTTCAAGACTTCAGGAAACTTTCTCAGGAAAGATGTTAGGAAAAAAAAACAGGTTGGGGCCCTTCACAAATTAACTGTTCAGTGGTGAGTTGGCAATGTGTGGTGTGTGATCAAAATAAAACCTTTGTCCTTGTTCAAGCTACAGGAGATGGAGCTGAAGCATTTGATAAACTGTGTAATTAACAAAAAAACCCTTTGTCCCTTTTCAAAGCACAGGAGATGGAGCTGAACCATTTGATGAAATGTATTTCAGTTCTTTTGCATGAGAAAGGATGCTTTAAGTCAGGCTGCTGCCACACAGCAGAAATAAAGCTGTTTGACACCACTTCAACTTGCATGTCTCAATACTATGGAATTCTGAAATGTATAGTTTGGTGTGACACCAGAGCTCTCTAACAGAGAAAGCAAAATATCTCACCGAATTACACATCCCAGAATTCCATTTTTAAGATCTGATGTATAGCCAGCCTTCCATATCCACAGATTCAAGCATCCACAGCTTGAAATCGCAAAAAACAAGCCTTGATTTTGCCATTTTATGTAAGGGTCACCATTTTACTATGCCATTGTATTTAATGGGACTTGAGCATCCATGGATTTTTGCATGGATTTAAGCATCCATGGATTTTTGGGGGGATCCTGGAACCAAACCGCAGAGGATACCAAGGTCCCACTGTATCTCTGCCTACTATTTTGTCTAGTATGTCTGGTACAAAAACGGCTCCACTTTGGTGTGCACAGAATGCTAAAAAAAGACCCAACAATGTTATGGTGGAAGATCCTAATCCGTCCTTTGCCTACAATTGATATATCAACATGGGACATCATAAACTTTTGCAGGGGTAGAAGTCATGCAGCTTCCCAGATGTTGTTCGCCTGCAACTCCCAGCAGCATAGCCAATGGTGAGGGATGCTGGGAATTGCAGTCCCAACAACATCAAGAAGGGCCCATGATGCCTTGGCTCCTGGGAAATGTTGCTATTCAAATGCCATTTAAATGAATAGGAGGTAAGCATCAGCACCAACGTCTTCTGAAGGTCCTCTCTGTTTCAAGGGAGTTTACAAGGAGGAATTTCCTGGTTAACCAGGCTTGATGGATTATATCTATCAGGACCAGCCTGATAGATTTTTGCTCACCTAAGTACAGTAATAGACTTCATGGATCACAGCTTGGTGGAGGGAAATAGCACACGTTACACTGGTATAGCTCTATACCACATTTTAACTACCATGGAATTCTGGGATTTATAGTTTAGTGAGAACCAAGAACTTTCTGGCTGAAAATTCTAAATGCCCCTCCCTAAACTGCAAGTCCCAGGATTCAATAGGATGCTGCCATGGCAGTTAAGGTAAAATATAGCGCTATAGAGGACTCAGCATGGTGTAGTGGTTTGCATTGGATTATGACTGCAGATCAGGATTCAGATCCTGGCTCAGCCTTGAAACCCACTGGCTGACCTTGGGCGAGCCACAATGTTTCAGCCTCAGAGGATGGCAATGGCAACTTGGAAAAAGTTACTTCTTTTGAACGACAACCCCCAGAGCCTTCCCCACAGGCACAATGGCTATCCAGAGGGGCGGTATATAAATAAATCATATTATTATTATTATTATTATGTGAGTGGAGAATGCTGGGCATTATGATACAAAAAGTAACATCCCCAAATGTTGATCCCAGCATGGTGGTATCTATGGGGGGTTGCAGATTGCCAGAAATAGTGCAAATTGAGTCCACT
>CM034703.1:147430975-147445878 GCA_020142125.1 Phrynosoma platyrhinos
TTACTTTTTAGTTTCCCAGAATTCCTGTATGTTTATACCCATGTTGGGTAATCATGTTGGTCTCTGGATGTTGTTGGACTATGCTCCCATTAGCTATGCTTGTTAGGGGATGTTGGGAGTTGCAGTCTGACATTTAGAGCAGCTTATGATACCTTACCTCTGGTTTATACCAGTGCTGTTCTCATTCCTGGCCAGACCTCTGCTCACAAACATAGGTACAGGATGGTATTCACTTCCTTGACATCCAGTTCTTCATGGTATTTTCTTTAGCACTTTCATCCATCTCCCCACCCTGGTCTTCTTTCTTCATTAACTTTGCATTTTCCCTTGTATCAGCAGGGAAGTAGCCCTGCTTCTATGTGTTTGCAGAGTTTTGCCTTTCCTAAATGTTTGGGAGACTGAACAGGACTCTTCCCAGATTCCTGAATTAAAGGCACTTTGCAACAAAACCATCCAAAGTGATTTTACCCTGTGGTTTGCATGCATTTGTGCCAAATTCTTTCAAAAATACTGAGGGTGACAAGTCCATATTGGAGGATCCATGACAGCATGAGTAAACAAAATCATAGAGCAAATCTGAATAAAGTTTACACAAACACAGGCATTAGATTAATATTGAGATGAAAGTAGAAGTGAGGCCAACAAAGGGGTGTGTGCTTGCGAGAAGAAGAAAAAAAAGGAGAATTTCAATCCCCCCTTTTGTTGGCCTCATTTCTAACTCTGTAATTGCGTAGTGAAATTGAGCTTGACTCAGAAGGCCTGTTGCTCATACTGCATAGCTGTGTTCACACAAAAATGCCAAACCACAATTCTGGCTTTGTAGTTCATGAGTAAGCAAGCTGGTGCACACTGCTTAATTCCAATCCTGCTGCTTTTTTGTTCTGGAAGTATGAACAGCTAAACTCAACAGGAACTCAACAGGGAGGGTAAAGCTTAGCATTACAGCCCACCTGGAGTTTTGCTTCTCTAAGAAACCTGGGTCTAGAAACTAATTTCACATCCTGGCTTACTGGAAAAACAGCAAACCAGGAATCCCAGTTCAGGCGTAAAATGAACATGTATGCCCTGGGTTGTTTCCTAGTGCTATAGCAGTTATAGCAGATTGATACCACTTTAATTGCAATGACTCCTTGGTGTTGAATCCTGGGACTTGTAGTTGTAAGACAAAAGGCCTAAGCAGACTGCCAGAAATAGTGCACATTAAATTGAGGCACTGCCCTGGCTCAGTGCTAGGGAATCATGGGAACTGTATTTTTTTCTGGGACATTGAGCCTTCTCTATCAGGGAGCTCTGGTGCCACAATAAATTACAGTTCCCATGATTCCCTAGCACTGAGCCAGGGCAGTGCCTCAATTTAATGTGCACTATTTCTGGCAGTCTGCTTAGGCCCAAAGGTACTCCGAATTCACTGCTGTAATTCAGCGGAGTAGACTAGAGCTCTCTGGAAGAGAATTCTAAGTAACTCAGTGAACTACAAATCTCAGGATCGTATAGCATTCAGCCACAGCACTTAAATTGACATCAAACAGCTATAACTGTGTAGTGTAGATATGTCATTAGTCATTATTCCCTTCTCCAAATCTGGCACTGGGATTGGGGGTGCAGCTTTCAATAGCCCAGCTAACATGGCTGATGGTGAGGGATGATGGTGGAAGCTGTAGTCCAAAATATTTGGAGGGCAACAGTTTAGAGAAATCTGGATTGCCTGTCCAGAACTGTATGAAGAGCCAAGAAGGAGGGATTAACCTATGTATGTAAGCATGCTTGCTTGTAAACAACAACCTGGGAGTCTGAAAGATTTTGGCAGAACCTTATGTGCAGATATGGTCTGTGTGTGCATGCAGCACTGGATTGTGCAATGCCAAGTGACTTTATAGTCTGAACGTGTGACAGATTCCTATTAAGTGCAAAATGCACTTAAAAGTTCACTCTTGTTCCACGGGATGTTGAACCCTACCCCACCCCAATAATACGGTAGCAATTAAAACAAACCACATTATAATCAGATAACAAAACCCTGCAACAACCACTTGCATGCTTGCTTTTCAAAGCAGTGGCAGATAAAGCTATCCACATTTTTTAAAAGGCCTAGGTAACTAAAAGCACCCATATCTGGTGCCTGAGACCTGTCAGGGTTGGGACTCAGTGCATGGTCCCAAGGGAGGGCATTCCAGTGCTATGGGGCCAATTTTGAAGAGGACTGAGCCTTATTTGCTGAACATCAGTGGACTGGGAGGGCTCCTTGCAAATGGTTTCAACGTCTTTGGTCCACAGGCAGGAGTATGGACACAAATAGTCCTTGCTCAGGCCAGGAGAAGTACTTTGTGGTAGCTCACTAGCTTATTCACAAGCAGAACTTGGGAAGTATTCCTTTTTTTTTTTTTTTTTTTTTTTTTTGCACTACAAACTCCTAGAATCCCCAATTGATAACATTTCCCAGGTCTCAGTGAATCCTAACTTTTTTGTTATCCATCTTCAAATGGTAAGCAGGCATGTGTAATCTGATATTAAGGTGGAAGTTAGCTGCTTTTAGATTTGCAGGATACAGCCCCCCTCAAGAAACCTGTTGTTCATTAAGCAGACACTGGTGCAGAGGATCTACGCTTAGAAATGGAATAAAAGAATTTTGAATTTAGGGATTTTTTTCAGGTTTCACAGAATTGGAAAGAGGCAGTGTAATATGGTTTGAGTGTTGGACTAAAACACTGGGAGACTAGGATTCAAATCTCCACTTGCCTTTGCCTTAAGCAAGTCACACTTGCTCAGCCTTAGAAGAAGGCAATGGCAAACCTTTTCTGAATAACTTGCCAAGAAGAGTATATGGTAGCAAGCTGGAGTGGATGTTTAGTCACATACCAATAACTATCGATACCAACTTGGTCTCAGGATTCTACAGAAAAATCTGAATAACTGGGGAGCGAGAAATCCTTGCAGTCATTCTACTGTCCAAATCTGCCTTCTGCCCACCGCTGTTCTAAGTGAGTGGGGGATCTTGAGAAGTAATAGCATGCATTTGATGCCTTGACTTACTGTTGCTTGTCTTTCCTATGTGCTTTGTTTATTACATGTGTATTCCACCCTTTCCTTCTAAAGGAGCTCACTCATTCTTCCCCCCCCCCCTTCTCCAGTTACTTTCAACCATCCCTGTAAGGTAGCCCAAGCTGGGAGAGAGGACTGGCCCAAAGTCACCTTTGTGGCTGAGTAGCATTCATCACTCACCCTCCTTCGTCTGCCCAAGCTTATACTTTTCCCAAAGATCTATGACACTAAAATGTAGTTGCATGAAGCAACCCTTGGTTTATTGTGTAGTCTTAATGTATGCTTGCCCCAAGTGCTGTAGCAGGGGGCCAAAACAGAGCAATGGTGGGCAGCTGCAATGAGTCCAGGGGCCAGTTTTCTGCTGTTGGGACCCTCCAGGGACCACAACGACTGCCAAAAATAATTGTTGCTGTGCACCTTCAAATTGTTTCTGATTTTTGGTAACCCTAAAGTGAACCTATCATGGGTTTTTCTTGGGAAGATTTGTACAAAGGGGGGTTGATTTTGCCTTCCTCTGAGAGTATGACTTGCCTAAAATCACCCAGTGGGTTTCCATGGCTAAGTGGGGATTCAAACCCTGGTCTCCAGAGTTCTAGTCCCAATGCTCAAACCACTACGTCATACTGACTGTGCCAAAAATTATCCCCCCAAATATTACTCTAACCCAAAGCAGAGGTAGCTGGTCCACCTCTGGATTTGAAAAGCAAGTATCTTTTTGATGTAAAACACTACTCCTGGATCCTTTAAGGAGAGGCTGTTCATCCCTTTTTTGGCTAGAAAAAAACAAAACTAGAGGGATTGAGGGTTGCCTTGAAAGGCACATTCTGTCCCAGGGCTGCACTTTACCCACCCAGGGGCAGAAAAATGTAATCTTGGTTCTGTGTTTGTAGGCTTCTCTTTTCCAGGGGAGTTCCAGCGGTTCGCAGACTCTTGCAATTACACAAGACTATGATTATGGGCAGCAGTTATGGGATCAAGAGGCCCAAGGGTACATCTGCCATTGGAGGATGGAAATGCTTGTAGACTATCTATTAACTTAGATAGCATGTTTGATCTGCAGGGGAAGGCTTTCTCTCTGTCCCAGCACAATCACAGGCTCACTTGGTGAGGACATAACTGAGAGCCTTCTCAATGGCTGCTCCTACCCTTTGGAACTCCCTTCCACAGGAGGCTAGTCTGATCTCTTCCTTGCTCTCCTTTTGCTAGCAGGCAAATACATTTTTGTATAAGCAGGCTTTTAATGAATAACTATTTGCAGGGGGGGCTTCTTACAGGAGGAGAGGGTGCTTTATTTTTAAAACTTTTGTATGTTTCTTAGTGATTTTATATTTTAAAGACATTTGATTATTTTAATTGTTTTATCTTATTCTTTGTGAGCCACCTTGGGTTCTAATCCAGGGAGAAGGTTACAAATAAATGAATAATATACCTACTAGTTTGGGAGCATTTTTAGCTCATTAATGATCGTTGCTAGAAAATAAGATCCAGGGGAAAAACAGCATATAAATACATGAAATAAATAATATACCTACTAGTTTTGGTTAGTGTTTAGCTCATTGATTGTCCTTGCTGGAAAATAAAACCAGGCTTCCAGCTTACTGATCAGTTGGGGAGTGCAGTACCTATGTCCTTCTCCTTGTATTTTCCCAAATGAAAGCAGTAGATGTTGCCTTCCTGCTAGATAAGAACTCCACATTCAAAGGAGGAGTCTCCTATCTAGCTGAAATGGCAGAGTTGGGGATCAAGCACTGGGCAGCTTGTCTCACTGAGCTACCCATTTCCCTGATGGAAGGGAAAGAACAATCTAGCTCTGCATCTCCACTGCAGAATTAAGACAGTTTGACACCACTTTAACTGCCTTGGCTCAGTGCTGTGGAATTATGGGATTTGTAGTTTGCTCTGGTACCACAACAAACTACAGATCCCAGGTTTCCATAGCATGCAGCCATGACAGTTGAAGTGGTGCCAAACTGCATTAATTCTGCAGTGTACCAGCAGCCTAGGTCACCTGTCTCATAGGGGTGTGTTGGGGGGCTGCCTGTCTCACCAAGGGAAGGGGTTGCAGAAGACTAGGAGGCCTGTCTAGGGCAGAAATCCTGTGGTCTCTTTGAGGAAAAGGAGGCCAAAAGCTCAGCTACAAATCTGAGGTATGCATGAGGGAAAGTCTGGTCTGCCCATCTCACTGAGGAGGGACTGTAGAAAGCCAGGGAGTGTGCCTTGCTGAGGAGAGGGGCTAGGCTGTCCAGAAGGTTGGAGTGAAGGATCTGTCTTGCTGAGGGATAAGGTGCACAGGCCTGACCTGTCTCCACCAAGACCACCTGTCTTGGTGGAGGAAGAAAGTGCCAGGTTGCATTTGCACTGGTGGGCAAAAGAGGGATTGTGCTACCAGTCTTGCTGAGGGTGGTGTTGGGAACTAAGTCATGTAGTTACAACCCTAAGAGGGGAGTCCAGGAGACTTCTTCTTTTCAGTTAATCCTGATCTGTTTCTCTGCCTTCTTTGCCTTTAGACAGCAAGGCTATTGTAGATGGGAACCTGAAGCTGATCCTGGGCCTAATATGGACGCTGATCCTGCACTATTCCATCTCAATGCCCATTTGGGATGAGGAGGATGACGAAGAGGCCAAGAAACAAACTCCCAAACAGCGGCTGCTGGGCTGGATCCAAAACAAACTGCCCCAGTTGCCCATCACAAACTTCAGCAAGGACTGGCAGAGCGGTCGGGCACTGGGAGCTCTCGTTGATAGCTGTGCTCCAGGTACAGAGGGGTGGGTGGGCAGCAGTCCTGCATATGTGCATGAGGAGGACTTGGCTGGCATCTGTCTTGATAAAATCACTGCTGTTCTGCATATAGGAACATTAGCAAGATAGAGCAGCAGGAAGGAGGCTTCAGGCATGTCATATATATTCCAATCCTCCCTAGGCCTACCAACCAAATCTAGAAGACCTAGAATTTAAAAACAGTTCATCACAGAATGTTCTGTGATCAGGAGTTTTCTTTTCAGTACCGGAACTGAACTCTGACTTTCACATGAAAATCTGCTGCTGGCTAAACTGGAGCTCTCCATTTCAGCAGCCTTATTTAATTTGAGGATGGAAGAGTCACTTTGTTGTTAAACAACTGGGAGAAACCCTTGCTGGCCTGTTGTAAATGTTCCACAGATCAGCCAGTGAATCTTTGATCTCCTTGGTCTAAAGTGGGATAGGAATTGTGTATTCCTCCAGAGATGGTTGGACTGCAACTCTCAGCATTCCTCACCTTTAGCTCTGCTGAGAGTTGTAGTCCAGTGACATCAGGTGTGGTGCATGATTCCTGCCCTTGCTTCAAATTCAGCTATCGTGAAATTAAGGAGGGGCATAGTAGGCACTGAAAGTGAGTGGCAAGGCTCTGTATGTTTAAAGGGAGGAAAATAGATGGATATAGGAGGAAATACTGGGATCTTCCAATCTGTTGTAGTCAGAAGTGCTGCCCTTAGCCTTCCTAGAGTTTCTGTCTATGAGGAAATATTTCTACTGCCTGTACCTGATGTGGGGGAATGGGAACTCTGTCCAAACAGGTCTGTGTCCTGACTGGGATTCATGGGATGCCAGCAAACCTGTCAACAATGCCCGGGAAGCTATGCAGCAAGCTGATGATTGGTTGGGCATCCCTCAGGTAAGAAGCATATGTACACATGATGTGTGTGGAACCTAGAAAGCTGCACTGAGCTAAACCTTGCTACAAAAGGTGCATTTAAAGCATGTTAGGATACAGTAATTTTTTTGTTCTAGTTTCACGGTAGTTCAATAATAGTATGTGATGCAGGTTATTGCAGATAACTATAGTTTTTTTGGACTATAATTCAGACTGGGTATTCTAGGTGTTGTACTCAACACAGTAAATTTTCTGAGTTTTGGCTTTAACACTTTCTTAACCCCTGAGAAGAATGTTCAGCTCCTGCTTCCCACTGTTTTTTTCAGCAGAGATTCTCAGGAATTCTGAGATTCTCTGCAGCTCAAGGGCTACAAACCATAGTAGCTAAAAAAGAGAGAGAGAAAAGAACCTCAGTTACTCAAATGGGTTCCAATCTGTGCTGTTTCCAGACTTGATGACTGTGACCAGAGTTGTGCTATGGATCTGTCTTTGTTTCCTACAACTCTTCATGTTGTCTTCTTTGTAGGTGATTACACCTGAAGAGATTGTGGATCCCAACGTAGATGAGCACTCCGTTATGACATACCTCTCCCAGTTCCCCAAAGCCAAGCTAAAGCCAGGAGCCCCCCTCAGGCCCAAGTTGAACCCCAAGAAGGCCAGAGCTTACGGACCAGGTGAGTCCAGTCACAGGAGATAGAGAAAGTTTGGCATACTGTGTGGGCCAGGTGGGAGACAGAAAATTGGCTTCATGTGGCCTTCCAGGTAGTGTTGGAATACAACTCCCAACATTCCTCAGCATTGGCTGTACTAGCTAGAGCTGCTGGGAGTTGCAGTCTAAAAATATCTGGAAGCCTATATGATCTTCACCTTTAAATTAAAAGGCCCTGCCATAATGAAGGCAAATAATTTGTTCATAAGGCATCTTAGTTAGGAAAGGGATGGGGACCTTGGAAAGGATTGTTGGTATATAAAACAATAACCTCATAGATCTAGATTCTAATGAGGATCTTTTTGTTGAAAATATACTGTGATTAAGCTGTGATGGTCAATCATTCTGTACCATTCTGTGTACCTTAACACAATCATCCCCAACATGTCATCCAGTTGTTTTGGACTTTGACTCCTTTCATGCCCAGCTGGCATGGCAACAGACTGCTGCTGCTGAGAATGATGGGGATTCTAGTCCTGCACAATTAGAAAGTGCCAGATTTGTGGGGTGGGGGGAAGGCTATGCTAATGGCAATATCTAGCCATATGACCTTGGATGAGGTAGTGCTGGAATAATACTATCCAGTCCTCTCTTGAGAGCCTTTGTATCTGAAGAGCAGGGTATAAATACTCCAAATAAATAAATAAACAAATCTGTAGTTATGAACTGGATAGCACTTAATGTATTCTTTAGCACTTCATGTTCTTCATCTAGATGAGGTGAAAATCCTGTAGTCCTCCAAATGTTTGTTGACCTGCAAGTTCCAGCAGTCTGAGCAGCGTATGTAATAGTGAGGAATGCTGGAGGTTGAAGTTCGGCAATCATTAAAGAGCCGCAGAATTCCTGTCCCTAATCTAGATCATGGCCAACATCCTACATTGCCTGCATAGTTAAGAATGCATAACTAAGTAATGTCTCCTGGTCCATTCCCCCTGCCCCCAACATACCTTAGAAGCCAGCAATCACACTGAGCAATGAAAGTCTGTTCTGCTGCTGACTGGGGTGAAACAGGATATGTTTTTAGCCCCCCCTCTCACTGGCAAGCAAGGCTGTGACAGTCGAAATCAGGACTCTTGTTGCAATTCCTCATTGCACTACAGTTCACTGGTGAGAGGAGGCTGGAAATGTCATACCACCGCACTGAGTGATCACCAGGAGAATGGACATTAATTGCTCAGTGCAGCTGCTGGCTGTTAAGGTAGGTAACAATATTCCCACAGTTGTGAATACATAGTATAGGTATCTTCTGCTTTTTGATGGCCTGCTGTTAGGACCATTCTAAATTTTTGACTGTTGCCTCTTGTATTTCAGGTATTGAGCCCACAGGGAACATGGTGAAGAAGAAGGCTGAGTTCACTGTAGAAACCATCAGTGCTGGCTTAGGAGAAGTGCTGGTCTATGTAGAGGACCCTGCTGGACACCGTGAAGAAGTGAGTACTGTAAGCAGCATGCTGTGACAGTTCAGATCAGTTGAGAATTTAAGGTTGGGGGCACTAGGGTGAAGGACCCCCCCTCTTTTGTGGCCCCAGAAGCCTCCCAGCAGCACCCAGCACCCCTTGAAAACACATTAAAAAATTATCGCACCTGACTTCCATAAACACCCCTTTGCTACCCCCAATACTAATGTTTTCCTCAGCAAGATGTGATACATTGCTACTTATTTTTCTGGGTTTTTTTTTTAGAGAGATTGCAGAGGAAAATGGTATTTGGGTTTGTTGCAGGGTGTAGCCCATGCGGACTCTGAGATGGAAAATTTGACTCCTAGCTCCCATGCACTCTCTCACCTCTGAATTAGACAGACATATTAGGGTATAATATTGGTCGGTGCTCTGCGTGATTTAGTGGTTATAGAATATTGGACTGGTATTTTGGAGTTGCTGGTTCTAGTTCCCCATTGAACCGTAACATTTGCTGCACCATTCATTTGCTCTCTATTTATCTACTTCATGAGAATTGTGGGGAAGAAGGGATCATGTCAGTTGTCTTGAGACTCATTGGAGTAAAGGTGGGATATACATGTATCTAATAATAAAACAATATCTATTATTCTTAATAATAAGACATTATTAAATTTCTTGTGTCATCTAGGCTAAGGTCATTGCCAACAATGACAAGAATCGAACCTTCTCAGTGTGGTATGTGCCAAAGGTGACAGGTGTCCACAAGGTAGGAACCTTCAAATAATGTAAGTAAGCAGAAGTACTGGACGTTTTCTTTGTGTCAGCCTCTGATTCATTGCTCCTTTTTCTCTTCCAGGTGACGGTACTCTTTGCTGGGCAGCATATCGCAAAAAGCCCTTTTGAGGTGAATGTGGACAAATCACATGGAGATGCCAGCAAAGTCACTGCCCAGGGTCCTGGCTTGGAACCTACAGGCAACATTGCCAACAAGACTACCTACTTTGAGATCTTCACTGCTGGTCAGTGGAAGGGGCAGGGAATCTCTATCCAGAAGGGTGGGTGGAAGAATGACAGATGGTGCCAATCCTGGGCAAGGTAGAAGCTTGGACAGCAAGTGCAGCATCTGCACTGATTTGGGAAAAGCTTGGTTTTGCTAGATTAGGGAGTACAACTCCCATGTACCCTCAGAATTGGCTAGGACTAATGGAAGATGTGATCCAGCAACATCTGGAGGGTCACAAGTTCCCCTGCATTGCCCTATAATTTGAAGACCTAAGGTGGTGAATAATAAGAGGGAAATGTGTATCCTTTCAGAATTGCAACTCCCATTAACCCCTATCTGGTGCAGTTGACAGTGAGCGATTATGAAATTTACAGTCCAAAAGATGTTTGGAGGTCATCCCCATGCACCTTTGCCATAGCGAGACAACTTGTAGCTAACTTCATACCTTTTCTTTCTAGCATCCTTCATGGCAAGGATCCAGACTTGACATTTCAGATAGGCCCCTTAACAGGCAAATCATTCATAGGCAGGAGTCACTGGGGATTCAAAACTGACTGCCCTGTGAGCTTGTTATTTAACTTGGCAGGATACGTAACTAAACAATGTCATAGAGTACACAGTGGTACTTGGACAAGATCACTCATCTCTATGACTATCAGTCAGACTCTAGAAAAAATGACTTTGTGGGGCTATAGTTCTCAGAATTCCCATGGTCGTGGGTGATTCTGGGGATTGTAGTCCAAAAAATAACTCTTCTAATGTTCTGTGAGGTCCAACTCATCCAAGAATATTGGATTTCTTTAGGAACCAGTTCTCTGACTCTAAAGCTTCCTTGAATCTCT
This sequence comes from Phrynosoma platyrhinos, assembly GCA_020142125.1. Lineage (NCBI taxonomy): Eukaryota > Metazoa > Chordata > Lepidosauria > Squamata > Phrynosomatidae > Phrynosoma > Phrynosoma platyrhinos. The sequence goes on from CM034703.1 coordinate 147,441,601, forward strand.
GCTTCTCTCCTTTCTGGCAGCAGGCTGCTTCCTTGTCCCAATAGCCCTTGGCAAACAACTGATCTCTTGTTGTCTCAGTTCTTGCCTTTTGTATGCATGACTGGAAGTTGAACAGCCTCCTTTTGAGTCGGAGGCTGGAGACAACAGTGCCTTAAAATTACAAGCTGCTGCCTAAGCGGTTTGCCTGAGTTTCTGGCTGAAGCATCTTTCCAAGCATGAAAGTCTTTCGCTAAATCCAAGCTGAAGACTGGCCTGGTGCTAAGTAGAGCATAACTTGGCATTCCACAGTTTCTGTATCAGAGGAGTCTTCTCTGCATATGTGTGTGTGTGTGTGTGTGTGTGTGTGTTTAAAATGGCTTTGAGAAATTAGTTTACATGATCATGAGCCAGATGAAAATCTGAAAGAAACTACAGAGAGTGGAGAATGGGTTTCACAGTATGTTGTTAGTTAGAAGCAACTGCAAAATGAAATGAGGTGTTTATAAAGAGGAATTTAAATTACTTGGTGTGTGTCTGTATTTGGTGATTTTGCATGTCTGAAGACTGCAGTAAGTGCTAAGCATAGGATATAGTCTAAAATAGTATGTTCAGGGCTGCTTATTTCTGATGTAAGAGAGAAGATCCTATCCAGAAACTGTTCTACTCTGTACATAAGTTGTGGAGGTCACAAACAAAACAAGCTGAATGTATCTCATACAGTTTTACTAGTCATTAAGAAGGGCCAAGAGATGTGGATGAGGCATTTGCACCCCAACTTGATTCACTGAAAACATTTCTTGAGAATCACTAGGCACTGCTGATACAGTCCAGCTTCTCTATGGTGTCATATGGGTTAGAAACATTGTTTAAGGGGAGAAAACCCAGAGCTGCCCAAGAAGCTGAATATTGGCACACAATATTTAGTTCAGTGGGAGGAGTAGCCCATGTTGTATCTGTTGCAGCAAAAACAACAAATAATAATTGTATCTAAAAGCCTAACAGGTTTTATTGGACATAAGCATTTGTGAACTGCAGTCCACTGTTTATTTAATGTGTTTATATCCCACTTTCTCCTTAGACTAAGACTGATGGTGGCTCATAGTATGATTTGAAAACACAGTTGTGGCTGAAAACAGAAACTTAGTATGGCAACACAAAATTTAAGCAGGTTATCATGCTCTGCATTTGGCGTGTGATTGTCTGACACTGTAGTTCTTAAACTTTGGTCCTTCAAAATTTTGTTGCATTTGAACTCTCACAATCCATTACTGTGGAACAATCTGACTGGGGCTTCCAAAAGTCCAAAATATTGAGAGGACTATAGAGTTTGAGAACCATTGGTTTAAAATGCATTTGTCTTCCCATGCTTTTAACTTGGGATGTAATTGTGATGGAAGATTTTCCACATTTCATGTTGGTTGATTGTTCTATCACAGCATTCAAGTCAGAAACATATTGTGATGTGGAAAACCTTGTTCAGCAGCAGTTCCAGCTTCTCCCTTTCTCTCCATGCCAGCCATGTAAAGATCTGTGTGTGTCTGATCAGAACATTTTTTCTTCAGGGTACAGTTTTTGAAATGTTCTAGACCCATCCTACTCATTTGTAAGCAAGTGGACCAAAATCATTGCCAGCAGCATTTCCTGAGGTCTTACAACATGTCTCAAGTCTTTCCTTGAAATATTGCAGGCTTGGAACAGATGTGGCAAGTAGATGGTCAGTCGGCCATTGATGGAGAAGCTCTGATTTCCAGAGGCAGGAAACTTCTATCCTTCTTATCTTTTGGTTTCAACTGCAGCTATTTGCAAATGGAAGGCTAGGAAGTTTATTACTTAAAAGCTGTGATTTTCAGGAATTTTAACCTCACTAGAATATCTCCTAAGGCGAGAAATCAGGCTGCCTGTGATGTAGTGGTTTGTGCATTGGACTAGGACTCCCGAGACCCAAGGTTTGAATCCCTGCTTAACCATGGGAAACCCCTGAGTGAGCAAGTCACACTCTCACAGCCTCAGAGGAAGACGAAAGGCAATCCTCTCCTGAAAAAATCTTGCCAAGAATATCCCTTGATAGGCTCTCCTTAAGGTCATCGCCATAAGTCAGAAGTAACTTAAGGGCACAAAACAATGAAGATTAAAAGAGAACAATCTAAGGGTTGTTGTTGTTAACTGCCCTCAAGCCGACCCTGACTCATGGTGACTCTGTGGGTGAGACCTCTCCAGGATACCCTGTCCTTCTGTACTCTGCTCAGTTCCTGCAGGCTCAGGCCTGTGGCCTTTCTGATTGAGTCCAACCATCTGGCATGTGGTCTTCCTTTCTTTCTACTCCCCTCTACCCTTTCTAGCATTATTGTCTTTTCTAATGATTCATGCCTTTTCATGATGTGGCCAAAGTGCGACAGTCTCAATGTAGACATTCTGGTAGCCAGGGAGAGTTTGGGGTTGATCTGTTGTAGAACCCATTTCTTTGTCTTCTCAGCCATCCATGGTATCCTCAGACCTCTTCTCCAGTATCACATCTTAAGTTTATTTTCTTCCTATCATTCTCCTTCATTGTCCAGCTCTCACATCTGTACATGGCGATGGGAAATACAGTGGCTTGAACAATCCTCACTTTAGTGTTCAAAGTTCTATCTTTACATTTTCTAATTTTATCTAGTTCTTTCATAGCTGCCCTTCCCAATCCTAGTCTTCTTCTAATTTCTTGACTCCATTCTCCATTCTGATCAATATTTGATCCAAGGTATGGGAACTCAATTTTCTCATTATCTAGGATGGATTCTTGTAGATCTTCCATGGTCATTATTTTTGTTTTCTTAATGTTCAACATTAAGCCTACCTTAGCACTTTCCTCCTTAACCTTTTTCAGTAATTGCTCCATTTCTTTATTGGTTTCTGTTAGTAGTATTGTGTCATCTATGTATCTTAGGTTTCTAATGTTCCTTCCTCTGATCTTCACTTCTCCTACATCTGAGTAAGCCTGCTCTGTGTAATATATTTTTTTTGCATATATGTGGAATAAATAGGATGATAGCATGCAGCCTTGCCTAGCCCCATTCTGTTTCTCCATATCCAGTTCTGATGGCAGCTTCTTGTCCTGAGTACAGGTTGCGTATCTGGACAATCAAATGTATACACTCATTTCTTTGTGTGTATTTGATAGCTTTTCATGTTCTATGCAGTCAAAGGATTTGCTGTAGTCAATAAAGCCCATGCAGATTTTCTTTTGGAATTCCTTGGTGCATGCCATTATCCATTGTATGTTTGCAATGTGATCCCTAGTGCCTCTTCCTTTCCTGAATCCAGCTTGCATTTTCTCACTTCATGTGTTGTAGGAGTCTTTGCTGCAAAACTTTGAGCATAACTTAGCTTGCATGGGAAATTTGTACAATGGCCCTGTAGTTGTTGCAGTCTTTTATCACTCTTTTCTTGTAGATACAAGAATACAGATTGTTTTCAGTCTGTGGACCACTGCTTTGTTTCTATATTTGTTGGCATATTTTAGTTAGAATTGAACTTGATTCTGTCTCTGTGGATTATTACAGTTCTATTGGTATGTTTCTAGTGATTTATTTTTCCCAATTTTTTTGAGTATGGCTTTCACTTTGCTTTCCAAGATTTGGGTTTCAGAAGAAAGAAGTTATAGTCTTAAAACTTTTGCCGGTCAGCAGACTAGGGAAGCCTGCAAGAAGCACCACCAAGAAAACTATGGTGGCTCCCATTTCAGTTGGGCAGTGAATCTGTTCTAGGCTCACCCAGGCTTTAAAGGAGCCTCTAAAATAGATCTGACAGCATGGATTGTTCTTTTAAAACCAGCAAAACCTGGAATGGATTCATTTTACAGACAACAAGAGCTATCATTTTATGATTAAGACCATTAGAAAGTATTCTTAATTGTGGTCAAAATCTTGGTGTAATTGGAATCTGAAGGTTAAGCAAAAGGGACAAAGTATTTTGTGTTTCTCTATTTTAACACACCCATTTCCCTTTCTAGGTGCTGGAGTTGGGGAAATTGAAGTCATAATCCAAGACCCAACTGGCAAGAAGGGGACGGTGGAGCAACACTTGGAGGACAAAGGCAACAGCACCTACCGCTGCACCTATAAGCCCACTCTGGAGGGCACATATACCATCTATATCACTTTTGGTGGAATCCCTATCCCACGCAGCCCATATACAGTCACAGTGGGGCAGGGTGAGTTTCCCATCATACAGTTGGCTTGCTGGTGGGACATCTTTGTCTTTCACACTGTTGCTTCTGCTTGGGGTTTTTTCTCTCCAGAAAGTGTGTGTGTCTGTGTGTGG
>CM034703.1:147446965-147464849 GCA_020142125.1 Phrynosoma platyrhinos
AGAATGTAAAAGCAGTATTTTTCAGTTTCTGCCTCTGGTTGCTATTTGTGTTTAATTGCATTTTCGACATGCTCAGGGGTATTGCTGTTGCTTCTTTTGTTCAAAGTTAGAACCCTGTCTCATCTGGGATTGCTCCTATGGGAGACACAGAGAGTATGTATACCTACATCTAATGAGAAACGTAACACACTGCCAGGTTTCTGTTGCAAAGAGCAGTGAGCGGATAGTGCCCTAAAAAGTATTAATACGATATTGAGCTATTCATTCTGCTGTACCAGAGCCTTTTGCTTGAGGGTGCAGCAGTTCTGACTCCTTGCTGGTTGATCCACTTGTGTGCTCATAGGCTTGTAGATCCTTCTTACAAGGGTGAGTTAGCTTGCCATCCCACGTGGCTGGCCCAAGACATTTTGCTGCCTAAGGCTAAGAGGATGGTGCCTTTCTCTGTTCTTTGTACAGTAAGTGACAAGATGTAGCAATAACTATGACTAACATCATCATTAACTTCATCTCTCCCCCCCCCCCCCCCCCCCCGGTATTATTTTTAACACCTTTGCCTGATGAAGAAACCAGTGGAGCTTCAAAAGATATATTTTATGCATATTAGTTGGCCCAATAAAGACATCACTGTTTTGTGGATTTTGGATGTTACTGTACCTTAAGAGAGGAGACTAGAACATATCTTCCGATTGACCTGACAGGTAGCAGGATTGCTTTGAGGGTTCAGGGCAGGCTGTGTGGCAAAGACAGCTCTGTCCTGACACCTTGGCACCATTCCCACACTACAGGAACTCACTCTGCCTAATGAGAAGACTAGCCTGTTGGCAAGTGACAGCAAACTAGTAGATGAATGGCCACAATCTCTCTCTTTCCTCCTGCCTGAAGCTTTCTTAAACCAAAGATGTGCTCAGCTAGCTTTTCTCTCTGAAAATACATTGGCTGCCTGGACCCAGGAAACAAAGGGAAGGCCATGTGATGTTGTTTTCAATGTGAAAACTGAACAAGTTTGGACCTAGTCATTGCTGCATAGAGAGATGAGCTAGGAAGGAGCCTCTGTTGTAATGGTTCTCAACCTTTGAACCATTGAGTTGATTCATTGGCTGAGGTATCTGGGAGCTGAAGTCTAAAATTCCTGGAGGGCTGGAGGTTAAGAACTAGTGCAGCTTTTGGAGAAAGGAGCAGAAATTTGCTTAAATGTGATTGTTGCCTGCTGAGGAAGCTCTTCTCTGTTGCACTGCTGCAAATGTTCAATCACAGTAAATTCTAAAAAGTCTCCCTAAGTGCGGTTGCTGTCAAGCCCCATTGTTTGGCTGGGGGGCTGTGAGAATTTCTGGGTCTCCTGGCAGGAAATGCCAATGAAATGGGCCTTGTGGGAAGGGCTCATCTTGGTATGCCTACTTTAAACAAGGAAATGTTGCCCAGCCAAGGAAGCAAAGCCATAAATTACACTATTGTGGTAGAGCAATGGTAGTGGCTGGTGTGTGTTTGTGTGCAGTGGAATGTGTGTGTGTCAGAATAGCAGGACACAAATTGCTGGTAGAGGGGTCATAATGGGGTCCTGTCTAGGCTAGAAGTAGAAGCTGCTGCAATACAAAGGCATGTGAATGATGGAGAGGGGCTGGCTTTGACAGTCATAACCCTGGGTTCAAACCACAAGCATTCAAAGCAGGGTTGGGCAACTTGGCCTGGGGCGGACCTGCCGATTGCTCCCATTTGGAAGATAACCATCTTGGGATTGTGACTGCATTTTATCCCCCTGGAGAACCCAAACGTAGGCTATGTTGCCTTTGGCAGCTGGGAGAGAAGAATGTTATGACATCCGGAATTCTTGGATTAGGAAATAGTCCTTCATGGGGCTGAGGTGCAAGTAACAGGCTGCAGTCCTTGTGCAAACACAACAGACGTGTTCAGGCAAAATACCTTCTGGCTGTTGAAGGGGAGAGTGGGGTTATGTCCCTTGGTCAGCCTCCTTGCCAAACAGCACTGGCTGGGGCATTTTGCTGCCTAAGCATGCTGAACAAGCGGGCAGTCCCAGTGCATTTACAGATGCCGACTGGACTGGTGGTTGAATCTGACTGCTACACTGGAAATGGAAGAGCTTCCTTCCCCACAGGCCTGCCATATTGGACTTGTTCCAACATGGCTGCACAGTATTGTTCACAAGATGGAAGAGAAACATGCAGTTTTTTAGGGATAAATTACCCCTTGTATCACTTGAACATGAGAAATATGAGGCCATTTATGTTAGCAGGGTTATAGGGTTGTTGTTGTTTTTCCTTTGTGTGTATGTTTTTTTATTACAGTCATCCTTTCATGTCCATGGATTCAACCATCAATGGCTTGAAAATATTCAAAATATATACATAAATTCCAAAAAGCAAACATTGATTTGTCCATTTTAAAGAATGGACACCATTTCACTATGCCATTCTATATAATGAGACTTGAACATCCAATTTTGTTTTTATTGGGGGTCCTGGAACCAAACAGCAGCAGATACCAAGGGCCCACAGTACTTTCATTTGCAAGTCAATCTTCTTCCCTTACCAGCAAACCTGGCCCAACAGATTATGCTGCTCAGAGCAGAGCAGCAAATGTTGTCCCACCTCTCTGACTCAAAATATGTTTTGTCCAAAGCTAGCTGAATCATTTTGCAACCAGAGGCAGAAAACTCTACAAGCACCTTTCCTTTTTTAGCGGGAGAAATACAATTATAAATGAAATAGCAGTTTGCTGCCATTCTGTTAATAACCCGAGTTAGGTGTTGTAGGCAACAATACAGTCATTCTGTGTGGGTTGGCCCTGCTCAACTGTCCTCTCACCCCTACTCTCTACAGAAGGACTGGAGGAACGGGTCAAGCAGAAGGACCTGGGTGATGGAGTGTATGGCTTTGAGTACTACCCCACAGTGCCTGGCAACTACACAGTCACAATTACTTGGGGTGGGCAGCACATCCCCCGCAGGTGAGACAAAGATGATGTTAGTATGCGGAAAAGTTGAAGGTGGTGATGATGGGAGGGCTCTGCTGGTATGAAAGAGGTGGGGAAGAGCACATGCTTAGGCTCAAGGCAGCATTATGACCTATAGGGATGCTTTAAATCCCTTCCCAATCTCCTTGACTTGGAATGCTCTAGTATTCAAGGTGATGTTCCTGGTTATAGAGTGTTCGTTTCATTTTAGTTAAGTATATTTTGTATCTTAAGTATATTTTGTATCTTATGGATTGTAATGTCAACAGTATTTATCTTGTCTCTAGTGAGATGCTTTGTGAAGGCCTTGGCATAGGATAAGCAACCGGGTGGCCTTGGAATTTGGAGATTACAATTCTCCTATACATGTCTCAATGATTAAGACCACTGACTCTGATGTTTGCAAACACTGCATAGTGGAGTAAGCTCCTGACACTAGTCCCAGCTTCTGCCAACCTAGCAGTTTGAAAGCATGTAAAAGTGCAAGTAAATAAATACATACCACTTTGGTAACAGCATTCTGTTCAGTCATGCTAGCCACATGACCATGGAGTCATCTTTGACAATGCTGACTCTTCGGCTTAGTAATGGAGATGTGCACCGCCTCCTACAGTCGGACATGACTAAACAACCTTGTCAAAGGAGAAACCTTTACCTTTTAATACCACCTTCACTCAGCTTTAGCTTTTTATACCACCCTCACTCAACTTGACTACATTCAATGATTATGGGAGTCATAGTGTAAAACTTCAGGTTGCTTGTCTTTGGCCAGAGCAAAGTTATAATGAAACAGGGTCCTGCCCGAATTGTATTTTCTGAATGTACACCACTAAAATTCAGGGAGGAAAGCTTGCAATAGTGGAGAACTGACCTGCACTGAAAGTTTATAGCTGAAACTAAGCATAAGCATTATTTTTCCCCATTAGCCCATTTGAGGTGAAAGTGGGAACAGAATGCACAAACCAGAAGGTGAGAGCCTGGGGACCCGGCTTGGAAGGCGGCGTCGTTGGCAAGTCAGCTGATTTTGTGGTGGAGGCCATCGGAGATGATGTCGGCACACTAGGTAACTTGGAGAGCCAGACGATAACCTGATGGGGTCCAGGATTCATGGTGCAGGCATCTTGATTTTTCACACCATGCAGAAAAAGATACTGAAGCTTGATCCAGACAGAATAGAGCTGTTCTGGTCCAATGAAAAAGGATTGATCAAGCACTTGGGCCTCAACCTACTTTCACACACCATTTAAACACTCAGATTTGCATTATGGGTGTATGTCTAAATTCAACCCTAAATTTGGATACCTGGTTTTTGGGAAACACCAAGAGTGCACTTGAAGGGTTAGTGCTCCAACTGCAGCCATTTCTGAGAGTATTGGATCAGGCCCTGGTGATAGATTCCTGTCACATATTCATCTGCCTTTGAAAAGTCTTTGGGAAATTTGAGTTGGTCCAGAATGTTGAATCTGGGGTGGATCATAGGGATCATGTACCTCCCTTCTTATGATGGCTTCAGTGGCTACCAGTCACTTCCTAGGTACAATTTAAAGTGCTGATATTGGCTTATAAACCCTTATTCAAGAGCAGACCTTTCTCCCAAGAGGGACCTATCAGAGTTTTTAGATCTTTGTGGGAGGCCCTTGTCTTGCTACTGCTGCCACGATTTGAGTGTTTGTGAGGTACTTTCTTGCCATTCAAACTTTGGGATTCCTTGTGGAGGGAGGCTGGGAAGGTATCCCTTGTCTTTCCACTTGCAGGCAAAAATATTATTTTTTGTTCCAACAGGCCTTTGGCATCCAAGCTGGGCTGTTGTTGAAGAGGGGCTGAAAATGCTGAATGCTTTTGCTTGTTTCTATTAGTTGTGTTTAAATTTTCATCAGTTGCCACAAGTGCCCTTTTTGTGGTTGAAAAGTGGAATGCAGATCAATAAATTAAAACTTTTGCCTCTTCCAGTGGCTGGGATTGGCATGTCTCCAAGCCAGTGTCCCCTCCACCGGCTCAGTTCTGATCCTGAATCTCCTTGCCCTTGATCCCATGCCCTGCAGGTTTTTCAGTGGAGGGCCCTTCACAGGCAAAGATAGAGTGTGATGACAAGGGCGATGGCTCTTGTGATGTGCGTTATTGGCCCCAGGAGCCTGGCGAGTATGCAGTCCACGTGCTCTGTAACAATGAAGATATCAAGCTGAGTCCCTTTATGGCAGAGATCAAAGCTGCTCCCAAGGACTTCCACCCTGAGAAGGTAAGTACGATATATGCTGGAGACTAAAGGTTTCCTTTGTGCCACATCCTGGACTTTGTGTGTACTGCCATGGGTATGCATACCTCTGGGGTGGAGAGCAGTACTTAAGAAGGTAGTAACTGTGAGGCTCATTGGTACATGGAGAATGGATACTGCAGCCATGTCTTCTAGATTGTTTTCTCAAGGCTGTGTCTGTACACAGCATTACAATCCAGGGTGGGATTCATGTGGCCCACTGTAGATGCTGGACTGCAACTCCCAGCCTTCCTCACCATTTGGTATTCTAGCTAGGGCTGCTGGGAGGTGCAATCCAACAACTGGTGGGCTGCATGATTCCCACCCCTGGTTTAAATTTACTGCTCTTATCTGGTGAACATTTGATTCCTTGGAAAACTGACTCCTGGTTCTAGCAATTGCAAAACATGATGTGGTCCTCTGGATGTGGCTGGACTGTAATTCCCAGCATTCCTCTCCATTGGCTGTACTGGTTTGGGCTGATGGGATTTGCAGTTCATCATGTAAAGGTCTGCATGGTCCTCTGCTGGAGAAGAATTTAGAGGGATCATCAAGGCTCATAGTGAAGGGCAAGTTCACTGGAGATTCTGGATGAAATTATCTATGGTAATGCAGAGCTCTAATGCAGGTTGCCACAGTTTTGTGGGCTGCCCTGTTTTAATTCTGATTTTATGCCTACTTACTCCCATTTGTGTTCTCCCTTAATAACAATAGGGCACAACTAGTTCAACACAAGAGCGACCATCCACAACTATGCTATGAGCTTGTGTGTCTGCTGAAAAATCTTTACACTGTACCACCTTGAATATTGTAATATGCAAGTGTTAAAACTGCAGCCAAAGGTATCTCCTTGGTGTGTGAGAGCAAATGTGCACTTTCATTGGCTACCAGGTTATTTAGAGTAGCAATGTTTTGACTGTCTCTTCTGACTGCTCTAACATGCCTTGCAAAGGCCCATGTGAGAATCTCACAGCATGGTGGAAGCTGCTTTACCTCACATCTTTTTTTACACTTTTCCAGGTAAAAGCCCATGGCCCAGGGCTAGAGAAGACTGGTGTTGCAGTCAACAAACCTGCAGAATTTACAGTAGATGCTAAGAATGGTGGAAGGGCTCCTCTCAAAGTGCAAGTACAGGTGAGACTCATTTGCACTGGCAAAGTGCAGATAGGGCTTCCTCGACTTGAGATCCTCCAGATATGTGTGACTACAACACCCAGGAACCTAGCAGGCATGGCAGCCATGCTGAGGATGATGAGGGTTGTAGTCCTAAGGTATCGGGGGGGCAGTTGGGTGAGGGGAGAAGGCAGGTGGGAAAAGATGCTCTGAAGTGTGTTAAGAGAGGATGTGACAAAGAGCTGCTAGAGTGACATTCCAGAAACTCATCTCCAATTTCCTCCATCTCAGGATTCTGATGGCTCTCCTGTGGATGTTTCTGTGAAGGACAATGGTAATGGCACCTACAGCTGCTCCTACTTGCCCAAGAAGCCAGTGAAGCACACAGCCATGGTGTCCTGGGGAGGAGTCAACATCCCCAACAGTCCGTACAGGGTCAGTTTTGTCTCTCCTGCAGCAATGGAGGAGGGCAGAGTATGGGAGTCCATTATCCTCACTCCTAGAGAGTAAAAATCCTACAAAAGGGTCAAAACCAAGGGCTGGCATCCTGTGAGTTAGTCCCAACTAGATTAGACCCATTCAATCAATTGTTGATTGGTGAGCCAACCTAGAGGTAAATCTAATAGATTCAATGGGTCTACTGTAATCAGGACTGAAAGAGCATTTAGGCTGAGATGTGTCTTCCCATTAGCATTTCAGATAGGCCTTTCAGATTTTGGAGTACTGACTAGAATTGGTGGGAGCTGCAGTCCAACAAAACATGGAAGGTTCACTTTCCTCTCCCTTGCATTAGCAAGTGGTTCTAGCTTATTGTGGAATGATATTTTCCCCACATGATCCAGAGTGTCTTTCCACTGCAAATAAATTGACCCTGCTGCTCTTGTGGTGCCAGAGTTCATAACCACCTTTTATTTGTCATGAAAGATCAGGTGGCATCTGCAAGGGTTTATTTGTGGCATCTCAACCAGACCCAGCCCTCCATAGCTTCAGCGGAGTGGCTGCATCATGTACTCTTAGACTATGGTGTGTGCCTGTTACATTCCTGTTCCCAATGGACTCCATGCTTGTAATGTTCTGAAATTCTCCTTTCTGTCTGATTGTCCCCAGACTGCCCTGCCTGCGGTTTTGCCCTCTGGTCTAGTGGTGAACAAGCTGCTGAGGTCTTGGGGTTGATTCCACCCTCTTGGGCCTCTTGGTTTGGTTCCTCGCCTCCAAAACCAGAACTGACCAGAAGTTCACTTATGGATTCAAAAAATGCCAACATTGGCACCTGCACACACTAAATCTTATGGTAGAGCACTGTGGCCTAAATCCAGTTGCTAATCCCAAATAGAGTAGGTGCATCAAATCAATAGGACATAAGTGTTGGCTTACTGTTCAGCAACTGATTCAGTAGGTCTACTCTAGCTAGAATGAGCAACTGGACTTTGGCCAGTAGCTGCTCTTGGAGGCTTCCAGGTTCTCCCTTTTGGCCAAGAAAAGTTTTTGACATAGTCCAGAAGAACCCTGGAGGGCATAAAAGAGTTATTTAAAGGTCACATAATTCCTGCTCTAGCCCCACTTGCTCCGGTCTATGCAAATATGTGGCCTAATATTATGTGTGTCTGTGTATAGTCTCAAAAGATATTGCAAGGCCCTCTGTCTTAAGATTGGGTCATCTTTTCTCTCAGTCTTGAAGGTTTAGCACACCAATCTATAACAACAGCGATGCGACTTTACATTAGGGCAAGAGCCTCAGAGATAAATCAGCAATTGTGTCTCCAATATCCCAGCAAGAAATGCCACAACTTTGTGACAGCTATGTGTTTCAGTTGTGGAGCCTGTCCACCCTACTCCATGACCCTCTTCCCCCATTCCTCCAATCAAAGAAACAACAGTGACCCTGTCTGTGCATGCCTCTTAGGTGAATGTTGGCGCTGGCAGTCACCCCAACAAAGTGAAAGTTTACGGTCCTGGTGTGGCCAAGACTGGCCTGAAGGCTCATGAGCCAACCTACTTCACAGTTGACTGCACAGAAGCTGGGCAAGGTGAGCCTAGAGGGTTTTCATGGGTGTCTTTCTCTTGGAATGATGCATCTGACATTGCTGCAGTGGAGGTCTACAAGCCATTCCAGTTCCCTTGCCTCTCCCACTCCCCGGTAACCAACCCAAGTGCATTGTTGGTTCAGCATTGGGGGAGAGAAATTGCAGAGTTTTAAGATCTACAGGGGAGGGCTTTCTCTCAGTTCTGCCACCATCACAGGCCTGCTTGGTAAGCCCTTCTCAGTGGCTGCACCCACCCTCTGGAATTTACTTCTGTGGGAGGCTAGACTAGCTCCCTCCCTGCTCTCATTTTGCAAGCAGGCGAAGACATATTTGTCTAAGCAGGCTTTTAATGTGTAAGTAGGGAGGCTGCTTATTGGAATGTGTGTTTGTTTATTTTTTTTAAATGGTATGTCTTTTAAATGATTTTATACCCTTTATTGTGGTGATTTTTTGATTGTTTTTAAAATGTTACTGCATTATTTTTTTTAATATTCTCTTTGGGAGCCACACAGAGTCCCACTCTGAGGAAAAGGCAGCATCCAAATGAAATAAATAAGCTCAGATAGGCTTGTTGCTGTTGCTTGGCTCTTCTGCTACTGTCAAGTTGTAAACAGTAGCTGAAGAAAGTTAGGTTAATTTATTGGGAGTGCCTGATATGAAGGAAGATGCTGGAAGTGACAGGGGGCTCTGATCCACTGCACTAACTGGGAGGCAACATACATCTAGGTAAGGCCACTTGGGCAATACAGATTTTAGGTTTACAATTCCCACTGTCCTTTACCCTTGACCATATAGGTTGGGGATGGTGAGAAGTTTAGACCAATACATCTAGAAGGACAAAGTCTTCTCACTTCTGATAGATAATTATGTGGTTTCTGATCCTTGCTTTATTATTATAGCTTTTATCTTTCGAATGGTTCTATATTGTCTACCAATATTTTTAAACATAAAATCTAACATGAATCCTGTGGTGTTCAGAGATTATATTTCAGCCCCCATAAAGGGCAGCATGGGGTGGAGGAAAGGATGTGTGTCTTAATACACGTTGGCATGTTTTGATTTTAGCATGCTGGGATACACAGACCTTGGTCTCTGCTCTAGCAGCAGTAGCAACTGGGCAGGAAGCCGTCTTGAATTGAGAGCTGAAGGAGACTGCCCTGAAAATACTTAGATTGAAGGTCAGGGCAGAAGTAGACCACTTATTTATTATACACAAAATAATAGATGAGGCTCTTTCTGGTTCTACTACTTAGAGGAGTTCCACACTCCTTCAGTGTTGGTCAATTTGATAAAAGCCTTTTGTATCCTAATGGTGGTTGCTCATGGGCTAGCTTGTATTCAGAAGATTTTCCCTTCAGAGCTCCTACAGCCTTCCAGGGCTGCATGTCTCACAGTGCAGGGTGAGGGAGATAAGGAAGAAAGGAAGAATACAACTAGCAGAGTGAGAACTGTGTGTACACGCACCACTCACTTGAACTCAGACCACCCCCAACCAATGGGTAAGGACAGGGAAATGTCTAGCTATGTCTAAATGTTCTCTCAACTCCTGTCAGCCTGGCTAGTTGTTGAGGATGATGGAAATTGTCTTCTCACAACATCTAGAGAATCTCTGTGGCTTTATGCTTCTGCACATGAAAGTAGACCAGGTACCTGTCCACTTAGCACTTATGGGTGTGGATCAGTAGCCAAAACTCTGGTTTTATCAGTACAAATATCCATTCCAAATAACAGATCAAGGAGAAGAGGGTCTTAAAGTTCCACTTCCCAGGTGAAGACCTCTGCTGAAACACATGGCCTCCTTCTCTAGCTTGTAGATAGAAGGTTGTATGGATACATGTATACTTAAAGCCAGGGGTAGGCAACCTTTCCCCTTTAAGGGCCGAGGGACTTCAGCTCCCATAAGCCTCAGCCATGTTGGCCAATAGTCCCATGTTGGCCTATAGCTCCTGGGATTCTGGGAGTTGAAGTCCCTTGGCCCTTAAAGGAGAAAGGTTGCCTACCCCTGCTTAAAGCCCTCCAAAGCCAAGACAACTTGAGAGAGCGATTCTGTCCCTCTACTTTGAAGCTGGAGTGTGGGGCTGGGGATTCGCTTGTCACACTTTTACCAAAGGGAAGTGAAACTTCATGGCAAGTGGGAGACGTGGTCACTGACCAAAACTATAGTATCAACACTGAGAAATTTCTTCAAGTGCTCCAGTATAGATACAGAGCTGTAGACTGTTTATAACAGAAGTGGGGATTGTGTGCCCCTCCAGATGTTTTTGTACAGTGGGCCCTTTGTATCTGCTGGGGTTTGGTTCCTGGACCTCCCGTGAATACCAAAATCCATGCATGCTCAAGTTCCATTAAATACAATGAATATTTTCAAGCTTGGGTGGTTGAATCTGTGCATATAGAGGACTGACTGTACTGCAACTCCCATCAGCCCCCTTGTCATTGTATTGAGTGGAGCTGGTGGCAGCAACATCTGGAGGCAACCCCCCCCCCCTCCATCCTTGGTGACTTCCTTGCATTACCAAACCCTCCTCTCTTTTTTTTGGACTATCCATGCTGTTGGGAGATGTCTGGAAGCTAAAATTTAAAAATGTCTTCTCCAAGCCATTAGATGAGCTACTCTCTCTATATATATATGTAAAGGCAGAATATATGTGCAAATGCCTGTGTGTAAGAAGGCAGACAAGTGCTTTCCCTTTGGGGAAAAGACAGAACCTGTAGCAGAAGCTGCAGTACACCGAGAGTTAACGTCCTTAAAAAGACTGGGGATTCACAGCATACTTTGAAGGTGGGCTGTAGTAAAGTATCCTGTTGATACTATTAAAGCAGTAGCCATCCTCCTCCCTCCTACTATTGAGCATTGTCCTTTCTTAAAGGTGATGTGAGCATTGGGATCAAGTGTGCTCCAGGTGTTGTGGGACCAGCTGAGGCAGATATTGACTTTGACATCATTCGGAATGACAACGACACTTTCACAGTCAAGTACACACCCCGTGGTGCTGGCAGCTATACCATCATGGTGCTTTTTGCTGACCAGGTAAGTCCTCTTTCCAAGATGGCTGCTGCCAAATTTTGTGTATGTCTGTGAGATGTGGATGTAGTTGTGCTCACTTTTTCCTCTTAATCCCTAGGCCACCCCCACCAGCCCCATCAGAATCAAAGTGGATCCCTCACATGATGCTAGCAAGGTCAAGGCCGAGGGACCTGGACTCAACAGGAGTGGTGAGTTGGGACACATGGTAAACCAGTGTGACTTGGGAAGTGGATGTGTGGCTGGTAAATTGGAGCAAGATCAAGGGTAGAGAATGGCTCCTTGAAATATGTGCAGAAGAGGAAGTTCAAGTGTGTGCATTAATAAGATGTTTGCCATCTTGAAAGGTAGGGTTTGATACAAGCAATTCCAATCTGCTTCTGAATAGCTTGATATTCAGGGTGATTGAATTACAGAGGGGGTAGCCCCTTTACTTAGTGTTCTTAGAACATGTTGGGGAACCAGTCTGGAGTGGCAGACTTGGTTCCCATTCCAGTGATCCCCTGCATGCAGTATGATATCAAAGGTGTTGCGTGGCTCCCTAATGTTGCTGGTTCCCTGGCCAAAAAAACAGCTAGTGCTTCAGCTCTAAGTGTTGAGTTTGCTCCCCCTTTTCCTTCAGAAACAGAGGCAGATGGGGAGCCAAGCCAGGCACATTCAGGTGGTGTGTCAATACATGGCTGAGCCTCAAGGTTGGACCTGGATGGCTCTTGAAATGCCTGGATGTCTTGAAATGCCTCCTCACTTTCTACATGCAGGGAATGCAAAGAAGGCCCAAGATTAGATGTGAAACCAGTTTGTGGAAAGCTATTAGTGCTGAGGACTATTTTCCACTAGCAAGCATTTCCATCCCCCCATTGTCTTAGTGTTTCTGAAGAACTCTGCATCTCCTTCCCCATAGATGGGTTTCATAGGCAACAAATAATACTCTGGGACTTCCCCAGGATGCCATCAAGTGGGGAGGAAGCTATAGAAGGTTTTCTGCCCCTATGATACTCAGTTCATCTCACCCAAGGTCAGAATTAGAGGTCTCCCTAGGGAATGCCATGGCTGCTGTAGTCTTGTCTCTAATCTTAATATCTGCTGTAATTTACCTTCCATAACCTGCATTAGTTTTATCTCTACCTCCAGTTTTATTCTAATTCTTCACCCATCCATTGAAAGTAAAAAGCTAAGCCATTCCTGTAGTTCAAGATAAAAGAAAGGGGTGGGGAGCACCAAATAAGCCGCCTAAAATGGGTAATTGACTTCTTCATTGATTTTTAAAAAGCAGTTAAAATTTAAACCTTTGCAAAATGATAAAAGCGATATAGAAGAAAGAGACTTTAGAAAAACCTCTGTTGAACTACAAGATCAGGAGAGCAGTGGAGCTGCTGGCAAGCAGTGTGTTAATAAAAATGTTAAGGTACCTCTTCTTATGGGGCAGGATTGAGGAACATGTAGAACTCCAAATATTGCTGGAGTGCACTTGCCACAACCCCCCAGCTGGAAAGTCCTATGGATAGTAATTGTGATCCAGGAACATCATGTTCCCCAGCCCTGTCTGTGGGCTGCAGCAGACATTTTGATCATCTTTCTCTCTCTTCCCCAGGTGTAGAGATTGGTAAGCCAACCTATTTCACAGTCAACACCAAGGCAGCTGGCAAGGCCAAGCTGGATGTCCAGTTCACTGGCCCGGCCAAGGGAGAGGCTGTTAGAGATTCGGAAATAATTGATCACCATGATAACACTTACACTGTCAAATACACTCCTGTGCAGCAGGTAAGTAGGTGGGGAAAACAAGTGGCTGTGACAGCAATGGTCTTAAGTCTGGGATAGGCAATGGAGACTAGATTTTAGACTTCTCCCCCCCTCCCCCCCGGCCATTGAATAAGAAAGGGGATCCCGGGGTTCTTGGGAACTTTAGGGGAATTGGATGGTACATCACCTTCATATAAGCTTGGTCTTGTATTTTTTCATTATCTCCAAGAATACTTTGGAAGAGGGATTTTTTAACCCTATAAAGCAGTGTTTTTGTGATTGCTTGCTCCAGGTCTAGAGGTATTTTAAAATTATTCTTTTTCAGAACATTGTCACAAAATAAATAATGACAAAAAATAAACATAAGTCTATGTAATTGCCTGAACACAATCTGCATTTGTTGAAGATCCTAACATAAGTCTATGTAATTGCCTGAACACAATCTGCATTTGTTGAAGATTCTAATCTAAATGTAAAATGTAAGTTCATCACAAGAAGAGTCTATCAGAGGGAAAGGCAATGCAGTCGCATTACCACTTTTAGCAAAACTAGGCTTTCAGTCAGTCCATATTACAAACTTATACACTTTGGAAAAGGGGGAGGTTGTGAATTACACAGTTTGTCACTGAAAACTGTGCCCTCTAGGTGAGAGATAAAACTTTTGAAATCCAGGACCACACTTCTGCATGAAAGCGGCAGGTGGTTTCATACCAACAAGGTTGGTGGTAGATGGAGCCAAAACTATGGTGGGAAGGTCTCTTTTCTGCCTCCTCAGTGTCCCTTGCCACTTCTATCAGAAGTGTTGAGGAACCCCTGGTGTGTTGCACCCCTGCTGTGATGGCCATTTTCCTTTTATACCCCTGTTAATCTCAGGGAAAAGTTTAATAGAAGGAGAAGAGAGCAGTGTCATCATTAGGCTTATGGGGAAAGGATAAACTAAACCTCTTCTTGCTGTTAAGGTGGTGAAGGCAGAGGGGAAAGCAGAGGCATCTGTGCTGAGGAGATGGGTTGTGTTCCCACAGCCCCTTCTCCACATTCCACTTGCTCCTGTGAAGGGTCCTGTGAACAGTAGAACAGGGTTGTTTTTTCGGGGGGGGGGGGCTGGCAGAGACCTTGGTAGAAAAGGTGCCTACTGTGGAAGATCTCTGATACACCATTGGGTCCTGTCTTAACAGGGTAACATTGGTGTGAACGTAACATATGGAGGAGACCACATCCCCAAAAGCCCATTCAACGTTGGAGTGGCACCCACCCTAGATCTCAGCAAAATCAAGATCTCTGGGCTTGGAGACAGTATGTAGCGGGCATAGCGATGCTTATTTCTGTTTTTTCTAATTTTGGGAAGGAAATTGTGAATGTAGTTTTAGAACATGTTCTGGGTCATGATGGTGGTGGTAGGGGTGAGTGCCTTTTTGCTGCCCCAGCTCCCCTCCTTTTCAATAATGAAGGGAAGTGCCTGCTGTGACAGTCAACAAGCACCTTATGAGTTGTGAAGAAGGAGCCAGTTATAGCTGGCAGCTGCGTGCTCAACATCTTACAACCTCATGATAACTGAAGTCTTGCCCAACACAAATTCTTGCAGGTCCATCTGTATTGATTTAAATTGTTATGGCCCATACCCTGATCTGAACATTGAAGATTTCACCAATTTCACAAGCCACTCTTAGAAGAAATATATGGCCTTTACAAACTGCCAGAAATAATGCGACTTGAGGCCACTTTAACTGCCCTGGCCCAATGCTAGAGAATCATGGGATTTGTATTTTTTTTGCTGAGACATTGAGCCTTCTGTGTCAAAGCTCTGGTTCCACAATAAACTACAGTTCCTATGATTCCCTGGCACTGAGTCAGGGAAGTTAAAGTGGCCTCAAGCTGCATTATTTATGGCAGTCTGTAGAGGCCGATAGTAGGCTCTCAACATTGGTTGAGGTTAGAGGTGCAAGAATTCCATTAAAGTGGGAAAACCACAAATAAAAAGCCACTATATCTTTTTATCTGAGAGAACACCTCTAGGTCCTCCAGTGCAACTCTGTGGTAAACATGCAGTGGACATTGACCATATAATTGTGCTGGAGGACCTCTAGGCATCTCTTAAGGCAGGGGTTGGCAAGTTTTTCTTACCTGGGGCCGGTCCACTGGCCTCCAGGTCTTCCGCAGGCCGAGGGGGGGGATGGCGGCCATGCGCGGGAGTACTGTGCATGCGCAAACGAGTGGCAGCCGCCATTTTGGAAAACAAAATGGTGGCCGCAACATGCGCAGCAGTGGCATGGCAGCAGCGTGAGCGGCGTCGGGGGAGTCGGCAGGGGCTGGTCCAAAGGCCTCAGGGGGCCAGACCTGGCCCATGGGCTGTAGGTTGCTGACCCCTGTCTTAAGTCCTCCAGAATGACTCTGTGGTCAACTTCCATTAGAGCCATGCTGGAGGATCTAGAGATTCCTAGAGAGAACATATTAATAGAATCTGAAAAATCACATCCACAAAAGTCAAAGCTACAAAAGTAGAGGGCCAACTGTGTTCTGCCCCCCCCCCCCAGCTATAGTTTGTGAATTCTATAGGACGGGTAGGCAACCTTTCCCCTTTAAGGGCCGAGGGACTTCAGCTCCCAGAATCCTAGGAGCTACTGGCCAACATGGGACTATTGGCCAACATGGCTGAGGCTTCTGGGAGCTGAAGTCCCTTGGCCCTTAAAGGGGAAAGGTTGCCTACCCCTGCTATAGGATAAAATTGGGATGAAAAACACTTGTAGGAAAGGCAAGTCTTTAGAGGCCTCCTTAGTGGCTGCTCAAATAGAACAGTTTCCTTCCTGGATGGTTGCCAGGGCTAGAAAACTGGAAGTGCTCCAGAGGCTTTTTTGTTTTTCCAGAAACATAAGTAAGTCATGCCAAAATTTCTCCCTCCCTTTGGCTTAATCCCAGCTATTCTCACCTTTTCCAGGTCCTGGGATATGGTGGCACAAATCTGAAAACCTCTACTTAGAACTGCAATGGGAAAACTTTGCTTCTTCCAGATAATTTTGGACTACAACTCCCTCCCCCCAGTCTCATTTCTTATGCTGGCTGGAGCTTCTGGGAGATGAAGCCCAAAAGTTTCCCCTCCCTGACCAAGTAGGAATAAAAGTGTTTACTTCAGCTTTGGAGATTTTGTGGTAGTTCTTAATGTACTCAGTACAGGAAAGGGGATTTGGTGGTGTGGGGACCTGTGGGCCATGTGGGGAGAATGAGGTGTTTGTGGCATGAACAAAATTGTGCAGAGAGAGAGCTGATGTGCAACCCATTTTTGCAGAAGTGGAAGTGGGCAAAGACCAAGAGTTCACAGTCAAGTCCAAGGGGGCTGGAGGCCAAGGCAAAGTGGCTACCAAGATCACTGGCCCTTCCAAAAAACCTGTGCCCTGTAAAGTGGAACCAGGCCTCAGCTTGGACAACAGTGTGGTGAAGTTCATCCCCCGGGAGGAAGGACCCTATGAGGTAGATGTGACCTATGATGGAGTACCCGTTCCAGGCAGCCCCTTTCCTGTAGAAGCTGTGCCTCCCACCAACCCATCCAAGGTGAGAGTTCCCAGTCAGAGTATGAGTGGGTTATGATTCTCGTTTACTTATAGCCTGACTGTGGGGAGGCTTTGAATGTACAGTGGGCCCTCGGTATCTGCTGGGGTTTGGTTCCAGGACCTCCCTTTGATACCAAAATGAATGTTCAAGTCCCATGACATACAATGGATGCTAAAATGGTGTACCTCATATAAAATGGCAAAATCAAGGTTTTCTTTTTGGAATTTATATATTTTTTAATATTTTCAAGCTGTGTATGGAGAATCTGTGGATAAACATGGCTATGGAGGGCTGGCTGTACAAGACTTTTAACTGAAGTAGCCACTTCCTGCCTATCTCCAAAGGTCTAGAACCCAGGCATTGTCTTGGAGTATGCACCTTCTGAGTATAAAGTACAATAACATCCAAAATCCACAAAGCAGTGATACCTTTATGAAGCCAACCAAAATGCACAACATACTTCATGCAACCTTTCAAAGCCCAACTGGCTTATCAGGCAAAGGTCAAAAATCAGGAGAAAATTATAACAGTACTGGTCACAGGCTTGCATTTTGTCAAGATGGTGTAGCTCTTTTCAGTTCAGGTGGTACTGGAGGGAAATTCATGCAGGCAGGGCCCTCCTCTTTCTGACCAGGTGGTTACTCCAGGAAATAAAATGATCCTTGGGGGCTCTTCCAATTCTATGAATCTATATAATTAATTAATTTCATTAGCAACACAGAAAGATAGGTCTCTTTGAGTTCAAAGTTGCCTCCCTCCTTTGTAAAGCTACAAGCCCCTTTGTTAGCCAGAGACCACTGGGTCTGCATGCTTGTCCATTTACCAACTAGATATCCTCTATGTGTTTTGGAGAATAAGTCCCTCCATCCTCAGCTTTTATGGCTGGGGATGGAGGAGGGGTTCTCTAAAACATTATGACTGGGGCTGGTGGCAGTTGGGCAGTACATCTGGATGATATCAGGTTGGAAAAGATTACTGAACAACTTCCTCATTCTTATGAGTTTTTGGTCTGTGGAGGGTGGGGAGTGGTGGCTGCCATAGTGAAAGGTTTAGGAAGTGGGTGAAAATCTGCAGACCTCAATGAGTTTTCAGTCTTCCTCAGCAATATCTTACTTCAGTTTTATGAGAGCAAGTTAACCATTCACAAAGGATTTCTCTATCATGGTTTGGTTTGAAAAGAAGAAATGGGGTGGCTTTCATACTAAGAAAAGATGTGGCAAA
>CM034703.1:147464949-147505444 GCA_020142125.1 Phrynosoma platyrhinos
TATAACTGGAAGCAAAAGATGGCAAAACTCTATACTGGTGGCCAAGACAAGACCAAGCACCAACTGTGGCACAGATCGCGACTATTCATATCAAAAATAAGAGTAAGACTCAAGAAGAAAACAAAACCAGTAATTATACCAAAATATGATCTAAATACAGTAATATCTCAACAGAATTTACTGATAATATAAAGAGATTCGCATTACTAAGCACAATAGATCGAGAACCAGAGGAACTATGGACTGAAGCCAGGGACATAATAAAAGAAGAATATAGACAGACATTTTCAATAAATAGAAAGAAAGAGAAAAAAACCATGGATGACAGAAAAAACACTACAAGCAATAAAGAAAAGAAGAGAAGAAAAACAAAAGGGAGATAGGAACAAACTAAGAATTATGAATGCAACAGTACAATGTTTGTGCGGAACGATAAAGAAAATTACTACAACAACTAATGCAGAGAAATAGAAGACAAGAACAAAAAGGGAAGAACAAGAAATCTATTTCACAAGATCTGGGAAATAAAAGGAAAATTCAAGGATTGGGACAATCTGTGACAATAAAAATAACATAATTCAAGACCAGGAAGGAATAAAAAGACACTGGATGCAATACACAGAAGAATTATACAAAAGAGATGACAAAATGAATGAAGAGCCATATGAAGATGAACCCCAAAAAGACAAACAAATGGGTCCTAGAGCAGATCAAGCCGGAAACTTCCTGGAAGCCAAGATGACCAAACTGAGTCTGTCGTACTTTGGACACATCATGAGAAGGGAAGACTCTTTGGAAAAAACAATAATGCTAGGGAAGGTGGAGGGAAGTAGGAAGAGAGGAAGGCCACATGCTAGATGGATGGACTCCATTAAGGAGGTCACAGATATTAAGGGGTTGCAGGAATTAAGCAGAGCAGTAGAGGACAGGGTTTTGGAGATTTCTCATCCATAGGGTCACCATGAGTTGAGATCAACTCAAGGGCAGTAAATAACAAATCTTGGTTTGGTGAAACTTTGCCCTCAGGAGAACATACCTGTTTTAAAGGAGTTAATGGGACATTGTTATCATGGATGTCTGAGATTATTTTTGCTTCTCTTCTCTTCTCCCCTCTCTTCCCCCCATCTTTAGGTGAAGGCCTATGGTCCAGGCCTGAAGGGTGGCTTGGCTGGTGCTCCTGCCCCCTTTACCATAGATACTAAAGGAGCTGGAAATGGTGGCCTTGGCCTGACTGTGGAGGGCCCCTGTGAAGCCAAGATCGAATGCCTGGACAATGGAGATGGCACTTGCTCAGTCTCTTATTTGCCCACGGAACCTGGCGAGTATAGCATCAACATCCTCTTTGCCGACACCCATGTGCCAGGCTCTCCTTTCAAGGCCCAGGTGGTGCCTGGCTTTGACCCATCTAAAGTGAAATGTTCTGGCCCTGGCCTGGAACACGCCACAGTGGGGCAGGCTGGAGAGTTCAGTGTGGATTGCTCCAGTGCTGGTAGTGCTGAGCTCACCATTGAGATCATCTCAGAAAGCGGCACACAAGCTGAGGTCCATGTGCGGGACAATGGAGATGGCACATACACCATCACGTATATCCCTCTCTGTCCGGGTGTCTACACCATCACAATCAAATACGGTGGTCAGCCTGTACCAAACTTTCCCAGCAAGCTCAATGTGGAACCAGCTGTGGACACCACTGGTATTAAAGTCTATGGACCTGGAGTGGAAGGCAAAGGTGAGGATGTAGAGCAACACGGGTATGATGAGCCATCCTTTCACTCATTCCTGAATAAGGTTGCCAAGTATCCCTTATTATAAGAGGTGTCTCTTGTTTGAGGGTTGGAAAGCTTGTCCCTTTTAGGGCTGGTAGGTGTGCCATTTTATAAAGGATGTCCCATGTTTGAGGGTTAGAAAGCTAATCCTTTTATATACACTGAACAAGATGCCAAAAAATCCCATATTTTTAAGTGTGGGTCCTGCATTAAGATAGAAATGAGTTCATCATGTAGTGTATGCATGCGTTTTTCAGAGAAACACATGGCTAAGAATTGAAATTCATACTTCCAGTTGGTATTTAAGTAGAATACAAACTTGTTCATAGCCATCACCTGACTGTCAACCCTGACAAGAATTTTGACTTTCCCTTATAGCGATATTGAAAGCCTGGCAACACTATTTCTGCCAGATAGCCATCCAACCTCTGTTGAAACATATTTTCAGGGAGATTGGATGATCAACTTTCTGGAAAGGAGTTGGATTAGATGGCCTTTGAGATGCCTTCCAACTGTGTGAGACTGAGAATAATTCTGATTCTGCCAGACATAGGAAAGGAGCATGAAAATCTTAATCCTTTGACATCTTAAGATTTTTTGAAATCAGGTGTTGCCCTTATACATTCAAATTGTCTTTACAACTATAAGGACTAGAAATTCCAAACCATAGGGTAGCTTACAAGAACCTGGCACCTCACAATAAGAGGACTTGAAGATGTCAGCCTGAGATACAAGAGTAGTGAACATATGAGGGCTGAGGCCCTTTGAGTGAATAAGGGGCTTGACTGTTGTACATGAGCTTAAATCCTTTGGGGAAAGATAAATAATGAACAAAAAGGGCCAGGAAGAGGTGCTCACTCTGAGTCTTTGGACCCTTGAGTCCCTATGCTGGGAGAAAGGCAGGATATAAGTAAATACAGCAACAACAACAACAATTTATTACTCCCCAGGAGTATTCCGTGAAGCCACCACTGAGTTCAATGTGGACGCACGAGCCCTGACTAAGGCTGGTGGCCCTCATATCAAGACAAGAGTGGCAAATCCCTCCGGAAACCTGACAGAGAGTTATGTGCATGATAATGGAGATGGCACCTACCATGTGGAATACACTCCTTATGAAGATGGTGAGATTTGGCAGGGGGAGCAGTTCTTCAAAGTGGGGAACCCACTTGGAATCTGGGAGCAGGTGGGACAGAAACTAGTAGAAAGGGACAAGTACCATGAAGGAAGAACTTTTTGCTGTAGGTCTTGTTTTGTTTTCTTTGAGAGGTGAAAATTTGTGTGGGTTTCAGTCTGGGAAATGTAGCTGAGTTCTTAACTGATAATAGAAATTTTGGGTGGTTAAGACTGGCTGGAGCCTAGTGTTGCCCTTACTCTGGGGCAGGAGACCTGCTCTGGATGGCAAAGTTAGCATTTTAAAATGGAGTGGTGCATATATGTGTGTCCATGTGCTTTGTTTGTGGTTTCCCTTCCCCTCCCCCCCCCCCCGAGCTAGAAAAAGTTAGTTTTTTGGACTATTAACTCCTAGAATCTCCTGCCAATGGCTATGTGGGTGTGGGGTTCTGGGAGTTGTAGTCTAGAAAAAAAAATCATGTTTTATGACCTGTTTTTCCCCCTAGGCAGTGTGCTCTGTCTTAAACCTCTTGCCTAAAATATCAAAGGATTTTGGGCAGCCTGAGCCATGCTTTAAATGTGCCCATTCAGTGAAGTCAAAGTAGTGAAGAGGTGTTGTTGGTTAGCACACACCTGAGAGAGAGAGAGAGGCAGAGCAATGGAGGCCGTTCACAAGGAATGGTCTTTCAGCCATTTAATGTTTGCACCTAACTGCTTAGCTGGGACATGAGCTTAACTGTTGCTTATGTCTCTGGGATAGAGATGGGAATCATGCAGCTTTCTAGATGTTACTGGACTGCAGTTCTCATCAAACTTTAATGTCTGTGCTGGCTAGGGTTGATGTGATTTCTTGTACGAACCACATCTGTTGTAGGCTTTGGCAGTAAGTGGCAAGGATGGGACTCCTGCTTATTAACAGGTGGTGTTTTTCCCTTTCAGGTGTCCACTCCATTGATGTGACCTATGATGGCAGCCCTGTGCCCAGCAGCCCCTTCCGTGTACCAGTAACAGAAGGATGTGACCCTACAAGGGTTAGAGTCCATGGCCCTGGCATCCAGAGTGGGACTACTAACAAGCCAAATAAATTCACTGTGGAGACCAGGTAAAACTGAAGGAAGAACAACAGGCAAGAATGTTACAGAGACTCAGAGAGGCAGTTGAATCTTGGGCAGTCTGCTCTTTCTGGATTTGAAAAATGCAACCTTGTCCTCAAAAGTTTGCAGTGCTCAAAGGAATGGGCAGAAAATTCATTATATACCATTCACTGTTGGGCTAATTTGAGTACCTGCTGGGATTATCACAACAGATGCTGGAGTAGTATTAGCTTGTGTGGATTCACTAAGCCTATGAAGCAGTGCATAGTCACCAGAGGGTTACTTGCACTGTGAAAATAATCCAGGTTGAATCTAGGTTAAATCTCTGTTGTTCACACACATCCCAAATGCACTCAATTAAGATGGGAGAGGCTGCCAAAAAACCCCTCACTAAATCCAGGGTAATCGATACCGGGGTTTGGGTCCATCTTATCTTAGGGACCGCCTCTGGCCGCCTACATGGCTTGGGTCCATCTTATCTTAGGGACTGCCTCTCCCCATATGACCCCCCCCCCCCCCCCCCCCCCGCGCCCTGCGGTCCTCTGGGAGGAATGTTACAGCCAATAAAAACTAGGCTGTCCCAGACCTCCCAGAGGGCCTTTTCTGCAACTGCTCCCAGACTCTGGAATGGCCTGCCGGATGAGATCCGTCTTATCACTACTCTTGCTGCTTTCAAGAAAGCAGTAAAGACGGATCTCTTTCGGCAGGCCTTCCCGGAATAACTCTCAGCTGAGAGATGAGCTTTTAATCTGTTGCCTCTGATTGCTGTGTTACTGTATGTTTTTAATTATTCTTAATTTTAACTATGTGGCATTTTTTAATTTGGCTTGTAGTTTAATTCTATTTTAAGGGGATGGGAGGATGGGATTATGGGATGAGGGAATGATTTTTAACTTTGTTCTGTTTTTAAACTTGCTGTACCCCACTCCAATTGCCACGCAGAGGGGCGGATTATAAATAAAAAATTATTATTATTATTATTATTATTATTATTATTATTATTATTATTATTCCCCCATTTTTTAAAAAAAGATGTGCATCGTCGGTAGTGTGATTAACCAATCTGAATAGACCCAGGATAAAACCCTGCATGCCTTGAACATGTTCTGAATGCATTTGCATCTCGACTCAATCTTTATTAGAATGCTTGCATCTGTGAGCAACCAAATTTGCAGAGATGAACATTAATGAGGTTTCATAGTGCAAATAACACACTCAGAATGCATAAGTGAGATGATTGCATCATCGTGCTAAAAAAAGGACATCTGAAGGACCCCAAGAAGATAATTCAAAAGGAGATTGTTTAAAACAGGGACCGGCAACCTACGGCCCGGGGGCCGGTTTAGGCCCCGGGCTCCGGATTTACCGGCCCCGGCCGGAGGTTGTCGCCGCCGCCGCACGCTGCCGCCGCTGCCAGAGCGCGTTTCCGAGTGCGCTCGCGGCGATCGCCATTTTGACTCCCAAAATGGTGGCCGTGACATGCGCCGTGGCGGCTGGATCACGGTGGCTGTGTGTCCGGGGGGTCGCGCGCGGTGGCAGAGGGTGCGCGCGTGCGTGCGTGCCGCCATTTTCTCCCCCCTTGGCCCAGCTGCGACCTGGGCGATGGCAGACCGGCCCAGGTAAGAAAAAGGTTGCCTGTCGCTGGTTTAAAAAAAATAGGACATTAGGCTCAGAAAAGACATTGCAGACTCAGGTCTGATCATGGCAGCTAACTTCAATCCAGGAATGGAGAACCTTTGGTTTTCCTGTTGTTTTGGACTGCAACTCTCACAGTGCTTTTCCATTGATTGTTCTGCCTTCTTGCAATCCAAAACATCTGAAGGGATAAGGCTCCCTCCCTACCAGACTTATTCTGTAAGTAAAGTACACACTTCTGGAATTGCTCAACAGTTAAAATTTGATCAATCGTGCCTTCAAAGGTTTTGAATGATTTTATTACTCCATGAAAAGTGTTGATCCATGAAGATTCCAATTAATGAAAAAGTAGACCACACAAGACTGAAGTTGATAAACCCTTGTGCTGGTCCTATTACAATAATGTCCCCTGCCCCCTTTGAGGCTATCTGAAAAGGAGTCTCCTACTTAACTCTTGTTTGAGGCAAGGGACTGTGAAAATGCAACGATTACCCATTGCTCAGTGTTGGATTCAAAAGGTCAAGGGGCTGCTCAAAATGCAGGGTCCAAACCTGTTTCTTTCCACTCCAGGGGTGCTGGTACTGGTGGGCTGGGTCTAGCTGTTGAAGGTCCTTCTGAAGCCAAGATGTCCTGCACTGACAACAAAGATGGCAGCTGCTCTGTGGAATACATCCCCTACGAACCAGGCACCTACAACCTCAATGTCACTTACGGTGGCCACCAAGTGCCAGGTACACCTTAGGAATGGGGTGGGTTTAGCATTCTTAACTCAGGGTGGGGGAATTTTAGCCCTTCAGATGTTTTGCACTTTGACTTCCAGAAGCCCCAACCAGCATAGAAACTGTGTGTTTTAGTCCAGAATATCTCGAGGGCCAAATTTTCCCACTTCTCACATAGCTGATCTGGTTTGGTTTTTGATTGATTCATTTTTATTGATATCCTTTGTTGTTGTGTGCTTTCATGTAATTCCTGGCTTATGGTGCTCCTACGGTTACTATATCACAGGCATAGACATAGCCATCCTAGCCTCCATATCCTGACAATTGCCACTAAAAAAGCTCTCTTCTATATCCTCACCAAATGCCCCTGTGATAGCAATGGGATGCTAGTGCTCTGTGACAACCAGGTGTCTCTCTTAGCATATTTCATTTTACAAGAGAAGAGACTTGGCTACCTGAATTAATCAGTGTCTGCTGCTCTTGACTTTTCACTACTTTGACAGCAACTGTCCAGACTGTGATCAGGGCCTTAGTTAGCAAAAGTTATAAGTGAAGTTCAGTATTGTATTATAGAGATGAGTCTTCTTGGGATTGTCTCGATGTTTGAAATGCTAGAAGCAAAAGCTTGGCTGCTCAGGAATCTTCAACCTAATTGTCTCTGCAAAATGTGTTGATCAACTGTATTTGAGAACCAGTGTGGTATAGTGGTGTTGGAATACAGGATTATGATTTACAGCAGGGGTAGGCAACCTTTTTGAGCCGGGGGCCGGGTTGCTGTCCCTCAGACAATTGGGGGGCCGAAGCACCAAAAATAAATAAATAAATAAATAAATAAATAAATAAATAAATAAATATAAGATAAAATAAATAAATAAATAAAAATATTCATGCACTCTCTCTCAGGCCCAGAAAAGCCATGGCAAAACCCCTGTGGAGATTTTACCAAGAAAACCCCAAGAACAAGTAATAACAACAATAATCAATATCATCATGGCAGGAGGCAGAGGCGGCGGCAGGACTGGCCTGGGGCCGGTCCAAAGGCCTCAGGGGGCCGCATCCGGGTCTTAGGTTGCCTACCCCTGATTTACAGGATCCAGCTTCCAAGTTCTCACAAAACTATGATGTTCACTTGAAGGTGTTTGGACCAGTCATTGTCTACCACAACATTGTAGGCAATTCAAGTTTTCTAAGACTTCAGCGTTTGTTAAGGAAACAAAAATATTTAAATATCAAAAAGAGAAAAGCCATGTATGCTGAGGTAGTTTAAGGGGGGGGGGGGGGGGGAATCCATAAATGGAACTAACAAATAAAAATAAGATTTGTGTTCTTGTTTCACTTCCAAGCCAAACCAGAAAGGATAGAGTAAGGTGACATATAGCTGCTAGCATGATTTGCAACTATATCCCCAGTTATCGAGGCTACAGTTATTGTAGCTCAAGTATTATTAGTATTATTATTATTAAACACTACCTAGATGGAAAGGGCTGGATGTACATTGAATCTGTGATACTTAGTTGCCAAAATCTGCATTTCTTAAATCTCACTTAAATACCAAAGAAGCAGACAGTTGCATTACAGTTGGGCAATGCTAGTATGAATGGCACTAGCTAAAGTGGGCAGGAAATGGGAAGAACATCAGGCTGGCAGTCCTTCACTAAAAAATACCAGATACAGGGAGCATCTGATTAGCATAAGGTGTGGCTTCTTGGTTTATAACCCTCCATCTTCACCACAGGGAGCCCTTTCAAAGTGCCAGTGCATGATGTGGTGGATTCGTCAAAGGTTAAATGTTCAGGCCCTGGCCTGACTCCAGGTGTCGTCAGAGCCAATGTCCCACAGTCTTTCACTATAGACACCAGCAAAGCAGGTGTTGCACCCCTCCAGGTCAAAGTCCAAGGTCCCAAAGGTAAGCAGAAATCCCTAACTGCCAAGATTAGTTGTGCTGTTCTGGGGGATTGCTTCTTCCTTCACCTGTTGCAACTTTTCTGCAGGGGTGGTTGAGCCAGTAGATGTGGTGGATAATGCTGACGGGACCCAGACTGCAAGTTATGTGCCAAGCCGAGAGGGCCCATACAGTATTGCTGTACTCTATGGAGATGAGGAAGTGCCACGCAGGTATGGGCTGTGAATTGACTGGTGTGGGCCAGAAGCCAGATACTAGTTTCAGGAGCCTCTGTGGGACAGATTCTTGGCATATTGAAGCTTGCCATGCATTAGCAAGGTTCTCATCATCATAACACCTCCCTCCACTCCTCAAATGTGGGAAGAACAGTTTGAAAGTTTATAAAGCAAGAAGAAATTTATTTTAGTGAAGGCTGGGGAGGACTGATCTTTTAAGACCATTTCCTAAGCTTCATGTCACTTCCTACTTCAGGACATCATAACTTGCCAACTCCATCCCACACACATCAGTTACATACCACGGTAGTTCCTAAAATCTTGAACCACACGTTGTAGGAAGAAGGTGAGAGAATTCCCCTTGAGACTAAGTTCAGTGTGATAAGTTACCTTATTATGTTGGTTGTTTTGAAAGAGAAGGGTTAATCTACAAACTACAATCATTGTGCTTGTGCTGCAGATCCATTTGAGGGTGAACACTGCCAACCAGACTGTTTGGTCTTGGCACAGATTGGCAAAATGAATTAGATCAGAGTTTCTCAGTCAGAGTTTTCCAGAGCCCTAAGATTCTGTGAGAGGTCACTAGGAATTCCACAACAGATTGTGATGGTGGAACGACCAATTTTTGTTTTGTTTTTAGCTGTAGATACAGTCGGCCCTCCTAATCCACAGATTTTTTTATCCATTGATTCAAGCATCCACGGCTTGAAAATATTCCAAAAAAATATAAATTCCATATAACAAACCATGATTTTCTATTTTATATAAGGAACACCATTTTGCTATGCCATTATATTTAATGGGACTTGAGCATACACAGATTTTGTTATCCACAGGGGATCCTGGAACCAAACCCCAACGGATAACAAGAACCCACTGTATAACAATTTTTATGCAGAAGTTCCCTGAAACTTGAAAATTATTTCAATGGCTCCTCCATGGTGAAAAGATTGAGAGAGGCTGAATCAGATACAGGCAGAGATGCTGGGACAGAAAAGAATTCAGATCTTGAACTGTTACATGGGATATCAAGGCAAACAGACCACCTACCCCTTGCAGCTGTTTTATCAGCTTCAGTTAAAAAGGACCCCTCATAATGTTGAGTCCTGTGTGCCAGTCATGTTGCAGTGGCTTCAAACAGGGTGGGCCTACAACCTGCATTTTTTCAGTGACACAGGGACACAAGATTGGCCTCTGGAGTGAAGCTGCAGGATGTGTCTTCATTCTTTCAGCTGCAGACTAAGCCTCAGAGCATTCTATTAAATCACATTAGGATGGTGTTAAGACTTCTTTATCATTTGTTGTATTCCTTCAGCCCATTCAAGGTCAAGGTCCTACCCACACATGATGCCAGCAAAGTGAAGGCAAGTGGCCCAGGGCTGAACACAACCGGCGTGCCAGCCAGTCTGCCAGTGGAGTTTACAATCGATGCCAAGGATGCTGGAGAGGGCTTGTTGGCTGTCCAAATCACGGTAAGTGGAATTGGACTAAGTCAAGGGCTCTTGCCTTGGATATCTATGTGGGAGAGGGGTCAGAATTTAGTGCCAGTGAGTCACTTCCAAGGTAGGTAGCCAAAGCATTTGACAGGAAAAAATGGAAAGTTGGTTAAGCTTTATGGAATTGGAGATATGTGAACTCTAGTGCTGGATTTACACAACCTAAGCAAGATATAGCTTTACAAATTTTTGTTTGTTGTTGTATGTTATTATTGTGTGCCTTCAAGTAGTTTCTAATTTCTGGTGAGGATGCTGTAAAAAAACAGAAAATACTTGCTTACCTACTTTTGTATCATTGGCCTGGTAATGTATATATTCTAATGATGATATGTGGCCTCCTGAATTTGACATAGTTCCCCTCACCCCCATTCTAAGCTATGTAGCCCTGCAAGTGCTATTGGACTACAGCTGTGCTGGTTAAGGCTTTGGAGAATACAACAATAGCAAAGTCCAACATCATTTGGAAGGCTGCATGATTTTTTTACCCCTGCCGTAATATGACTGACATTGGAACGTCCCCATTAGAGATGATGGCCACAATCTTGTGTCTGGTACTTAGTTAAGTAGTCTTAACTAAGCTAAGTATATGGATACTTAACTAAAAAACCTTTCCTGGCCCAGTCCCAACTCAAGCCTGACAGAAATGTCATTCACTCATGCTCCAATATGGCAAAATGGATCTCCTTCTCTCCATGCAGCTGAAGTCCAGTAATATAGTATGTGTGTGTGTGG
This sequence comes from Phrynosoma platyrhinos, assembly GCA_020142125.1. Taxonomy (NCBI): domain Eukaryota; kingdom Metazoa; phylum Chordata; class Lepidosauria; order Squamata; family Phrynosomatidae; genus Phrynosoma; species Phrynosoma platyrhinos. The sequence continues at coordinate 147,475,623 of CM034703.1, forward strand.
GGGGGGGGGGAGTTATGACCATGGCAATTGTATCACAATCATGACTAAGTAGCAAGAACAGTAACCTAGATTTACTCATCTATAACTATTCTGTAATCACAATTTTGACATTGTTGCTGGGTTATATCAGAAGTTAAGTATACTTAACAAGTAGTTGATAACAAGATTCCTTCCCTCATTTTTTTCATTCCTCAAACATGGATCACATTATTGTTGTCCTATAAAACACATTTTTAAAAAACTTCATCTCAAAGGATATAATTAATTGAATAGTTTGTATTAGTATTTTAATGAAAGTGTCAATAATAGTAGCTTTGGGCTAACAACTGATTTGTTGCTGTACTTCTGTTAGCCCTAATTCAAATTCTTACCCGCCTTCTGCCTTTCTTTCCTGGGTCTACCCCAATTAGGATCCTGAAGGCAAACCCAAAAAAGCCACCATTCGGGACAACCAAGACGGCACCTACACTGTGTCCTATGTGCCTGACATGACAGGCCGCTACACCATCCTCATCAAGTATGGTGGGGATGAAATTCCCTATTCTCCATACCGTATCCGTGCTCTGCCTACTGGTGATGCCAGCAAGTGTACGGTCACAGGTAAGAGCTCCTCCAAAGCAAAGGGATCACTGGCATATGGTTGGGAGGATGGGGTGAGCCACGCTGAAAAAACGCCACGCCCGCCCACCACACTGACTGCTTTTTGCCGGGCACATCCGGCCACACTGCTTACCCACTGTGGGGAAGGGAAATGTCATGTTGTGTCTGGATTTTCTTATAGTTTTTTTTTAATTGTGCACTGTTCTGTGTGATTGTTGTCTCACTCTGATTACTCTTGCTCTTTGCCCTTTCACCTCAGTGTCGATTGGAGGTCATGGGCTAGGTAAGCAGCTTGCTAATGGCTTCCCCACTCCCCCCACCCCACTCCCAATAATCCTGCCTGCCTGCTCCCCCCTGTAGACTTTCCCTAGCATGGTTCCCATACCTGCCTTAGGCTCCACCTCTGCTCACAATTGGAAAGAAGGCAATAAGGTTTCCATTCCACTTGGGTTGGATGGCATATTCTAGTTTGGTGTTTCCCATTATGCAAGATTCCAGATGTCATTGGGGTACAACTCCCAACCCCTTCACCATTGACCATGGCAGCTGGGATTTCTGAGAGTTGGAATCCAAAAGCACGTTTGGGACTGAATGTTGGGAACCACTGTTATAGTGGGAAAGAGGCTCCTTTAGAAGAGCACATATACTAAAACTAGGGCTGCCCAGTTTAAATTGTCTTTTCTTTAAACATGAATATGCATATTGCAAAAACTTTGGAGAGTAAGCGCAAACCTGTTTGATGTTTAGCTTAGCTTATAAAAAGACATCTGTATTTCCTACTACGTTAAACATACTATGATAAACTAAGTTCAAACAGCAAAGCATGCTATTAACCTGAGGCTCCACTAAGTTAATCAATTGTATCAAAGGTTGCAATCCTAGAGAAAGTCTCTGGTTGTAAGTAGCCCCATTTAGATCCTTGACTTCGATCCTGCTGCTGTTCAGTCCAATGAGATAGAAGATGAATATAGCTTCTGTTGAGTAAGATAATGTAATTTGTGTGAAGGTGGACAGAGGAGATGCCCTTTTGATATAGCATTATTTGCAGTTTTCCTCAAGCTTGGAATCATCCTTCCAGATGTGTGGACTCCAACTCCATAATCTTCCCATCATATGATTGGGGACTATGGGAGTTATGTAGTCCATACAGCTGGAAGACAATAGTTGGGAAAATTTGTTCTGTGACACCTGCTAGCACATCTAATTTAAGGTGTTCCTCTCTTTACCTTTCAAGGGGGGTGGAGTTATATTCTTTTAGTCCTGGCATCTCTTTAACAATTTAAGTTGGGGAAGGGAAGGTAGGAAAAAATCTTATTTATGTATCTTCACTGTGCTTGGAATGTGTATTTTAGTTTATCATCCAGGTTTCTGCCAGTAGGGTAGGATTACTTGCTACTCTCCAGACTCTACTTCTGGCAGCCAGTCATTTTTCAGAAGTGTCTCATCCTTACTGCCCAGCGTTCATTGTTGGCTTTGAATCCTGAGGGTAGATCTAAGAGCATGGAGTGGAGATGGGGTATAGCAGTCCTGGAATTCCTTGCTCCTGTCCCACACTTCCATGGTTGTCCTCTCCTGCCCTCAGTCTGTGCCCCTTTCCCAAAGTCTTATCTCTCTGGTTGGCTGAGCATGCACAACAAGGGGTATGAGATTGTATGGTGGGGGAGGTGGAGTCTGGGCAGTGCATGTTTTCCAACCTTTGGGCAGAGGCTGTACTCTGTGGAGAGGCATGTTGCAAGCACTGTAGCAGCTTGGGGGTACACCTGAACTGGTGAGACCTCTGGCCTTGGTTTTTTCCAAGGTGTGCAAGTTCCTCCATTCAAGACTACATTTTAGAATGGCCAATGGAGCCTGGAGCCACATGAGATTGCATGTTTTAATAGAGTGAACTACTACTTCTGAGCAGACAAATTTGTTCTCCTTTTCCCATAATAACTTCATCCTGGTGTCATAGAGTGAAATTGAATGATGGGAGATCCAAGTCAGTTAAAAACAGTTCGCAGCAAAAGTATGCTGTTTGCTTCCACAAGATGCAGTGAACTTTCAGAGCCAGTTGGCCACTGTGGGGAGTGAGTGAACTAGACAGACCTTTGGTCCAATACAGCAGGGTCCTTGCTAAGTTCTTCAACAGATCACTATTGTTTATCTTCAAGGCAGCTGACACACACTATGGGGGAATAGATATACCACCCATTTGTCTTAAAATTGGCTAAAAGAGAGATCTGCAAGCTGGTGGGCCATGGCTCTTTACCATGGGCCCAGTCTACCTGGTGTTAAAGCAAATATCCATTTGCCACTTCAGTGGGACTTTTCATGTTTCATGTGGTCACCAAACATTCTGAAGACCCACCCATTCCTTGCGCTTGGCTACTGTACTAAGGAGCTTGTGAATGAAATTGACAGGGCTTCTCAGCATGCAAGCCCTCCAGAACAGTGTCACAGTGAGAATAAAAGACCCAGATTGGGCTACATTGTGTCTAGTATGGACCATAGGGTCCCCTTCCTAAATTGGGCACAATTGACTTAGCCTGTTGATGTGAGTGAAGGATGCATCTTCTGCATATTACCCCAAAGAAGCAAACTCAAAGACAAGCATGTCCATGACAGTTTTCTCTGTCAGTTACATTGGTAATTGGTATCCTAGAAGGATAGATTTTTAGGTATTCATTGAGACCTTCCAGAACCATTATTCCCTGAAGTTAATTCTCATTAAGTGGGATAGACCAGTTAGAACCAAACTCAAGTGGCATCTGAGGGCTTGTACAGCTCAAAGCTCTTATTTTACTTTAATATGTATTTATTCATTTGATTAATATCTTGTCCTCTTCCCAATATGGATCCCAAAGCAGTTTACAATACTGAAGCCTTGGATTCTTTTCCAGTGAGAAACAGCCTCTTCTAATGGACTTTAGCACTGGCATGCCCCCACTTGCCCTAAGCTGTAACAACTCTTGCTTCCTCTCCCACTAGTTCTGCTCCTGCTGAAGTCCAATCATAGCTTTGGGTTGTTTTAACTCTAGTCTTGCTTTAGTTCTTCAGTGTGATGCTGTCTTGCCAGCTCCTTGGACTTTGTATGGAAACCTGGGGGGGGGGGGTCTGGCCTAGTTCCCAGCCTCCTGTACCAGCCAGCAAGATTTTGAAGCCCTCCTTTCCTCTTGCCTACCGTAGTGCAACAGCAGTGGAGGCTGGGAGGTCTACTCTCACATTTCAACCTCTGTGCCCCTTGCATAAGTGCAAAGGTAAATGGAATTGAAGCCCTTGTCTCACTTGAAAATGCTTTGAGGGACACGTTCTTACAAAAGCCCCAGTTTAGAATGGAACAGAATAATCTGAACAGGGCTTCAGGTGTTATGGTGGCACACCTGAAAGTATCTTCAGGAGCAGCCATGGTTGTGCAGATTGCAGGGGCTATAAAGGATTTTATATCCTGCCTTTCTCTCCAAAGTTGGAGTTGGGGCTTCTCATAATAACAGGGAGCAAAATGCAATTAAAACACAAATTCAGATATTTGAATTTAGACATACTCATCCTTGTGGGAGTAGACAAATACAGATACTGTTGTCTGTGAAATACCTTACATCAGATTTCCAGCATGACTCAGGGGCTGAACATGCTGAGGATCCATTTGAGGGCTTTGCATTTTAAGGGGCTGTGTCTGAACTACAGTGACCCATTTATCCCATGCCATAATTGGCTGACTTATGAATCTTTAACCCTTTGGAAAGCTGACCCTTTTTGTCTCAAATTTCCCTGGCTGAACATGGGGAGAGCTGGGTGGTAATGCCAATCTCTTTGGCTAGGGTTGGAGGCTGAGAGCTTAGGCTGAGACCTCCTGTGCATGACAAGGGAGAGGGATTGTGGTTGGGATCAAGTTCTCCATTTCTCATGGGTCTCCCTTCTACCAGGAGCTGGTATTGGCCCCACCATCCAGATTGGCGAGGAGACAGTGATCACTGTGGATGCCAAGGCTGCCGGGAAGGGCAAGGTGACTTGCACAGTTTGTACTCCTGATGGCACTGAGGTGGACGTTGATGTGGTGGAAAATGAGGATGGCACCTTTGACATCTTCTACACAGCACCCCAACCAGGCAAATATGTAATCTGTGTGCGCTTTGGAGGAGAACATATTCCCAACAGTCCTTTCCAGGTCACGGTGAGTCTTGGGTGTGGCTGGGAGAAAAATGTATGTGTGCCTTGAGCATTCGTAGAAGGGACAGTACAGCAGTGGCTTTACTGCCCAGGCTTTTGCCAATGTGACAACTGTGGGTAGCAGTGTGTTTCTGTTGTAGGAATGGTAACTAGGTAGGCTTCCACATCTTTTGGATTGTAATGCCCATCATCCCACACCAAGCCTGTGTTGGCTTGGGCTGATGGCAGTTGCAGTCTACCAACAAGGCATGTTCCCTATCCCTGTGCTGTTGGAGGGCTCCTCTGTTACAGAGATGGGCCAGTAAGGTGGGGTCACATTTGGGAGAGTTTTATCTGTTCTCACTTAGAAGCTCTGGGGCTTAAGCCATTCTAGAATCCCTGTCTTTTCACCCAGGTGGTAAATGGCTAGATTACTGCTTGATGGCCATGGCAACTTAGTGCCATCTAGATGGGTTGAGCTGTGGCTTCAGTTACCTCCAGCCACCACAGCCATTGGGGATGGTGAAAGCTGTAGCTCAACACATCTGGAGGGACCAGGTTGAGGGAAACAAGCTTATTGGGTAGATGTGGACAAGAGGACTCAACCCAGGAGGCGAAGCCACTTACATAGTTTACAGTGGGGAGGCGAGGGAGAGACTTGAGATGCTTCCCTTCCAAATGTGGGGACACAGCAGTGCTAAGTGTTAAAGAGAAATGTAAGCCTCTGTGTGTTTGTCACCTGCAACCCAGAATCTGTCAAGATATACCAGGGTGGGGAACCTTTGAACTTAGATTTCCCATAATCCAAACTGAAGTCTAAAACCTTTGGAAGGTCAGGGTCCCTTTCCCCCCAATATGGGATACCTGGACTGATTCTGGGTTATGAGCCAAATTGGCTGAACTTTCCTTGCTCTGATCTGAAATGTGTGTGACCTGGTTTAACATATGGCTTGAAATCCAGCTGCTTGCCTTGGGAGGCAGGTGATCTGCCCTTCATAAAGCCAGAGTGTCCCTCTGATCTGGGCCGTGCAATTTTCTCTTTACTTGGGGAAAATTTGAACCTGATGGTTCCTCTAGCTCTCAATTTGTGTTTTTCATACAGGGTTATAAATTCTTTGTGCCAAAAATCCAGATTTCTGCAGCAAGATCTGTCCCAAATCAGCTTTAAAAACAAAACAAAATTGAAGATCAGTTTTGAAATATACATTGCATTTTGTACAAAGGAAGGAACAGATGAACAAGAATTTGGGGGGCCTAAAGAATACCTATGGGTGCCTTTGGAAGGCTTGCTCAAATTCCCTCCTGATCTCAGATTTTACTGCTTTGTGACTTTGAGGGCTAGAATCACCTGTCCTTAAAATTATCAGGCTGTCCACTTCTTTGGTCTCCTATGCTTGTTTGGAAGCTTTGAGAGCAGGACTTGCAAGTATTCCTTGACTTGTAAGTAGCCAGAAGACTGTTCCAGTCTAAGGGCCTTTGCAGATTGCCAGAAATAGTGCACATTAAATTGAGGCACTGCCCTGGCTCAGTGCTAGGGAGTCATGGGAATTGTATTATTTTCTGAGACATTGAGCCTTCTCTGTCAGAGAGCTCTGGTGCCACAATAAATTACAGTTCCCATGATTCCCTAGCACTGAGCCAGGGCAGTGCCTCAATTTAATGTGCACTATTTCTGGCAGTCTGCAAAGGCCCTAAGTTAATCTCTTCAGGTGGAGATTTGCATTTCTGAATGCTTCTCTGTAAACACCCTGTGTGTAGCAAATGTAGCATGTACAGTTTCAGTATAGAATAACTTTTTAAAAAAATACTTTGCTTTCTCTCTCTCTCTCTCTCTCTCTCTCTCTCTCTCTGAAGCTCTGAATTCTTCATTTCCATTGTAAAACTGCGGGTCAGCATTAGTCTTACAGACAAAACAGATTTAGGAAAGAAATTGAGAGAGAGAGAGTAAGAAAGAGTACTCCTTCAATGGCATTTATGTTAAATGCCATCTGACAACCAAGGGCAAGCTAGCAACCCATGAATGTTATACACACACACCTTGTCTTCCTAGAATTTGTGACTCATTGCTTGGCTTTTATGAAAGAAGCCTTCCTGTTCAAATGTTAGTCACACTTTCCAGGTTCCAACACAAAAGGAGACCTCTGGCTCATCACTGAGATGTTGGGGGTGTGCTGGAAGACAGTGTCCCTCCCCTCATCCCTTTGTAGCAATTGTTTTGTGTGTTTAGAGAGCAACAAGCATAACATCCTTCAGCCAGGGAAGTTTTGACTCACTGGAAAGCAATAACCTGATTCTTCTCTCTCCTCCCCCAAACCCCAATGAGAAAACTAAAATCTCCCCAGGGGAGCAAAGAATCTTTCAAAGCCATTTTATAAACCTCTCCTTTTTTCATGTAGTCCTAGCCTCATTGCCAGCTCATTGCCATCTCCTCCTACTCCTCATTTCTATTTCCTAGTTAACATCTAGATGACATTCGTAGTGCCAATCCCAGGCAGGTTTATTCCGATGGCAGTCCTCGAACTGCATTCAGTGGGGATTACTTGCATAAAATTCTATGCAGGATACAGCCTGAAGTAAAGTTCTTGGAAGATGAGGCTACCTGTGGCTACTGGGCTGGGAGGGCTATGTATACCTCTGAATCCCAGTGTCTTAAAGGACCAAGAGCAGGATGTAGAGTTGCTCTCATGGTCTGCTTGGTCCCATTGGACTAGATAGGCCTTTGGTTTGATCTAGTAGACTCTTCCTCTGTTCTTTCATGATCCACATTAATCCTAAAATGGACTTCTAGTGCCATGTTGCTAACAGAGCAGGTATAGATCTTATCCACTATATGCTCTCTGCTGTTGCTGGCTCATTAAAATGGGACTTTTTCTTTTCTTTTCTTTTTGCTAGGAAGCTACAGCGATTGTGAAAACATTCCTCTCTTCATAAAAGCTCTTAATATAGGCAGAGATGCTCTAAAAAGAGTCAGACCCTGCAGGTTTTTTTTAGCCCTGCAGTGTCTTGGGCTTCATGTATAAAAAGGAATTTTTAAAAAATCCCATTCTGAACCTTCATAGTACATTCCTAGGCTGCCTCTGCCCCAGACATAAGTTGGCATACTGCAGTACAAAATGTACATGCTGCAATGAGATAATTATTTTGGGTTGGTAAACAATGCAGGCTTTCTTGTCCATGATCTTACAGCACTCGCGCTACATACAGCCTCTTAACACTTAGACTCAGTGTTGTGGGACTGCAAAAAGTATTTTGCATAGGGACACAGGGTGCCCACTGCGCCTAATGATCTTTTTCTAGTGCATCAGGACTGCCCAAATGATCTTCATCTTCTGAATTAATTACTCCATTTCCTTAAATGCAGCTGCTTAGCTCTCAGGAACTGGGATCTAAATCCCAATTTCCTTTACAAACAAGCTCCTACCTGTCATGACTTCTGATAGCTGTGGAAATTTAGTAACCATGCTAAATTCAAAACTTTATTATTATTATTATTATTATTATTATTAAAGTTTCTTTCTAAAGTGCTGTCAGTGTACACAGCGCTGTACAAAGATATAAACAAAGCATAAAATAGAAATAAAAACCTGCCAAAGGCGTACAATCTAAAAATACAAAACAATAGGTAAAATAAAATAATAAACTGGAGTCCTTTCTCAAAGAACAAAAGAATTGTAATTTTTATAGACCCAACTCATAGTAAAAGTTGGTGATTCTCTTGTCTATGGGGTATGAATCTGTTTTGGGTTTTATTCTGAACATTGAAATTTTCAAGTTGCTGAATGCTGCTCCCGAATTATGTTCGGCATCTTGGCCAGACAGTTCAGACTGAAACCTAGAGTGGTTCTATCACCCCACTGAAATGAGAGCCACCAGCTGCCACTGAGATCTTGGAAAAGTTACTTTTGCCTTGCGCAAGTTCTGGTTTTTGGCATGTAAGGAGCCCTGCAATGGGGCTGTTGCTGTGCACAGCCTATATGGGATGCTTCCCTTCCCACCAGGGGATGGCATGGGCTGAGGGGAGACACAGATTCTTCTGTATAATGGTGAGTAGGCATTGAAGTTGTCTTTCCTTTTGGGAAAGGGCTGGGTTTATGTCAGAGAGACAGTGCCTACTGTAGATCCACTGAGATGGCTTTTAAGATAACTACTTGCCATTGAGGTCTGTTAACCTGTACAAAGTTCTGAAATGGGAAGAGGCACTTTATGTAGGGCTGGGAAGTGTGGGGGCTTTCCAGGTGTTATTAGACTCCAGTTCCCATCAGTCTTATGTGGCCTGGCCAGTGATACAGGCTACAGTGGGAGACACAGTCCTCAACACCTGGAAGGCTGCAGTTTTTCCGCACCCCAGGTTATAATGAAGACCCTGGCCCTGAGCTGGTTTCTTCATTGAGTGGTCCATTCTAACATTCTTGCCCCCCCCCGTTCCTGCCACAGGCCCTGGATGGTGAGCGCCCGACCCCCCAGCAGATGGCCCAGCCGATGCGTGCCCCACCCTACGCATATCCGCCTGGTGCACAGCAGCCCTGGGGACCAGCAGTAACAGTTCAGTTTCTTGGTGGAGAAGCTAGCCCAGCACATTCTGAGTTTGGGGCAGCCACCCTCTGGAATTCAGTAGCCTGCTTTGCACTGTCTGGCACTGCTTGGCGGCTGAAGGGGGGTGGAGGAAGGCTGGGTTGCTGCTTTTGAGGTCACAGCCTCTAACTTACTTCCCATTATGACTCTGTCACAGACTGAGTTAGCTGGAGTAGAGAGGAACCCTGCTTCTGCAAGCTGATGGTGGGGTTGGGGGCCTGTTATTCTCCAGGTGTAAATCCCATTATCCTGCTGCAGTTAAGGAGATGGAATTCTGCTCCTTTTGCTTCAGTCCTGATGTGGCGGAGAGGATGCCTCCTCAGATGTAATGCTCCCTTCCCTCACCAATTCCTGATGCAAATAAAACCATATGCACTTGCTTTTAACGTTACAGGGGGGAAAACAATGCTGATGCTAATCTGCTTATGTAGGTACCTCAAAAGAACCCAACTGATGGGCTTTGCTGGGTTAGTGTGGTCTAGAAATGCCTTGCAGTCACCTTTCCTCCACTCCTCCCATCCCAAATGTGCACACCTGCTTGAATGCTGCTGTAAACAGTCTATTCTCAGAAGTAACCTCAGGCTCCCTCCCTTCCCCTCTTTTCCCTTGCTTTTGGCTTCCTTGCACCTGAATTCCGAAAGGGGGGAGAGATCCTCCCAGAATGTGACAGGATTTGGGCTTTTCCCCCAGTTGTCTTTGTCTGAGGTCATATCCCTCCATTCCTTGATGCTGGGCAGGGGGGCCATCCGTGCTTTGTGTGTCGTCCTTGTCGATGCCTCTGCTTCTAGGGACTGTCAAGTTCTATCTCACTCAGGCTGTGCTAAGTCCACTTTTCCAGGATATGAGGGAATGCAATAGGTACACTGCAGTATTCCTCCCATTCTTGGCTTTTATGGAGACTTAAGTAGCAACTATTCAAAGACAACCACAACTGGAATCCTACTTAGCATGTTAATTGTTGCCCTATACAATTATAGTTGAGATGGGTAGGGAGGTTTTTCAGCTGTATAGAATGCTTGACTACAGCCCTCATAGTCTCCTTGCCAGTGCTGGATGGATGTTCTGGGAATTGAAATCTTAAGTGTCTGGAGGACTAAAGGGTCCCTGTACCTGAAGCTAAACATGAAACCCACTTGCACATCAGTGGAATTCTACCACTTGATATTCTAGCTGAATGCAGCCAAAGTGGGGTAACTAGTGCCCAGGTGAAAGGGGCAATGCAGCATAGAAATAAAGAAAGGGAAGCTGAGCAGCTAGGTCTTATCCAAAACCTGGGGAAAAGTTAATTTTGGGGGCTACCACCCAAATGTCTGTGGGATCCTGGGAGCTGTCTTTCTGAAATGTAACTCTCTAGGTTCTGCTCCTACTACCATTGTGCCTTCTACATTAGTGTCACACAAAGCAAACTGCACAGAAAGTGTGATACTTCCTAGCAGTAGTGCCCCAATTCCCTGGAGAGCAGCTTTTAATACTACACGAAGCACCAGCCTGAAATAGCAAATAGGTATGATATTGTTTAATCCAAAAGCCCCTCAAATGAAAAAGGAAGATATGCCATCTGCCTGAATGGCTTCTGGGATTGGGGGCCAAGCTAAAGATAGCTTCTTAATTGAGAGTTCTAAAATATGTCCACTTGGAATGGGCAGAGCTTGGGAAAGTTGGGTTTTGGAATACAACTCCCAGATTGCTGGCTGTTGGATTCTGAAAATTATTGTTGGAGAGGGGCAACTTTTGCAAGCTCTGGAAACAGGGGTCATGTCTTGGAACTCTCAGTTAACCACTCCAGGGATCTCATGGTGTCCAAATTCTTGAACACAGCTTAGAGCAACCACTAAGCTCTGTTTCATAACCTGCCATTTTGCTTAATTACAAATCCTGGTTTCAGAAACCTTCATGTTTTATAATCATGAAATCCAAACCTAAAACTGAACAATTGAAAGAAAGTGGGAGGAAGGATTCCTAAACCATTTAATTCAGCAGTGGTCAACTAGCACTTAGGAACTATAAGAAGAAAAATCACCAAGTAACCTTTTTGGGATCTGTCTTTGTCAGCTCTGTGTTCCATTGCTGTGTTTATGGACTTTTCGTCATTCCTTCCTACCATCTTCTTGTCTCCCATGGCTCTCAATGACCTGTTTCTCACTCTTCTGTTGGGTTGGTGGGGTGCCTCTATCTTCCAGGCAACAGATCGTCCTGTCAATGGGCTAGATGCAGGACTCCGGCCTTTCGACTTGGTTATCCCTTTTACCATCAAGAAAGGAGAAATCACAGGTAATACTGGATGCTGTGTGGCCAGAAAGATTGCCCTTGGCCCCTGATAGAAGACTTTCCTTGGCCCCACTTGGAATTAAATCTTAAGACCTATATAAGTTATAAAGTTATATAACTATAAAATTTATATGTTATAAAGTTAAAAATCTAAGGCCTATATAAGTTTCTTAGGTTATAAAGCACCATTGGGGTTGTGTGCAGTAATATCTCAGGCACACAAGATGTATGGGATCAGAACTTGACTACTGGATTTTTGCTTTAAAAAAAAAAACAACACCTGGCCCTTTGGGCTATGAAACAAAAGCTGAGAAGTAGGCAGACAGTATCCTGGTGGGATAATATTTTTGGTGGTTCAGACAGTGATTTCAACTTTTGATATCTCCCCATGATTAGCAATAATAGAAAAAGATCTAGATTTATTCTGGTTCTGAAATATCAGCCCTGGTGGCGCAGTGGTTAAATGCCTGTACTGCAGCCACTTACTCATAGACCACAAGGTTGCGAGTTCAGTACCAGCCAGGGCTGAGGCTCGACTCAGGCCTGCATCCTTCCAAGGTCACTAAAATGAGTACCCAGTAAACCGCTTAGACATCCCATGTGCGATTTGAAGCTGTATATAAATGAAGCTGCTTTGCTTTGGAATAAAAGACATGCTCTACATGTTTTTACACAGCAGCTCCCATCAGCCCTAGTTAGCAGAGCCAATGGTAAGGAATCAAGGAAGTTTGCAATCCCAAAAACATCTGGAGGGCCACATGTTTTCTCACCTTTGTGTTACAGTTTTACGTTCTTAACATTGTAATCTGCTTCAACATGTCCATGCTTTGCAAGGGTCCTAAGGGATTCCAACCTTTTTAAAAATAAAAATAAAATTAATAAAATTAAATAAAAATAAAAATAAAATTTAACCACATTAGTTCTAAATTTCTATAAAAGCTGACCAAATGTCCACATATAAGTCCATTTGTAAATTTCGTCTATACATCTTTCAAACATTGGAAGCTTTGTTAGATATTTTGTCCATTGGATGTAGGTGGAGAAAATCTGTATTTCCAGTAACAAAGTATTAATCTTTTAGCAGTCAAAAGGGTGCAAAAAATCCACTTCCATTTGTTAATGTAGCAGCCAGTATACCCCAAAGAGCCATTTCTGCTGTATAAGATGTAGTTTGTAGCTGTACTAATAATAGTGTTAAAACCAATGACCCTTGATTAGTCAGCATTGGATATTTCAATTCTCTATTCCATTCTTCCTGTAAACCTTATATTTATTTATAGAAAACAGAAGTTTGTGTGTGTGTGTGTGTGTGTACACATATTGTTGGATACTTGGTTAGCCTCAGTTAATGTATCTAATATTAAGGGAACCTTGAATGCACTCAAAGGTGCAAATCCAAATTGTAATAAATGTTTCAGTGTTGAATCCTAGCTCCTTGGCTTCCTGCTCTGTCTAAAGCTGAGTGTTTTGTCTTTTTTCTCTTTCCCTTGAAGGTGAGGTGCGCATGCCATCTGGCAAGGTAGCAAAGCCAGACATCACAGACAATAAGGACGGCACAGTGACAGTGCGCTATGCCCCCACAGAAGCTGGCTTGCATGAGATGGACATCCGTTATGACAATATGCACATCCCAGGTAACTGCTGTGCCAGAGAGATTAGGGCTGTGATATTGCCTTGACTTGTTTTGAGTGGTATGTTTATGGGGAGGGAGAACAGTAACCCAATGACACCATACTTCCCTCCCTCTCAACAGGCAGCCCCCTTCAGTTCTATGTAGACTATGTCAACAGTGGTCATGTGACTGCCTATGGGCCAGGACTTATCCATGGGGTGGTCAACAAGCCAGCAGTCTTCACTGTCAATACAAAAGATGCAGGAGAAGGTGAGTCAGACAAGTTCTCATGATACTTGATTCTTTGCCCTGTTTAAGCTCGCGTACCTTTGGATATGATCCACTTCATTGATAGTTAGCTCTGTGATCTTTCTGCCACAAATCATAGAATCATAAGAGCTGGAAGAGACCACAAGGGCCATCCAGTCCAGCCCCCCTGCCATGCAAGAACTCACAATCAAAGCACCCCTGGCAGATGGCCATCCAGACTCTGTTTAAAAACCTCCAAAGAAGGAGACTCCACCATTCTCCAAGGGAGTGTGTTCCATTGTCAGACAGCTCTTGCTGTCAGGAAGTTCCTCCTAATGTTGAGGTGGAATCTCTTTTCCTGTAACTTGCATCCATTGTTCTGTGTTCTAGTCTCTGGAGGAGCAGAAAACAAGCTTGCTCCGTCATCAATGTGTGTCAGGTACAGCATGCCCACAAAGTCTTCTTTCAGATCAAAAAGACAGATTCCAGACTTAAAGTCAAAAGGACAGCTTTATTGCAGAAAAGAAAACATAGGGTCCGTGACTTCTTTGACAAGTCTGAAGTCAAGGCACATTGAAACACTTTTATAAAACATAGCAGTTGTCCCTCCCCCTAGTCTGGTGTCACTCAGCCCTGGTGGCGCAGTGGTTAAATGCCTGTACTGCAGCCACTCACTCATAGACCACAAGGTTGCGAGTTCAATACCAGCCAGGGCTGAGGCTCAACTCAGGCCTGCATCCTTCCGAGGTTGCTAAAATGAGTACCCAGATTGTTGGGGGGCAATCAGCTCACAGTTGTAAACTGCTTAGACATCCCATAGCGTGATATGAAGCAGTATATAAATAAGCTGCTTTGCTTTACTCAGTGATTGGTCATACGTTCCCACACTTTGGCCATTCACATGATGTAATGTCCTCCTGTCCGGAAAATCCAACAAAAGACCGAGTGCATGTGAATTCACAGCTTCCCACCAACATTAGACAAAACAACCTTGAAGCAACACCTGCACTCCGTTTGTGCACTCTGTTTGTGTGATGTATCGCCTGGGGCCAGGAACACTTAGAAATCAATTCCATCACCTACATGTATTCAACCCATTTACCAGCATAACATATGAAATCCTAAACCCATTACTTATTAAACTATCAAGCCATCTACCTATGCATGAATCACTTTATAACCCCACTCCTTATATATTTAAACATGTTTTTTTAAACTCAAGCCTCTAGCCTCAGCCAAGGCAGAAGCATCGCACACATTCCAAAAAGGCCTTGCAGTTCTCAGCTAGCACATTTCCCCTTTGCAACTCATTAACCCTTACAGCATAACCTCACTGCTCCAACCCTCACAGTTAACCATATCTTAATAATCTCATCTCTTAATAAAATTCCATCAAAGCATATTCTGGCAGGAACACATTAAGATAATGCATTCCTGACAATGTGACACCTTTCAAATACTTAGGGCTGCAGGTACTCTCAGCTCCATCTAGGTGCAGAAAACAGCTGCCTGATGTCTTGATTCATTGATGGAGGGAAATTATCATTGTAAGGATGGGCTTAACATTGGGCCTTTGCAGACTGCCAGAAATAGTGCACATTAAATTGAGGCACTGCCCTGGCTCAGTGCTAGGGAATCATGGGAATTGGCTTTTTTCTGAGACATTGAGCCTTCTCTGTCAGAGAGCTCTGGTGCCACAATAAATTACAGTTCCCATGATTCCCTAGCACTGAGCCAGGGCAGTGCCTCAATTTAACGTGCATTATTTATGGCAGTCTGCAAAGGCCCATTGTGAAGATGGGGCCTAGAGACATATTTCATTTGCAGCATTTTATAAGGGTGCCAGCATGATGTATAGTGTTTTGTATGTTGGACTATTGCTGTGGAGACCAGGGTTTGAATCTCCACTCAGCCATGGAAACTTACTGTGCGGCCTTGAGGAAGTCACACTCTCTCAGTCTCTGATGAAGGCAAGGGCAAACCCCTCTGAACAAATCTTGCTAAAACCGCTTGATAGGTTCCCCAAACAAATTGAAAACACACATCAACAAACAAAGCATTTGATAACCAGTTCTATAGCTGGAAAGCCTCCCAAGTGGCTTAGCATCAATACAGAGAAGCCTAGCCAAGCGCACATGTTAAAAACACAAGGGGTGAGGGGAAAGAACAGGAAATGCGGAGAAAACAAAGAACGTTAGGAGGTTCCAAAGCCTGGACTAATGGTTGCAGGATGAAAGCTGGGGAGGGACAAAGTCCAGCAGAGCTAGCCAACTTGGGAAGGCTGCAGTTCTGGTTTGAATGGAAATACTTCTTGTGTTGATTAAGGGTGCATATATGCTGTAGAAATATTGCAGTTCGACACCACTTAAAGTGCCGTAGCTCCATCCTAAGGAATCCTGGAAACTAGTTTCACAAAGTCTTTAGCCTTCGCTGCCAAAGAGTGCTGGTGCATCACAAAACTACAAATCCCAGGATTCCATAGGCTGGAGCTACATCACTTTAAGTGGTGAGAAGCTGCAGTATTTCTACAGTGAAGATGCACCCTAAGAGTAATGCATTTCAATAGCTAGATATGAAAATATAAATACTGATACACAGAAATTAGAGTCACAATTTGTATCTTAGTTTCAGATAATCATAAAACAGATCAGTAAGATGTGTTCCAAATTTTAATAAACCATGTGTTTTTTTTCCTTTGTTTTTTGTTTGGTTTTTTGTTTGTTTGTTTTTTGCTTCAAAAATTATTAATACCTTTTGACAAATTTTAGCGTGGCTATGAGACTTTTACATTTACCTTCCTCCCCTCCCTTTCCCTCAGTCTGAATGGATGGGCTGCTGATTGAAGTATCAAGGAATCTGTAGGGTTTCTAGTGGTAAGAATTAAGGGTTCTTCAGGGCTCTGCTGAACAAATACATCTGTGACTTGACTAGCAGAATAAAGTGAATAAAGTAAACAAGATGACCACAGTTGTCAGAATTTGAAATGCAGTGAAGACTTAACATTGCCTTAGACTTTCAGAGTATGCATAGGCCTGCTTTTGAGTTGTTATACTGTTCACTCATAGTAATGGACTCCTCCTTGCCTTCCCTGATTCATTTTCTGAATCTGTTGCAGGTGGCCTCTCCCTGGCCATTGAAGGCCCCTCCAAGGCTGAGATTGGTTGCACTGATAACCAGGATGGCACTTGCACAGTGTCCTATCTTCCAGTCCTACCGGGTGACTACAACATCTTGGTGAAATACAATGACAAACATATCCCAGGAAGTCCCTTCACGGCCAAGATTACTGGTGAGACCTGAGGCTATATTGAAGAAGGGAGTGACTGGATTGCTATCTATCTTGCTACCAAAGTCTGACCAATCTCTTTTTCTCTTTCAGGAGATGACTCAATGCGAATGTCACACCTCAAAGTGGGCTCTTCTGCTGACATCCCCTTGAACATCACAGAGACAGACCTGAGCCAGCTGACCGCCACAGTGATCCCACCATCTGGCCGTGAGGAACCCTGCCTGCTCAAACATCTGCGCAATGGGCATGTGGGTGAGTGTCCATGATCCTTGATTTCTGGCATGCCATCTCCTCCCACATCCCTTCCCCAACCACTTGGTAAAAGGAGATGGAGTATATTGACCAACATTCTCTTCCTCTCTCCTACCCCACCTATTTCTGTAGGAATTTCCTTTGTGCCCAAAGAGATTGGAGAGCACATTGTGAACATCAAGAAGAATGGGCTACACATCCCTAACAGCCCCATCACAGTGATGATCAGCCAGTCAGAAATTGGTGATGCCAGCCGTGTCAGGGTCTCTGGTCCAGGCCTCAGTGAGGGCCGGACCTTTGAACCTGCAGAATTCATCATTGACACAAGAGATGCTGGTATGCACATGTTGATTTTATGTAGGGCTTGAAAATACTTAAACTATGATCCTGTATGACTTAAACTATGATCCTGTATGATCTTTTCTTAAACTGATATTAAGAACCCAAAGTCGTTTTATTCAGGTAGCTTGTGTGTGTGTGTGTGTGTGTGTTTGTGCACGTGTGTGTGTGTGTGCCTTTGTCACCTGTCAACTTATGGTGACCCCATGAATTTTGTAAGGGTTTCTTAGGCAAGAAATACTCAGATGTGGTTTTGCCAATTCCTTCCTCTAAACTATAGCATCTTAAGTATTCTTTGGTAGTCTCTTATCCAAATACTAGCCAGGGCTGACCTTGCTTAGCTTCCAAGATCAGACAGGATCTGGTGCATTTAGGGTATTTAGGGTTCAGTGATAATGGTAATAGAATCATAGAGTTAGAAGAGACCACAAGGGTCATCCAGTCCAACCCCATGCCATGCAGTAACTCTCAATCAAAGCATGCTGACAGATGGCTGTCCAGCCTCTGTTTAAAACCCTCCAAAGAAGGAGATTCCACCACTCTCCGAGGGAGTGTGTTCCAACTTAGCTGGAGATAGACAATTTAAACCAGAGTTCTTCAACCAAGGTTCCCTGAAACGCTTTCTTTCTACGAAAGATCCCAATTGGGGGGGAAAAAATCATTTTTGGAGCTGCAGATATACAATGGGACCTTGTTATCCGCTGGGCTTTGCTTCCTGGACCCTCCATGGATACGAAAATCTGTGGATGCTCAAGTCCCATTAAATACAATGACATACAATGACATACTAGCCCTTCTTTTCATGATTTGAAGGATTAAAAAGGAGCTAAACTCCATTATGAGAATTTGGATTTTAGCATTCTCCTTTTAGCAGTGGCCCACCTGACCCAGGAAGCCAATGATGATGGCAAAGATGAAAGGGAGGTCACTATCATCTCAAACATTGGATCCCAGATATTTTGGATTTCAACTCCCAGAATCTTTCACCATTGGTCATGCTGTTTGGGACTTTTGCAACTTGACATCCAAAACATCTGGAGTTACACAAATTGAGAAGCCAGAAGAATCTCAGTAATTCCTGGGTTAAGATGATGGAGTCCTGCCTGTTTCCTGGCCTCTCTTCATAAGTAGCTGGTGCAAAATAAATTATGCAAAAAAGTTTCATTTGCTTAGATTCTGCAGTCACTCAGCTAGTGTGTGTACATGTTTATACCAGAGTTGTGTGACCACTCAGTTTTGCTTTCTCCCACATTTAAATTTTTGTTTTGTTTTTTAACATTTCAAATTCTTTTTGTCAAAATGATGGAAAAAAAAGAGATCTTAGCAAGTTATTACTGAAACTCTAAACAGGACTTAATCAAAATTCTACACTTATTCACGTTCAATAGGTATAGCTATTCTTACCATGGAGAGGACCATGATATGCCTGCCTGTGAGGTAGCAGTGGAAGATGGGGAGTCTTTTCCCACCCCCAAAAAAGATGGCAACCCTAATTAAGTCACAATGATGATTTGAATATACAGGGCTTCAAATCCAAGTTTTTAAAGATCTAAGTATCAAAGCTCTACACCTTAATGGGTACATTGCTTTCTTCCACACCATGGAAGGTTTTTTGGTTTTTTGGTCAAATTTGTGAATTTGACAGTTTTTTTAATAGAAACAGAATGTGTTTCTCATCCATCCCTAGTACATGTGCCTGCCACATGCAACTCTGATGATGATGATGAGACATGCAACCACATCCTCTTAACCTCAAACTGCCTCTCCCCCCTTTAGGTTATGGTGGACTGAGTTTATCTATTGAAGGACCCAGTAAAGTTGACATCAACACAGAGGACCTGGAAGATGGGACTTGCAAAGTCACCTATTGCCCAACAGAGCCTGGCAACTACATCATCAACATCAAATTTGCAGACCAGCATGTTCCAGGTGAGGGCAGTTACTTATGGGGGAGAAAAAAAAAGGTGTATGTACAAGCAGGACCAGGGAGCTGTCTTGGAATGTGATGAGCCTTTTGAGAAGAGAAGCTGCAAAATATCTGTGAAGCTTACATTGCTCATACAGATTCACAGTGCTCACCCTTCTTTTTTTGGAATTAGATAAAATCATCATCACCACCATCCTCATCATCCTCATCATCTATTTATATAGTGTCTTCAGTGTATGTGACGCTTTTCACGAGTGTCTTTCAGTTGTTAATTTGACCCTGCCATCAGACTTACAATTGAAATAAGACAGGAAATACAAGGAAAAGGAAATGGCTGTGAGGGAGGAGATTAAATCCAGCAGATACTACTGATTCCAGGGCAGTGGCAGTTGGGATGGCCTTTCATCTGCTTCTGCATGATGGAGTCATGTCTGCCTCTTCTCTCCCTCTGAGGCCAAGGCAGTGGCTGTTAGGATGGCTGGAGAGTCATTCATCTGTTCCTGGGCCTAGGCGTGGTTGAGCTGTGCCTGCTTCTTCTTCTCTCCCTCCAGGGCCAGGGCAGTGGCCGTTGGGATGGAGTGGGAGGCCCTTCCTTCTGCTTATGGACCTAGGCATGATGGAGCCATGCCTCCCTCTTTTTCTCTCCCTTTGAGGCCAGGGTGGCAGTTGGGATGGCAGGAGAGTCCTTCATCAAGTTTGGCCCATCTGGCTGCAAGGCCTCTACTGAACTATCTACGTTTTGACTCTGCAGGCAACCTACTCTTACTACTGTTTTTTTCCTTCTCTTCCTTTCCACTGTAGGGAGCCCATTTTCTGTCAAGGTCACAGGTGAGGGCCGAATGAAGCAGATGATCACACGGCGCCGTAAAGCCCCTTCAGTCGCCAACATTGGCAGTGAATGCGACCTCAGTTTGAAAATCCCAGGTGAGTGCTCAGGAAGAGAGACTTGAGAGCACCAGTTGAAAAATTAAGCTAGTAGTCATTGCTGTGGTGAGGAACTATTGGAGGAATACAGAACTTGAAAAAATACATTTGTATAACAACATTCAGAACTGCATAGCTGGCTGTGGAGAAGGTGTGTTCTAGAAGTCATACTCTATAACATTAAGTACTCCTAAACTTTGGATAAATCCTAAAATCTTCTGTGGACCTACCTACTCATGTGGTGAAAGGGAACTCAACAGAATTTTGTGCCAGTTCCAGATCCCTGCACTTATGCAAGGCATAAGGGGGAATATGGAGCCTGGAATGGAGAGCACATGCTCTTTCTTGCTCCTTTTTTCCCATGCAAGCCTCCAGTCCTTATGGCTCATAAGGCAGAAAACTTCTCAGTGCTTGGCAGATTTTTGAAAGCCAGAGGATTGGGCTTAATGGTAATATATTCACACATGACAATCCAGTGTTTTAAAAAAATGGGAGGCATATTTTAATAATTCTCTCAACTGTCAGTTTCAGTATACTTAGTTACATGTTTCCCCCAGGTAGGCAGAACATGGTAGCAGTGAATGTATTCATGTCTGTCTTATTTCATGCACAGAATAATAGTGTGGGAGTATGTACATATGCATTGGATTTATATCCTGCCTTTCTCCATACAGGATCCAAGGCAGCCTATAGTATTTTTAAAAACAGCATACAGTTAAAAAGTTTTCACACAAAAATTAAATGATAGTTCAGTTAAAAACAGAAGATTAAAAGAATATAAAAATACAAGCCATAATAAAAATGAGAACACAAGGAAAAATATAAAACATCTCCACCAAAATCCCTGTCAGCATTAATTAAAAGCCAAATACCTGCCTGAGTAGAACAGCTTGCATCCCTCCTAGTGATGCTGAGCCGGTTTGGTACTCGTGACTTGTAGAAAAAGCTGCCAGTGGGACATGTGTGTGGCAAGAATAGCTGTTTGAGAGTCAGGCTGTGGTAAACTGTTTCCCTCAGGAGTAAAGCTGTAAGCAGGATATGAATGCTGCTTCATATGAATACATGTTCTGTTACATTTACAGCTTAAGACAGCTTTGCCAGAACTTGGTTTTCTCCCCCACTCCACAATGTTGTTGGGCTGCAACTTCCATAATTCCCAACTTCAGTGTGACTGAAGTGTTCTATAGTCCCAACACATACAGTGGGCATCTGATCCTGCAAAGCCTGCATATTAGCACATTGGGACCAAACATGTCCTATTCATACATGTTTTAGAAAGGTAGAAAGACCACTGCAGTCGTACCTGTGGGAGGGATTTTTATCAGATGCATGTGTTCCTTCAGCATCCCCAGTATATTCTGTAAATGATAGTAAAAAGTCTTTACAGTATATAGAGCTTAATTTTATTTGGCATGGAAGAGTTGGATTGCCAACCACTCCAGGTACATGCAGGAGTGGCCAAATGAGGTTGTCATAGAAAACAACCCTAATTGTTGGAATAACTAGTATTAGTGCAGAGAAGCTGCATTCCCCCTCTCCTTCAGGAGAACTTGGAAGACCACAACACCCCTTCTCCCAAATTAAAAAAAATTACAAGAAGAGGAGATTCAGACATTAATGTCTGTTTCAATTTTGTTAGAAAAAATTCTCTCCTGGACTAAAACATAATGGTGTAATTTCCCCCATGCCCCAGTTTTTTTGGATTCAGGGTGGGGGTGGAAGGGGGCGCACACAAATGGACCTGAGGTCCACATATAGTCCATGGATCACACCTTGCTCATCCTTGTATTAGTATCTTGATTTTTTGTGACTTGCCTTGAAACAATAATGGCTTTACGGTAACAGTAATTTGGTACTCACAAATGTGCATTTTTGAAAATTAAAGACACTAAGCAGAGGTTGGGAAACAGGTGGCTCTCCAGATGTCATTTGGCCTGATCCCTCATCCTTGGCTATACTGACTCAAATTCTTGGGAGCCACAGTGCAACAATGTCTGATAGTCCACTAGTACCCATCTCTGTTGCTAAAAAAAATCTAGATCTAGAAAAGGTTTTTGAAAAGGATTTTGCGCTTCAAAGCCAAGTGTGCTATGAATATGGGTCTCTGGAAATGAAGGGAGAATCAGCCTAAGTTTTGCCCCCACACTTCATCCCACAAGTACCAGTTGGACTATTCCAGCCTTTATCCATGTCTTGATTGCATGTATTTCCATACTAGTCTTAACTGCTGCTTCTTGTTCCTCAGAGATCAACATCAGAGACATGACAGCTCAGGTGACTAGTCCATCTGGAAAGTCCCATGATGCAGAGATCTTGGAAGCGGAAAACAACACTTACTGCATCCGCTTTGTACCCACTGAGACAGGCATCCACTCAGTCAGCGTCAAATACAAAGGGCAGCATGTGCCTGGAAGCCCCTTCCAGTTCACTGTGGGGCCTCTTGGTGAAGGTGGTGCGCACAAGGTCCGGGCAGGTGGCCCAGGCTTGGAAAGAGCGGAAGCTGGTGTGCCAGGTATGCCTGGGAGGTGGAGGCACAATGTAAGAATGCTTTACTTGGACGCTGGAGGAGAGTGTTTGACATAATTCTGGGATTTGATAGTTTACCGTGAGACTCAAGGCACTCCTAACCAACATTCATTTTTTAGGCAGTGCATGTCATACTGATTTGTTCATTTATTAGTTACATTTATATCCAGCCTTTCCTCCAGTAAGTTCAGGGTTGTTCTCAATTGTCATAACAACTCTGGGAGGTAGTCAGGTTGAGACAATAACTGGTCCAGGGTCATGCATTGAGTACCATAGCTCTGAGGACCAGAACTTAGATGTCCCTAGACTGCTGACAGCATCTAACCCAGTGGTCCCCAAACTTTGGTCATCTGGGTGTTTTGGACTCCAGTTCCCAGGAGCCCCAGCCAGCCTGGCCCACTGTCAAGTATCCTGGGAGCTGAAGTCCAAAACACCTGGAGGACCAAAGATTGGAGACCACTGATCTAACTGCTCCATCACACTGGTTCTTCCACAGTATAGATTAGGGGCAGGTACAATGCATACACTGGTATATCTGGACTGACCTGCAGAAGGCCTGCATGCATTAAGTTGTTGAGTAATAAGAGTAACTAAGATTTTCCATCCTACCCCTAAACCTGGTTCCTGGAAGGTGGCAGGGATTCAGGTGGGTGGACATAAGAGTATCTCTTGATGCAAGAGGACTTGTGACCATAGTTCAGCAGTGAACACAAATTCCTGGACTTGGTATGTGCTCAAAGGCACTCTTGTTCCTTAATTCTTAGTGTGTGCCTGAGTGCTTACACCACTACTTTGCATCTTGGCACTGACTGGTGAACCTTGGAGTTCTAGCTTTAAAAAATCCTCCAAGCTTGAGTTCTGTCCATTCTGACATAGAAGATTGAAGCAGGTCATGCCCTTATTATATTTTACTGATAGGGAGAGAAGGTACCTGATTGAAAGGAGATGCTGATTATTTGTTTTTTCTTCCCCATGGAGTAGGCCCAGCAGCTCCTGTCATCCTTTCCCTATCAGGTTTGCCTTGCAAGACTCCTCAAAGGACATGCCTGTATTGGTGTCCCTGTTATATATATGAGTCATGCTGTCATGCCATCAAGTAGCTGAGAATGGGGTATTTATATTAGAGGATATCTCTTCTGACCATACCCACAAATTCACAGAAGCAAGTGGTCAGGGTTCCAAGTACTTTCAGAAAAAAAATTGTCCCAACTAGTTACTGGAACAGAATTCTCCATTAGCCAAGGAAGTAGTGTTTGTATTTCAGACTCTGAGATGGCTGTCTAACACCCAAGATGAGAATTCACCCTTGGGCACAGGAGGAAATGGAGCTCCAGGTGTGTCTGACAGTGTTTGTTTTATTTCACAGCTGAATTTAGTATCTGGACAAGGGAGGCAGGGGCTGGTGGCCTCTCCATAGCTGTGGAAGGCCCCAGTAAGGCAGAGATTGCTTTCGAGGACCGGAAAGATGGCTCCTGTGGTGTTTCCTACATTGTGCAAGAACCTGGTGAGTGGTCACGGAGGGGGAAGGGGGCAGTATCTGATAGAGGCGTATTATTAATTGGGGAGCACTACAGTATGCTAAATACCCTAACGGCACCAGATCCTGTCTGATCATAGAAGCTGAGCAGGGTCAACCCTGGTTATTGTTTGGATGGGAGACCACCAATGAGTACCAGGTGCTATAGGCTGTGTTTTGGAGGAGGGAACTGGCAAAACCACCTCTGAGAATTCCTTGGCTAAAAAATCCCTGTTAAGTTAATGGGGTCACTGTAAGTTGACAGGCGGCTTGGAGGCATGCATGCACACTTATGTAACTGCATAGTGCTTGCTCGTAGATTTCTTCATTAGCCAAAGATGGTAAAATAACAAATAGGAGAAATGATGCAGATGCTATGACTCCAACACTATTAATTCCCTCTTCCTCTCCCTATATGCTATTCTACCCTCTTTGCCTGATTAAAAAAAATCCTATGATTAAGCAATCTGAGGCTATGAAAGCTGATGTTATAAACGTCTTTCTCTCAGTCTCAAAAGTGTTACAAGATCACTTTGGAAAGCTAGCATTATCTGTTTTGCACTTTTGGTTGGCCTGACAAAGGTAGAAGGGGCCTAAGTACCCTAAAGGCACCAGATCCACTCTGATCTTGGAAGCTAAGCAAGGTCAGCCCTGGTGAATACTTGGATGGGAGACTGGCAAGCAATATCAGGGGCTGTAGGCTCTATTTCAGAGGAGGAAACTGGTAAAACCACCCCTGAGGTTTCCTTGCCTGAGAAAACCCTATGAAATTTGACAGGTGACTTAAAGGTACACACATACACAAAGTATGGCTAGGGGTGGGAGGGAAAAACAGATTTTGAAGATTTGGTGTCTTGAGTTCACTGGGCTCAAAGAGGGATAGTCCTGCATCTCCCTGCCACAAACACCCATATCTCATATTCTCAACAGGCCAAGCTGACTCTGATCTACCCCACATCAGGAGCGGAACTGCATATTTAGTATTTGTGGAGCTGTAGTAACTTTTTAAAAAACTGGAACCTGTTCCAAGGGTGGGTACTGGGGAAGATCCAAAGGCTTATTCTAGCTCCTTCTCTTGGAAGAGACTCTGGCAAGCTGCTTAGCGAATTTGCGTGGCAGCCAACTTCTGAAATCTGACATGGCAGCATGTTGCCAACCCACCTGGAATGGGTCCAGAGTTGTAAAGAGCTTTCTGTTTGCTCAGGAGGTTGGCAGGTCTTTTGGAACTGCCATCTGGAACTCAAGCTGGGTGATCTGTCATTCTGCAGTTTTCTGGTGGGGAAAGAAACCAAGGATGATAGAACCTGAATAGTTTTTAATAAAAGTGTGGGGATAGTGAGAGATTTTATCTACAAGGGGAACTGTTATATATAAATTCTGCCCTTAAAATCCTTCTGTACTCTTTGTAGGATTTGAGCTGGGAGGGAGGGATCTATGATCCATGTAATAAGTTACAGCCTGCTAAAGCTGTGAATATGTGAAACTTTACCAGAAGTTTTAAAATATGCCTTATAAGTATAGAAATCTGGTGAATTGCCTTAAAGACTAGTTGGACACCTCTAGTTCATTTGTCAAAATATATAATCTCAAGCAAATGTTTAAATACTAAATGCTATTGCCTGTTGTGGGTTCAGTGTTGTCAGACAGTAACATAAGTGATCATTGTTCCATATGGAAAGTCATCTGCACATACAACTAAACATTCCTGGGAGCAGATCTCAGTGCAAAATTGCCAAATATTCAAGCAACCTTTTTGACAGGATCTACAGTCTTCTATTTTATTAAAATATTTCTTAGTGACTTTGGGGTTCCCCCACCCCCGCAATCATTGCTGCTTAGGATTGAAAGCAGCTGAACTCAAACTATAAAAATAAATTCCAAAAATTGAATTCTCATATACTATAAAATACAATTAATTTGCAACCATGTTAGTTGCCATAACTACATCTAAGGGAATCCTGGGATCTATAGCTTGGTGAGGAACGTAAAATTCTCCAATAGAGAGCTCTAGTATTGTAGTTCAGTGGAGTGCACTAGATCTCTGTAACGAAGATGTCCAGGTACCTCAATAAACTGCAAATCCCAGGATTCCATAGGATGTAGTTATGACAGGTAAAAGTCGTATGCAGTGTAGAATCATTGTTCACTGTTGAACCATTGGAGTCATTGTCTCTAGCTGTACCGCACTAAGAGCCAAACCAGACATTAACTTTTAATGCATCTTCAGTAATGTACGGCTTCAACCAAGAATGACTGTCTGATTGCCCTTTTCTGTGTGTCTGTCTCTTTTCTGACAGGTGACTATGAAGTTTCAGTAAAGTTCAATGATGAGCACATCCCAGACAGTCCCTATGTGGTGCCAGCCACCTCCACCTCGGATGATGCCCGCCGGCTTACTGTTTCTAGTCTTCAGGTGAGGCACTGGGAGAAACCGCCCATTTGCTTCCCCTGCTGGTTGGATTGAGTTGGCACTGTTGCTCTCCTGGGCTTGGCCATTCCTTGACCAGAGAGAAAAAAAAGAACAAATAGGGTCTGGATTCTGGAGGGTGGGTATCAAATTGGGTGGAAGACATGCCACTGTCTGCACTGGTGAGTGAGCACCTTCTCAAGAGAGGAAACACTGTGGTCTCTGAGCACCGGAAAGTCTCATATGCCAGCCTCAGAACAGTCACGGTGCCAGCTCTGCCAGCCACACAGGGATCTACTTGGGGTTTTTCTCGTGTCTCGTTTAAAGGCTGCTAACAGTCCTGCATCCCAAACCAGGGGGGGCTTAAAGATGGAGAGCTTTTCTGGGCACACCGCTGCCAATCTTGCTGCCAGACTTAAAGACTGTCCAGACTCCCTCTTTTCAGGGTGCTAATCTAAGCCTGCCCACCCTTGTTCGCTTGCCTGCCTGTGTCTTGCACTGCTTCCCAAATTCCCTAGAACAGCTCTCCTTCTCTAAGCCCTCTGGCTCAGGTAAGTAAACTTCCATCTTCGGAGGGAGGGAGGATGTATTGGGTTATCCAAGGATGATGCCACTGCCCGCTTGGTCTTTTCTTTCTTTCTAACATGCTCTGTGCTTCCAGGAGTCAGGGTTAAAAGTGAACCAGCCAGCCTCGTTTGCCGTCAGCTTGAACGGGGCCAAAGGTGTGATTGATGCGAAAGTGCACAGCCCTTCAGGGGCCCTAGAAGAGTGCCATGTTACAGAAATTGATGAAGGTAAGGAGCTCTGGCATTGCCCCTCTTCTGGCCAAACAGGGCTGCTTGCTGACAGCACAGCCAGTAGGACTCCCACATGCTCTTTGTAAAAGTAAATATTTTCCTCCAACTTGGCCACCTGCAAGTTGATGTATCTGCCTTAACATCTGGCTCACATGTAGACCCAGAGATATTCTTAGAGAATTAAAATGGTATGTGACAGTATGGGAAGCAAAAGGGTCTGGAGAACACTGGAGGTCTACTTGCAGTGCTGTACTTAGGTTCTTCAGCTTCCCCGGGTTCCTTTTCCTGGGTGCTTTGTGACTGGTTGTACCATCTATGAGAGCTATTTTGTGAATAGGAAATACAGCCATTTTCTATCAGTGCCTGTGAAACTGTCCCAAGGTTTAAAGTGTGCCTGCTGATATTATAACATTACAATTCCACTTTAATTGCCTTGGCTGCCTCCTATAGAATCCTGGAATTTGTAGTTTATGGAGGGTTTGTTAAGAGTATTTTTAAGCTTCCATTCAGCCAAAAAAGGCTCTCAGAGTTGCTTACAGTTTTTTTTGATTTGACAGGGTTGTTTGGAATTCCCAGTTTCTATAGCTCACCAAACTAAAAATTACAGGATTATTTAGTTATTAGCATCTCAATAAGGCTCCACAGAGATCTATGAATATCACCATAATTCAAGTATATGCACCAACCACTGAGGCAGAACAAGAAGAAATTGATAGATTTTATGAAGGAGTACAGGAAGAAATTGACAACACACCAACAAAGCTGATCACTGGAGATTGGAATGCAAAGGTTGGAAGTAAAGAAGTATAAAAAACAGGCTGATTTGGACTAGGCAAAAGGAATGAAGCAGGTGAGTGTCTGATAGATTTTTGGGAAGCCAACAACCTATTCATTGCAAACACCTTTTATCTTACAACCAGAGAAAAGGTTATAGACATGGCCATCACTAGATGGCCAACACAAAAACCAAATAGATTGTATAATTGGAAGTAAAAGATGGCAAAGCTCCATACTGGTGGCCAAGACTAGACCAGGTGCTGATTGTGGCACAGATCATGAACTACTCATTACAAAAATAAAAGTAAAACTCAAAAGTAAAACATAAAACCAGTCATCTTACTAAAATATGATGGAAACAATATTTCCACAGAATTCATTGACAATATAAGGAACAGATTTGCAGTACTAAGAATAATAGATTGTGAACCGGAAGAGCTTTGGTCTGAAGCCAGGAACATAATAAAAAAAGAATGTATAAAGACACTCCCAACAGACAAAAGGAAAGTGAAGAAACCATGGATGACAGATAAAATGCTACAAGCAATAAAGGAAAGAAGAGAAACAAAACAAAAAGGAGATAGGAATAAACTAAGTAACATGAATGCAACAGTATAATGGCTAGTGCACAAAGATAAGGAAAATTACTACAATGAAAAATGTAGAGAAATAGAAGACAACAACAAAAAGGGAAGAACGAGAGATCTATTCCACAAGATTCAAGAAATCAAGGGAACATCCAAACCAAAGACCTGGACGCTCTACGACAATAAAAATAACATAATTCAAGATCAGGAAGGAATAAAAAGACAATGGATGCAGTACACAAGAGATGACAACATGAAGGACACACGGAACGAAGAGCCATATGAAGATGAACCCCAAATTCTAAAAACTGAGGTGGAAGTTGCAATAAAGGAAATGGCAAAAAACAAGACTCCAGCAACAGATGATATTCCAATAGAACTGTTGCAATCCACATTGACAGAGTCAACTCTAGTGCAGACCAACATATGTGAACAAATATGGAAAACAAAATGATGGCCAACAGATTGGAAGCACTCAATATATATCCCAATCCACAAAAAAGGAGACACAAGAGAGTGCAGCAACTATAGAACCATAGCACTGATCTCCAATGCAAGCAAAATCATGCTCAAAATTCTGCAAGATAGGCTCCAACTACACATGGAGAAAGAAATCCCAAAGGTCCAAGCAGGGTTCAGGAAAGGAAGAAGTACCAGGGGTCACATTGCAAACATACAATGGCTAAAGAAAATCAGCATGTGCTTCATAGACTACAGCAAAGCCTTTGACTGCATAGATCAGGGGTAGGCAACCTTTTCCCTTTAAGGGCCGAGGGACTTCAGCTCCCAGAATCCCAGGAGCTATTGGCCAACATGGGACTATTGGCCAACATGGCTGAGGCTTCTGGGAGCTGAAGTCCCTCGGCCCTTAAAAGGGGAAAGGTTGCCTACCCCTGGCATAGATCATGAAAGGCTATGGAACACCCTTAAAAACATGGGAGTGTCAACACATCTGATAGTCCAAATGAGGAATCTGTACTCAGGACAAGAGACTACTGCCAGAACATAACATGAAGAAACAGAATGGTTCCCAATTGGCAAAGGAGTCAGACAAG
>CM034703.1:147527103-147537968 GCA_020142125.1 Phrynosoma platyrhinos
TTCGGTTTATTTTCGGAATTTGTCATTTCCAGTTTATTATCGCTTTTTGGCCCACGTGTGATAACGTCCCTAGGAGTCCTCTGCCCAGTCCACACAGAGAAGCTGACATAGGTCCAAAACACACTGCAGATATGATCCAGTTTGAGACTGCTTTAACTGCACTGGCTCAGTGCTAGGGAATCCTGGAAATTGTAGTTTATTGTGGCACCAGAGCTCTCTCACAGAGGAGGCTAAATATCTCACAAAGCTACAGTTCCCAGAATTCCCTAGCATTGAGCCAGGAAAGTTAAAGTGGTCTCAAATTGGATTATTTCTGCAGTGTGTTTTGGACTTCATACTTGCAGTTGAATCTAGCTTCAGTGCTGTGGCTGCTGAGGCCACAGAGTAGTTTAGAGCTCCAGAATAAATTGGTGGCTTCTACCATTCTGCCCTTCATCTGAATGGAACAGATGGAGAGTTCAAAAGGAAAAGCCATAAAGCGGATACTTTGCCCTCCACCCCCAGCATCTGCTGCTCTAGTTCTGCCTAATTATGGAGCAAAACCCAGGAAAGGCTGGTATATAGGTTGACTATTCCCTTATTCAAAAAACCAAATTGTCCACATGGGTGGCTGAGATAGTAACCCCTTTGCTTTCTTATGGTTCAGTGGACACAAACTATGTTTCATGCACAAGATTATTAAAAATAATGTCTATGAGATTACTTTCAGGTTGTGTGCATAACATGTATGTAAATGAATTTAGTGTTTAAACCTGGGTTCCAGCTCCAAGATACTTCATTATGTATATGCAAATATTTCAAAATCCATTTTAAAAAAAATTCAAAATCCAAGACACGTTTGGTCTCAAGCATTTCAGATAAGGAGACACAGCCTTTATTTCATCTTATCAGGAGGACGGGAGAGTATCAGCATATTAACACTTAGGCTTAAAAGAGAGGAAGTGGTGGTCAGTGCATGCTGTAAAAGAGGGATAGGGACTCTCTGTCCAGGGACCCACATGGACCGTAGTATGTGTGCATGCTTGTGTGCATGCAGGGGCATCACTAGGGTTGGTGTCACCCAGTGTGGGTGCCTGGAAAGAGCTGCCAAGGGAGGGGGCAGTGGCGGTGGCAGTGGCAGACTGTGGCACACTACCTCCCCTTCCACTGCTTCGCTCACCTGCCACCTGGCCAGACTCAGAAAGGGCTGCTAGGGCCCTATGCCACCCTCCCTCCCCTTCCTTTCCACTGCTTTTCACTTGCCTGGGGCTGGCTGGGTGGATGAACAGTGGGAAGGGAGGGCAGGGCAACCCTCTGCAAGTGGTCCTCCTTTTCCACACCTCTCTCTCCCCACCTTTTGCAGAAGCACCCTGACTGGTGGCAGGGGGCAGTGGTGGGGAGGGGGGTTTGAGACTGACAGGTGACCACCTCACCAGGTGTTCATCCCTGTCTGAGGGGTTATTCAGATGGTGAAAATGATCCAGGTAGAATCTGGGTTGAATCTTTGTTGTTCACATGTGTTTCCAATGCATCCCGTTGAGTTTGGCAGGGGGCTGGCAAAACCCCACTTAACCCAGGATAATCAATGTTTCCTTTTTAAAAAAAGTGCCTTGAATGTGCTTCAAATACCTTTGCATCATCAACTCCATTTTAATTCAAGTGCTGACAGGCGTGAGTAACTGAACTTGCAGAGATGTGCATAGATGAAGTTCTATAGTGTGAACAACAAACCTGGAATGCATGAGTGATATTTTTTGCATAGTTACACTAAAAAAACCAACATATAAATGACCCCTGAGCTGTCATCCGGTGTGATCCAACCCCCAGTGATGCCATGAGTATGTGGGTGTGCATGCACACCTCTGCCTGGCCTTGCAGTTTCCCTGCTGCTCTTTTCTTCAGTCAGTGATCTTGTTTCCTCAATCCCCCCTCCCATATAATAATGCTTTTAACAAGGACACCCTGAATTTTGAAATAAAAAAGAAGGGGAGTGTTGTGGAACTTTTAAGACTGATTTATTTTAGCATGAATTTTAATCCGTTGCAATCAATATTCTCCCTTGATGGAGTACAATACTGAAATGTCTGTTAAATATGCAGAGTTGCACAGAAAAGGACAAATGTAAAATTGGCGATAAAGCTTCAAAGGGTTGGCTTAGCATAAAAATTCCTGCATTTGAAATACACAGGTCTCTGTGTGTATGCGTGCCTTCAAGACACCTCTCGACTTATGGCAACCCCATGGATTTCATAGTTTTCTTAGGCAAGGAATGCTAACAGGTCTTCTAGGCGACTAATTGTCTCTGAAATGTTAAAGCACTGGTGTGATCCCCAAAAGTTTTTGTGACCATTCACCCCTTCAAATCCTCTGGATTATGCCCCCTTTTCCACCTGGCTAAAAAAATGCACGTGAAATGCTGCTTCTAAATGTGTGCAGGAAAAACAGTTCACCTTTTAGATAGCAACCAGCCCCCTTGCCTCCACACTGTTTAAAATAAAAAATACCAATTCTTCAAACTCAGAAGTAGACTGCTGGGCTCCTACCTGTGTGCCTGGTTAGAATTAATTCCACTGCACAGCTTGGAAACATGTTCCCACCCCTGTTGTAGAAAGAGGTAGTACTTTTACATAAATGATCTCATTTTGCCCCACAGATCCCGAAGTTGGATTGTTGTGATATCCATAGCTACAAGAGGAAAGAGGTCATTACCCCTAAATAAGAATTCCACCCCCTCCCATGAAATTTTCCATTGGTCTCCAAATTTCTAGCATTGCAGAGAGTGAGACACTGGAAATCATTCCTTTCAGAAACTCTTTTATTTGCTGTGTTTGTGTTCCCTTGGGAACTGTGCCTGCCTCTTTTCTTTGGATGCCTAAACTGTACTTCTAAAGCTGTATTTCCCAGCTGATGTTTTAAGTTACTGCAATGCTAGAAACTTGAGGGCTGAAGGAAAATATAATTAGGTGAGCAGAATTTTTATTTAGAGGGGCAATCCCCTCATTTTATTGACCCCCTGTAGCTACATCTCTGGTTATGCCTCTTTTACAGATGAAGAACAGAAGCTGAAAAACAGTGATTTGGGGTGGTCACTGAAGCCCATTCAGTGGCTAAACTGAAAGCTGCACTCTGGTTTCTATGTTATTTACCTATATATTCATGTAAAAGTCAAGCTCATGTACAAGTGGAGGACAGGTTTTGGGTTCAATTCCCAGCAAAGTGGATCATTTCTCCAAGCTGTATCTGATGCAATACAGATAATAGCACAAATTTAATCACAGCTAAGAATATTTTACTTGTACCAGGGCTAAGTAAAACTCTGTTCAGTGTGTCAGTCATAACATAAAATGGATTTGATGTGCATTTCAGTGGGAATCTATGCACAATAAGTCATGATGGAGAAATATATGCCAGAACATTTAAGGAAAATGCTCTGGCATTTTCCTTAAATGGCATATATACTCACTCTCTTCCATTCCAGCATTCTCTGAAAATACCAGCCACAAATGCTGGCAAAACGTCAGAATGAAACTCTTCAGCCCGAAAAACCCACAAAAAACTAAAAAAAACAACAGTGTTTATTTACTGGCCTGTACACAAGAGAGAAGGTCCAAATTTGATGAAAATGGAAAACCAGGCATGACATCTACAACAACAGTTTGTACACAAACAGAGAGGGAGAATGAGCAAACAGAACAAGGTGTGGAACTTGACATCGCTATGGAAGCAGACGAATAAGCTTATCGCACCAGTACTTGTAACATTCCCATTGAGTCCCTGGAACGTAACAATATGGAAACGGGTGTTACTGCATTAGACTATTGATAATGGGATAGTAACGTTATGAGAACACATATTATCGCACTGCATTTACTGTTGTACTGGTACCAATGCTAAAGTAGTTCCTCAGCCATCCCTCATTGGCGCGTGCTCACTGTTGTGAAAACCCCTATGTCTGCATTGGAAAGAATGCTACCAAGAATGCTACATGTCACAATAAGGACACTTCTAAGTGTGGCAACATCAAGGAAAATAGATGTTGAGCACTTACAAGCTACAAGAGCTTCAAATGAGAAAATACATGAGGTGATAATCAAAAAAGGTTTTAAACAAAGCAAAGCTGATCATCTCTACACAAGATGCAAAAATGACAAATGGACTTAAATTCTATTGATGATTTGATCTTAGCTTACCTAGACAAAGCTGATTGTGAAGAAATCATAACTCATTTGAGCAAAGAGACTGATATAAATAGACTAGGACAAATCACTTGTTATCAAGGAATAAAAATAGAGAAGAAGATGGAAGTTACTTTCTCAGTCAAGAACAAAAGATTCATGAACTTATAGAATTCTTAAGACTCAAAGAGGCCTACCCAGTGGCTACACCTATGGAAACAAACTACTACAAGATAGATGGACACAGTGAATGTTTACCAAACAATAACAAATTCAAAAGTGGTATAGGAAAACTTTTGTACCTAGCTGCAACTACAAGACCAGACATTGCATCAGCAGTTAGAATTCTTTCTGAAAAGACTAGTCCACTTAGAAAAATGAGCTGGAATGCTATGAAAAGAGTGGTCAGATATTTGAAAGGTACAAGGCATTTAAAGTTAAAGTTGCAAGCCACCAACAATCCCAGACTAATAGCCTATACAGATGCGGACTGGGCTGGAGAGCCTTCAGATAGACCAGGGGTAGGCAACCTTTCCCCTTTAAGGGCCGAGGGACTTCAGCTCCCAGAATCCTCAGCCATGTTGGCCAATAGTCCCATGTTGGCCAATAGCTTCTGGGATTCTGGTAGCTGAAGTCCTTCAGCCCTTAAAGGGGAAAGGTTGCCTACCCCTGAGATAGACAATCTACCAGTGGAAACTGGTTCTTCTATAGAAATGGATTGGTGAGTTGGACAAGCAAGAAGCAAAATGTTTAGCACTCTCATCGTCGGAAGCAGAATACATTTCAGCAGCTCAAGCAAGTCAATAAATTTTACAGTTATGTCAATTACTGGAATAATTTGAAATAATTGAATCATTGCCTATAGATGTTTATGAGAATAATCAAATCTGCATTAAACTTTCAAAGAGTGAAGGGATTAGTTCATGTACCAAGCATTTTGATGTGAGATATCATGGGTTGAGAAATCTACAGAAAGAAAAGTTTATTGAAATGAAGTACTGTACATCAAAGGAAATGACTGTGGATATTCTCACCAAGCCACTACCTAGAGATCAGTTTCAGTTCCCGAGAAATCGGACGAATCTTGTCACATGAAGGGGTGTTGGGATATTGACATCAATGCTTCTGTGTAGTTCTATGTTTTCCTTTGAGAAGGGGCAGTGTGTTCTACACAGGAACACTGGTTTATCTCTATGATCATTTGGTCAGTGTTGCTTGTGAAGAGGTCACTTCTCTTCCTGGGGGTAATAAAGTTTTATGATCCTTTGTTTGCTAGCACACTTTCCTCTCTTATCAAGCATGGGTGCAGAAACCAGGCTTTGCTCCTAAAGATATTTTTCTTCTTACTTGCACACATGGAGGTCAGCTATCTGGGGACCTCTGTGCCAAAATATAGTTTTCTCTACTAAGTAGTTATTCTTGTAGAACCTAGACAACAATAAAGTAAGTTTCGTTTTACCTACTAATGTATCCTATTTATTTACCAGAAGCTCAGATATAATTGTTTTTTACCAAATACCTGTAGAGTACACGCTTGTTGCTGTTGTGTTGCTGCTGTTAAACTGATTTAACCACAAATTAACTAAAACCATAATTCTAACAGATGCCATCCTGTTGCTAGCACAGGGAGGCATTTGGAACAAGCAACATGCTCTTCTCCTGCCTTGAAAGGATATAACAAAATAGATGCCTTTCTTTTCTATCAAAGTAGGGAATATCCCCACAGACAATTAACACACACACAACTTGCACGCACATTGACATGCATGCACAGATAGCCATAAATAGGTGGCTTTAGTGCAAGTAACAAAGATTTCCATGCAAGTAAAAAATCAGTGGGTGTAGCAAAAAAAAAAAGTAAGATGGACTCTCATAGCAACCTAAAAAAAAACCTAACCCCTCTGTCATGCCCTAAGCCTTGGTATAAGATGAAGCATTTTTCTTAAATCTGAGCAAGGATAGACAAAACATGCATGGAAGTTATTGGATTTCCCCCCTTGCTGTCAGTAGTTTTAAATTCCTAACTATGAAAAAACCTCCCCCTGCTCGCCTCACAAGGCTTTTTAAGATAAAAGAGAAATGTGGATAATTGAGAGGAAAAAAAATTTTTTAACCTACAAAGAAAGCCAGCCAAAACCGCTTCATGCTTCAAATTCTGAAGAAAAGAAAGCATAACCTCACTCCCCAGCAAATCCACAGAAACTGCATCCCTTCCTATGCTTCTAACCTTGCTCCCCTTTGCCTTGTGGAGTTTGAAAACTGGGGGGTTTAAGACATTTTTTTTCCTACTGCAGAAAGGACCCTCCTGTCCTGGGTGACATCTTTCTCTTTTTCTCTCTCACCCCTGCAAGGCATGGGTTAATGGCAATGGAGCCTCTCCATCTAAGGGCAGCAGAAACCCGACCCCGTCAAAAGCCATAAAAGTCCATTTTCAAGAGAGAAAACCAGGCCTGTGATTTATTCCTCTACTCATAAATAACAGTGTTGGGTGAATTAAAGGATTAAGGAAAAGGAGAGCTATTTGGGGATGATGGCGTCCAAAGAGAGAACAGGACTCAGAACCTATATTTAAAACAGAGTAGTTGGCATTTTTTTAAAAAAAAAATACTTTGGACCACTCTGTTTGTACCACTGGGAAGATGAAAAGGGTGACAGAGATTGTTAAATTTCTCTCTTGCCCTCCCTACCCCTTTTAAAAAATTCATAGTTGGAAAGAGTTTTAATCTATATTAGCATCTCTGAGAGGGGTGGAAGAAACTGGGAGTGGAAATGATTCCATATTAGTTAACGTTCAAGCCTGCATTTGCATCCCTGAAAAAATGGAGAAGATCCAAACAATACCACTCGTTAGGTTTTTTGTGGGTTTTTTTCGGGCTGTGTGGCCATGTTCTAGAAGAGTTTCTTTCTGACGTTTCAGCAGCATCTGTGGCTAGCATCTTCAGAGGAAAAAAATACCACTCGTTCCTTGCCACACAATAACCACATTTATTTGAGTTGGTGCTTCTAGCCAGCAGAAAATCACACTGAGGGGGAAAATTCTCCAAGGTTAGATAGCTTCTTCCCGCTTTCTTGTTAGTAGTTAAGCACTGTAAATAAGTACAAATTCACAGGTTGAGTCTCCCTTATTCAAAATGCTTGGAACCAAAAGTGTTTGGGATTTCTGAGTTTTTCAGATTTTGGACTACTTGCATATACATAATGCAATGGCTTGGAGATGGGATCCAAGCCTAAACACAAAATTCATTTATGTTTCATATACACCTTTTAAGACCCAGCGTGGTGTAGTGGTTTGTGCATTGGACTATGACTCTGGAGACCAGGATGTGAATCCCTGCTTGGCCATGGAAACCCACTGAGTTTCCTTGGACAAGTCACAATGGCAAGCCCCCTCTGAACAAATCTTGTCAAGAAAACCCCAGGATAGGTTTGTCTTAGGGTTGACATAAGTTGGAAATGACTTGAAAGCATACAGCAACAACAAACACCTTAGACACATAGCCTGAAGGTAATTTTATACACAACATTTTAATTAATCATGTGCATGATTGCTGCTCTGACCTCTTCCTGAAGCTCAAAGTTGCTGTGTGCACATTCACACAGCAATCCCACGCTTCAGGAGGAGGGAGGGAGCAAGTGATCACAACTGTCGACCATCTCCTGAAGCTATCTGGTGTGTTAATGTGCACACATTATCTGGTGTGTTAATGTGCACACAGACACAGCAGCCAGCTTCAGGAAGGTGTTGGCAGTGCAATTGCTATGAGGAGGGGGAGAGGAGCAGAATCATGGCCACTTCCAGTATGTGACTGCCTTAGAAGCAGAACTGCAGCAGAAGGGACCTATTGCACAAAAGTAGTCATGGAATAGTAGTGAGATTGAGAGTCTATTGACGGGTTTTGTCCATCAATGAAAAGGTGCACTACAGTAACAAATGGAAAGTAAAGCAGTAACAGGATGGACATGACATTGTGTGACAACAGTTGAAGACAGTTTTATCCTGGTAAAAGTCTGCTTTTCTAGCCTCATGTGATAAAGTCCCAAGTACTGTGGCTACCACAGATGATAGATGCTGGGGAGGGGGGAAATCAAAATGGCAGGTGCGGCTGCATGGACGGCAAAACGCACGGTGGTGGTGGTGCCGGCGCTGGTGGCAGGAGTCTGCCTGGGCCAGTAAGTCCGGCGACCTGGGCCGGAACAGGCCCGGGGGCCGTAGGTTGCTGGTCCCTGCCTTAGAGCATAGTTCCATAGCAGAAACTGTGTTGAAATGAAGAGGAACTGAACAAGTTGTTGTTGTTGTTGTTAACTGCCTTCATGTTGTCCAGATTCATGGTGACCCTGTGGATGAGACATCTCCAACACTCCCTATCCTCCACTGCTCTGCTCAGGTCCTGTAAATTCAGACCCATGACCCCTAATTGAATCTATCCATCTGGTGTGCAATCTTCCTCTGTTTCTGCTACCTTCTATTATTCCCAGCATTATTTTATTTTCCAGTGACTCATTTCTTATGATGTGGCCAAAGTACAACAGCCTCAGTTTAATCGACTTTGCTTCCAGGGAGATTTCAGGCTTGATCTGTTCTGGGACCCATTTGTTTATCCTCAGCACCACATCTCAAATGAGTTGATTTTCTTTTTATCTGCTTTCTTCACTGTCCAGCTCTTACAGCCATATATGGTGAAGGGGAATACAGTGGCTTGTACAAGCTTAACTTCAGTGTTCAGCTGTCTGTCTTTACTATTTAGCAGCTTTTCTAGTTCTTTCATAGCTGCCGTTCCCATTCTGATTTCTTGGCTGCAGTCTCCATTCTGTTGAATGTTTGATCCAAGTTATGGGAACGCACTATTTTGATTTCCTCATTGTCTAGGTTGAATTTACGTAGATCCTCCATGGTCATTATTTTTGTTTTCTTTATATTCAGCAGTAAGCCTGCCTTTGCACTTAAGCGAGCCCATTTTTCCTTCAATATCTTGGAGCTCAAGATGTCTGGCCCAGCCCCATTCTATCGTTCTTCTCTGGTTTGAGAGAGACGCCTTGTGGCAATCATCAGGAACTGCACAGGCTGTTTTCTTCCCTGGTGTTTGCTTCTGAGTTCTTCATGCTGTTGCTGTGAAAGAAATGCAAGGAATTTTTTTTATTATTATTGATAGCTGCCCTCAAGTCAATCTCGACTCATGGCGACACTCTGGATGAGACATCTCCAAGACCCTCTGTCCTCCACTGCTCTGCTTAAATCCTGCAACCCCTTAATACCCATAGTGACCTCTTTCACAGAGTCCATCCATCTGGCATGTGGTCTTCCTCTCTTCCTACTCCCCTTCACCTTCCCTAGCATTATTGTTTTTCTCCAAATAGTCCTCCCTTCTAATGATGTATCCAAAGTACAGCAATCTCAGTTTGGTAATTTTGGCTTCCAGGAAGGTTTCTGGTTTGATCTGCTCTAGGACCCATTTGCTTGTCCTTTTGGCTGTCCATGGGATCTTCAGCACTCTTCTCCAGCACCACATCTCAAATGCATTGATTTTCTTCCTATCAAAAATCATGAACAATCATCATTAGCACATGGTCAAGCATGGCAGAAGGTGCCATGCAGAAATCATGAAGTGGGCTCATAAGAAGCTTCACCCAAGAATATGGGAATGATGGACAGGGAGCAGCATCTACAGTCAATCTTTTGGGTCCCATTCTTAAGGAAGATGGACAACTGGCTTCATTGAGACCCACAGCAGAACAACAGAAGGGAGCAGATTGTATGGATCAAGATTTAAGAGCCCAATTTGGAAAGAAAGACAATTATGTCTCCCAAGGCTAGGCATCTGCCCTCTCGATCACCTGAGAAAAGTCAGCAAGGAGACTGGCCTATAGTTGTTCCTGTCCAGGGGGTCCAGGGAAGGCTTTTTCAGGAGCAGTTTGACCACTGGTTCCTTTAAACAGGATGGTATTGTGGATGAGCTTGTGTTATGGTATCTCATGTTGCTCACTGGGCATTCTGCAGGCAGGTGCCAATAAAAAGAGCTTTGCCACATTTTTGTAGCAGAAATAATGTAGCTATAGCAGCTGCTGGATAGGCAGAAATTCAGCAGGTAAGTATTTCATTCTCATAATATTAGGGAAATGGAGCAAGGATGGTTCCTGTTTCAGTCTTGCCTCCAGTTAACTGGTTACGGACTCGTTCCCCTCCTGTCATTGTTTGTGGTATGTGCCTTTTGGCTTGTGGTTACTGACTCAATCAAAATCTAGGTCTGTTGTGGCAATCTTTGAGGCAATCTGTTCTTCAGGTTAAGCCAAGTGAACCTCAAACTCATTGCAGGGATAATTGGTGCAAACCCATCCTTAGGAATTCTGCACACTCCAACATCAGGAGACAGGCCAGCAAAGGAGCCTTCTTTGTGCTTTTTGGTGTGTGTAATGAAGTGTGAGCTTTGGTCTAGGGAAAACTCTATTCATATCTTAACTCAGATATAAAGCTCAAATGAGTAACCTCATCATCATCTCTTAGCCAGACCTCTACACAGGATGATCTTCAATGATAAAATGAAGGGAAATGATTTTTTCACTTTTTATTTTTTTTTCTTTATTTTTTCCTTTCCATTTTTATTTTATTTTCCTTATTTTCCCTCTCTCCCTTTGACCCCCAACTTTTAACCCCAACAACCCCTTGGCCCTTGGTTTTTGCGAACCTTGGGAGCCTTATGGGGGGTTTGGGGTTTG
>CM034703.1:147545974-147562402 GCA_020142125.1 Phrynosoma platyrhinos
GGGGGTGGGAATGAGATTTGGAGGGGCTGATTACCCCCCTTTAAATATGTGTTAAATATTGAATTTACATAAATAAAACTGTTCTAATTTGAACAATGTTATTTCCTTATATAGTGTTAAAATATGAATGTACATCATGTGTAAATGAAAATACGCAGACTAAATTAACAAAATAATTTTATTCATATACTACATCGGGGGGGGGGCATGATGCCCATGTGTAGATGTAAAGGGCATCCGAAGGGTCAACAGTTTGATTATGCTGTGATCTCTCCTCATTTTGTGTGCTTTCATTAGTGCGGCCGACACCACTATCCAGCTCCTGGCTATTGGTCAAAGGGGTGGCAGGGTCTGCAGCAGGCTTTTACAGTAGAGGCTCATTCTAGGGAGAGGAGGAAGAAGGCATTGTTCAGAGAAAAGAATACCATCTTCTGCCCAGGCTTTTGACCCAGAATTTCCTACTCGACACCTTGGTCTCACTCTTAAGACTCCTGCTTGGCAACTGAACGTTTACAGTGAACTGATTTGGAACTGGGCAGAGATTGACCAGTAGCCACTGGTTCTACTCCATGACTGATTTGTGCCAAAACATTTTAACTCCCACTTCAAAGATGTGAACAGCTACAGCAAGTTGGACAGAACTTTTCTCTGATTAAGCATCTTCCTCCCAAGAACCCTTTAACCCCATGCGTGGGTGACTTGGAGGTTACACACAGCTTTCACTGCTACACATTACTGCAGAAATCATGGCATCATTCTCCCAGTTTTTACTTTATTATGGCTTTAAGGGGGTTGATTTTTGTATTTGTCCTGCAGTCATTTAGGCCTCTGATGCACAACGATATTGTAGCACCCCACAGAGTTGCTACAGGTTCAGTGTCAAGAGTAAAGTTACATACTTCTGCATATATAGAGTGCTTGTTTCTTCATCTGCTGCAACCTGTCTATACAGACTACTTGAAGAATAGTTAGCTGGGCAAAATGCATCTCAGCATACGTTGTTGACCTTCCACTTCCAGCAGCCCCACTGTTTAGGACTATTGGAAGTTGTAGTCCAGCAGCATCTGAAGGGCTGTATTTTGCCCACTCCTGAGCCAGAGTGAGACTTCCTTCCTTGGCAAATTGCAAGGATCCCTTGAAGATCAGAGCTTCAGTGATTAAACATTGCTCCTACCTCTCTTGATACCATTCTGAGAATATGCTCACAGTACTTTCTTAGACTTTTATAGCTCATAATCTCATAGCTCACGTCTCATCAAATTTATGTAGTAAATCTGTGTAAACATGATGCTATTGTGTAGCATTTGACTGGGTCTTCTTCCTCTACTGGACTCACCATTGTAGTTAACTCACTGTAGGAGAATGGTCATGGTACCACATTGTTTCCCAACATATTATACAGTGGAGAGCTTGGTATAATGACCTGATTTGTGTGTGAACATATATAACTCATCTCTTTCCTTTGTCCTAGGCTCAACGCAACAATGAGGACGTCTCTGATATCAAGCCCCTCTTTACAGTCAGTGTGGATCATCGAGTGAGTAAAGGGGTAGGGGAAGTCTAGTTGGGTATTTAGCATTCAAGGTGACATTCTGTGGAACATTAAGAGTTTCAAGAGTTGATCAAGGTTGGTTAACCATGTTGTCTATAGAATTCAAAGGCATAGCTATGTTAGTCTGGATA
The DNA here is from genome assembly GCA_020142125.1 of Phrynosoma platyrhinos. NCBI lineage: Eukaryota > Metazoa > Chordata > Lepidosauria > Squamata > Phrynosomatidae > Phrynosoma > Phrynosoma platyrhinos. The sequence goes on from CM034703.1 coordinate 147,547,658, forward strand.
ATCAGTATGCAAAAGGATCTTGTAGCACCTTTGAGACTAAGAAAGAAGTTGGTAACCTGAGCTTTCATAGATTTGAGCCTACTTCCTCAGATGCATGTCATTTCTGACCGTGATGTGTGTAAGTGCCCTGTGATGGGTGCCTTTAAAGTTACTGGATACACCAAACACTTAAGACTAGAATTGCTAATCACTAGTTGTGAGGACAAGGAGAATATTCTTTATGCTCTTCCTGGATTGACTTGGGTGTTGGATGAACTGTAGGCTCTATGCTTGTGAGTTCTGGTGGAGGAGAGAGTGCAACTAGGCATCAGGTATAAGAAGATGACCCCACGTCCTTTGAGTTTTTCATACATTTTGCGGATAGTGGCAGCTTACATCTGAGGTTGTGTATAATCTGGTCTTCATCTTCCTAGAAGTCTAGCTGCTATAGTAAATTTTTAAAAATATTTGAATATATTTATTCATTCATTCATTCATTCCTGCAATCTGTATTTGGGTATAGAAATTCATAAAGGATGTCAATGAGGGAAAGCCAGGAAGAGTAAGGTAGCATCATCTCCAGTATCTGGGAAATAATAAAGGGATGGAATTCTGGCTCCTGAAGTTTGCTGATGTTTCCCACATGTATGGGCTAAAAGATTGCTTTAAAAAGTAAATGAGCCAAGAAAAATCAGAGCTTTCTATGGCACTGTGATGAACACTGAATTGTACCCTTCTGCAGATATTGCTGCTCAGTATCATTCCCCTTATTGTCCTATATACTGAGTTGAAGTGTTAGGGATTAGGCGATAATTTGGAGTTGACCTTGGTTGATGACTCCCCCAGGCTAGATGAATTGCTACTCCCCTGAGACACTGTTATCCAGCACTTCTTATAAAATCATAGAAACTGTCTGTGATTGGACATTATGGATTGCAAATGTCTCCCAAATGATTATCCTGATCCCTGATTTACTGCTTGACTGCTAAGATGATTCTGATGACACCTGAGCTGGGGCTAAACCTGGATGCAAATCTCGGCCTTCTTTTGAAACCATCTGTCCTCGCAGCTAATCACCTTAAGTTTCTCTGTACAGTATGACCCCCATATTCACAGGTATGGTACCTGGAATTTCAGTTACTAGTGGCTGAAAAATTATGTTCTCTCTAGGCATTTTCTGTGTCCTCCAGTGTGATTCAGTGGTATGCTTCCACCAGATGTTGACCATAGAGTTGTTCTGGCGGACCTAGAGATTCCTAGAGAATTGTCCTCTCTAGGCATTTCTAGTTCCTCTAGCAAAATTCTATGGTATGTTTCCATTAGAAGTCGTTCATTTCAGTAGGGTTTGCTATTATCCATCATTTTGCATTTCCACTATAAGTCCAGGAACATATCCCTTGCAGATATGAGGATCACACTGTACACCTCATCATTGCAGCTGCTGTAGTGTGTTCTTTCTTTGGAATTGAGAGACGGGTCATTGAGTTACGTTGGCAATTCAGCTACATAGCATTTTGTATCTTTATTTAAGCATGCAAAGTTCTATAACCAACCTGTTTCTGTTCTTTCTTTCTTCCCCCATTGCAGGGTGCCTGGAGCGGACCATGGGTTTCCACTGAGGTGCTGGCAGCCTTCATTGGTCTCCTGGTGTATTACATGGCCTTCAGTGCCAAGAGCAACATCCAAGCATAAGTCATTTCAGTAAACCCTTAATGCCAACCTTGCAGTTTTCTCTGTCTGTTATTTCAGTGGTAGGGTAAAAGGTTTTTTTGTACACGGGATCCATACCAGCTGCCTCTGCCATAGCATTCTTCAGAAATGTAGCTGGCAGGCCAGTTTTGAAGGTCCACCATGCATTGTTTTGGTTGGGGTACAGAGCAAGAGAAAAGTACAAGTGGGTGTACAAAAACTAGTGTTACTGCTTAGAGCAGCCTGTTAGGATTCAGGTAGGACGTGTTTGCTCAAATATATGCCTCCAAGTGGGATGTTAACTTCAGGTGACACCATGAATTTCATAGGGTTTTCTTGGGCGAGGAATAGCAGCGATGGTTTGCCATTGCCTTCTTCTGAATGTAGCCTACAGCACATGGCATTCTCCCATCCAAGTACTAATCAAGCTTGATCCTGCTTAGTTTCTAAAATCAGATAAGATCTGGTGCCTTTAGGGTATTTAGGTAACTCCATCTTGCTTGCCTGTAAAAGGAACTTTTTGAGGATAGCAAGGAATTTAAAAAGTGACAGAAAACTAAAACAAAATCTCAGATGTTGCAGATGCCTGTTATAAAATCATAGTAGATTCCTGGACTGAACCTGAGCATTCTGTACTTGTGTTTCCTCTGCTGAAGAAAGAAGCCCACCAGTGTCTTCAGAGGCCAGCTTAGTCATGGAGATAAGGCTATGGTGGCAGCCACTTTCCCACCTCTGAGCTTTTGGGCCCATTTTCCCTTGCTTTAATCCTGTTAAGCAGCCTGTCCCTGGGTGCAGCAATATCCATGCCACAGCTCCTTATCCGCCTAAGACGCACTAATGCGGGATTAAATGGGGAGGGGAAGCCAGCCATGAAGGGCTGTGGAGAAAGCATCTCTAACTTGAATACCACACCCACACTGTGATCCTGAGAAACCATAGAATCAGTTAGGGATGGCTCCCTGTTTACACTTCACCAGAGCAAAGGAGCTAGAGGTATCTAGTTGGTGCTGTTTCTCTGCTTGAAGAGAGCTTGACTTTCTTTGACAACCAGGGTTGTTTTCCTCATGACCTGCTCAACATGATGGAGTTAGCATTGCTCAGCTGCTCTGTTCACCATCCATCTTGGCTTTCCCCTAGATGCTGTGTGGGATTTCTGGGATATGACTGATTTACTTCTAATGCTGCTATGTCCTTCCTCAACTAGGAGAAAATAAGTGGGGCCCTGCCTTTATTACAGTTTGGTAGGGTTTCTGTGCCCCTTCAGTTTCTACAAGGGAGTACTGAACCTCAGCTTTGAAGTTTAATTTAGATTTACTTCATCGTGCTGTTGTGATAAAGCGGGGTGGAAAAGAGATGCCACAAACATGTTAGAGGAAAGATGAATTAAGAAATAAAGCAAGAAAGTGTTGAGTGTGTGGCAGAAAGAAAGAAGCACATTTTCATCCTCCCAGTGATGGACCTTTTAAAAAGGTGACTGCAAGCCATCAGCCATGTGTATGGTGTCAGATTTGGCATGCGTTTCTGATTTCTACTGTACCCCATCGAAGGGATATTCATTCCCACTTAGTGCCACCAACCCTTGAAAGTAGAATGCAAATTCATATTGTGGATCCTTGCTTTGCCTATGATACCATTGGTTGTGGGTGGACCGGTGGGAGTTCTTTTCCTGTAGGCTATAGTATGGATTGTTTCCAAGAATGCTTGAAGATTTCAGAAAGCTGTGAATGCAAAGTCTACCACCTTCATGCTTCTAAAGTTCATGGAGTGAGGATAATTAATGTAAGGATAAGAGTAAATGATGCCTATACATAATCTCTCCAAAACAGGAATGGAACCACATGTTTTGTTATATGTTAATAATGTGTGTGTGTGTGTTTTGTGTGCCTTCAAATAGTTTCACAAACCTGTGGTGACCCTAAGGTGAACCTATCATGGAGTTTTCTTTGCAAGATTAATTCAGAGAGGGTTTGCCATTGCCATCCTCTGAGGCTGAGAGAGTGTGATTTGCCCAGGATCACCCAGTGGGTTTCCATGGCTGAGCCGGGATTCAGACCCTAGTCTCCCAGTGTCCTAGTCCAATGCTCAAACCACTACGCCACACTGGCTCTCATATGTTAATAGATTCTCATACAAAAATAATAGTGATTCGTTCTGGCTGGTTCTTGCTACAATAGATTAACAGAACATGATGCTCATGGCATTTATATTATGAACTTTCAGATTTTTAAAAATTGTGATATACACTAGCCACGTTTTAAGAATGACATCAAAGTTCTAGTTTCAGCTGCCTTAAAGCACTGAGTGTAAACCTTTTGTTTCATCAAGGCTGTGGTTAGGTGCTGTTCTGACTGACCATAACTGCTGGATTTCAAGAAATTTATCCCAATATTGCTGTGTGTTATATTGACTGGAAATACCAGGAACTGAACTCCTGATGAATGCATATAAAACAACTGGGGAAAGTAGATTGGATGGACGGCCCCAAACCCATTTTTGATGTCTCCCAATAACCCCTGAATATTGTTTGCAGAAAATGTCTGTTGCATCCACTAGAGGCCAAAGAGGCAGTTTGATCATGTTTCCTAACTGGTCTGTTTTGGGCCCAGGAGACACCTTGCTTGTTTTTCATGATAGGTATGCTTTAGGGTCACCATAAGTCATAAATGACTTGAAGACTCACAATAACTAATAGCATGTAGGGGCAGTAGGAGCCTTGTTTTTTCAGGAGTGAGGATGCAGCCTCATGAGGTTCCATGGAGGTCTAATGGAGTCCCCCAACCTCTGGAAGTAGTCTGCTTCTGATGTCAACCATACCCTGTTAGATAGTATGGGCTTCACTTTATGTGGAAGTTGAGAAAACTGTGCAAATGCACTTGTTTAGTAGCTAATACTTTTGAAATAATGAGGTCATACTGCTAGGCCTCATGAAGGTGATTTGCTCAGTGTATGGTTATCAAGCACAACTAATCTTGTTTCTTCATCTATTGTTGTGTGTTAATCTATCTTCCCAAAGGAATACTGTTTGTTTAATTTCCCCCCAGTGTTGTTACACTGAATCAAGGTGTGTGTTTATAGTAGGACTGTGTTGTGCCAATGGGTTGTTATTCTCAGATGCCCAGCACTGTTTCACCTGAGAAATAAAGCCCCATGAAACCAATTTTTATGAGATGTTTTGCAATGAGTAAAAAGAGCAATTTTCTTTTTATTTTAACAATGCACGTTCAGCCTTGGGATACAGGTTTTAACACAAGCTATCTGCTCCTTAGTCTAAGCTAATGTTCCTCCCTCTGAAGTCAGGGCAGGAGCAATCAGATGGTAGAAAATGCAGAAAGGGAACAGTCACTTGTGGGATGAGCCTCCAGGGCCCAGGCATCCATCTTCAAATAGAGAAATGAAACGAAACTGAGAGCCACAACCACAAAAGAGAAAGGAGAAGGAGAAAAAGAGAGAAAGAAAAAGAGGAAAGGAAGATGTCACAACATCTCAACTTGGGTTGGATGGGAAGTGAGAGATCTTCACAGGTCTTTTTGACCTGTATGAGATGAGCCTCTTCTTTGCTTTCCTTGTGCTCTGCACACTCTTAGGTAGACCACAACTGGTTCCTTGTGCTTCAAGATGTGATTGGCAGGGGTGAAGCCAGCAAAAGCTTTTTCCAGAAGCAACATGTGGGCTGAGGTGCCCTGCGCAATCACCTCTGATACAGATTATGTGGCCATCAGGAGGAACAGACCTTGTCCAACAGCAAGCTCCTGAGGGTTGCAGGCTTGGGGGAAGGAAGGGACCCCCCTCTCCCCAGTTCGTAAGGCAGGAAGGGATGCTGGGCTTACTGTTCCACTCTAAATTTTGGTTCAGAGAGGTGGGCCTTTCTGAGCCCCACATTGCTCAGGTGGTAGTAATACAATATTTCCCTGGTGTGTTCAAAAAAGCAAACCATCCTAGTAATGGAAGAATGATTTAGCTTGTCTTGGTTTTAACTCGCCAGCACACACCATGGTGTGGGAGAGAGAACTCCACTATAGCTCCCTCTGTTTCCTTCCTGTGCACTCAAACAGTGGTGACAGACAGTAATGGGTTATAAACCCTGCGTCCATCAGCCGAGCGGGTGCCATGGGCCAACATTTCTTGGATGGTAATCCAGTTGTCCAGGATGCGCCGACTCCGTTTCTTCATGGTTTTGCGGTGACTCAAGGCTAAGATGTTGACCTCGCTAGACACCCCTCGGGCTTCGCTGCCTTCCCGTTCCCTCAAACAGTCCAGCCGGCTCTGCATCATGAACTCGCGGCGCTTTCGTTGCTCCCGGGCCCGGATCAAGTGCTGCTTCCGTTCCTCTTTGCTCCAATAGCGCCCCATCTTCATTTCACTGACAGCATCATCATCCGTGGTCATGCCGCTGCGTTCTTCCCGGATCTTCATGGCCCTGGCTTTGAGCAGCCGGTCCCTCACTGGTCTTTTGGCCACGTAGCGAGTGCCGTCACTGCGCACCTTCACTTTCCACTCCATGCGGGGCTCTGCTTTGCCCCCGAGAGAGTCTTTACATATGCTGGCTAGGCTCATGGGGCTGATGGGAGCTGGCGGCTCTTCCCGTTGCCTTCGGCTTAGATAGGGGCTGCCTTCCCCGGCTGCCTTGGGGCTACGCCGTACCCGCTCTTCCCTCCGGAATTTGGGCTGTGGTGGGGAAGGAGGAGCAGTCCGGTTGAGGTTAGGGGGCTCAGCTAAGCGGCGCAAGGGGCTCTCCAGCAAAGGGGTGCTTCGGCAACTTTCCCCGGTGTTGTAGGCACTGGTGCTGTCCTTGTCAGAGCGCTCTGGCAGCTCAGTGATGTCAGACAGCTCATGTTTCTTGGGTTCCCCTTCCAAGGTGTACAGCCCTTCCTCTTCAAGCAGCCAGGCCTTCATGCAGCGCTCCCGGAGCTGCTGCATCTTCTGGGCTCTAAGGATGTTCCGGCACTTGAACTCCAGGTGGCGGAGCTCTTCCTCTAGCAGAGCCACCTCGTTGCGGTTGACGTCCAGTGCTGCACTCACCAGGCCTGGGTCATTGCCGTTCTCCAGGTGGCACTTCAGCTCCAGCAGCTCTCGGTAGCGTTCGTACTCTTCATCGGTGAGCCCTGGCATCATGTCTGTAGCCATGGCGCTTGGGGGCTCCCCTGCCAGCAGTGAGTCCATGCTGTAATGGAATTCACGGGGCTGTAGGCTGGGCCCAAACTTGCGCAGGGTCCCTGGGGTGTTGGCAGCACTGGGCGCTTCATCTCCGAGGAGGTCATGCTCTGAACTCTCCTCGTTGCGTGTGCTTTCATCAGTGCGGCCGACACCACTATCCAGCTCCTGGCTGTTGGTCAAAGGGGTGGCAGGATCCGCAGCAGGCTTTTCCAGTAGAGGCTCATTCTAGGGAGAGGAGGAAGAAGGCACTGTTCAGAGAAAAGAATACCATCTTCTGCCCAGGCTTTTGACACAGAATTTCCTACTCAACACCTTGGTCCCACCCTTAAGACTCCTGCTTGGCAACTGAACTTTTACAGTGAACTGATTTGGAACTTACAAGGGGTATTGTAAAGTAATAATTATCACTTGGAGGTTATTATAGTATGGTATATTGATGAAATTTTGTCATTGTCATCATTGGTCCCCAAGTGCATGATGTTGAGAAAAATCAGCTCATTGTGTCCTTTATTTTTGTGACAGGTTGTGCCAGAAGTGACTAAATGTAAAATCCTTGAAGGTACAATCTACAGTATCAGGTATTCAGAGGGTCAAGAAACACTGGAGAAAATGTGTAAATCTGGATGGTGACTACGTAGAGATAGGTTAACAACTACAAATCAAAACAAACTTTCTGTCAATTTTTTAAAAAAGTGATAATTAAAACTTTACAATACCCCCTCGTACACACACATCCACACTGGGAAGTTTGTCATCCCTGTTGTAGCCCCTTGTGTTGCGTGAACAGAGAAACTGGAGAGATTTTTACTTGAGCATGTCAGCTGCTGGCTGAGTACAGGTGCAGACAGACCTTAGGCTTCCCGGATGTTTTGCTTTTTGTTAGTGCAAAACAGTTGCTGGGATATAGCCAGTTCCTTATGATCCCGATACAGTGGGCTGACTCAATATATGTCAATCTATGCCTGACTAGATAATCTTACCAACCTAGTATTGACGTGGGGTGGATGGGGGCTTGGAATTCTTTGTACTTGTTGTTACATATTGGCGGTTCAGAAATATTTACAAATCTACTAATGATCCAGCAATCTTCCAGCAGGTTGCAATGTACCTCCTGCCTATCTTTTTTTCTAGCATGTAAGCTAAGCTGTGCAAGCGAGCAGCTTAGGTGCATAAGAAGAGGGATTTGTCAGCCTCACTTGTTCGCAGAAGAAGGTTATTACCAAATTCGGAGTGAACTGATCAGCAGCTTGCTTTCACCCCAAGTGCAAGCCAAGGCTCAGCATTCCACTGTAAGCTTTTGAAATGCGAGTTGAAAGCAAATATTAGCACTGCTGTGAACACAGAAGTCACATTAAGATGCTAGAATGATTGGATCCATTGTGGTCTGCAGCAGGCATGGTTATAGCTCAGTGCAGAGTACATGTTTTACATAGAAAAGGTCCTTGGTCCAGTCCCTGGAATCCCCGGGCAGGACTGTGAAAAACTTATTTGAAACTGTGGAGAGTTGCTGCCAGTTAGTGGGAGCTCCAACCTTTTCGGACCAATGGGCTCATTTGGATTCCATGATGGGAGAAAGGTGGGATATAGATTCAGTCAATCAATCAATCAATATACTTTTGATAAAGTGTCAGAGACAAAATGGCTGCTGGGGTGGTATCAAAATGGTGGGCAGAGACAGACTAACCCATTTTGTAGAAAGGCAGACTACTGATATTAAAATCATGTTGCCTCCCCACCCCCTGCAGCTGCACTGGTATTGACAATACTGAGTATGATCCAGCTCTTCTTGGCCATTTCCTCTGTTCTTATCTGCTTGGTGTGATCTTATTCCTCTATGCCACCCTTCTCCAACTGATGCTTTCTAGATGTGTGGGATTACAACTCCCATCATGCCTAACATTCTTAGAGGGCACTGTGGTGCCATGTGTTTGTATATAAAAATGTTGCTTGATTTATGATGAAGGTATGAGGGAAGTAGCTGTTGGGGGAGAGAATGGAGTGTTGGGTTGGATGCTGATTGGAATGTTTGAGGAGATTTGCATTGGGACAGATTGTGAATGGCAGGACTGGAATTGGAGTGGAGTCTGCTGAGGTTTGAGAAATGTGTCTGAGAGGGGTTAGAGAGAAAGAGGAGTTTGAGTTGAGTGACTGGTAAAGGTCTGCTGTAGCTTAAAAGTAGGGAGTGTGATGTTTCAAATTTTATATACAAGTGGAATCATAGAATGATAGAGTTGGAAGAGACCTCCAGGGCCATCCAGTCCAACCATGCAAGAACACACAATCAAAGCACCCCTGACAGAAGGCCATCCATTCTCTGTTTAAAAATCTCCAAAGAAGGAGATTCCACTGTACTCTGGGGGAGTTTGTTATACTGTCAGACAGCTTGTACGTCAGGAAATTCTTCCTAATCTTGAGTGGAATCTCTTTTCCTGTAGTTTGCATCCACTGGTCTATGTCTTACTTTTTGGAGCAGCAGAAAACAAGCTTGCTCCATCCTTAATATGACACCTTTCAAATATTTAAAGAGGGCTATCATATCACCTCTTAACCTTCTCTTCTCCAGGCTAAATATTCCCTGCTCCCTAAGTAGAGAGATCTTGTAGCACCTTTGAGACTAACTAAAGAAAGAAGTTGGCAGCATGAGCTTTCATAGACCTAAGTCTACTTCCTCAGATTTAAGTCTACGAAAACTCAAGCTGCCAACTTCTTTCTTTAGTTAGTCTCAAAGGTGTTACAAGATCTCTCTACATACTGATTCTACAGACTAAGGGCCTTTGCAGACTGTTAGAAATAGTGCAAATTGAGTTTACTTTAACTGCCCTGGCTCAGTGCTAGGGAATAATAGGAATTGTATTTTTTCTGAGACATTGAGCCTTCTCTGTCAGAGAGCCCTGGTGCCACAATAAACTACAGTTCCCATGATTCCCTGGCACTGAGTCAGGGCAGTTAAAGTGGACTCAATTTGCACTATTTCTGGCAGTCTGCAAAGGCCCTAACACAGCTATATCTTTGAATTCTACCTGCTCCCTAAGTCACTTCTCATAGGGCACAGTTTCCAGACCCTTCACCATTTTGTTTGCACTCCTTTAGACATGCTCCAGCTTGTCAACATCTGTTTTGAATTTTGGTGTTTAGTATTCTAAATAATGCACTATTTTTTCTTTAAGTTCTGTAAATTAAGTTTTGTTTTTGTTTTTATACACTTTTAGCTTCCAGAATCACTATCAATCTTAAAGGTGGGTTTCTGGCAAAGTGTCTGCATTGAAGGTGGGAGGATGGTGCACAGTTGGGGATAAAAGTAGTGTAAATCCTCATATGAACCATCATTTAGATTGCCCCTGTAGTTGGTGTCACATAAGGGTGGCACAAAGAAGGCCCTCCATGTGGCAGAGGTGAGGATCAAGGAAAGTCCTCACACTGAGTGTTTGGAATGAACCCTGGAAATCTTCACGTTTGGTAGCTTATGTGTAAAGAGCCCCCACATTTAGCCACAGGGGTGGAATTTCTTGAGAGAAATCCTCACAGTTGATAGCATTGGTGTGATTATCTTAAATGGAAAACCTTACGCTTCTTGTATACAGTGGTGAGATAAAGGGTGGAACCCTCACATAAAGGATGGAAACCCCACATTTAGTGTAAGCAGCAGTGGTATATAAGCTGAGATCCCCACATTTGGTGGCAGAAATGGGATACTCTCAATTTGGTGGTGGGTACTTGAGAGATCCTGACAGCTACCCAGGTGTGTGAGGCTGCTTTGTGCCATTTTATTGTTCCACCATAAATCAATCCTGTTCAGTAACAGTACCACTGACTCCCCACTTTCCTTTTCTATACCACATACCTGCTGGCTTGGTGGCGAAAGAAGCCTCCGAGGTTTTGTTCCAGCTTCATGGTCTGAACCAAAGTCATCTAGAAGATCATCACGGTCACTATCCTTCCAGCGCTTGGACAACTGGAAGAGTGAAGAGAGTTGGCAAGAGTCAAAGATGTTACTGCCTAAAAGCCAGGATTTTTTTCATGTTTGCATCCAGATAGCCTCAGACTCCATGGGTCCTGATACTCCCCACACTATCCTGAACTTATTGTTAGCTGCTTGAAGTCATAGCAGAAAAGGTTATTTTTGCCCTATAGCATCCAGTATCCCCTAGCCAGCACAGTTAGTGCTGGCTGGACAATTGTGTGATTTGTAGACAACATAAAAATGTACAAACTATGAATTTTAAATGCAAATAATGGAAACATTACTCAAGTAGGCTATGGCACTTTGACCAGTAGGCTTTTCCTCATTTCATTCCAGCTGGATAGCCATCAGTTTTACACTCTAGTGCAAATTGATTTCTTTCTAAAATAAGGCATTTCCAACTTTACATCATGAGTTACCTTATTGAGCTGGAACTTTTCATTCCTATCTCTGACCTATCTGTCCTTCCTATTAATCAGTATGCATTAATTAAATCAGTGAAATCCAGATTTGATTACACAAGGATCTCATTCATATTTAAAATTACCTCTGTGCTGGTAAACATCTGTAACCTCCCAGGAGATTATCACACCGCAGTGTTAACCTGTGGGTAACCTGTGGTTCATCCCTTATAGAGGATCACACAAGCATTCTGATATAGCATTACATAATATCACACTTTATTCACAATTTCACAAAATCAACATTTCAGAAGCAAAACACAATACTGCAATCTACTTATCGCAGGCCCCACCTCTCATTCCCTGTAGGATGCACAGGCACAGTAGGTTTGTTTTTTTTTAATTAAAACTTCTGGAATTGAGGCCACATAAACAACAAAAGATGAGAAATAGCAATTGAATGAACTTGCACAATCACACAAGTTTTGGGTTTGTTTTTTTTAAATTACTGGGAAAGGGATAACTTGCAAAGTTCCTGCTGTAAACCATCCTTTGTTCTGTCTGGGTACCGGAAATTGAGTGATTTTCACCTAGGTTGGGAAGAAAAGGGAGAGAAATCCATGCCCACCAGGACCTATTGTGACTGCAATGCATTGAATGATCACACCAGCAACTATTACTGGAAAAGCAATGATACTGCACTAATTCACAGGTTCCTCCCATGAATAAAAATATCCATTATGCAAACAGGAAAGCTACAGCTTGTCTATGGGACAGGCACTGCACCGTGCGATTAAAAACCCGCAACATCAGATTTCAATTCCTGCAGTAAAACCTGGTGTGATAATCTCCCCAAGCGACATTGGGTGGAGGAAGAAACCAAACAAAAATATAGCTGACAATGAATGCAGGAGTATGAACTAAAGCCAGATTTAACAAGCAAACGAATGGGTTTGCTAACGTACTATTGGTTGCAAATGTACTATTGCTAATCTGGAAACAAGGGGAGTCTTCTGTATATTATTGCAGTATCACTGTGGCTCAAGCACACATATTTTTAAAAATCAGAACATAAAAGAAAGTGTCCCTATATATATATATTTTTTTAACCACAGAAGATGTATTAAGAAGTGAGAAACTGAATAGCTCATCCGGAGATCACCCGGAGGCATGGGGCGGGATGTTATCAGTATGCTGATGACACCCAGATATATTTCTCCATGCCTCGGTCGTCGGCCATGACTTCAGATGGCATCTCTCCTCTCAATGACTGTCTTAGAGCAGTAATAGGCTGGATGAGGAAAAACAGATTGAGACTGAATTCAGATGAAACGGGGGTACTGACTGTAGCAGCCCTGAAACTAGGTATTGGGATACAACCTCCAGTCCTGGACGGGATCACAGTCTCTGCAAAGGACTATGTTCGCAGTCTGGGGGTACTCCTGGACCCGTTGCTCCAGATTTCAAATCAGGTAAATGTGACGGTCAGGAGCGCCTGTTATCAGCTTCAGCTGATACGCCAGCTGCGCCCTTTACTGGAAGTAAGGGATCTTGAAACTATGGTACATGCGCTGGTAACCTCTCGTCTTGACTTCTGTAATGCACTCTACATGGGGCTACTCTCGTGCTTAGTCCAGAAACTTCAATTAGTACAGAATATGGCAGCCAGACTTGTCTCCGGTACATCTAGGAGAGACCATATATCACCTGTCTTGAAAATATTCACTGGCTGCTGATCAGTTTCTGGGCTCAGTCCAAGGTGTTGGTTATTACCTTTAAAGCCCTAAATGGCTTGGGTCCATCCTATTTTCGGGACCGCCTCCTTCCATATATCTCAACCCGCACATTTTGGTCCTCTGGGAGGAATTTGCTTCAGCCGGTTAAAACTGTGCTATCCGCAACCTCCCAGAAGGCCTTCTCGGCACCCACTTCCAGATTTTGGAATGGCCTGCCAGACGAGATCCGTCAGATTACCACCTTAAACAACTTCAAAAAAAAGCTGTAAAGATGGATCTCTTCCGGCAGGTCTTTCCTGACTAGTTTTTTCCCTGCCTAAGTAGCAAACCCACTATCTCTAACGTCTGCTACATTTATAACTGTTGCCTGCTTGCTATTAGGACACTGTAACTGTTATTGTTGGCTGTTCTTTTATTGTTTTAAAATGTTTGATGTTTAATACTATTTTAAGGGGTGGGTGTTCTTTTGTTTTTTGTTTTCTTCTGGGATTGTACATTGTGGTATTTTATTGTTATAAGCTGCCCCGATTGCTTCGGCAGGGGGGAGGAATAGAAATAAATAAATAAATAAATAAATAAATAATAATAATTATTATTATCTGCCCCATGCCTATTGATAACAGCCCTCCAACTAGAAGTACTCATGGCCAGATTATTCATCATGAAGAAAAATTAAAATGGAGAGAAATTCATAAGTAGTTGGAAATCAGAGAAGGCATCAAAGAGAAAGTGGCTAAATTGCCTTATACATCCTTCACTCATAATCTTTAACTGTTTTCCCCCTCTTCTTTTTTTTAAAAAAATTAGAAATGCCACATCATGCACACCCTAGGAAGTGTGGGAGGCAATTTTGGTACTCCCCTCCCCTTTTACCATTTGTGGCCTGTTTTAGGCCCAGGAAATGCTTTTTAAAAAACAGGAAATAAACTGGAAGGTGACTTGTGATTTACATACTGTTTTAAAAGTCCAGGGCCAAAAACAGCAGGGAAGGAAAGTAGTGGAAATGTGGAGAAATTGCGCTAGAGGAATATTTTTCCAATGAATGAATGAATAAAATGTAGAATGGGGGTTGAGGGTTGGAGAGTCTTGGTGTTCCCAGAAACAGGTTTGGGGTGGGTTTCTGTAAAGGCCCCAGTTACAGTTTCTGCATCCATTATCAAGCTCAATACTGTTCACACCACAAGATGGCCAACTTGTGGCCCTTGAGATGCTGTTAGGTAACAATCCCCAACATAATTAGCTAACAGTAAGGGATGGTAAAAGTTTAGGGGTTGCCAGATCTCAGGGCCTGGGCCTGAGTCTTCATTTTCAATGGCTCGTCTTCAGGTGAGAGACAAGGGTGCCGGTTCTCCAGTTTTGCTGGGGTCTGCTCTTGCCAAGAGGATAGGGCTGTGTGCAAATCTCCTGCTCAGCAGGTAGAGTGGCAGCTTCCTACAATTTGCAAGACTTAATTAGTGCAACATACAAAGTATACACTCATACCTGCCTGTTTGTGGACTTGGAGTCCACAGTCTTGCCTCTTTGCAGACAGCAAGCAGGGAGGGACGAAATGGTGCATGCATTTTAACCAATGGGCTTTGAATATTTGCAGTTTTTCCGATTTGCAGGGGGATCCGGAATAGATCCCCTATGAACCCAGAGGGACAACTGTACATGTATTTGCTTAGTTAGCTACCTCCTTCCCTCCCAGGGGTAGCAGGGCACACACTCCACTCTATTCTGTACCTATCATCTGACTAGAAGCAGAAGTAAGTAGCCTAGGTCAAATGTTACTTATTCTGTCTTCCCAAGTCAATGAAAAAGTATAATCCCCTTGTGAAGTCGT
>CM034703.1:147565029-147590289 GCA_020142125.1 Phrynosoma platyrhinos
GGCCTGATGGCGCTCGGCCTAGTGTCTCTCCCCCAGATGACATCGGATAGAATGGAGGGAGGAAAGCTCATCATGACAGAATTATGGGTATAGCTCCTGGAGATATATTCAAAGGCAATACTTATGGAATCTTGGTTTGTTCTTAAGTTAGAAGTGATGTTAATTATGTGAATGCAATTAATTTTTATATTTTAAAAATGTAAACAGCATCTCTCTAGTGGAAATGGAGGAGGATTCTGACTATTGAGGATGGGGAGAGCAAGAGTTTAATATGACCTCCTCTTCCCTAACTCATTTTGGTCCCAAAGGAAATCCTTCCTCCCACCAGAAGCTGCTGTTTTTATGGTTAGAGGAACCTCCATTTCTGCCTTCCTCTGTCCAGATGCTTCTTTCAAGTCTTACTTCCTTAGTTTAAGAAAGCACCAGAAAACACTCCCTTCCTCTTCACCTTTTAAAAGCTGAGCTTCCCCAGCTTCTGCATTACAGTGGGCCCTTGCTAGGGCAGTGATGGCAAACCTTTTAGGCATTGAGTGCCCAAACTAAATGGCTTTCCAGCACCGGGTGTTATCCTGGGCCAGAGACGTCCAAGGGAAACAGGACTTCTGAGACAGGACATCCCCCCCTCTTTCCCCGCACCTTCCTGGGCCTTCAGCTGCCTCTCTAAGGAAAGGTGAAGGCCCAGGAGGAGGAGGAACAGATGCACCCCTTTTTCTCCTCTTCCCCGCTCTGCATGCCAGGGAAAATGGCATGCCATCTCTGGCATGCATGTCATAGGTTCACCAACATGGCCCTAGGGTTTGGTTTTGGGACTCCCTACCAAAATCTGTAGATACTTAAGTCCCATCAAATACAGTGGCATAGTAAAATGATGTCCTTTATATAAATTGGCAAAAATCAAGGTTTGCTTTTCAGAATTTATACTTAAAAAAATATTTTCAAGCCATAGATGGTTGAATCTGTGAATAAAGAATCTGTGGATACGGAGGGTTGACTGTAATATCCATCCAGCCATTCCCTTTGAGAAAATGGAAAGTTACTTTGTGGGACTCCCACTCCCAGAAGCCCCCTCTGCTCACTCTTCAGCTTGGCCAGAATATCCCAGAAGCATGTGCAAACAAAGCCGGTATGTAACTCCCTGCCCCTCCATAAGGAACGACCCCCCACCCAAAAGCAACAGAAGAAGAAGGGAGTGGGTTCTCCCTGGCATGTAAAGGTTAAGTTCCAGCATGCAGCTTTCCCCTTCCAACCCGCCTGCCCCACTTGCCTACCTTGGCCCCTCCAGGCCACACACATTGCCCCCCGCCAAGGGCTGCCCCCTCCCCCACCTCTCCAACGTAGATGCCTACATCGTCCTCATCATCAGTTCGGTAACAAACCATCAGGCCCAGCTTGTCCCGGTGACTGGATTTGTACAGCTCCACCTCCTGTGGGACAGAAAAAGCACCAGACAAAGGTCACACTTACTGTCACTATGACCATCACCAACCCTCCTTTTGTTGCTGTGTGTCTTCAAGTCATTTCTGACTTATGGGGACTCTAAGGCGACCCATGGGGTTTTCTTCGGAAGATATATAAGCTTATCGCACGGTACTTAAGGAATGGGAACAGAACGGAAGGGAACGAAATGGAGCAAAAATGCATTTTACTGCATGGGAGTCCCCAAGGCATTTCTCAGCCATTCTTGGCAGCCGATTTTTGAAGGATGGTTCAAAATTGTTCTTCAAAATCAGCTGCCAGGAATGGCTGGGGAACGCCTTGGGGACTCCCGGCGGCATTGGTGGCATTCTCCCATGCAGTAAAATCGTTTTTGCTCCATTCCATTCCGTTCCTTTCCCGTCCTTGTAAGTGCTGTGCAATAAGCTTATTGCTCAGAGCAGGTTTGCCGTTACCATCCTTTGAGGCTGAGAGATTGACTTGGCCTAGGTCAGTCACTGGGTTTCCATGGCTGAGCTGAAATTCGAACCCTGGTCTCTCAGTGTCCTAGTCCAACACTCAACCCACTATGTCACGCTGGACCTCATCCCTCACTTTGGAGCATTAAAGTTTCCTTTTTGGACTACAACTCCGAGGAACTGGAAGCAGAGATTTCTATCCAAGTTTTGCCTTATAAATGGTGGAAGTCTTAACAGCTTTTACTATACTCTTTTAATGATGCCCCAGGTGAGATATTTATGACTAAAACATCCTCTTGGTTTCTTCAGACAGTCATTCCCAAACTTTGTTGCTCCAGATGTTTTGGACTTCATCTACCAGACTGCTTAACTGTTGGCCAATATTTTTGTATTTTGTTATATATAGTGCTTGTCAGTGTGGAATTCAGTAGTTACAAATTACATACACCACTTCTTAACTATCTTATTGTATGTGCACGCTTTATTGTGAATGTGTCTACTCTACTTTTTTGCCACCCTATCAGTCATGTTCAGTGAAACCATGTGAGGTATCTCATAATTGCCTTAGCTACTTTTTGTTCCATGGTTATCAGAGACATTTATCCTACTCTTGAAATACTGAACTTGGAAAAAATATTTAAGAGTAGGGAGAGGCACTGCACTGTTTGAGATATATGTGTGGGTATGTATTGTGTGCAAAGACACACAGTACATATACACTAAGTGGGATTTGCCACACACACACACACACACCCCGGCTAAGATAAAATGAAAACTTCTTTCTTAAAGAGGTGATTTTAATCAGAATTCCAGACAGCCATTCTTTCCAGGCAAGACCTTCCATCTCCTCCTTCCACCATGTTCCATTTTTATTTTCCGAATGACTCTAGATTCCATGGATAAAATTTTGCTTAATTCTCACTGGGCTATTTTTATGGATCATAATGGTGGCTTTGGTGATTGCTCCCTCTTGGATTTGATTTTTAAGCATTTATTTAATGGTTCTGCAAGTCCTGGAGTTCTCACTTTGGTCACAATTTTGGCAGCATTTGCAAGTTATATTTGCTGTTAGATGTCACAATATACTCTTCTTTACCAAGCAATGTATACCCTTGTTCTTTCTTAATTAAAGATTAACTGTTAGAGATCCAAAACACATTGCAGAAATAATCCAGTTTGAGAGTGCTTTAACTGCCCTGGCTCAATGCTAGGGAATTCTGGGAACTGTAGTTTTGTGAGACATTTAGTCTTCTCTGTCAGAGAGCTCCGGTACCACAATAAACTACAGTTCCCATGATTCCATAGCACTGAGCCAGTACAATAAAAGTAGTCAGATGGGATAATTTCTGCAGTGCTTTTTGGATCAGAAAGAATAGCACGGAACTGAATGACAACATAGTAAGATGTTGTTAAAAGGAAACAAATATCCATACAGATATGAGCAAATGTCTGTGTTGAACCTCTTGTTTTTTTGTTTTGATAATATAGCTACCCTTTGGAAACTGTTGCAATGGATGACCTACATCTGAGCTTGGAATGTTATTGTGCAAAAGTTATTTATTCACCTTCTAGGTGTTTTGGACTACAGCTCCCAGAATCCCAGACCTATTGGCCAAGATGGCTGAGGCTTCTGGGAGCTGAAGTCCAAAACAGCTGGAGAACCAGAGTTTTGGAATCATTGTTTTAAGTTATCAACTTACTGCGGGTGGGTGGACAGGTGCAAACACTTTCATACCTTCCACCATTTCACAGATGGAAACTGGGACACATGTGGGCAAGCAACATCTTAGTGTAGTCAAGGCAAAAGTTACTAATGAGGAAAAACACAAAGCTAGGAGAGGCTGTAGCAGTTTGCTTTTTGCCTGAGCCTGTTCAAAAAGGTAAGATTCCTCCCCCTCCTCTCCTGTTCTCTCCCTGTTGCTGAGTTAATAGAGTGCAAACTACTTTTGCCCTCTAAATTCTATTTGCAGGAATTGCAGTAAGCTGGGGACTAAGGAGGAGAGAGAAACTGGGACGTTTTAAAGGCAACTGAAAAAGTGGGACAAGAGAGGATTGCCTGGGACTGTCCCTGCCAAATTGAGGCATTCAGAGGGTACGTACTTTATGTTGCTTGCTAAAAACTTACTACATTAGCTGTTGTTTTGCAAGACCACCTGTGACTTTTCCAGACATTTGGCCAATGTTGTTGTTGTAGTTGTGTGCCTTCAAGTCATTTCCAACGTATGGTGACCCTAAGGGAAACCTTTCACTGGGTTTTCTTGGCAAGATTTGTTCAGAGGAGGTTTACCACTGCCTTCCTCTGAGGCTAAAATAATGTGACTTGTGTAAGGTCACCTAGTGGGTTTTCATAGCTGATGAGGAATTAGAACCCTGGTCTCCAGAGTCATAGTCCTTCACTCAAACCACTACACAATCCTTGCTCTCTTTTTAGCCAACTGAATGGTGTGGATTCTGAGAACCTTGGGACAAAGCATGCTTAGCAGAAAGTGTGTAAATTGGACATTTGTGTTGTG
This sequence comes from Phrynosoma platyrhinos, assembly GCA_020142125.1. Classification (NCBI taxonomy): domain Eukaryota; kingdom Metazoa; phylum Chordata; class Lepidosauria; order Squamata; family Phrynosomatidae; genus Phrynosoma; species Phrynosoma platyrhinos. The sequence goes on from CM034703.1 coordinate 147,569,435, forward strand.
TTTGACCTGCTTTGTTGCTCTGTGCAAAACAGAAAATGTTATCAGGGCAATGCATTGCCATTTTTGGCATCCTGGCCAGTGCCTGACTTTTTGGCTTTCTGCATCTCAGTCCTGATAGCTTAATGTGTGGCAAAAACATGACATTATTGCATAACTGAGCCATATTCTGCCCCTTCGTGGTACCCAGAATCTTGTTACCCAATATTGTCTAAAGGCCTTTGTAGACTGCCAGAAATAGTGTACATTAAATTGAGCCACTGCCCTGGCTCAGTGCTAGGGAATCATGGGAACTGTAATTTATTGTGGCGCCAGAGCTCTCTGACAGGGAAGGCTCAATGTCTCAGAAAAAAAATACAGTTCCCATGATTCCCTAGCACTGAGCCAGGGCAGTGCCTCAATTTAATGTGCACTATTTCTGGCAGTCTGCAAAGGCCCTGAGTTCCCTAACCTGTGGATAGAAAAATCCAGCTGCATCACGTTCTCACCTCATACTCCAGTTCTTCTGCCCGTTCAGTCTCTGGAGCACCTCCTTCCATGAATTCCACTGGGTCATAATATTCATGTCCAATGGTGGGGCTGGGAGCAAGAGAAGATACAAGACTATTAGGTGATGCATGCCTTTTCCACCAAGGAGCCTTTAAGAGACATCCAGGGCTCTGTCCTCGTGAACATAAATTCACTAAATACAACCTAGGAGTTTATCACATGGCGAAACTTGGGTAAGAACCCATGATTATCCAGCGTTTTAGGTGCAAATGCGTGAATGGTTTTCACATGAGGTTGTGCGCAAACTGCATAGAATCCAACAAGAAAGTGACAAGAACCAGCAAATAGGCATTTTCGGGAAAATATCATGAATTCATTTCCGTTTCATTCACAAATTCTTTTTTTTTTTTTTTTTGCACAAGTGATGTAGTGTGAAAGCTACTTGCAGTTTATTCACGGGATCCATCCTGTTTTCGTGTTTGTTGCCAGATTTCCCATTGTCTTTGGGGTGAGTTTACCTCTAGTGCTGCGGGGAAATACTGTAATACTGCTTATAAAGCTCCTAAAATAAGTACCCACCTTTTTATTTGATGTTTATTTGACACAATCTCACCCTCTCTAGTCTAGTCTAGAAAAAACAGTTTCAAGAAACCAATAGTAACTACACTTGTCCCTCCACATTCATAGGGCTTAGGGGCTTAGGACCCCCGCTAATGTTGAAAAACAGCAAATAACAAAAACACTATGTTTTTACCTGAGAGAATACCTCTCTAGGAATCTCTAGGTCTTCCAGTGCAACTCTGTGGTCCACATCTGCCAGACATTAACCACAGAATTGCACTGGAGGGTTCTCTCTAGGCATCTCTAGGTCCTTCAGTGTGACTTTTGGTTAAAGTTGACCACAGATTTGCACTGGAGGACCTAGATATTCATAGAGAGAACATATTAATAAAATCCGTGAATAATCAAATCTACAAAAATCAAAGCCGCAAATGTGGAGGGACAAGTGTAGTATTTAGCTGGCCTGATACTCAGGAAAATGATTCAGGCTATAGCCACACTGCAGAAATAATCCAGTTTGACACCATTTTAACTGCCCTGGCTCAATGCTATGGAATTCTGGGATTTGTAGTTGGTTGTGGTACCCAAGCTTTCCCACAACCATCTACAGATCCCAGAATTTCATAGCATTGAGCCAGGGCAGTTAAAATGGTGTCAAACTGGATTATTTCTGCAGTGCGGATGAGGCACTAACATAGACATTTGGGAGTACACGGGGCTCGAATCCTTTTGGAGCATTATGCTGCTGTAGCAGTCCATTGTGCTGGCGTAAAGTACTTTTTGCAACGGTGTATGATGGTGGCGGGAGGGATGGCAGAGAAAACCCTCTTTGTTATCAAGGGAAAGTGCCCTGACAGATCTTGAGCAGTTTCAGAGCTGGCAGGGCAGCTTTTTCACTTGGCTAAGACAGGTTTTGCTGCTGCTTCCTTGCTGTTGCAGTATCTGGAGCCATGTTGCTTACTCAGCCCCTGCCACCTATCCCAATGTAGGATAAAACAGCCATCAAACTTATAATCAATATAGACAACCAATCAGAAAAAAATTGATTACTATTTAGCATAAACCAGTAATTTATACTAAATACTGGTAAAAAGAGGAGGCTCCAAATATCTCAGAATGGCTGGGAAAAGTGATGGACTTCACTGGATTAGCAAAATTGTCTAATCTTGTTGAAGGCAATGGCATAAATGATTTAAGAACTTGGAAAACTTTATGGATTATGTTAAAGGTTTAAGAGGAGACATAATAATAGCAGGATTTAGTTTACAACTGTTAATCAAAAGTCTTTCTAGAAGCAAATAAGAGATGTAGAATGTATAGGATAATTCTTTTTTAAGAGGAGTAGTATCATGATATGTACGTAAGAACTGCAATACAAATGATATACACGGGTGGTGGGATATGGGTTGTTAATAAGTACTGAATTGTTTATATTTTACTACTTTTTTCCTTTTCCTTTTCTCTTCTTTTTTCCTTTCCCCTTTTCCCTCTTTCCCTTTTTCTCTCTTCCTTTCTTGTTTCTCTATTTCCCCCTTTCTGTCCTCTCTTTATTATTTGCATTTTTTGCCACTATGTATAACTACTATGTGTGTCTAATGTATAATATTTTCCTTTTTTGTGGGTTTTTGTAGGGTTTCTTTTTTGTTTAACTGTTGTTTCTACACCATTATTTGTAAAGAATTTTTTTTAATTTAAAAAAGAAAAAATGTATCTCTAGAGGCTCCTTGGAGCATCAAATGGTCTTCAAGGATGATTGTCAAGTGCACCACTATAATGACAAATCAATTCTTAACCTTAAAGCCAAGATGACTTAAGCTAAGGCTGTCATACTTTGGATGTATCACAAGACAACATGACTCACTGAGAAAAGATAATATTTGGTAAAACGGAAGGCAGCAGGAAAAGAGGAAGACCACATTGCAGGTGGATTGAGTCAATCAAGGAAGCCATGGCCCTGAGTTTTCAAGAACTAACCAGGCCTCTTGGAGGTCTCTCATTCATACTGTCACCATAGGTTGAAGTTGACTTAATGGCAAATTACAACAATAATGGCTAGTTGGCAAATCTAAGAGTGTAGGATATTAGGAAGTGGGATATAGGGATAGAATTAAAGGACACCAGGGGCAAAGGCCAGGGGAGAAATTGGTCCTCAAGGGAATACTCACAGATCTGACAGCCCATAGGGTTCCAGTGTCACAGCTGGAGGACTTGGTGGCCGCATCCTTCCTAGCCCCAGTAGGTGTTCAAAGGTGATGTCTGTCTGTGTTCCACTGTCCACCAGAGTGGTGGGATCCCCTTGGGGGGTGGGTCCTTCAACCCCCCCACCCCGGTTGCGGGGACTGCGGCGTAGCACCTGGATGACCAGAGGCTCCTTAGAACATCTCAGGGCTTCAAGGGTCTGCTCCTGCGAGAGACGGGACAGTTCCCGACCATTCACCTATGGTTGGCCATGGATGACAGGTGAAAGGCAATGGAAAGAGAAAGAGTAAAAGAAAATTTCTTATAAATTCACATTCCCCTGCCTTTTGTTTTTCACCTAATCTACTGAGAGTGACTAAATCTTTCTCAGATATTGTCACTCTTGAGATGAGGCAAGCTACGTAACTTCTACCTTAAATCCTCAATTTATGAGGTGGTTCCTAATTTTTTTAAAAAATGATGAATTTAAAGTTTGACATAATAAACATTTTTAACAATGCTGTATAAGGCCTCTTAAATTTGACACACAGTGGCTTCTGATTTCTATATATGGCTGTGAAAGCTGAGAGGAAGAAAATCAGCTCATCTGAAAGGTAGTGCTGGAGAATTCTGTGAATACCGTGGACTGGTAAAAAGACAAATGAATGGTTTTTTGAGCAAATGAGGCCTGAACTCTCACTAGAAGCCAAAATTACCAAATGGAGGCTGTTGTACTTTGGACATATCAGTAGAAGACAAAATTTGTTGGAAAAGATAATGCTTGACAAAATGGAAGGCAGTAGGAAAAGAGGAAGACCATGCTACAGGCAGATTGATTCAGTCAAGGAAGCCATGACCCCAAGTTTGCAAGACCTGAACAGAGCAGATAATAGCCAAGGCTTCTGTAGGTCTTTCATCCATAGGGCTACCATAAATCAAAGTCAACTTGATGCCAAATAAGGACAAGGTTAGTGTGTCTTAATCCAGCCCTCAGTGGTTCCCTTACTTTCTGTAGAGATGAGTGTCTGAAACCCATGAGCTGCATGTGTTCCTTTAGTTGTCCAGTGTAGCCTCTGAGACCTCCAATTTCCCCTTAAAGCCACCCACACAATTTTTCAAACTTCTTCCTTAAATCACTTTATGGACTTGAAAATACAGTACAACCCTTGTATCCATGGGGGGGCGGGGCGGGGCGGGGGATATGCCCCTGGGCTTACCATAGAAACATGAAACCTTGGATAATAGCAAACCTTATTGAAATGAATGACTTACCATGGATGTTGACCATAGAGATTCTAAGAGAGAACACCTCTTGACATTTCTAGGTCCCCCAGCACAACTCTATAGTCAACTTCCATTAGAAGCTTACTATAGAATTGTGCTGGAAGACTTAGAAAAGGCCTAGAAAACATTTCCCCCCTGCACATGGGTAAGTGAACCACGGTCACCAGTCCCATAGATATGGGGGGCATAGTGTACACTACCTTCTGCTCCAAAACACATTAAAATGTATTTAAAATGCTATTTTCCCCACCCCCATGAAATACACAGATTCCCCCCCCCTGCATCCTAGAGACCATAGAAGCAACTAGGAGTGATGCGACATCACTTCCAGTCACTTCAAATGATAGAAGCATCCTCACAATGAACCCCTCAGAGCTCTGAAGACAGCCCAAAAGGGGTGGTGTGTCTCTGTTCTGGGGTATGGCCACCTTTGCCATAGGGAGATGGAGAAAGGAGGGACATATTTTTGGGAAATATGGGACATGATAATAGATCTCTCAGAGTAAATAATGAGCTAGGAAGAAGCAAATAGTTCACTAGCCCACTCCATCCCCACACAAAATCTAGCAGAAAAAGATACTAAACTTAGGGCCTTTGCAGACTGCCAGAAATAGTGCACATTAAATTGAGGCACTGCCCTGGCTCAGTGCTAGGGAATCATGGGAATTGTATTTTTTTTCTGAGACATTGAGCCTTCTCTGTCAGAGAGCTCTGGTGCCACAATAAATTACAGTTCCCATGATTCCCTAGCACTGAGCCAGGGCAGTGGCTCAATTTAATGTGCACTATTTCTGGCAGTCTGCAAAGACCCTCAGTCTTCTATGTAAGATATATAAAATCAGTTTTATTAATAGATCTGTGCATGTGCCTTCAGGGTGCCTTCATGCCGAAACCATGCATTTCACAGTGTTTTCTTAAGGATTACTCAGAGGTGGTTTTGCTAGTTCCTTCCTCTACAGGACCTGGTATTCATTGGCAGTCTCCCGTGCAAGTACTAACCAGAGCTGATCCTGCTTAGCTTCCAAGATCAGATGGAATCTGGTTCATTTAGGTTATTTAGGTGTTTACTCATAGATAGTTGTGCTTAGTCAACACAGGTTCATTGTCTTCAAGAAAGATAAGAAAAGAAAGAATACTACATGGTATCAAGAGCGTTAGAGCGTCTCATCTAGAGAGGCTCTTATCACACATGCTTCATGGAAGACAAGGCAGGGAAGGAGAGAATGAGCCAGAGGTGTGAGGGCAGATGAAACCCCAGAGAACAAATGAAGACTACTACTTCCTATGCAGGAAGAGAGTGGATTTGAACAAGCACACACTCATAGTTACTATAAGCATGCTGTGCCTAAACTCCTAGAGAGTGACATGCACTCTACTAGTGAGTATATGCATGCAAAGGTTGATAACGTAAATATGTACTGGGTTCTGCCCCTTTGGCAGGTCTTGTTTCCCTGCTTTTTCTTCAGTCATTATGAGCAAAAAAATCATGCAATCAAAAAGCAACCTCACACCCATCCCCTTTGCCAAGAGTGGCTTACAGCTCTCCCTCTCTTCAAGTGCTGTCTTGGGGCTGAATCCTATTTGTTAGTCCCAACTAGAGGACACCCACTGAATCTACTACCTGTACGGCAGAAGGGTGAGTCAACACATTGGTGAATCCCTCTAATACTAAAATCCAGATCTATGGAAGCTGGATATGTTTGTCTTGAAAAAGGATCAAATTGTTATTTGTTATTGGTATTTTATAATTACAATTGACCCTCCATATCCATGGATTCTGCATCCACAGATTCCACTATCCACAGCTTGAAAATATTCCACCCCCAAAAAATAATTCCCAGAAGCAAACCTTGATTTTTCCATTTTACATAAGGGACACCATTATGCTACTCTATTGTATTGTATATAATAGGATTTGAACATCCACAGATTTTGGTATCCATGTGGGAGTATGTGTGCCCTGAAACCAAACCCCAGCAGATACCAAGGGCCCACTGTACCAGGGAAGGGTTTCTCATCTGGGAAAATAACCTGGCCAGTGAGGGAGGGGATGTATTCATGGGAGGGGATGATGCAGAGGAACTGTCATTTGGTGTTCTGCCTCAGGTAAAGAAATGTGTTGGTCCAACACTGCATGCGACTCCTCAAACAAGCCCAACTGAAGTCAAAGCATCCCAGTCATACTTCATTCCTTTCCAACAATTTTTGCTTCCAGCTAGTGATGATGGGACTTCAGTACAGTGTTCCAGCTATGTAGTCTTTATAGTTCAAATGTACAAATCTGATGAGTAGCCAATCCAAGATTCCCAGGAAACCTGCCCCCACCCAGCTGCTCTTTAAAATGACAAATTATGAATGTTCCAGCTATTCACTGCTTCAGTGAGGCTAAACAGATAGGATGTCATGGGTCTTACTGTAAATGCACTAAGACAAAATGGATGGTAACAACAGTGTTTTAATTGTTTTAATTATAAAGGGAAGAAGAAGTGCCTTGTGGCTTTATTGTGTTCCCTCCAATGTCACTTTTCATACTGAATATTAACTCCAGTTCCCAGAGAAGTCAGATCTTCCAGTTTGGGATTTCACCGAACAAAGTTACTTTCCACATTTTTTTTTTCATATTTGTGCACTGTTTTGGCTTGAGCCCAGGGAAATGTACTTATCCGGCAAAATTACATGAAAGTGTTCTTCAGCGTCTGGCCACATAGAATGGATTAACCTCCAGAAATGATATATTACATGCACACATAATGCAATGTTTCTGTTAGCTAATGCTAACAGAATCTGAACATATAGGGCTACCCCTGAAGAAGGACCCTTGCTTTCCAAAATAATTGGGTTACAATATACTCTTGGGAAATAATTTCTCTTTTTTCATTCTTTGGCATTTTGGTACCACACTCCTGGTTTTGTAGTTTCCTCTCTGTATGTGTGTATGCATGCATTTCATTTATATTCCATCTTTCTCCAAGAACTGAAACTCAGCAAAGACAAAAATATAAGGAAACTTCATATTGGGAATTTCTCTTTATTCTGGACAGAACTAATAAAATGTGAACAGACCATAAATGTTATGAACCAATGACTAATTGAAATATGCACATTCTAACCTCATCATGGCATAGTATCCATAGAATCATCCAATTTTATCATCACAACAAAGCTTAGTTCTTAGTGAAGGGGTAAGCCTTTAGACTGCAGTGGGGGCTCATCTGATATAACACCCTTTAACTCAAAAACTGAAAGAAACTCTGTATATAAAACTAGGATGTCAACAAGATGGCTAGACTATTGCTCTATAAATGATACATGCCATGCACTCCAAATTCTACAACTAACCCTGTATGCAGCTGATTTAAAACAGGCACAACTGTTTTCTTTCTCTATTGGATGGTTTGGTCTGTTATCCAGGCTACTCTATTTCATTGCCAAACAATGGTCAGTTTTAAGCTTGATGGATTTTTGCTTATCATGCAGTTGTTAAAGGCACAGTAGCCCTGCCAGAAATTATGACAGCCCTACCGCTCATGCCTAGGGCTGCCAGTATTTCCTCTGGCAAAGATCCTGTGTCTAATTTAAGATCTGATATCAGTGTTGCCATTTTAGGGATGAAATTATTCCAGTTTGCTGGACCTGAACACAGAAATAATCTCTTTAAATTTGTAATGGAATAGTCATGCTAATCTGTTGCAGTAAAAACCACAGCAATGTGTCACTTTAAAGGACAGAAGAGTTTTATTTGGTATAAACTTTCATGGATTGCCTGTTTAATAAATCAGATTGTTGTTTTTATTTTTGATTATCTTGGGTTATGTTTGTCCTGTTAGTCTATTCTGGTAACAGGTCAGTCCTAGGACTGCTGGAGTTGGGTATTAACATACCATCCAAGGTTTCACAGAGTGTGGGCAAGATGGCAAAAGTTATTAATGAGGAAGCTAAGAAAGGCTGCAGTTGTTTGCTTTTTCCTGAGTCTACTGGGAAGGGCAAGACTGCCTGCTCCTTAACTGAATGCAAACTACTTTCACAGTTTGGACTCAGCTTGCAGCAACTCAAGTAAGAAAAAGAAACAGTGGGAGGAGAGAGAAACCAGGACATTTAAAAGCAGCTGAAAAAGTGGGATAGCAGAGGAGTAATTGGACTGTCCCTGTGAAATTGGGAAAATTGGAGGGTTTGCCTCTTGGCTCCCACAAAACAAAGATATTATTGCCTTACTTTCTGTCTGTAACTTTAGAGGTGGGGAAAGTGCAGAACTGGGCTACATGCACCTACAAAAGCTGCCTTTGCATCCCTCAGCCCCTCTAGATTCCTTTCACTGCCCAGTTTTGTTTATTCTGTTTGTTTGTTAAAATGTTTCTGTCCCATCCTATATCCAAGGATTGCAGAGTGGCATAGTTTAAATTTAGAACAGTTTAAAACAGTATAATTTTAAAAGGCTAAACCATGTAATTCTTAAAACAATTTAAAATAATGCACTGAATTGCATGTCCTGTACACTCCTAGAGCATCCAGAATTGGTTTCAGTGTTTCCCCCACTGATTAAATTTCAAAACAACACAAAACACAGCTATCTCCATTTTTCAAAACTAGAAGTAAATTTCTGGCCATTTCTGTTTCAGTGGACATTTGGTGCAGAACATTGATAGTGTCCCCATGGCCAGTGGCCACAGAGCCTCTGCAGTTATGCACTCTTGCGTTAGACCCTGTTCTGGCCCTGTCCCATTGCTCACCATAGCCCCCTATACACCTGGATGAAGATGGGGCAGAATCAGGATCTTCAATATCACATACCATCCTAACTGTCCTGGTTTGGCAGGGATGGCCTCTGAAAAAAATCTTGTCAAGCAAACCCAGTGATAGGTTCACCTTAGCATTGCAGTAAGTTGGAAATGACTTGAAGGCATACAACAACAATCACACTTTCCCATCACAGTCTTCCCCCCCCACAGCTGCAATAGCCCCAAACACACTTCTAGGAAACATTTGATTGACGTATCTTTATCCTACACTTCTCCACTTCCTGAGTCACTAGATGCTGACCTTCCTACTCAGTCACCCACAAAGCTGGATATGGCCCATTAACCATATTTGAGTTTCATCTCCATTGCCACTAATCTCACCCACTGCTTCCAAATTTGAGGGCTTTTTCTTATCCCCACCTCTGCCACCAATTGTAAAGACCTCCTGCTGTCCCACTACCATGGCCATCAGCTGTGGGGACCTCTTAGATGCCCTCATGGTTCCTGTGTGAGATAGTATTCATCTACTATTCCCACCAGACTCCACCTCTCTTTATTAGCTACTGCCACCATAAATACCATGTCTGAACCCAAGCTTTCCAATATATAAGAATTCCCAGATGCCAAAAACATAATATAAAAATAATACTTTATTAATAGCAATGACAATAGTAGCTTCATTTATATGCCACACTAAGCAGTCTTTAAGTGGTTTACAACTGTAAGCTAATTGCCCCCAACAAGCTGGGTACACATTTTAGCCACCTCAGAAGGATGCAAGGCTAAGTCAACCCTGAGCCCCTGGCTGGGATTGAACTCACAACCTTGTGGTTTGTGAGTGAGTGGCTGCAGTACAGGCATTTAACCATTGTGCCACCAGGGCTCAAGCAAAAGTTTGACCTTAACATAACAAATTAATTATTTAATACATTTAAACATATTTCTCCCTCTCTCACACCTTTATCTCCTAGCTAATTCAGACCATCTCTAACTCTCCTAACTACTCAAACCCTTGAACCTCACTCGCTAACTAAATCTGACAGACTACACACTCTACACATAGTCCATTAGTAAAACATACATATTTAACTGCTACTGGAACTGCAAAAGTCAAGCAAGAGGGAAAGGCTGAATGCTTGGAAGGTCGCAATACGTGGTCTGGGAATTGCATTTGGCTTAATGACTCATAAGAACAGAGGAAGCAGCTGGCTGTAGATGCCATGCTTGCTGGGCACTGAGGCTACTCCAGCTGCTAGTTTGACTTTAAAGGAGCTGTCCAAGGTGCTGAACCATTGGGATAGCACCTTCAAAATTCCTATGAAAACCCAGAAATTGAAGCCCATAGCATAGTCAATGCCTCAGTGACATGGAAGCCAGTAGTTGCTGACTTACATAATTTGTTTACAAAGCTTAGTATTGTCTGTATGTCTGCCAGTGTTTCTCCAGGACTTCAGCTTTTCCCAGTCTTTCCTGTAGTTATCAGGGAGCAAAACTGGGACCTTTTGCATTTAATATGTGTTCTAGGCTTTCTTTTTTCCTTCTCTGCTTGCAATATGCTATTTCAAGTGAGAGTTGAATGTGCATTAGCAGTGTCCCCTCAGCTCATGTGAGGAACAGCAGTTTACTAGCATGGTGTTGGGATCACTCTGATTGGATACACCCAGCACAGATGGACAACCTGTGGCTTTCCAGATGTTCTCGGACTCCAACTCCCATCATCCCTGATCTCTGACCATTTTGGCTGATCTTATGGGAGTTGGGTGTGCAACAACATTTGGAGAACTACTGGTTGCCCACCTTAGAAATGATCCACAAGCTTTGCGATTATTCATGGTTTATATCAGCGGTTTGCAAAATCCAGCCTTGGGGCTCCATGCATGTCCCCAAAGCTATGTTTGGGGCCCATTTTCAGTCCAAACTCTCTGGACCACTTTTTTTTCTTGGCTGTAAGAACAGATGAATTGCCTCTTTTGGAAATTTCCAAGAGCAGCACTGCTCCTTTGAGTAGCTTGCAGCTCACTCCCTGCATTGTTTAACCTTCCACCACCCCACAACAAAACTCTATCTTTCAAAACTTCTAGCCTCTCCCCTCTTTTTGTATTTTTTGGAAATCTCTGTGACTCCTGATGGATCCCAGGGTATTTGGTCCTAGCAGTTACCCATCTCTGTGTATATTAAATAAATCAGGACGAGCCATGGCTGGTTTTTAAAAGCCTAACCTCAGTGTCCCAGAATGAAAGGCCAAGAGCCATGAGGCTCTGTTCTTGCAGAAATCAGTTGCTTCTTACCACTACTTCACTTCAAATTTGAGTCACCTCATGACCATGTAAACCAGTCCAGGGCCTGTGGGAAGCTTAGAGAGATTGTTCCAGGATAACTGATCACGGTAAAAAAAAAATCCATGACAACAGAGAAGGCAAAATTAGATGAGGAGCTTGTTTATACAGGGATGGCATCAGAAGTTATCGCAAGGTTATTATTATCCCTCAAGGCGGCAATCTCCATTACTAAGCAGACAGAGAAGGCCAGGGTGCTTCTGCAGATTTATATCCTTTTCTCTCTTGGACCATTCATAGTTCAATTGTGTCCATCTGCACTGCTCCTGCCAAAACCTCTATACCTTCTCTAGGCTTTGTTGGGATTATCACCAAAAAGAGGGAGTCTAGAGCCTTTGGGTTTGTTTTTCCCCCCGACAGTTTGATCCTTGCCTTTAACCTTACTGGAGCTTCTGATTCACCCCACTGAACACATAAGCAAATTAGAAACCAGAGAGAGTAAAGGATTATCCTTTTAGGAAAACTGATTATGTGGCCCAAGTACTTTTAGCTCATGAATATCTGTGGCATGTATTGGAGAAATTCCAAGTGTGATCAAGTGTGCTTGTAGGTACCATATCTGTTGCTGATTTCTTTGTTTTTCCTGGGGGTGGATTCCTGTGTGTTTTACAGAAGTGAGACAGGAAGAAATTCAGCAGGTCCAGCAATTTCGTTCAGGGTTAATTGAAACTTAGGTTGCATTTCTATCTGTCGTATAGTCAATGGCACAATAAAAGACCACAATGGGGTGGGATACACCAAATGTCAACTCTGTTAGTGCAATTCCTTTCTTGTGCTAATGTCTCAGCATGCCCAGTTCATAAAGACTGTGAAATATGCCTTTTCTCCCTTATTCAAAGATTGATTTCATCCCTGTTTTATTGTGCCTCCATTGCAAATAGGAGCCTCTTTGGGAAGTGGAGGAGACAGGGTGATCAGACACCCTCCTTTTCCAGGACATGTCCTACATTTCAGCCTTCTGTCCAAGAGGAATTCCAAAATGTCCTCCAATTTGAGCATGGCTAAGAAGCATGCATTTATATTGATACAAGTGTTTTTAGCTTTTATTTGGTAATATCTGAAATTTTTCTTGCATGTCCTACATCATCCCCCTTTGTGGTTATGACATCTGGTCACCCTGGGAGGAGATAAAGTGAGTCAGGGTGCTCAAGGACTAGTCAGTATCTGAAATGGCCTCCCCTTTTGTGTCTCTCCTGCACCATCATCCAAACCATGGCAGCTGTCCTTAATGCTGGCTGGAGTGGGGCCCATTCTGTCTTGCAGAGAGCCCACGATGGCACACCTCACATTATGCACACTCTCACACACGCACATACACATGCTGTGAGTGTGAAGTTACTGAGGGAACTACACAACACGCCGTTTTTGTTATGCGTCATGGGTTGACGCACCTGTGGGTGCGTCATTGTGCTGAGCACCCCTGTATCCTGCGCAGAGTGAGTCTGGGCATTGTGTTGCCTTTTTGCTGAACAGCCCTGTGTGCATCTTGTGTGTGTGTATGTGTGTGTCTCTCTCTCTTCCCCCCCATCATTGCAGCTGCAGTTACCATGGAAACTAGAGTGATTGATACAGGCATCTGCAGCTGGGCAAGAGGGAAATATGGGGAATGGGGATCAAAAGCAGAGCAAACCTCCTCCCCACTCCAAGTCTGAGGGGGTCTGTCATTCATTTGCTCCCATTGCCCTTTCCATTTTGAAAGGGAACAACAAGGACAGTGGATGGGCTGCCCATTTGAACTGAGGGCAGGATGCCTAAGGAGGAAATCCACCCGAGGTGGGGTGGGATGGAGAATAAAATAAAATGGTTTAGGAACAGGGTGTCTGGGGTAGGCGAATGGGTGGAGAAGCATCAGACGAGCTAAAGAACAGAGAAATGCGGCTGCCTATTTGAAAAGCTGGCAGGTAGCCCCCTCAACTGGTGCTAAGGGTGGGTATAGGGAGGATGCTCTCTGCCTTGGGAAGGCCCTGTAGGAATTTATAACAAATGCTAATCACATTCCTGCAGGCAGGTCTGGAATGAGAGCCAGCCTCAGGCCTTCTGCAGATGGTTCCCCACAGCTTTCCTTTGTGTTTCTTCTTCATCTTTCCCAAGCAACTCTCTCCACACACACATGCACACGCACAATCTACATCCCTATTCAATAAACCTCTGGGAGATCCTTTTCTCCTGCATATAATTGACCAAAAACTCTGCCTCCCTCCCATTTCTATAAGAATCTTGGTCTAGAAACCGGTGTCAGAATGCACAGCCCCATCCCACTGCAGCTGAGAGAGTGGCAAGTGGGGAGATAGTGTAGTGTGTGTGTGTGTGTGTATTGCCCTTCAAGTGGCCCGTTGACTAGACTCCATGAATTTCAGAGGGTTTTCTTAGGCAAGGAATACTCAGAGGTGGTTTTGTCAATTCCTTCCTCTGAAATATAGCCTATTGCCCCTGTATTCCTTGGTGGTCCCCTGTCCAAGTGCCGACTAGGGCTGATCCTGCTTAGTTTCCAAGATCAGGTGGGATTTGTTGCCTTTAGGGTATGTGCTCAGACATTTATTTGTGTTAGCTGTGATTGTGGTTGATGTGTAGCGCTATACCCTTGGACACTAATAAGACCTGTGAAATGTTACTAGCTGTAGGAGCTGTGACTTTGTAGGCATACATGACATTGTTTGCATGTGTCACTACTGTGTATGTGTTTATATGTGTGTGTGAGAGAGGAGAGAGTTTATAACATGTTCTTGTCTGGACCGATAGTATGTCCGAAAAGTGTCTGAAATATTGTGTGAGTATATCAGCAAATGTTATTATATGGTGTGAGCCATATCTACTTATCAATGTATGTGTGATACAAAAAAAGAGTTATTCTATAATTGGTTACTCTGTCTTTATGTCTAGCATTGATAAGATATATAACTTTTTATACTGAACGGTTGGTATATTTTTTGTAGCTAGGTTAGTGTCTGGGTTGAGTATGCAGTTGTTCTTTTGGTGTGAGATGTGCATCCAGCTGCACTTCTTAGAGAACCAAACATCAGACACTTTCTCTATCATTATGTCCTTTGCAAAAACCTTGAAGAGCCACTCCGTAACCTTCTCAATCAAACACTCTAAATACAGTACTTATGATATGCTAAGCCATGAGTACTCAAACACACATCCTCCTTGGAAAATAAACCAGCAGCCATCTAGTTGCAGATTTACAGGAGACATGTACACTTCTTCCTCAAAGGTACTGAGAATGTGTCCAAGTGAACTTTTGGAAATCAGGATGGTGGGGATGAACTGATCTGAGCCTTCATCATACTATTGCAGAAATGTATCAAGGAATATTAAAATTGTTTTGCTGGGTCAGACCAAAAGTACATCAAGTCTGGCATTCTTCTTCAAACAGCAGCTGGTTGTTATACCTTTGGGAAATTCTTGAAAGTTTGAAGGGAACATCCTTGACCTGTATCTGTCCCCAATTTCTGTCATTCAGAAATATGTCCATGTGTGTCATGCTAAGCCATTTATATTAGCCATGGTTTGTTATTTTACTCATGAATTGTTCCATTGTTAGGTTTTTCCAGATTTTGGTCTGTTCTAATACAGCCATTTTGTCGGGTGCTGTTTCAAGATGGGTAACTGGGAAAACATCCTGGGGGATGAGCCACAATTCTACATTTTGACACAGTGACTAGACATGATTTAAACATGTCAGAATTTGTAAGCCCGAAACCCTTGGCTTATAACTGTGTTTTGCAGCCACTAGGAGTGACAATCATGTGGATCTCCAGATGTTGTTGGACTGCAAGTCCCAGCATTTCTCACCATTGGCTGTTTTGGCTAGGCCTTATGGGTGTTGTGGTCCAACAACATCTGGAGGACCACACAATTCCCACCCCTGGATTACAGGGTCAAGTTTGGACACAGCAAACCACAATGTGCCTTATTGTTTTGTTTGAACTCAGCCACTGATCTGAACAACCATTTGCCAATGACAAGGCAAATTTACTTAATTTTCAGAATTAAATAAAGGTATTGCCTACCAATGACGACAACAAAATTTGAGTAGGTGGCTATGAATGCTTAATTTAAAAAAGAACAACAATGATAATAACATGTACCTCAAAAATTAACCCACTATTTGGCATAGGCTTTTGTGGACTGCAGCCCATTTTAGCACACTCAGGTGGGTTGCCACCCACAAAAGCTTATGTCAAATAAAACCTGTCATAAGATTCTGAGGGTTTTTTAATGCAACAAGGTAACATGAACCCTTGACAATTTATGTAAATTGGTAAAACTTAATGGTCCTTTCACATTATGCAAATATAGCAATTTGATGCCACTTTAACTGCTATGGTTACATCCTAGAGAATCCTGGGATTTGTAGTTTGGTGAGTCACTAGAGCCCTCTGGCTGAAGATTTTAAACAGCTCACAAAAATACAAACCTCTACATTCCATAGGACAGAGCTTTGCCAGTTAAAGTGGTATCAAACTGCTAAAACTGTATGGTGTGAAAGGGGCCTGGATCTAGGGACAGGACATGTGAAAATACTATTTTGTTTCAGTATGGTTAAAGATTCCCAAGGTATGTATTAGACATTCTTTAGACTAAAGCAGTGGTTCCCAACTTTTAGTCCTCTATTTGTTTTAGGCTTCAAATCCTAGACGCCCCAGCCATATTGGCTAACAATCAGGAATTATGAGAGTTGGAGTCTAAAACATCTGGAGACCAAAGGATGGAAACTACTGGACTAATGGGTACCACAGCACTGGCATTTAGTTAATCTTCAGTCAACCAATAGCAAATGCAAACACATTACACACAGTCAGTCAGTCATATAGGGTTATACTAGTCAGGATATTATCTCAATTGGGAAGCAACAAGAGATCAGAATTCTGTTCCATTGACTCTTTTAATGCAAATATAAAAGCAGAGGCAGTTCACAAAATGATTTTTGTAAAAAGAAAAAAAATCATAAAAACAAGGCCATTTTCCCATCCTTTGATTTTTTTCATCTTTCCTTACTAGGTGCTTGATGACTCCACTGGCTGAATATATGAACCAACTTCATCCAAAAAGTCATGAATGCTCAGTCTGTAGCACTTGGTCTAGGATTGGTCAGCCATACCTGTCAGGTCTCCACTCGATGATGTGAAAAACATATAAAGATGAGTCAGTCCAGGAAGAAACTTACATACCTCCCTTAGCAACTAGCCCCATGCCTATTTTACACTTCAAAAGTAAGCAAGCTGTAAACTTTGCAGGAACAATTACCAATTCCAAGGCTGGGAAATAAGAAGGCAGTAGAGCTAGCACGGCATAGTGGTTTGAGTGTTGGCTTGTGACAATGGAGACCAGAGTTCAGTTCCCAGTTTGGCCACAACACCCACTGGGTGACCATGCCAAATCTTGCCAAGAAAACCCCATAGTAGGTTTGCCTTAGGGCCATCATAATTTGGAACAAGTTGAAGGCACACAACAGCAGCAGCAACAACAACAGGCTTCCTCTCAGATGCCTAAATATCCTAAAGGGACCAGATTTGGCTGATGATGGAAGTTAAGCAGGGTCAACCCAAGTTAGTACTTGGATGGGAGTGCCAAAGAATACCAGGTGCTGTAGGCTATATTTGAGAGGAAGAAACTGGCAAAACCACCTCTGAGTATTCCTTGCCTAAGAAAACCCTATGAAATGCATCTGATCGCCATAAATCAACAGGCAAATTGAAAGCACATACACCCAACCTCTCTTTAGAACAGAGCATATGAATTTTGGATACAAATCTGAAAGACTTCTGTTTCAGATTTATCTGGATAAGTCATTTACTGTCTCACAACTTTTCCATCTGTCCTTCATCTGTAAAACAGACACTTTGCTCACAAGGCAAAGATAATGACTCTTAAGCATTTATGTATTTTAAACACCTATACACAATATAAACTACAATATACTGTTAATATTGCCTAGTCACACACTGAGAGCAGCGCAAACTGATCCATGCCATCTCAAATTATAAATTCCTCATAACACAAATGTTTCACAACTGAGTTCTTGGGTATATCTTTGTTAATGTTAATTGGTGATCATCCAGTGGTTCGTAATGTGTGCGTGATAAATAATATGTCTGTGAGAAACTGTGCCATCCAGTATGACATCTGCTGTTCTAGGCAGAATGGAACCATTAAAATAATAATGAGGGAAACAGCCCTTAAGATCAGACTATTATTAATTCACAGTTTAATACCAATATTGTATTTCAGAACTTGTTACTTGGATTTTAATTAAACGTGTTATTTGTTGTCTCTGGACATTTGTCAGGACCAGGAGGGAAAACAAAGATGTCTTCTTCAACTTTCTATGATGTGCTTGTTTAATGAAGTAGAAATGTGTCCACTCAGCACATTTCTACATTCGTCTCTTGGTTTCCTGTGTTTTCAAAAGGATGGGAAAACTCTAGCAAATGAAGCCAAGTGGAAGTTTTACTCAGTCTGCACATGTGAGAGTGTAGCCACCCACAGAGTTTGGTTGTTGTGATAATCTTTCTGTTATTGACCAAACTATAAACATATTAAATATGAATGACATAATGAAACCATAGACACTTCCTATAAATGTTTGTGATAGTATATTTTTTTAAAAAATGCTTTCAGTTAAGCCACTTTGCTAACTAGTAAGTCAAATCTTGTGTAAATCTATTGACTCAGCCAATCTACTCTGGTTGGAAACTAGTAAATGGAT
Organism: Phrynosoma platyrhinos; assembly: GCA_020142125.1. NCBI lineage: Eukaryota > Metazoa > Chordata > Lepidosauria > Squamata > Phrynosomatidae > Phrynosoma > Phrynosoma platyrhinos. The sequence continues at coordinate 147,587,728 of CM034703.1, forward strand.
TTAAGTCTATGTTTAGCTTGGCAGAATTGAAATGTATACAGGTTGATCTCCCTTATCTGGAATTCCAAAATCCAAAATACTTCAAAACCAAAACTTTTTTCATGAGTGGCTGTAAGATAGTGACACCTTTGCTTTCTGAAGGTTCAATGTACACAGACTTTGTTTCATGCACAAAATTATTGAAAATATTGTATAAAATTACCATCAGGCTATGTGTATAAGATATATAAGAAAGAAAAATGAATTATTAAACTTGAGTCCCTTATCCTCCAAGATATCTCAGATATTCCAAAATTAAAAAAAAAATACAAAACACTTCTGGTCCCAAATATTTCAGATAAGGGAGACTCAACCTGTACTATTGAAATACTTCCAAACCATTTAAACAGAGCATAACCATATTTGAGAGCCAGGGCGGTATAGTGGTTTGAGTGTTGGACTAGGACTGTAGGGGACAAAAGTTTGAATCCCAGCTTGGGCATGGAAACCCACTGGGTGACCTTGGGCAAGTCACACTCTCTTTGCCTCAGAGGATTGCAATAACAGAAACCTCTGATGAAATGTTGCAAAGAAAACCCCATGATACATGAGGCTTAGCATCACCATATGTTGGAAATAACTTGCAAGCACACAACAAGAATAACAAGAACTATATTTATACAAGCCTAGTGCTCCTGGTCACTGCATAGTTATAAAAACTTTGTCACCTTGGTCTCTTCCTAGTGCAACCAAGAGATGGGATGGGGCAAGGCAAAGCAGGTAAGCAAGGATAGATATAGTTCTTCATGCCTCCTCACTCCTCACAGGATCTGTTGGGAGTGCATGGGGATGGAGGGGAGGAGATGACCCACAGCTTGTTGATAGGTAGGGTTTCTGGTTGTGGAGGGGAAGTGGGATTACAGCAAAATCCCCTTTGCTTATCCCATCTGGCTGCCTACAGGTTTTTCTTCTTCTTCCAATTGTGATAGGGACAGAGAGGAACACTATCACATATCGATACAGCTGGCCCTCTGTATCCACAGATTCTTTATCCATGGATTGAACCATCCATGGCCTGAAAATATTCAAATAAATATAAATTTCAAAAAGCAAAATTTCTTGATCTTGCCATTTTATACATGGAATACCTTTTTAGTAAAGGTAAAGGTATTCCTCATTGACAAGATTGTCAAGTCATATCTCACTATAGGAGGCGGTGCTCATCTCCATTACTAAGCCAAAGAGCCAGCATTGTCAGAGACTACTCTGTGATCCTGTGGCCAGCATGATTGCACAGAACGCTATTTACCTTCCCACTAAAGTGGTACCTATTTATCTACTTGCATCTGCATGCTTTCAAACTGCTAGGTTGGCAGAAGCTGGGACTAGGGACATCACTGGGACATCATACCCCATTGTATATAATGGGACTTGAGCACCCACAGATTTTAGTATATACAGGGAGTCCTGGAACCAAACCCCAGCAGATACCAAGGGCCCACTGTAGTTATAAAGAAACAAAGGTAGAAAGGACTCAGAAGTATTGTCAGAAAGTCTGACAATAAGTACATTTCAGAGCTACAAGCTTCATTTGTAACACCCAGTTACTAGACACTTCTCTTGCCACCCCACCCCGTCTGTAAAATAATCCATTTATAATGAAACAATTGGCAGAGCAAAATAATTGCTTTATTAGCATGAAATCTGGTTCTCACTATTAGCAACTGGAAGGAGCTTACAAAAGGAGCCCCTCAAGGCAGCTTCTTGTAAATACTCTTAAATCCAAAAGATATGCTGAACAGAAAAGGGGCAGTTCTTCAACATGGCACAAAAGAAGGAAGAACTTGGAAGGCCAGCTTAAGAAGAGGCCGCTTCCAAATTCATGGTCAATGCAACAAGCTCCTCTTTGCTAAATCCCTGGTCACAGAGTTCAAGCAAAGGAGGCATTAGTATGTAAATACCATCAGTTGCATGTGTGTGTGTGTGAGAGAGAGAGAGAGAGAGAGATTGGGGTTTGGGGGGAAGGGTGCATTCAGGTGTGGAAATATTTTGAGCATCTCTATAGCATACTGACAGAGGAATATCCCCAGAAATGAAGGATGATTCTCATTTTACATGGTAGGCTTATTTGCCATCCGGACTGTACCTATATATATGAATTAGAGCCATTCAGAGATTTCAAAAGCAAAACAAAAGAAAAGGGACAGCCCTTTTATTGCACCAACAAGATTGTAGAATGCTACACAAGCAGGCGCCTGAGTAAGCTGTGCAGTGTACACACAGACAAAAAATCCCCCAGACTAGTGGCTCTGTGTATATAATCACATAGCCACATAAGCACCTTTGACAGCTCCCAGAAATATATCCTATTGCATAGTCAGCCCTACACACAGACACACACATACTCCCTGTGCACTTCTGAGAGAGAGGAAACTAAAGCGTATTTCCACATCTGTACGCCATGCAAAGACAATTGTTGTACCTGATCCCCATCCCTCCTGCACAGCATCATTATATCATACCCCTGAGCTCTTCTCCCTTTATTTCAATCTCTTGTAGGTTTTGCCTGATTTGGGGGGGGGG
>CM034703.1:147600020-147622765 GCA_020142125.1 Phrynosoma platyrhinos
TCTAAAAAACCAAAGCTCAATTTTGCCATTTTATATAAGAGACACCATTTTACTTTGTTGTTGTTGTTGTGTTGTTGTTGTTGTTAACAGCCCTTGAGTCAGCCCAACTCACGAATCTGTGGATAAGACATCTCCATTGCTCTGCTTAATCATGCTCAAGAATTCTGCATTTGAGTCTATCCATCTGGTATGTGATCTTCCTCTCTTTCTACTGCCCTCAACTTTTCCTAGCATTATTGTCTTTTCCTGCCTTCTCATGATGTGCCCAAAATATGACAGCCTCAGTTTCATCATCTTAGCTTCTAGGGAGAGTTTTAGTTTGAGGACCCATTTGTTTGTCTTTTTTGGCTGTCCATGGTGTCCTCAGCACTCTTCTCCATCTCAAATGAATTGATTTTTTAAAATCTGTTTTGTTTTGTTTTACTGTTTAGCTCTCACATCCATACATGGTGATGGGGAATACAATGGCTTGGACAATTCTGACTTTGGTGCTCAGTTGTAGGTTTTTAGTATTTAGGACAGGGGTCATCAAACTACAGCCCGGGGGCTGAACCTGGCCCCTCAAGGCCTTTCAACCAGCCCATGGCCGGTCCTGCTGCCGCTGGTGCCGCTGCACGCGCGTCACACAGAACACCATTTTGTGTTCCAAAATGGTGCCTGCGCTCGCACACGCATGCGCTCTACTCCCAGCATCATGCGCATGTGTGCGTGAGCATGGATGCCATTTTGGAACACAAAATGGCACCCCGCGCTCGCGCACGCTTGCGCATGATGCCGGGAGTAGTGCGCATGCGTGCATGAGCACAGGTGCCAATTTGGAACACAAAATGATGCCCTGCATTCACGTGCACATGTTCACGATGCTGGGAGTAGTGCACATGCATGCATGAGCGTGAGCGCGCACCTCCGGCGCTATTTTTTTCCCTTTGGCCTGTCGATGATTTGGGGGTCAGCGGAACCAGCCCCCCCCAAAAAAAAGGTGTGCTGACCCCTGCTTTAGGATCTTGTCTAGTTCTTTCATTGCTCCCCTTCCCATTCCTGGTCTTCTTTTGATTTCTTGACTGCAGTCACCGTTCTGATCAATGTTTGATCCTACTGTATAGAATGGGACTTGAGCATCCACAGATTTTGGTCTTCTCAGGAGGTCCTGGAACCAAACCACAGCCGATACCAATTGCCCACTGTACTTCTCCCTCCCTCAGATTCTGCTACAAGTAAGGCCAGACCTTACAAGAAGATAATTACACATAATCAGTTACTTGTTCCTTCATACAAATTCAGTAAACATATGATAAAACTGGGTGGAAATTTTCTTTCCCCAGAAACAAAAGTGTAACAAGATGGCATTAAGACTTTACACTCATGCCTCCTCATTTGAGGACTTGGAGTCTGTGGTCTTAGTCCTTTGCGGATGGCAAGTGGGGAGGGACATAATGACGTGTGCTTGCGCAGTGCCGCACACAGAAGCATGCAGCCATTGTAACATATGGCAACTTGAATATTTACATTTTCCTGCATTCATGGGGGGGGGGGATCCAGAACAGATCCCCCACGAATTGGGAGGGATGCCTGTCACATGTCAAGGAAAACATCACTTCTTGCACTCCAGCAAAAAAATCTTTCTATTGTGCTGCATTCATTTGTTGTGTGAATTGCAAAGAACTATAAATAGTATAAAACCGTTCATTAAGTGTGTGTACTAATTTTATTTACATTTTCATTCCATGTTTGACTTGTATTATTGAAAGGATGTCTCTTGCCATCTCTCTATTATATTATCCCCAGTAATAAACAAGTAGTGTCCAATGAAATTCCAATTAAAATTATCTGTCAATTGATTCTCTTGTCTTGTGAAGATGTATTATGTCAGGTTAATTATGTTAGAAACTCCCCACAAATGTTTTATAGTCCTGTATTAACAAAAGGGCCAGTGACAGTTTGCCAATTTCAGACAATTGCCATTTTTGCAACCATAACAGAATTTAATGATAAAAACTCAGTATCTGTCCACTCAGAAGTCAGTTTCACTAAACACAGTAGTACTTACTCACAGCTAAGAGCATTTAAATCATGTATCCAAAATAATTCTGTTCAGATGGCTGTGTTTAAATGATTCCCATGACCTCAACTATTGAGTGCCATCTCTGTAGATATGATTTGCTCCATAAACGCCATGGTTCCTTCTTTACAGTCTTTGAATTGGAAATATCCATCATATATGTAGAAAAGTGCCAGCCTTCGCTTTTTCTCCAACAATGTGAAAACAAAACTGGCTGCTAGATAATTTTACTGGTGCAAGGTACTACCTGCATATTAGTTTAATAAATGTTCACCCAAGAACCATTTTTCCTGGTATTTTCACTTGTGTTAAAAAATATATCCATGTCCATTTCTCATAGATGTGTGTATATATCCTTGAGGCTCTTAAGTATATCTATTACCACAAATATTTATTGACTATAGCAATTTTCCTTTGATTGCCATTTTTATTGAACACATACAGCATTTTTACAGCATGAAGATGAATACACTATTAGAGAAAACATTTTTTAATGTTTGGCTGAACGAATGACCTTTTCATCATAGGTACAGTAACGGGGAAGCCAGCCATTTGTATACTGGAAAAGCTGATTCTAGTGACACCATGGCGATATCGTAAAATACACAATTAAGACCCATCCTACTGACAATTCTCGACTCCTGCCTCTCCATCAACTGTTGAATAATGAGTCAACATGTAAGTAAATTGATTCCATGGGGTCTACTCTAGTTGGGGACTAAGGCTGCTGCCACATTGCAGAATTAATACAGTTTGACACTGCTTTAACCATCATGGCTTCATCCTATGAAATTCTGGAATTTATAGTTTGTTCTTGCACCAGAGCTCTCTGGCACAGAAAACTAAATAGCTCATTAATCTACAAATCCCAGAATTCTTTTTTAGTGGTGCATTTTCTTGGGCAGGGTTAATGCCTAGGTTGCAACCCTGAAAACAGCACAGAAAAACATGTAAACAGTTTCCATTAGACTTAGTCCCTATGGGCTAGGGTTTCATGTAAACAGTTCTCATTAGACTTAATCCCTATGGGCTAGGCTAGGGTTTTCTAAGCTGACTTTCAATACTTTGGAAGATCCAATTGTGGCTTTCCTATGCCATATATGTATTGACCTTACCTAAGAAACCATGAATTGAGATTGTAAACACATTGACCTGGGAGGGGATGTCATCAGTGGAACTTACTTCTGAGTAAGCATGGTGTAAATCTTACATGGAGTCATAGCATCATAGGGTTGCAGGAGACCTTGTGGGCCATCTATTCAGTTTGATGTGAGAAATATGAAGCTAGAGAGTGGTTCTCAAACTTTTACCCTTGTGACCCTCTTTACATCTGCATGTGGTCATTGCACACACACCCCACTCAACACAGTATACGAATAAAAATCTTCTGTTTAGTGGGCGTATTTTTGTTTGCACATTCATGTATATTCATATTTTAACATTTTATAAGGAAATGTCATTCAAATTAGAACAGTTTCATTTAAATGAATTCAATTACTAACTCAACAATTTTACAGATATTGTTTCACACACAGACACACCCACAGACACCAATGCTCACAAATATGTGCACAGTCATGCTCTTTCATCCTTTCTTTCACTCTCACACATTCTCATTTATCTCACACACAAAGTCACACAGAAACATTCATTCTCCTGTGTATATATGTAAATTAGAGATGAAGTGTGCGTGTGCGTGTGTGAGGGAGAGAGAGAGAGAGAATCTGTGTGTGAGATGGTGTGTGAATGAACGTATCTGAGGCAGAATGAGAAAAGTACCTGGTGCGTGGGGACTCGATCTGGTAAAAATTGTTTGCTTGTTTTGTTTATGCTGTTTTCAACCTATAGTTACCTATGCATCACACCCACCCACATATCCAAGAAAATGCATAATCAGAAAAGAGAGAAAATTTACACATTTCAGGAGGGGACAAGGAAAGACCATTCTTGAAACACATTTCCCTTAGATTGCTTCAGGAGATGCGATGCAGGCTCAGAGTTATCCTGAGAAATTCAAATTATGCCCCACTATGGATCTGAGTCCTAAAAATTGCTTAGCAGCACCTGCGTTCTGTTTTGTTTTGTGTTGGTGTTGTTTTTTAAAACAAGTTTTGAAGCTGAAAAATATGCTGTTGGAAGCAGATCCCAGATAATGATGAGCAAATCGCTGAAGCAGCAATTTTGAGCATCTCTGGGCTGTCAACCTCTGCTGTGCTGCTGTTTAGCCCTGGAGCTGTGTAAGGAAAGAGATGGGGCTTCCACTTGGCTTGAAATGCTGTTTGGTTTTGTTTGCTTTTTAAAGATTTTAATCCTCATATTAGTTGAATCTCTCCTACAATAGCCTTAGAGGTTAATGCCATCCCTCTCCATCTGTGGCTTCTGAATATTCAGGGCACCCTTCCCCAACCCGCTTGTTGTCCAAATGTGCTGGATTGGAGTTGTAGTCCAACACATTTGGAGGGCATCAGGCTGATCCAAGGCAACTGACATGGGGCCAATTCACACTATACCAACATGACCCATCATGCTATCTCATTGTTAACTGCCCTTGAATCAACCCCAACTCATGATGATCCTATGAGTGAGACATCTCCAAGCCCCCCTTTCCTCCATTGCTCTCCTTAAGTCTTATAGTTTCAAGCTCATGACTTCCCTAATTGAAACTATCCATCTGGTGTGTGGCCTTCATCTCTTTCTGCTACCCTCTAACTTTCCTAGCATCACTGTCTTTACTAATGTTTCATTTTTCCTCATGATGTGTCCAATGTACGGGGATTATTGCACCTCCTCCCAGATCCATCTTACCTCTTGCAAATTAGAGCCCAATTTGGGCTGGAGCTGAGTCTTAGCGCGCAGCTTTTGCCCCTAAAAGAGCCATCCGGGTGCATCCCCTCTCCAATGCAGATTGGGAAACATGCTCTGGTGGCCATTTTTCCAAGTTGGAAGCTTCTGACTCAGAAAAATGGCCACCAGAGGCGTGTTTCCCAATTCACATTGGAGAGGGGATGCACCCGGATGGCTCTTTTAGGGGCAAAAGCCATGCGATAGTACCCAGCTCCAGCCCAAATTGGGCTCTAACTTGCAAGAGGTAAGCCGAATCCGGGAGGAGGTGCAATAATCTCCTACGACAGCCTCAATTTAGTCATCCGGGCTTCTAGGGGGAATTCAGGCTTGATTTGCTCTAGAACCCATTTGTTTGTCTATGGTAACCTCAGGACTCTTTTCCAGCACTACATCATAAATAAGTTGATTTTTTCCCCTTTTTGCTTTCTTCACTGTCCAGCTCTCATATCTGTACATGGTGATGGGGAATACAATGGATTGGACTATCCTCACTCTGGTGCTCAGTACATCTTTGCACATTAGGATCTTGTTTACTTCTTCCATAGCTGCCTTTCCCATTCCTAGTCTTCCTCTGATTTCTTGACTGCAGTCTCTGTTTTGATTAATGTTTAATCCAAGATATGGGAAAGCCTTGTTCAATTTCCTCATTGTCTAGGTTGAATTGATATAGATCCTCCATGGTCATTCCTTTTGTTTTCTTTATGTTCAGCAGTAACTCTTCCTGTGCACTTTATTTTTTGACCTTCCTTAGTAGTTGTTCCAAGTCTGTGATGTTTTCCACTAGTATTATGATGTCATCTGCATATTGTTGATGTTCCTCCCTCCTATCTTCACTCCTCATCCTTCTAAGTGTAAGCCTACTCTTCGTATGATATTTTGTGCATACAAGTTGAACAAGTAAAGTGATAGAATGCATATTCCACTTTAACTGTCCATCCTCTGGAGTCCTGGGATTTGTAGTTGGATTAGAGGCACCAGAGGAGCTTCCTGGTTGAGAATTCTAAAGGACCCTCCCTAAACTTCAAATCCTAGCATTCCACAGGATGGAACCATGGTAGTTAAAATGGAACGATAGTACTTTAACTCTGTAATATGGATGGGCACACAGTATGAGTATGAGAATACTCATACAGATAGCAACTGATATCTAGATGGGTCCAAGACACTTTGCTGCCCTAAACACAGAACTGAAGTTGGCGATGGTTCCCAGTTCCTTATTTTACACAAACATTCGAAGAAATCAAGCTCAAGCTGCTGCCTACTGCAGAATTAATGCACACACACACACCAAAATAAACTTTGGAGTACCCCATATCACTTTTGGCAAATGTGGAAGATAATGCTGGATGTTCCATTTAGAGCAGTGATCAGCAAACTACGGCCCACATAGTTTGGGGACCAGTGGGACCAGCCCTGCCCCCAGAAAGTTTGCCGACCCCTGATTTAGAGTAATCAGTTGGCAAAGCAGATGCTGAACAACAACCAGTGTCATGCCCACTCCTCCACATACAAGGTGTAACAGAGAAAAGAGAGGAAATTTAAATGTTCTTTTAAAAATATATAATGTAGCTTTACTTATACTTGTTACAAATACAAATACATGGATAAGAAAATGAAAGAAGAGGAAATGGCTGCAGGTTAGAGTGATTCAGGAAATGGGTCAGTATGTGAAAACAAACAAATAGTAAGTCAGCAAACATTCAAACTAGCAATTAGTATAGGCATGCAATGTCTGCTAACTCTTAACAGTCTCCTGCCTCTCAGATTCCCACAAAGTACAGATCTGGCCCTTTAGGGATCTATAATCCAGTCCATAGTTTCCCTACATAGTTTGGTTGTTGTTGTTGCATGCATTCAAATAATTTCTGACTTATGGTGATCCTAAGGCAAACCTATTATGGGGTTTTCTTGGCAAGATTTGTTCAGAGTAGGTTTGGGATCCCACTGACTGCATATTTATGAGCCTCTCCATGCATTGAGATTAGAGCTGGCATGGATATACCTCACAGAATTCCCCAGCTAGCATGGCAGGGCATTCTGTTGCAATCCAAAAATTTAGTTTTTCCATTATCTGTTTGAAAACAATGCCTGGGAGGCCTGATGTCTGGCCTGTGATTAAGACATGTCAGATTGGTGGGTAGCAGGAGAACATTCTTAGCGATAGCTCCTTATTTGTGGAATTCACACACACACACACACCCCACACACATGAAGTTCTTAGAGAAATATAATGAGCCATTAAAAATACTTAGGAGACTTCTAAAATGTTGATGTTCATTTTATGATTTGCTTTTCTGAAGTCTTGCTAGTGATATTCCTTGTGGAGGTCTTTGTGGACATATGTTTTCTGTTTGTTTGCTCTTCACCTTACGTGAGCTTTAAGTCTTTGGAGGTGGTTTATAAATTTGCAAATAAATGAATAGAGTGCCATCCCTACCACCACACTCTGGGTATGTGGCAGAATTGCCTTCATCTCTACAAAACAAAGCAGATGAGCTTAGGTAGATCAAAAAGAGGCCAGTTTATTCTCTGACTGGTGATCCCCCCCCTCCTGCAGTCCTCTGCTGTGTCCCTGTTATTAAGCTCTGTAAGGTAAGGGGTTGTTATAGTAATTCTCATTCCCTCGTGATGTTGAAAATGCACACTCCAGGTGAGCCGGAGAATACAAGAAGAAGAAGAGGGGCAATTCCTGTTTCTTTGTTTTGCCTTTTTGGCAATTATGGCTGCTGCCACAATGCAGAAATAAGGCAGTTTTGACACCACTTTAACTGCTATGACTTAATGCTATGGTACTTTGGGATTTGTAGATCTGTGAGATACAGTTGGCCCTCCATACCCACAGAATTTTTATCCAGATTCAACCAATCATGAATTGAATATATATTATATATATATATAATCAAGATTTGCTTATTCCAATAAGCAAACCTTGATTTTGCCATTTTATATAAGTGACACCATTTTACTATGCCATTGTATTTAATGGGACTTGAAGTATCCATGGATTTTGATATCCATGCGGGGGTCCTGGAACCAAACAACAGCAGATACCAAGGGCTTTCCCTGTCAGAGAGCTCCAGTGTGCCGCCAAACTAAAAATCCCAGAACTCCATAACATTGAGCCATGGAAGTTAAAGTGGTGTCAAATGGCTTTATTTCTGCAGTGTGGCAGCAGCCTTTGTTAAATGAAAGATAATCATACAGAGAGCAGCAACAAGAGGGCAGAAGGGTGGTTTCTATAAACGTCAGAGTCTAATTCAATAGTAGGGAGTCAGTGGCCCCTCAGAGGTACTAATAATTTGCCATCTTTTATCATGGCATCTCAGACAGTGCACAATAAAAGCAATGTAACCCCATTTAAAATGGTTATCAGTTGCAGGCAAACTGCTACTCCCAGCTGCATGGGGCAGATGGGAACTGGAGTCCAAGAACCCATGGAGGGCTACTCTTTCCCCTGTCCTGACATAAGGAGTGTAGGAGTAGTGGCTCTATGCTGAATGCGTGGGAGTGAAAAAGCTTAGGCATGGAACTGGCTCCCCAGTCTATCAGACAACCAGAACATGGAAAAATTATGGTTTTGAAATTGAACTGTCAGAGTTCACCAGCCAATATGGCCACTGAGTGGTTCTCTATGCCAGCATGGTTGAGTGTTGGACTTAGGCTGAGTGTGCACTGCAGTGATAATGCAGTTTGGCACCACTTTAACTGTCCTGGCTTAGTGCTATGGAGTCCTGGGATTTGTAGTTTTGTGTGATATTTAACCATCTCTGTCAGAGAACTCTGACGCCACAAGCTACAAATCCCAGGATCCCATAGCATGGAGCCATGGCAGATAAAGCGTTATCAAAGTGCATTATTTCTGTGATGCAGTTCAGCCTAGGACTCTAAGACCAGGGTTTGGATCCCTGCTCAGCCATGGAAGTCCACTAGTTGAGTCAGACTCTCTTGGCCTCAGAGGTAGGCAATGGAAAACCACCTCTGAAGAAATTGTGTCAAGAGCACCCTATGAGAGGGCTGCTGTAAGTTGAGTCAACCTAAAGACACATAGCAACCAAAGATAAGACAAGCCTTTCCAGCCTTTGCTGACAACCTTTTTCCTCCTGATGCTGCAAAAGACAATGGTACGTATTCAGTTCTTGGATTGCACTTGGCTGCATCCCAGTGCTCTTAAAAGGACATCCATGGCTTGCTGTATTGGGAAGCATTCTGTGAAAAGAGAGATGCTTTCCCCATCCCCTAGACTGTACCCCATAACACATAGTGTGCTCACTGTGGAAAGCTAGACAGATGGACTTGCCAGCTAGCACTAGGTTCTTGCCAGTCCCAGGCAAAACCACGAGGGCCAAGGAAAGTGTGATGTTAGCAGGAGATAGAGCACTCTGGGTGCCAGGATGCCAGAGGCTGGATGCATTGAGCTAGCATCCTCTGCCCACAAGAACATCAGAACCATCTGTTGTTTCACCTATGGAAAGATAGATGGGCCACAGGAGTAGTGCCATTTGGACCTGAGGAATGAACCGTGAGGTCTTCTGTGCACTAGAGACCAGGCCTGGCTCTACCATTGGTCACAGACCTTTGGGAGAAATGGGGCTGGAGAAGCAGAGCCACAGTGTTCCCCTGGCTGATTGCCTTGGACATTATGTCTGTTCCCCTCTGCTGGCAAACACAGGCCATGCCACCTCTCCTGTGCCGGAAAGAACAAAGAGTCTTGTCACACAGTAAAAATTAGCACTTTTTGTTTGACATAAGCTTTTATGGACTTTAATGGTCTCCTTTGTCAAACACATTTAGTATTAGCTGGTAAATGATTGTACTCATGTTTGTTGGGTGGAGGGTTAATGGGTGGAGAATGTAATAATTGAGTTGGAGAGAATTAAAATGCCAAAAGTACAAATAGTGTTCCCTGCTTTAAGTGTGGTTGTTGACAATCAGTGATGGTGCAATTTGGAAATAACAGACAAAGCAAAGTAAAGCAGCTTCATTTATATACCGCTTCATACCACGCTATGCAGTGTCTAAGTAGTTTACAACTGTAAGCTCATTTTAGTGACCTCGGAAGGATGCAGGCCTGAGTCAAGCCTGAGCCCTGGCTAGTATTGAACTCACAACCTTGTGGTCTATGAATGAGTGACTGCGGTACAGGCATTTAACCACTGCACCACCAGGGCTCCAGACATCATTATATTGAACATAAGTAAGGTGATAAAAAGTCTTTACGCTTAATGGAGGCACAGTGTCTTAGAGCCAGTGTGGAATCAAGATTGAACTGCAGCAAAATGTTTTGGGTTAGCCCTGCCTGGGAGAGTGAATGGATCTGAGGGAAGCTGCAGACATTCTAGAAAATTGGCCCCTTCACACATTTGGTTGTTTTGCTCAGGCTGAGTTGTGTGCAGGATGGACAATTGACTGTCACACTAGATAAAAGCAGGCCTGAGTTTTCAAGGGGGTGCTTTGTATTTTCAAATGAAAAAGGAATGCTTTATTACCTTTGTTTTACAGTCTTTGTCTCTCTCTCAACTCATGGCTATTGAAAGTGATACCTAATTTAATAATCCTTTAGTAGCATTGCCTGATTTTATTGGCATATGTCCCCATCTCCTGTTTTATTGTTGTTAACTGCCCTCTAGTCAACCTGTGAATGAGACATCTCCAAGACCCATGTCTTCAACCTCTCTGCTCAGGTCCTTCAGGGTCAGGCCTGTGGCCTCTTTGACTCAGTCTAACCATTTGGCATGTGGTCTTCTGTGCTTTCTACCTTTTCTAGCATCATTGTCTTTTACAGTGATTCATGCCTTCTCATGATGTAGCCAAGATACAACAGCCTCAATTTAGTCATCCTGGATTCCAGGGAAAGTTCAGGCTTGGTCTGCTCTAGAACCAAGTTGTTTGCCTACTTAGCCTTTCATGGTATTCTCAGCACTCTTCTGCAGCACCACATCTCAAATGAGTTGATTTTCTTTCTATTGGTTTTCTTCATTTTCCAACTCCCGCATCTGTATTTGGTGGTGGGGAATACAATAGCCTGGGATCTTGTCCAGTTCTTTGATAACTGCCCTTCTAATTTATTGACTGCAGTCATTGTTCCGGTCAATATTTGGCCAAGGTATGGGAATTCTTTGACTATCATTTTCTAGTTATCTAGGTTGATTTCTTGTAGATCTTCTGTGGTCATTATTTTTGTTTTCTTAATCATAGAATCATAGAGTTGGCAGAGACCACAAGGGCCATCTAGTCCAACCCCTTGCCATGCAGGAACTCAAAATCAAACCATCCCTGACAGATGGCCATCCAGTCTCTGTTTAAAGGCTTCCAAAGGAGGAGACTCCACCACTTTTTGAGGGAGCGTGTTCCACTGTCGAACAGCTCTCACTGTCAGGACGGTCTTCCTAAAGTTGAAGCAGCAGAAAACAAGCTAGCGTCCTCCTCAATATGACATCCCTTCAAATATTTAAAGAAGGTTATTATATCCCCTCTTAACCATCTCTTCTCCAGGCTAAACATACCCAGTTCCCTAAGTCGTTCCTCATAAGGCATGGTTTCCAGACCCTTCACCATTTTAGTCATCCTCCTCTGGACACTCTCCAGTTTTTCAACAAAGCTCTACAGTAAGCCTACTATGGCATTTTCCTCCTTAACCTTCAGTAGTTGCTCCAAGTGTTTGTTCATTTCTGCTAATATTATTGTGTCATCTGCATATCTTAGGTTGTTGATGTTCCTTCTTCCAGTCCTCACTCCTCCTGTCTCTGAGTAGCCTGCTCTGCCTATGATATTTTCTGCATACAGATTGAATAGATAGGATGCAGCCTTGCTTAGCCCATTTTTTGATTGGGAACAATCTCCTGCTAACCCAGGTTAACTAAAGACCTATGAAGTAATCAATCTAATACTTATTCATATACAAAGCAATGGATCTGTGCATCCATTGTTCTTGTTGTGTGTTTTAGGTCATTTTCAATTTGTGCCAAACCTCTTGGATAGCTTCTTAGCCAGATTTGTTCAGAAGAGATTTTCCATTGTCTTCCCCTGAGGCTGAGAGAGTCTGACTTGCCCAAGGTCACCCAGTGGGTTTCCACAGCTGAGCAGAGATTGAACCCTGGTCTTGCATTTGAGAAAGTAGATATGTCTACAAAAGCTTATGTTACAACATCTTTTGCTCATTTAGTCTCAAAAATGCTGGAAGATCCCTTTGCATACTGATATTCCAGCATTACACGGCTATGTCTCTGAGTCCTGGTCTCCAGAGTTGTAGTCAAACACTTAAACCACTACACCACACTGGCTCTGAGCACATACAGGCTACTTTTCCCCCATCAATGATTAACTGTAGCCTACCAAAAGCTTGGAAAGGTTACTTTTTAGACTTTTCTGTTTCTTGTTGTGTGCCTCCAAGTCATTTTTTTACTTATGGCGACCCGAAAGAGAACATGTCACAGGATTTTCTTGGCAAGTTTCTTCAGAGGGGGTTTGCCATTGCCATCCTCTGAGGCTGAGAGAGTATGACTACAGCTCCCAGAATCCTAGGCCAGTGCCAGCTGGGAGATTCTGGGAGTTAGGGGGGGGAAAATGGTATTCCAAACTCATGCTGGAACTGGTCATAGCTATATGCTTTATACCCTGGGCTTTTATTTATCGCAGTGCAACAGTTTTGTGGAAGGAGAGATACTACAGTAGCTTCTGAGACTGAACCTGGTACTTTCACATGATAGACTGTGCTGATCTCAGTCTGCAGCATCTCAGCAAGCAGCTTTGGTACCAGGCAGAAGGTTGGAGTAAGAGCGTAGTAGCCAGCTGCCCCCTGCAGGCCATCCATAGAACTACTTAACTCTGTCAACTCTGCCTTCCACCTCTATTGTCTCTTTTTCAAAGGCCAGAGCTCTAGGGAGGAAATGCTACTAAGGGTCAGCCATTTCAGCATCACATGTCATGACCAGTGCATGGCCCTGCCAGTGAATCTGCTGGTGCAAGGAGCACTACTGTGTCTAGACACCAAAATAATATGTCATCACTCTCTCTCTTTCCCTCTCTCTCAACCCCCCCCCCACAAAAACACACACAGATTTAATGCTTGGCTTTATACCTCAGATACACCCAAGATATTCAGTTCGCACAAGAAGATGCACCCAGCCTTTGCCAATCTAGCCAAGGGCATCACTAGGATGGTGCAGGGGGTGCAGACTGTACTGGGTGACACCCTGGGGTGGTGAACACTTGGTGGGGTGATTGGTCCCATCCATCCCAAGACATCCTTGGCCGTTCCTCCCTGCCAGCCAAGGTGTTTTTGTCGCCCATTGGCTATGGGCATTGGTGGGAGTAGGGTGCTGCTGCCTCTTGGCAACTCCTTCCATAAAATGGCATTCCCACACCAGTTGTCACCAGGTGTCACCAGGTGTGAGGGGTAGGGTTTCTGGGGTGGCATACACTCCTTCTGCCTGTGCTGCCCCATCCTTTTCCTAGTGAGGAAAAGGACAGGACAGCATGCAGAGGGAAGGATTTGCTGGGACAGTGCAGGAAAGGAGCACACAGGGGAGCACACAGGGGTGACATGGGATGAAGTGTGCATGGGGGAGTGCAGGGGGGACAGTGCGCACAGGTGAACAGTGCATGTGGGGAGGGCCCGACCAGGTATCACCCACATCTGGGGTGTCACCTGGTGCAGTCCGCAGCACCGCACCCCCCTAATGACACCACTGCTTCCAAGTCTAGTAGGGCTGCTGGCTGAGTGGGAAGAAAGCTGCAGTGGCAACAGGAGTCCACCCCCTTCCAGTAGGAAGGGGCTGTCTTCCTGGTCCAGTGTTGGCTCGGCAGGAAAGTGAGTCACCTATTGAAGAAAGGAGGAGGAGTATTTAAAAATGATCTGCACTGGGTATCATATATACTAAGTATGCCACTGAACTGAGCACTTTCCTCATGTTTTTGATTACAACCCCATCATCCTTGTTCATCAGTCTACTGGCTGAGGCTGATGGCAGTTGTAGTAATGACACCTGGAGGTAAATTGATGATAACTGCACCAGTCAATTCATCCAGTATGGTGCAAGATCTCTCAGGTCCCAAGGGAGATTCCTGGATGTAGCATTTGGATCATGGGTAGCCACACATATCAGAGAATTATGTGCAAGTACATTGCAGGAGATCTGGAGGTAGGAGGGATAGAGTGTGTGAGAGAGTACCTGTTGGACCGCTCAGCTGTTACAATGGCATTCTTGCTAGTCCAAGCAACTATCCAGGTTACTTGTACATTTGGGGTCTTTCCCTTAAATCTCCCTTGGGTGCAACACAATTACAGGAAGGAAGGAAGCCACAACAGCTGTAGTGAAAATGTGATTTCCCTGCAGGGTTTTCATAACCAACTCTGATGGAGGAGCTGTCAAAGTTTCCCATTATTTCATAGGTCATGGATTCATCATTTTTGAATAGGGGTTCACAAAAAGCATGACATTTTCTGATAGATAGGAGCTCAAAATTGCAGTTGCAAATTGCAGACTTTGCAGTATGGCAAAGTAAATATATCAGAAAAATATAGAAACGTTTAAGGAAGTGCTAGATAGAGAAAGGAAAACTATGCAAGTGGGTTGGGTTCTCTAGCCTTCTTCCACTGGGTGCCATCCAGATGTGCTGGACTACAGTGTGACAAATGGGGATGGTGGGAACTATAATCCAACACATCTAGATGATCCCAGTTTAAATAAGGTCTGACTGTTTACCTGTAACTGTGATGATTATACATTAAAATTCTGTCATTAGATTGGTGTAATTCAAAACTACACTAATATTTCTGGTTCCTGGCCTTGTGTTGCAGCTGAAAGTTATTGTCTCCCTTTTGACCCATCTGGAGTCTGGGCAGATTTATACTGAAGCTCTCAGGTTTAAAGAGATTCAGGTCTGGTGTAAATAGACCAAGGGTAGGCAACCTTTCCCCTTTAAGGGTTGAGGGACTTCAGCTCTCAGAATCCCAGGAGCTATTGGCCAACATGGGACTATTGGCCAACATGGCTGAGGCTTCTGGGAGCTGAAGTCCCTCGGCCCTTAAAGGGGAAAGGTTGCCTACCCCTGGAATAGACAATGCAGGCAGAAGGGAGAAGAAGCAAGAAGAGGGATTTAGACAGATGGCAGGAAACCTTATTTAGGTGAACTTTCCCCTGGATCAGATGATGCCAGGGTTTTGCCCACAACCCTTGGTATTGCTGTTCCCTGGGTAGCCTGCTTTGCTGCATCTGGTTTTCTCCAACCTAGACCCTTTCTGACCTACTCTCCCATCAGCTTGAGCTAGCATGGCCAATGGTCAGGGATGATGGGAGATTTAGTCCAAAGAAAGTATAGAGTGTCCCAGGTTGGCAAAGACTGTTGAACTGTAAAAAGCTTCTGGAATCACCATGTTAAGATGAACATATTTCTGTGAATGCTTCTTCCAACATCTCTGTCACTCTTTTCCCTCCCTGTTTTTTAAAGTCAAACCTGACCTTAGACAAAAAGTTCTGTGAATCTAACCCATTGCTTTGTGGGTTTTTAGCTGTGTTTTTTGAAAGTACAAGGAGTATGTATGATTGTAGCCATCGATCCTGTGATAACTGTCACACTTAACACTAGCAGGAAAGATGACTCAGCCAGGGTTCCCACCGCTCCAGCTTTGCACCTTCCAGTTCCAACTCTCAAACAAGCCCATGAGCATTAAAATGTGGACCAGATCTGTAAGGTTCTGGCTGTCAATAATTACAATTATTATAGCCTGGCCTGGCAACTAGATGTGTCCCCTGAATCTGTGACATTTTGCTGTCTTTATCAGCATTATGTACTACTTCTTTAATTTTACTCTTTGGACTTCCTCTTCCTTCCCCAATTTGTTTATGGTTGACACTAAGCCAGAACCTTACAGATCTGGTCCACATTTTTATGCTTTTGGGCTTGAGACTTGAAACTGGGAGGTGCAAAGCTGGAATGGTGGGAACCCTGTCTGAGCCATCTTTCCTGCTAATCTTAAGTGTGACAGCTAACACAGGACATTATCTACAGACTACTGCAGTAAGGATAAATTGTCTACAAAATGCTTATGCTATAATAGCTCTGTCGGCATATGAGATGACACACTTTCTACACTGTTCTATCTGGCTGCATCTACACTGCAGAATTAATACAATTTGACATGGTTCAGTGCTATGGAATTTTGGAATTTGTAGTTTTATGAGATATTTAGCCTTCCAGGATTCCATAGAAAGGAGCCATGACAGTTAAAGCAGTGTCAAATTGCATTAATTTGGCCATGTGGCAGCAGCCTCTGTTCCACCACACTCACAGGTACATTTGGTGGGAACATGAGAGAGGGCCTTCCTGATGGCTTCTCTTAGACTCTGGAACTCCATTCCTAGAGAGGCTAGACTTGCTTTCTTTCTCTCTGAACTAAGAAAGAGACAGGATATGAATAAATATAATAATAATGTCATTTAGAATCTTCTCCCATGGTGCACATTATGTAATTTTACATATACAGTGTGGTGTAGTGGTTTGAGTGCTGGGCTACGACTTTGGAGACTGGGTTTGATTCCCAGCTTGGCCATGAAACCCATTGGGTGACCTTAGGCAAGTCATATGCTCTCAGCCTCAGGGGAAGGCAATAGCAAACTTCCTCTGAACAAATCTTGCCAAGAAACACCCATGATAGGTTTGCCTTAGGGTTTCCATAAGTTTGAAATAACTCAAAGGCACACAACATATGCATCTCTGGCCTGCACCAAGTGGATGTATACCCCAGGGTTGCCAGAGTGAAAACTGGAGAGGGTTCCTGTCCCTCTAATGGTTGTAGAAAAGAAATAATTTTGGCAGATGTTGCTTGTTACCTGAGCTGCATCTACCTTGCAGAAATAATGCAGTTGGATACTGCTTTAACTGCCATGTCTCCATGCTATGGAATTCTGAGATTTGTGGTTTTGTGAGATATTTAGCCTTCTCTGTCAAATAACTTTGACACCACAACAAACCCCAAATCCTAGGATTCCATAGGATGGAGCCATGGCAGTTAAAGCAGTGTCAAACTGCATTAATTTTGCAGTGTGGCAGCAGCCTTGGTGGCATGACAAGCAACACCAGTTGAAGTTCCTTCTTTGGAAAAACCATTAAAGGGAGGGATGAGGGATAGCACCACTTTCTGACCACTTTAATGATTTTTTTTGTGACGTCGTGTGAAATCGTTGCGTATAATTACGTGGCTTTTTGGGGATTTGTATGGGATAAACTATAGATTCTCCCTGTGTGATAAAGTCCTGTGTCAGTTTTCAGTCCAGCAATAGTATCTAACACTCTGCTCACAATACTGAATGACATACAGAAGCTGTTTGTGTGTGTGTGTGTTGTGTACCTCCCAGTTGTTTCCAACTTATGTCAACTCTAAAGTGAACCTATCATGGGTTTTTCTTGGCAAGATTTGTTCAGAAGAGGTTTGCCATTGCCTCCCCTAAAGCTGAGTGTATGTGACTTGCCCAAGATCACCCAATGACTTTCATAATTGAGCTGGGATTCGAACCTTGGTCTCCATAATCGTAGTATAACACTCAAACCACTAAAACACACTGGGTCTCATACAGAAGCTCCATGGTGGATAATTCAACATGGCAGGGCTTCTCCAAAGCTGGAAAAGCTGGAAAATTTTGCACTAAACAAGCCACAGAGACTGCTTGGGAGTCTCTTGAGGGGACATGTTTTGCATACAAATCTCGCTGTCAACAATTATTTTTGTTAACAAAACTGTCATTTCTTTTTAACAAAAAGAATTAGGAGTTACATTTAAATCAATTTCTCTCTTCCCAGACTTCCCCCCAGGGGCCTTTCCCCTAATACTGAAGGAAGAGCATTATATCTTGTAGACAGAGATAACAGATAAAAGCAATTACTCACCATCAGAAGCTGAGTGTAAATATTTTAAATTTTAAAATAATATAAATATACTAATCTCCCAATGTTATTATACACCCTTAAACTGCCAGCAATGGGTATGCGTACCATCACACAGACCAAGCAGGCAAATGGTTCCACCAAATTGAAAATGGACACAGATTTAAAATCAGGGATGGCAGTACATTTAAACAAAATCCAGTGGGAGAATATTTCAGCCTCCCAAGACACTCATACGGCTGAGTATAAAGAGGTTGAGTTGCAAAGAAACTTCAAAGAGAGATTATAGCAAAGAGATTGTTGCCTGACTTACAATTCAGCTGGAAGCGCCAGTATATCACCAGAGGTTTGAATCAGGATAATGGTTTCTTATCACGTTTTTTGTATTAATTGGCTTATCTGGATGTTTGCCTTACTGGGAACATTTGGGTGAATGGCTAATAGTAACAATTTCTGAATGGCAACCTGGGCACCTGTGTCTTCCCATTGTAATAAAAGAGAAAGGGGGAAAATAATAATCATGTGGAGTCTTAACATTATGTCAGTTGTGTATATGTGGGTAGATGAATAAATAGACAGCAGTTCTTATATTTCATGGACTGTAGTCCACAAAAGAGACCCAGTGTGGTGCAGTGGTGTGAGCCTTAGACTATGACTGTGGAGACCAGGGTTTGAATCCTGGCTTGGCCATGGAAATCCACTGGGTGACCCTAGACAAGTAACACTCTCTCAGCCTCAGAGGATTACAATGGCAAAAACCCCTCTGAACAAAACTTGTCACGAAAACCCCAGGATAGGTTTGCCTTCGGGTTGGCATCCAGGTACTTGAAGCGTACAACAACAGGTCCACAGAGCTAGTATTTTAATAAATTGGGTTATTGTTGTTGTTGTTGTTGTTGTTGTTGTTGTTGTTGTTGTGTGCCTTCAAGTTGTTCCTAACTTATGGAGACTCTAAGGTGAACCTATCATGGGAGTTTATCACACAGAGGCAAATCCCATGCAGAAATGGGATTTTAAAATCCGCTAAACACCTGCAAATGTGGGTTGTTTTTCAGATGCATTGGCAGAAAGAGAAATAATGCAAAAATAACCCAAATGGAAAGTTGACAAAACCCACTCCTTTTCTACTTTCAGAATTTCTCTTTCACGCAAATGTCATCTGAAAAACAACCTGCAATTGCCGGTTTTGTCTACTTTCTGTTTGGGTTAACCCCAAATGTCATGTGAAATGCAACCCACAAAAGCATGTTGTTTTCACTTTAAATCTAGTTTCTGCACGGGATTCGTCCAGTGTGATAAACTCGGGTCACCCAATGGATTCACATGGGCAAACCAGGATTCAAACCCTGGTCTTCAGAGTCCTAATCCAGCACTCAAACTACTATGCCATTGTGGCTACTGTTAGCTGTTCAGTCTTTTTATTTTTGCTGTGACTAACACAGTTACCCCTTTGGAAATGTACAATAATATCCAAAATCCACAAAACAGGGAAACCTTTATTGGCCAACCAGAATGCACAAAATACATGTTGCAAGCATTCGAAGCTCCACTGGCTTCTTCATCAGGCAAAAAATGTTAAAAATCATACAGGAGGAAAAAAAGAAAAAATGCAATAATGTTAGTCACAACCTGCATTTTGAACATGTTTTTGTTCTCAGTTCAGGTATTACTGGAAGGGCATTCATGCAGGCTGCCTTCTGGCCATGGGGGTACTTCAGGAAGAATTTTTTTAAAATCCCATTAGCAAGACAAAAAGAGATGTTCCTCTTGAGATCCAGGGTGCCTCAGTCCTTTGTGTAGCCAAAAACTCCTTTGTTAGGTTGAGAGCACTGAATTTCTTTGAAAATGGTAAATATATTATTCATCTTCAGTCTGAAATATAGAATGTTCCCTACTGCAAAAAAGCACAGAAAAGCCAAAAGAGCAACCTTGACACAGAGATCTCACCAGATCTGTGGGAGATATGAATGTGGGCAAATATACCGACAATGGCTGCATCTGCACTGGAGAAATAATCCAGTTTGACACCACTTGAACTGCCATGGCTCAGTGCTACAGAATTCTGCGGTTTGTGGTTTTGTGAAACATTTAGCCTTCTCTGTCAGAAAGCTCTGTTGCCACAACAAACTACAAATCCCAGAACTCTGTAGCATTGAGCCGTGGCAGTTCACGTGGTGTCAAACTGGATTATTTTTGCAGTGCAGATGCAGACATTTTTTTTTTCTTTTTTCAGCTGAGTCTCAATATCCCATTGCTTCCTTGTGCGGTAATAATGTCATCCTGAAAGGCAAATGTATCTGCTGGTGTTGGATGCAAACTGGAATCAAAAGCCACCTTTAAGTATTGTTTCCATCAAATCTGGCACAAGAGGGAGGCTGACGGTTGCCTTTGTATGGCCTCCACACAGAAGAGAATGCCCTTCAGTTTCAGTCCTGCCAGTTAATCAAGGGCAAACATTAATCTGTGATTAACGCTTCACTTGATTACTCTGCCAATTACATCGAATAAAGATTGCCCGTCTTGTCCCCTTTCCCATAATGTGCAGAAACAGTGATCAAAGTGGGAGGCTAGCCTTCCCAAGGAGATACCAAATGTTTCCAGAAGAGGGTTACGCACCTCCCATTCATTTTTCATGCTCCTCTTGATCAGACCCGAGATGACTGATTGACAGCATGCTCAGCCCAGGCCAGTTTCCCAGGAGGGGATTGATTAGAGACTTAAGGCTGGCATCCACACTGCAGAAATAATCCAGTTTGATAACAATATAACTGCCATGGCTTGATCCTATGGAATTCTCGGGACTGTAGTTTTCTGTGGCACCAGAGCTCTCTGACTGCAAAGGCTAAATGTCTCACAAAACTACCATCCCCAGAATTCCATAGCATTGAGCCATTGAGCCATAGCAGCTAAAGTGGTGTCAAACTGGATTATTTCTGCAGTGCAGATATAATCTTTATCACATTAGGATTGTAAGTCACCACAATCCTGTCAGTGATTCCCAAACTTTGGTTCTTCAATTGTTTTGGACTTCAACCCCCAGATGCCCTAGCCAGCTTGGCCAACAGTCAGGAATTCTGGGAACTGAAGTCCAAAACATCTGGAGGACCAAAGTTTGGGAACCACTCTCAGGTCTAATCTGCACTGCAAAAATATTGCAATTTGATATCACTTTAACTGCCATAGCTCAATGCAAAACAGCTTCATTTATATAATGCAGCTTCATTTATATACCGCTTCATATTGCACTAAGGGGTGTCTAAGCGGTTTACAACTGTAAGCTCATTGCCCCCCAACAGTTGGGGACTCATTTTAGCGACCTCAGAAGGATGCAGGCCTGAGTCTAGCCTGATCCCTGGCTAGTATTGAACTCGCAACCTTGTGGTCTATGAGTGAGTGGCTGCAGTACAGGGATTTAACCACTGCGCCACCAGGGCTCTTCTTCAAGGCTATGGAATTCTGGGCTTTGTAATTTTGTGAGCTACAGTGGGGTCTTGGTATCCATTGGGGTTTGGTTCCAGAATCCCTCGTGGATACCAACATTTGTGGATGCTGGAGTCCATTAAATACAATGGCATAGTAAAATGGTGTCCCTTACATAAAATGGCAAAATCAAGGTTTGCTTTTTGGAATTCATATATATATTAAATATTTTCAAGCGGTGGATGCTTGAATGAATCCATGGATAAAAACATCAGTGGATATGGAAAGCTGACTGTATTTAGCTTTCTGAGTCAGAGATCTATAGGATGGAGCCATGACAGTTAAAAGGTGTCAAACTGCATTAATTCTGCAGTACAGATCAGACCTAGGAAATGCAAATATATCAGGTTGGGGACAGTCATTATTGAACAGCTCTTCCAAATGGTGGTTAGGACATCTGGTCACCCGGTGAGGAGCCCCTGCCTGAAGTCTGAAGTGGGATGGCCCTGAAACAGATTGGCCATCTCTAAGGAGCCTGGTCCTGAGAGACACTGGTGCCAGGACTGGCCCAAGGGAAAAGCGTAGTATCATTCTAAACTCTGTGTGGCAGTGAGTTGTTCTTGTTATTTGCTGTTGAGTTGTCTTTGACTTATGGCAATCCTATGAATGGTCTTGGTTGCAGAAAATCTTACAAACTCGGGGTTGTGGCTTCCTTGATTGTGTCAATCCACCTTTAGTGCAGTCTCCCTCTTTTTCTATTGCCTCCCACTCTATCAGGCAGGAGGTTTACACTGGCCTAAATGCCATTTTCATAGAATCACTGAATTGGAAGAGGCCTCAAGGTCCATCAAGTTCAACTCCCAGCCATGCAGGAATACACAATCTATGACACAAGCAGCTGCATTTTCTGGGTGGTTGTGCAAAGGTGATATAATATGTAGCCCTGTGACCCTGGGCTCATTCCCACTATGATGTACATCGATTTGCCGATTGCTTTAAATGTGCCTCGTCCCCATTTGAAACGGTTTCAGATGCGACTATGATCATTTGGACTCACTTTGAAGAGAGACAAATGCAAAAAAAAAAAAAAAAATGCTCTTTTCAGACACTAGTTTTTTGGCAATCCTTTTGAAAAGAAGAGATTAGCAAGCATGTTCAGCAAGTGGGAACGATGGACCTGAATCGCATCAAACTGAAGGGGAGGGATTGCAGTGGCAGAGGGTTAGCACAGGGGTGTATCCCATACTTCACCAGTTTTGAGGGAAATCTATCATTTTCCTCCCTCTCATTTCCTAGAATCCATCCTACATTCCAACCTTCGGCCCACGAGGAATTCCATAATGTCCTCTATTCTGGAGGCCAGGGTTTGAATCCCCCTTGAGCCATGGAAACCCACTGGGTGGACTTTTGCCAGGTTGAGGCTGGCTGGTGACTGATCCCCTCCCTTCAGGGATTTTGGCTGCCTCCTCCTCCGGGCCTCAGGTCTCTCAGCCTCAGAGGATGGCAATGGCAATGCCTCCTCTGAAGAAACTGGCCAAGA
>CM034703.1:147625559-147637845 GCA_020142125.1 Phrynosoma platyrhinos
CGGGATATAAATAAAAATTATTATTATTATTATTATTATTATTAAGGTTTAGCACCAGCCACCACTTCAACTATGTGATATTTCTCCCCAACCATTTAGTGAAGCCACAGACTCTGAACTTTAAAAGTAATTAAATATCTAGTTATGCCTTATATCACAAAAGAAATGAAGTTAGTCTTCCTTACATTACAATTATAATGCCCATTTATATCTTGGTCAGTGGGAAAAGGAATTGGTTACAATTCACTTCTTGTTTACTGGTTGCAATTAAACTTGGAGTGAGGAAGCTGGGAAAATAATTATAATGAACAGCTTATTTCCAAGTTCTGATCCCTTAAAGTTCTGATCATCTTGCCTCAAAAATATAATTTTACAGGAGGGAATGCAGAGATACAGGTTGAGCCTCCCTTATCTGGAATTCCAAAACCTGAAATACTCCAAAAACCAAAACTTTTTTTCATGGGTGGTTGAGACAGTGACACCTTTGCTTTCTGATGGTTCACTGTACACAAACTTTGTTTCATGCACAAAATCATCAAAAATATTGTATAAAATTACCTTCAGGTTATATGTATAAGATGTATATGAAACATAAATGAATTTTGTGTTTAGACTTGGGTCCCATCTCCAAGATATCTTATTATATATGTATATATAAATACAGGTATTCCAAAATCCAAAATCCAAAACACCTCTGATCTCAGGCATTTCAGATAAGGGAGACTCAAGCTGTAACATTATCTTCCATGTGTAACCCTCCCTTATCTTCCCACCACTTTTGTCTCCCCACCCCCACCCCACACAAAAATATCTGATAAGGAAGAATAAGGAAGCATAGTTGCACAGTGTGTTTTGACTGGTAACACAAGGAGCTTTTTGTCTGGGAACATCCTGGGTCACATAGAGGCAGCAATGCTACGACAAGATAAGATGAAATGGCCAATTTAGACAGCAGGTTTGTCATATAGTTAAGTACAGCAGAGTGGAAGGCAAGCAGACTTATGTAAGTAACTGGAAGTTCTCCTGCATTCACTTCTTTGTTCATTCCTATTCTTTTTGTGCAGGAGAAGGTCCTGAGTCATTGTGCCCCAACTCATCTGGTGGAAGAGAAGTGCTCTTTGTAATATCCACTTCAGACTCCAAAAATGGTCAGTTATGTCAACTGTGACACACATGCAAACATGGTTTTACTGTGGGACATTCAAGGAGGATCACATCAAGCCCCTTTTAATTTGCCTTTAAGAGGAGCAGGATGCCAAAAGCTCAGGTACCATGCACTCCCTTGTGACTGTGCAACTCCTTCACAGGTGCCTGTTATCAGAAATGTTGCAGGAGTGAGGGCTCAAAGTAAAAGGTAGGGGCTCTATTGGAAGTTTATGCCATTCAGCCAAAGCCTTAATTTAATAGAAGGGACACAAAATAAGAGTTATCACAACTGATTCCCTATCAAAATCAATAGGATTTCAAGAATTTGGTCATGTTCAGGACCCATCCATTGTGTTTAAGTTATGCTTAGTCTTGACTGATTGTATCCAGGCTGTGCTCCATGTGTCTTACATGCTGAAAAATATTTCATTTATTCAGAAATGAAAATAAAATAAAATTAAACTACCACTATAACTATAACTAAAAAACATAATGGGCAAACTAAAAAGAAAAATGGTTTCAGAAGAGGACACAGATGGGTCACAGGCCACTGCCTTACAAAGAGATTCTTACCCAGCTTCTTGGTGTGTTGGAACATCCTGATGGGCTGTGCCTGGCTTAACTGGAATCGAGGGAACGAAACACAGGCATTTTCTGCCTCAAGAACTGTCATGTTTTGAGCTACCCTTAGTGAACAGATGCATACAGGCCAGAATCTGTGATTCGTTTTTGCCACGGGCAATGCCAGGTGACTTTTTCCTAATGTTTTTCATGTTCTGAACTTTTCCTTTGTATATGCATCCTCTGATGAAATGGTCTGGCATGTATATCATTTCATTGGATGCTTGGTTCCAAAATAAAAACAAAAAACATTTTCACAAGCTGTGAAGAGTGCTTCAAAAATTATTATTATTATTATTATTATTATTATTATTATTATTATTATTATTAGTAGTAGTAGTAGTAGTAGTTATCATTGTTTGGGATGTACCACCCACCACAATTGTTAAGACATGTTTGGAAAGTATTTTAAAATTAGCCTAAATTCTATTTATTTCTATCATGTATTAAATTTATGCCCCACATTTCCCCTGGAATGGGATCATTAGCACTCATTCAGTTTTTTAAAAAAAATATTTGAGGCTCGCTTGTGAAAATGTCCTCACTTTGCAATCAAGACAGTGAGCAAGAGAGAGAAGTGTCAGCATCCTTGACACATCCAGCCCCAATTTCCACAGGCGACATGCTGTCCCAGGATAACCCCCTTTCCCTCTTACCTCTCCAGGGACCTGCAGTAGCAAAGCAAGATGTTGGAGTGGGGGAGAAGAGAAACAAAGACAGAACTAGTGTCAGATTTTTTAGGGAGGAGTGGGGACAGTCAGCAGGGGATAAAGGGCAGAAATGTATGCATGAAGAGGAGTAAGCCGATTAAGCATTAGGACTGCTATGCAGGGCCCCTCATTTCTATTCACTTCTCACCTCTTTGCCTTACCCCAGGGACCAACCTTTAGTCAATTCTATCATGCACCATCCTTGCTTTGCTTACCCCTTTATTGGTTTCTTTGTTTATGGGTTCCTTTAGCTCTTCCCCTTGATCCCCTCTGTGTCTTGTCCTTCTGTTGTAGATTTGTGTGTGTTGTGTGCCTTCAAGTTGTTTTTTCGACTTATGGTGACCCTAAGGCAACCCTGTCATGAAGTTTTCTTGGTAAGATTTGTTCAGAGGAGGTTCGCCATTGCCTTCCCCTGAGGCTGAGAGCATGTGACTTGCTCAAGGTCATGGATTTCATGGCCCAGCTGAGAATTGAACCCTGGTATCCAGCTTCATAGTACAACACTCAAACAATTAGGCCATGCTGGCTGTACATTTACAAGTACTACAACTGCATAAAGGCTCTAAAGATCCTAAAGATCCTGTTTGATCTTGGAAGCTAAGCAGAGTTAGCCCTGGTTAGTACTTAGATGAGTGAGTGCCAATGAATCCCAGGTGCTGTTGCTATATTTCAGAGGAAGGAACTGGCAAAATCACTTGTGAGAAAATCAGAGGTGCCTTGCCAAAGAAATTCATAGGGTTGCCATAGTTGAGAGACAACTTGAAGGCAGTCATAACTGTGTAACGCTGGCAATGTACTCAGCCTCTGGCACTCTGTTGCTGCTGTGTAATTGCTAGTACTTGGTGTGGCCAAGCTCAAAAGCTCCTGCGGCTGCCCTGAGGCTGTAGTGCTGTCAACAGGTCGACACCTGTTAGAGTCTCTCAAAGAGGAATGCAACACACTCTTCCAACATCAACTAGCTGTTGGCAGATGAGTTAGTTAATCTGTGGAACTGGTAGAGATGCAAGATTTGTGGAAGATCCCCACTCTGTCTGTCTGTCTGTTTGCTTGCTTCTTTGTACACATATTCTTGAATAATAGCATCTAATACTCAATCCACTGGTAAGGTTGGCAGATGAGTTAGTGAATCTGTGGAACTAGTAGAGATGCAGGATTTGTGGAAGATCTCCACTTTGTCTGTCTCTCATCTCCACCACACTGGCTTTTTGTCTGCCTCTGGCTCTGGCTCTGGTTCTGGTTCTGTTACTTCACACACTCAGCCTTACCAGTGGATTGAGTATTAGATGCTATTACTCAAGAATATGTGTACAAAGAAGCAAACAAACATGTACTGAGTCAATTGAAATCCCATGCCAAGAACCTCTGAACACTATGTAGTACCACTTGAGCAAATTTGCATCAATGTTTATTTCTACAATTTAGGCTGCTGCCATACTGCAGAATTAATGCAGTTTCACACTGCTTTAACTGTCATGGTTCTATCCTACGGCATACTAAGATTTCTAGTTTGTTGCAGCATCAGCGCTTGCTGTCAGAGAAGGCTAAATATCTCACAAAACTACAAATCCCAGAAATCCATCGCACTGAGCCATGGCAATTAAAGTAGTGTCAGACTGGATTATTTCTGTAGTGTAGATGCAGATGCAGCCTTCGTCTTCTTTTACTAGTCTTGGGGGGAAACAGTAAACTATGCAGAGGAGTTTTCCTTCTTTAAAAAAAAAAACAAGAAAGTAAGCTGACACTCTTAAAAAACAAAAAATTCTGTGGAATCTTGGATGATGCAATCAATGGATGCTAAGGACCATTAGAGGTAGGCCCTGAGTGTCTACCCTCAGTAGGTGCATTTAAAATAAGCATATTATTGTGTTGAGAATGGGTCATACCTATCCAAACAGCCATATGAATTGGCATTTGTTCATATCTCAGAACTGAACCCTGGGTCAAGTCCCTGGCTTATGTTTTGTGTGTGTGTGTATACACACACATACACATACATATACATACACATCTGGTCGAGGGGTGGGAAATATGCAACTCTCCAAACATTGCTGGACTGTAGCTTCCATCAGCCCCTTATCCAGCATAGTCAATGGTGAGGAATGCTGGGAGCGACAGTCCAGCAACATCTGGAGGGCTGCAGGGTTCTCACTGCTGAGTGAGACAGGCATGCACATCCCACTTGGGAAAGTTACATTGGTAGAAGGGGATCTGGGTCATTTTGTTCTTGGGAAAAGGAATCTATTCCACCCTTCCCGGCCCAAGCCAGGCCTGTTTACCCTCTGCCAATGAGAGAGGCATCACCACTCCTCTGCCTTATTATACCTGTACTCTCCAAAGGTCTCATCCTTCATGGGCCTGGCCTCCGAATCGACTTGGGTGTCTTCTTTGTCTTTCACTAGAGTAGAAGAGAACACATGTAAAATGAGATGGAAGCATTGGTGGGCAGGGACCATCCAAAGCAGGGGTTTGGAACTGGGTGTGGGTAGGGCCTATGGCAGGGGTAGGCAACCTTTCCCCTTTAAGGGCCGAGGGACTTCAGCTCCCAGAAGCCTCAGCCATGTTGGCCAATAGTCCCATGTTGGCCAATAGCTCCTGGGGTTCTGGGAGCTGCAGTCCCTCAGCCCTTAAAGGGGAAAGGTTGCCTACCCCTGGCCTATGGGGTGGTATCTCTAGAGGAGGGCCAGTGTTGGAAAAATAGAGAAGAGTTGTACAGTCTCTCATCCTGAAGGGCTATACATCTTCTCTGCCTCACAGACGTGACAGAGGTGTTTGAGGGAAAGCCCCACAATTCTTGGGGTCCAAAGGACTGTGTGTCAGGCAGGACCAAAGTGTTCACAAAGGACAGCAGTTTTTCAGAGCTCAAGATAGCATGACAGAGACACATATTGCCAAGGGAACTTGTGCCTTTTCTAACATTGTTGAACTGTAACTCCCATGTTCCTTCTCCTATGCTAAACTGGCTAGAGCTAATGGGAGTTGCAGTGCCAACAATACCAGAAGGGCCACAAGCTCCCCACTCCACTCATTCCTTTTGCTCCATCCCTAGACAAACTGGGTTATGGCATTTTTATTTATTTATTTAAAATCAGCAAACTCTCTTTAATCAGAGACAATGGTGGGATCAACTGGTTCCATCATACTATTTTTAGGTACTTGGGAAAACATAATTCTCCAGGTGCTCTCAGCACAGAAAGATGAGTCCTAAGAGCAGAACTTGGAAGGAATCATCATTGAAAAAGCTAACACATTAGTGTCAGAAATTATGAGTATTTCATTGCCATTAGCTGTTACTTGTTGGCAAAAGTGACAGTAGTAACACGTTCCTTCACATGTTACTTTCAAATTGTTGTTTTTTTAAAAAAATATTTTTAAATGGCCAAAAAAATTCCTCCATATGATCTCCAAACACTAACTATTCAAAGAAAAGAGTAAATGTTACTCATTATGCCCCAGACCTTAATATTTACCTCACTCTCATTGCAATGCTTGAGAAGTAAAATGGCCATCCATTGTTACTGCCCGCCCCAGCAAAAATGTAAGGAGGAACTACGTCAGTTTAGTATATTACTTCCAAGCTCAGAATAAGGGCATATCAGCAACACAAAAAAGCAAGCCAGGTTTTAGCTGTCTTGGCTTCTCTGCAAGGAATCCTGGGAGTTGTAGCTTTTGGAGCTCACATAGGACGTTTTCACACGGGGCTTTTGGAGGACGCTAGCCGGCCTCCGTCCGGCCCCACTCCAGCAAAATGTCAAATTTTTCACACGATGTCGCAGCAAGCCCCGCCCCTTCCGGTGCCATCCCCGGCGCTAGCCGGCGTCAGTCCGGGGTCTTGCTCCGTGTGTTCACACGACGTCGCAGCAAGCCCCGCCCCCTTTAGCTCTAACTCCGGCATCAGCGCCGGAGTTGTAATTCCTTTAAAAGGAATTAGGTCGCTGCCGCCAGAGCCATCCCGGAGTGAGCGGAAGGCTCCGTTCCGGAATGGCTCCAGGCGGATTTGGACGTTTGTGTATGAAAACGTCCTGAGAGTCCAACAGCGTAACTCTTACTACTTACACTTCCCAGTCATCCTTGAAGGAAGCGATGATGGCCAAACCCATATAAGCTGGTGGCACAGTCATGTCCTAACCTCAGCCATGCCTGTTTCTCCAGCATTTAGATTCATTCATCCCAACCCAGCTGGTCCAGTGTTGAACCTGAGCTTGGGACGTGTGGGTCTCCGCTAGGTGAACTTCACCAGCTCCCCTCCCAATCTCTCAGGTTCAGCTTTCTCCTCCGGTAAAATGGGAACGATAACAACCTACCTCACAGGACTGGTGTGAGGACGAACGGCACCAGGCACACACTAAAAGCGCTATATAACTGCTAAGTGATAATAGCCTGGGGGGAGGCCCACGGGGGGTCTGCTGCGAGGTGCTAGGGTGGGGCTGGGGGCACCTCACCCGAGTACTTGCCGCCCTTGCTGCGCTTGATGAAGCAGAGGAGCACCAGAACCAGGATGAGGAGGACGATGGCGCTGACAAAGCCCACGAACCAACCTTGTGCAGCAAAGCTCCGGTAACTCTCACGAACTGGGAGGAAAGAAAGTGAAGGAAATTAAGAATGACAAAACTCACTAAAATGTCAGGTAAAAGGTGGCCCCGGGACCACACACCCTCTCCCATCCTTGACTTCTCCACCCTTGTTGTGGTTGTTATTGCCTTCAAGTCATCTCTAACTTATGGCAACCCTAAGGTGACCCTACCATGGGGTTTTCTCAGCAAGAATAATTCAGAGAAGGTTTATCACTGCTTTCCTCTGGGGTTGAGAGGGAGTGACTTGCCCAAGGTTACCCAGTGGGTTTTCTTGGGTGAGAGGGGACTCAACTTTTGATCTCCAGGAGTCATAATTCAGTAAGAAGCCCTGGTGGTGCAGTGGTTAATATGCTGGTATTGCAGCCACAAGGTTGTGAGTTTGATCCTGCAGGGCTCCAAGGTCCACTCAGCCTTCCATCCTTTTGTAGGTTGGTAAAATGAGTATCTAGCTTGTTGGGAGCAGTTGGCTTAGCAACAGCAATAGCAGCTTCATTTATATACTGCTTCATACCACGCTACGCAATCTCTAAACAGTTTACAACTGTAAGATAATTGCCCCCAACAAGCTGGGTACTCATTTTAGCGACCTCGGAAGGATGCAAGCCTGAGTCGAGCCTGAGCCTTGGCTGGTATTGAACTCATAACCTTGTGGTTTGTGAGTGAGTGGCTGCAGTACAAGCATTTAACCACTGCACCACCAGGGTTCTTACACATTGTAAACTGCTTAGGGAGTGCTAGTTCACTGATAAGTGGTACAGACATGTACTTGCTATTGCTATTGCTACTAAAACTGTTATGCTGGGTTTTGATTATTACTCTCCTTCCACTGACATATGGCAGCCCTCTGCTAGGATTTTCTTTGCAAGATTTGTTCAGAAGGGGCTTGCCTTTGCTTTTCTCTGAGACTGAGAGTGTATCACTTGCCAGAGGGCATCCTGTGGTTTTTCATGGCTGAGCAAGGGATTCAGACCCTAATCTATGGGAATCCTAGTCCATGAGGCAAACCACTACACCACACTAGTGCTCCCTCTTTTTTGTAGGCCAATAGGAAAAAGATGTACTGTCTCTCCTAGAAGCCTCCAGGAGCAGCCACTGACCTTTAAATCAGGACCCAGGGGCCCCAACTGTGTTTAATGTGAAAAAGACCAGTTTTTTCAAAACCACTTCTGAGCCTGTTTGTTTGTGTGTGTTTGCATGTGTGCATTTTTTGGTAGTCCATACAGCCCCAGAGAGTCTCAGAGGCAGAAATTGACCCCTGGATTTTCTGCAGTTGTGCAATCCTGACCTAGTAGTTGTCCAACTCTACATTCAGACACCAAGAGATGCTCACGTCGGAAATGTCTGACAGGAACAGGGATACTGTCAAAGAAACAATGGCAATCTATGTGGTAAATATTAGGGATGGCAGTTAACAACAACAATAATCATCTTGGGATTTTTTGAAGTTATTTAGGTCAATATGCACATCATTATATTGATTCTTATACAGAAGACACTAGGGAGAATGATTGATTCATGGGTTAAGCAGGTTTCCATACTCACAGACTTACTGGTGTGTAAGCACACCACAGAGGGGGATTACTGCTAAATTGACAAATGTGGCAATCTAACCTCCCCCCCAACCCCCCCCTACAAAATGAGCACCACTGGTTTAAAACTAGGCAGGTTTAGAGTGTTTGTATATGTGCCTTCAAGTCACCTATCAACCTATGACGATCCCATCAATTTCATAGGGGTTTCTTAGGTAAAAGGTGGCTTTGCCAGTTCCTTCCTCTGAAATAGCCAACAGCACCTGGTATTCATTGGCAATCTCCCATTCAAGTACTAACCAGGGCAGACCATGCTTATCTTCCAAGATCAGACAGGATCTGGTGCCTTCAAAGTAGTTAGAGTCTGAGAGTATGCACTTTGTTTTGAAGCCAATTAATGCTTCTTTGTTTTAATTAGTGCTTCCATGTTTTAAAGCCAAAATTCTTGTTTTAACTTTTTTCTTGTTGTGTAATGGTTTGAGCATTGGACTATGATTCTGGAGACCAGAGTTTGAATCCCTGCTCCATCATGGAAACCCATTGGGTGCCATTGGACAAGTGGCATATTCTGCCTCAGTGGAAGGCTATGGCAACCCTCCTCTGCACAAATCTTATGAAGAAAACCTTGTGATGGGTTCACCTTAGGATCACTATAAGTCAGAAATAACTTCAAGGCACACAACAACAACATGCTGCTACATTCCATTGGCAATGGGGAAGAAAGCAGCAGTTCTTAGTGGGTTAGAGGAGTCACAATGCAACCCCCTTAACCCCTGGAAATTTGCCCACCCCTGATCTGCTCTGACTGGCCATGGTTCTTCAGGGATTTGGGCAGTTTTTCCTCAATTGTTCCTTGGAGGTGTGAGATTGAACCTGGGACAGTCTTCATGTAAAGCAGGTCTTCTACCACTGAAAAAAACCACAGCAAAGCCAACTACAAAGGATAAACACAATGCACAGTGATCTAAAAGAACTACTATATAAATATTATCTGTATGTCTGGGAAACTAAAAAGGGTTGAAGTTGGTTGCAGAAAAATACAACAGGCACCTTTATTTACAGTCAGTGCCACTGGGGGTATTTTACCAGTGTCTTTCTATTTCTACTCCTCCTGTTCTTCCCGCACAACCTTTAAGGCAGTTTACAATAAAATCAACACATTGCAAACATAGACAATGGACAAGTAAAGGGATGGTTTAAAAACCACAAAAAAGCTAGAAAACAACAACCAATCAAACTACTACCACTGCCTGCATTATGGCATCAACCTGGCAACTCATAATTCAACACAGTTAAAATCGTGAGAGAATAGAATAGTTTCCCTGATGTCTAAAAGCTGATTAAGTAGGTGCCAGGAAAATAGATCCCTATCTCTCCCTCCCACAGCTTGGAGGGAAGGCAATGCCAGCAATATTTTCTACAGAAATCTCTCTCCATCCCCTCCCGCAAAGCATCATATTCCAAGCCAGCACAAACCTAATAATAATTTCTCTTGCTTTCACACATAGCATATCTGCCTAAAATGGACTCTCTTCCAGTATAAGTAGCAGCTGTTGGTTTTTATCCCTTTGTCTCTGGCAAAAAAAAGGGAACAATGCCTCTCTGTGTCTTCCTGGCTACAACCTTTAAAATATTTCAAGTCAGTCATGAATTCCTTGCCTGCTTCATCTTTTCCAAAGCCCAGAGAGAAGCAGTTCATTCAGTGCCTCCTCCCACGTCTCACTTTCTGACAGTATGAAGCTGACACGTTTGTCAGATCATAGCAAGTCCTTCCTCCCCTTAAAGATGTCACATCAAATAACAACAGCCATAAATAATACATCACAAAACCTATTAAAATTCCCAAGAAACCAGGCAGGAGGGAAGGCTCAAAATGATAAAAATAAATACAAGTAGGCTTGGAAAATCTACATCTTTAAAAATACAACTGATAGACTGTAAAAGACAAGCTATGAATCAGTGCATGCACTCACTGGGTTTCTCTTACACATACACACACCTTTTATATTGTCCTTCTCAAAAACAATTTAATAACAACTAGAGAAGAAACCCTTCAGTGTGATACCTCATCCATGTCAAGTTACAGTAACTGCTTATAATGGAAGCAAGCTAACCTATGAACGATGAACCTTCTTTTGTATCTTTCAAGGGCAGAAATTCTAATTTCTTATTAGAAATGAATGCCAAATTGGTTCACATTTTAATGAGAACTTAGTAATTTACTTCCTGAAACAACACATAAGCCAAAATGTATAGTGAATCTTTAGATATTCACACTTTCCTGAACACTGCATTCATCTGATACAAAAATGAATACAAGAGTGCATACACTGGAGCAAACCTCCCCAAGATATGTACGGTATATATTCATTATATGTATAAAAAAACAGTATAGAAAATGCATGATTTTACAGGAAAATGCTTACAAAACATTGTTTTTAAGGCTACACGCACACACATATGGATAAAAGCTTTTTTAATATTCATGCAGACTTTTCCTAAAATGCAAAGTAAAAAAACAAGATGAAATGTATTTAACATTAGAAAAATGAGACACTGAACAAAACAGAAATGGATAAAACTCATTCATCTCTAGTTAAAACTGGTCTTCCTGGAAGGCAGTTACTTAACTCAGTTTATTTGCTGCTGCTGTTATTAATTGGATAACTGCTGTTTTCAATTCTGGCCTTGATTTTACCATTGTGTTATGATTGATAGATATATTATTGTTTTTCATTTCTTTCTTTGAACTACTTCAAGTGCTTTCTTGAGACAGTTATATTAAAAAGCTGATTAATACACAACAAATGTTACAGATAATACAAATGTATGTGGTTAAAATCGAAAGCTAACTGTGAAAAGGAGAAGGTTAGCTTTATATTCAGATGTGTCCCAGTAGGGAACAGTGCTGTGACACTTGGGACTTCATCACAGGCTGTATTCAGACATTAGTCTCTGTGCATGAGTGAAGGGAACAAGGCTCCGTTGCTGACCTTCCTCTGTTGGGAGGAAAGGTCTCAAAAGGAGCTGTAACCATGCCCAGTGGAACATAATCGCAGAGATCCATGTATCTGTAAACTCTGACAAGGCAGGACCTTAGATTGTGTTGAATGTTCCTTAACTCTGTTCCTTAACAGCTCCTTTTCAGACCTCCTCTGGCAACATGAAGAGGCTGAGAGTAGAAAAGGATGGGATAGAGTGTGTGTTCTTTACTAGTCCTGCTCAGGTAATTATAGGAACACCTGAGTAGGGCTACAGAAATGGTTCTAATGTGGATCACCAAAGAAACTAACACCCAAATGACCTCTCCACCTCTTTAACAGCCATGGCTCCATCCTGCAGAATCTTGGGATCTGTAGTTTTTTGAGGCTTGAGAGAAGGATGGAGCTAGAGCACTTAAAGTGGTATCAAACAGCATTATTTTTACAATGTGGATGCACCCCTAGATTCCACCTAAACACCAGGAAGAACATTTTTTTACTGCAAGAACGGTTCAACAGTAGAATGGACTGCCTTGGAGGAATGTGGAGTAAAAGTAATTGATTGCTTGTAAAGAGAGGTAGACATTCAGATTTTTCCTTTTCTTTTTTTAAAGATAGCCAGAAGTCCAGGAGAGGGGAAAATAATAATCAGAACTGCAGGACCTGGAGGACAGACTGAGTGATGTGGATAGAATTATATTGCAAGGCTAAAGGACGGGGGGGGGGGG
>CM034703.1:147643776-147656571 GCA_020142125.1 Phrynosoma platyrhinos
AGTAGACTCAATTTGCACCATTTCTGGCAGTCTGCAACCCCCCATAGTCTGGAATATCAAAGGGATCTTTGGGACCAGTTGTGTGAAAGAAGAAATATATGCATTGTAAGAAGAGACTGAGTAAAGGGTTTTCCTCCCACCCTCGCATGAGATCCCCCCTACAGCCCCATTTCCCTGCTCTTACCAGTCTTGCTCATAATATGGACTGCAAACTCCACATCTCGCTGGCTCTGACGTGGGATCCAGATGATGGTGGTGAAATTCTCCCCTGTCTCACCCAAAGTGATGTTCACCAAGGACAGGTTGACTGGCCATGGAGGCAGGAGAAAATGGGATGGGGATGGGGGAGGAGGGGTTTATTAATTTTAATGCTTTCCCTCAAAACTATACAAGACCAAGTCCCACCTGAAGCTTCCCACAAAGAACAATATAATCAAGACAGAACCAAAATCACCACAACGAATTCTATGATCCTATCTGTGCACTGCTCTTCTGCCCTGTGGATGATGGGAGTTGTAGTCCAGCACATCTGGAAGGGCCCCAGCAGTGGGGAAATGTGGGAGAGTCACAAATGGAAGATGACACCCTCTGGACTCTCCCGTAAAGTTCTGCGAATGAGGCACAGTGATTATCAAACAAAAGCTTTGTCTGAAAAGCACCCCAAGAGAGCTTTGCCTAAGTGCTGCTTTGTACCCTTTCACCAGGATAGGAGAGGGTTGGTATCTCCATTGCTTTTCAACTTCAAGATGGCACTGAGTAAATGGAAGCACAGCTCTCAATGCTTCTCCATCACTGTTAAGTCTAAATACAGAAAAAATTCACCATCTTGCCATTCAAATAGCATTTTTTTTCACTAACAAAATACCTCCACCCCATTTCCCACCCTGCGTTAAGTAATATCTTCTCTGAAAAAGAGATTGTGTGGAGCTTGCCAGCTCACATGACACCCTGCAGATCTGCTTCACTTAACAAGTGGAGTCTTTTATCCGAAATGCTTGGGACCAGAAGTGTTTTGGATATTGGAGTTTTTTGGATTTTGGAATATTTGCAATTATTTGCAAATATATCTTGGAGATGTGACCCAAGTCTAAACACAAAATTCATTTATGTTTCATATACACCTTATTCATATAGCCATAAGGTAATTTTATACACAATATTTTTAATGATTTTGTGAACCACCAGAAAGCAAAGGTGTCACTATCTCAGTGACCCATGTAGGCAATTTTGGATTTTGGAATATTTCAGAATTACAAATAAGGGAGACTCAACCTCTACCACATTGATCTGCTAAAACAGAAATCCATTCAAAGAAAAAGAGACTACCTAACCCTCTTTTTTGTATGTGTGCCTAGAAAGAAGAATGTGGAAGGTTCCTCTTACCTGACTCACGTATTGCATGCTCCTGCAGGATATAGGCCTCTCCTGACCCCTCTTTGGTTTCTGCCGACAAGTAGAAATTGTAAGGAGTATAGGGATCTAGATCGCTGACGTTGAACATGAGCTGGGTAGCAGGGATGGTGATGCCGCTAATGAAGCCCACGTTGGTCATATTAGAAGTCTGGTTGGCTAGGCAAAAGAGGGCAAAGAAGGATGGAGGTGTTAATAGGCAATGCACAGGCAATGCCAATCCTACTACTGAGTGGGCAGTATTCATGGCAAGCTTCACCAACTAATATCATCCCAGCTCAGCCATGAATCCCACTGGGTGACCCTGGGCAAGTCACATTCTCTCAGCCTCAGAGGATGGTAGTGGCAAACCCCCTCTGAACAAATCTTGCCAAGAAAACCCTGTGATAGATTCGCCTTAGGGTCACCATAAGTCAGAAATGATTTGAAGGCACACAACAACAACCAAACACCACTACAGCAAGTGCAGGAACAGCTCTTTTGCATCTGGCTACCCATGAGTAAGGCTTCCTGGACTCATGCAATTTACTTTACATTCAGTAGGAAGAGGATAGCACAAGGCAGTAGTTGTCAGCCTTTCATTCTCCTTTTGGTTTCAAGTTCCCAGAATCCCTCTAAGGACCTTATCCCACGGGGCCAAAAGCAGCAAGAATCCACATGGAATCAGGCGCTATAGCGCTATAGTTTTCCGGGTGATCCCACGACGTCGCTCGGAATCCGCTAAGAATCAGGCGCTATAGCGCTATAGTTTTCCGGGTGATCCCACGACGTCGCTCGGAATCCGCTAAGAATCAGGCGCTATAGCGCTATAGTTTTCTGGGTGATCCCACGACGTCGCTCAGAATACAACAAGAAACCGCTCGGAATGCAGCATCATTCGGGTTCTTTTGTATGCCTGTTTTCATCGGGCATTGCAATATCGCTACCTTATCCATAGCGCTATTATAGCGCTAGCGCCATATTATACTAGCGCTATAGTACTGCAATGATGCTCATATCGGTTTCTTGCCACTTTTGAGAGCAGCGTGGGATAAGGTCCTAAGAGCTGTTTAACAATGGATATACTGCCTCAGAGGATGGTGAACACTCCTTCTTTTGAGGTATTTAAACAGAGGCTGGATGGGTATCTTTCACCATTGCTGTAGTTATATATTCCTGCATGGCAGGGGGTTGGAATGGATGGCCCTTGGGGTCTCTTTCAATTATAAGACTTTAGATTCTAGGCTTCTATCCAAAACAATCAGAAGACCCAAATGCTGAAATGATTGATTGGCACAAACCACCAGTCAAAGAATATGAAGAGTTTCAGAGCATTTCACGTATACACACACACACACTCCCATACACCCTTGGAATTTTTTTGGTTTCTGTCATGTGTATTATTTATTGCTGAGATGCATAAAATCTCTGTAACAAAGAGCAGATCAAACTGTCTGAGACTTTTTTTTTTTAAGAGAAAAGAAAATCTCATGAAGTGTGTGTGTTGCTAAAGAATGACCTGCTTCACTTCATGGAATTAGGTGAGCCAGTCACTGGGACTTTTCCAATTTTACTGTACCATTGCAGCAAATGCTCATTCTTCTTTCTGTTTTCTGAAGCAAAAAAGCATGTATTTGCAGTTATAGGGAAATCTTCCCCCAGGCAGTTACAGGATTTTGAAATATAAATGGAGAACTATGAAAAAGATAGCTGCACTGTGTTATGTAAGATCTTGCACTCTTATGCCAGTGTGAAAGAAGCAGTCCTTAATGGACCAGATCTTAGCAAAACAGTCTGTTTTATTTGGGGAATCAGACACCATGGAGTTGCTTCTGCCAATGTCCCTGGAACAGCCTTTAACAATTAATTAAGGAGTGTATGTGCATGTGCACACATGCACACACATTTATAAAACCATGGAAACTAGGACTGTTCTAGTAAGCAATCATGGAGGATGGATGTAAAATTTTCTTGTTAATTCTCTCGGCACAAACCAGAATCTGGCCTGGCCTGAATAGAATAAATCTTTATTATGGTCATAGGCCAGCATAAGGGAGTGGAGTACATTCAATTAAAAACATAAAAATGAAGTATATATATATATATATTCAAAATATGAAATAGATATAGAAAAAATATTTTAAATCTTTAAAAATAGTATATGGAGCACACTATCCATCTGTTTACAGAGCAATATTCACAAGATCTGGTCTGTGGCCATTGTCTGACGAATTTTAAGTGCCGCTGCACATAATCTAGCAACACTGTATATTATATCAGGATAAATGTATGAAAGCAGTAGGAAAATATAGGATTGTTCTGTGCACCTGGATATTTATATAATAAGTGTGAAATGAGGCTAATACAGATGTCTCTGGCCTGGCAGTGCCCCAACCAAAGGGTTACCAAGGTGCTGTGGATTAGGGTACTAGGAAATGCTAGCTGCAGCACTGTCCCGGTTATGAGGTATATCAAGAACAGACAATTAGACAAACTCTTTGGGGTCCTACCACAACTGCTTGTCTGGAAGAGTGCTGCAGATATTTCCCAGTACCCCTGGCTGCAGCACTTTGTTAACCTTTCAGCTGGGATGCTGCCAGATTTGAAAGGTAGTCTTTGAGGGCCATGTTCAGTGATTAACAGCCACAAATGTGCATTCCCACCTGTTACAAGATCATGAGCCCAACTTATGTTCTCATAATTACTCAACATTACTGAATATTACATGGCTGTTAAACCTACAGCCCCTACTCCCCAAAGCCCAAACTTGGCACACAGACTCACCTTGTTGGTACGCCAACACGTATCTCACTAATTTCCCATTTGGGAATTTGGGTGGTGTCCACTCCAAGGTCACTGTTGTGTCCGAAAGGAACTCCATATGAACAGATTCAGGCCGGCTAGGAACTATGCAAGGAGACAGAGAAGAAAAAAATGTGAAGGACACTAGAAACATATTTGGGAAGATGTGGCTTGTAAATGGTGTGGGCTGGTTGGGGGCAGAAGCTCTCTCACTCCCAAAGTTTCTTTAGGCTAAAAACTGTAAGTCAATAAGAGCAGGCTTAGAAATCCAGTCGTAAGGTGCATCCCCCATCCATGAGAAAGTCTTAGTAGTATAGGCCTACTCCTGAGTGAGCGATCCCATTCATGCATACCTTCACCTATTCTTCCTCTGGTCTCTTGGAAAAAGAGAATCTGCCAAGAGCACCTGATGATTCCTTTCTTGGGGGTAAAAGTTACTGCCTGGATACAATGGGACAAAGAGTCCAAGCAGCATGAGCTTCTTTCCCATATGCAGAGTTCACCAACCAGACTACTGCCCTGAACATGTACCCACATCCTAGGTCTTGTCTGAACATCAGGAGAGCAAGGGAGAGGATGGATCCAGCCCATGGCTTAGAGTAGTGGGTGTCCCTCAAGCAATGGATCAGATTCAGGGAGCTGCCTGACTTTGATGGTGACTGACAGCTCAAAGCTTCCAGGAATTTTGGATCTTTGGGCAGAAGACCATGCCCAAACTCCTTAAAGGGGCCCTCACTTCCAGCTCACCCATCCCAAGACTGATAATTCATTACTTTCAAATGCTGATATTTTCTGGGAGAAGGCAGCTGGAAGGACATTTAAAAATGTGGGGCTAACCAAGAAACATGAAGTGGAATAATAGCTGGTAATATTGAGCTCAGAAGTTGAAAAAATTACTTTTTTGGACTACAGAATCCCCCAACCAGCATGTGGCCAAACAGGAAAAAATTAAATTCTCTGCTCAGCTAGAAAGTTTACCAAGTGACCTGGAGCAAGTCTAGCTCTCAGCATAATTTACCATACATAGTTGTTGGGATGACAAAAGGAGATCACGTTATATTGTATATCAATGCCTTCTCCAAAGTATTTTTCCAGTGCCCCTTGTCTTATCTTGTCTTATCTTTTTAAGGCATAATTATTTTATAAATATGGGCATATCTAGTTTTTGCTGAATGCTAGCATGGTATTGTGGTTTGAGTGTTGGATTAGGACAATGAGAGACCAGGATTTGAATCCTCGCTTGGCCAAGGAGATCCATTGGGTGACCTTGGCCAAGTCACACTCTCTCAACCTTAGAGGAAGGCAAGGACAAAACCCCTGTGAACAAATTCTGCCAAGAAAGCTTGATTTGCCTTAGGGTCACCATAAGTCAGAAATGACTTGAAGGCACACAGCAGCACCAAAGAGTTTTAGCTGCATATATATTAGATGCTGCTAATTACATTTGAATTCTTGATTAGTTTTTATTTTTCATATAATAGCTCAGTCTACAGAGTGCTTTTACAACTTTTTTTATATGTTACTTTGATTGTGAAGATGTTCAAATAAATGGACAAACCACTTGGCACAGAGGTGAAGGCAAAGTCAACACTATGTTCAAACTGCTGGGTTTGCCTTGTTAATGGACATTATTAAGACAGGCTCGCTAGTGATGAAAAATCTGCTGGGACTGTACTTATTAGTTATATCTGTCTTAATTC
Source organism: Phrynosoma platyrhinos (assembly GCA_020142125.1). Classification (NCBI taxonomy): domain Eukaryota; kingdom Metazoa; phylum Chordata; class Lepidosauria; order Squamata; family Phrynosomatidae; genus Phrynosoma; species Phrynosoma platyrhinos. Next base: position 147,649,668 of record CM034703.1, read on the forward strand.
TTAGCAACCTATGACAATCATCTGTTGCAAACAGATGTAGTGTGGCAGTGGGAAGACTGTGGCTTACTCAGAAAGTGGCTCACTCAGAAAGTTAATGGCAAATATCAGATTTAATCTGCAAGTATTTCTTTATGCTGCTATCCAGTCTGGATGCCATACAAAGGGTACTCCCAAGTGGTTTCCCATCTAGACATTGATCAGATTCAGACAGGCTTAGCTTCAGCAAGGGGAGTGCATTATGTACCCTCAGATCACACTCTGGGATCTGAGACATGAATAAGGAATTTCTTTGATCATACTGTTCAATGCCTTTTCTATATTGGCTCTTATGCACTAGATGTGGCTAGAGTACTTGGTGGATGTGACCTCCCAAAACAAAACAAGCCATACTAGGGAACTTCCTTGGCCAAGACCAGAAGACATTTCCGAGCAGACCCACTACCCTTATCAGACACCCTGGCTTCCCCTTTTAAAGATTATTATTATTATTAGCTACTTATTTTACCAAAGGACTACCATTTTAGTTTAAAAGAAAAAAACCTAAAAAGAAGTAATACCATAAATGTTTGAGATATTAAAATAGGCATAACAATCAAATATATGTGTCATTGCACTCTATGGTTTGATTTATTGGAACCTGGCTTGTTCTGAGAAGTGATCCATAGCATATTATTATAGATTATCCATATATACCGGTAATCACAAACCACAGCCTGAAACTATGGTTTGCATTGGGTAACAAACTTTGGTATGTTTAAACCATAGCTTGTGATGACATTCAAATGTGTAACTGTGGATCATCCCTGGTTTGTTCCCCCAGTTAACCATTATGAAACAGGAAAAAACAAAAGGAGTAGGAGAGAAACAAAGCAGAAATGAGAAGACAGGTCATGGTTTGGTGGTCTGTCATACAATTTGTAGCTTAAATAACAAACCATAGTTAATATGCCATGAAGACACATCTGGTGATCATGCTCTCATGACATGGGAAGCCTGGGACCCACAAGAACCCTGGCTTATTGGCTGCAAGCAGTGTGCTGTTGCACACTGCTCTGTGTAGCAATAGCAGCAAAATTATTTGTTTAGTATGTTGTCCAGTCATAGATACAGCCCAGGTTTCACTCCCATCAAACCAGAGAAGGAATCCAGGGTTTGTTTCTCTGGTTTGCAGAGATAGAAACACACACCCCCAGAGACTATGCCCATGTTCAGACACTATGCTAAACTATCCGTCCATAGTCTTTCAGTCATTCCCTCTGAAAACTAGACCAAAGGGGCACCATGTGTCCAGCATATTTCTCATAAATGACAAGCCAGGGTTCCCACAGATGCCTCATGTATCATGCTGTGCAACCATGGAAATAAGGAGGAGAAGAAGTTCAAGAAAATGCCACCGCCAATGACAGGACTCTCAAGCAGATTTGCTCCTAGAGGTATGAAAAGAAGTTATGAAGGAGTTCACAAAGCATGTTTAGGGAAGAGCCAAAAACTTGAGAAGCCTGAGGATGATGGGGCTCAAGGTTCTTACCTCCCTCAGGTGTATCAAATCCTATGGCCTCGCTGTGGGGCCCCTCCCCCCGCCCATTGAGCACCGCCATCTGAACCCGGTACCGGCTCCATGGCTTGAAGCCCCCCAGTGTGATCTCAGACACATTCCCCTCTATCAACACTTTTCCGTGGGAGCGGGTGTGAGCACGAGCCTGCCGACGGCTGCGGTCTGCCAGAGTTCCCAGCCAGAAGAAATAAACCTGGTTGAAACAGGAAGGCCAGAGAGGGAGAAAAAGACAAAAAGGGATGGTGTTATTTACCCACAGTTCTGTAACCATCAGCATTGGTTCAGTCCTGACATACTTTGGGCAAGTTGGCTCAGTCCATATGTGGAGGAACTCATGCATACTCTTAAAAGGAATATCATCTTTTTGTTTAATGGCTTGATGAATATGCGCCCCCAAGCCATGACTTATCCTTCTCACAGCAAGCAGCTTTGGATTTTTGGGTTTTAAACAAAACCAAAGGATATAAGGCTTGAATGCATCTAAAAGGACAGGGCATCTAAAAGGACCAGAAATTAGATACAGCTGGCATGGATATTTATTTTATGATAAAGTAAAAGTAAATAAATATTTTGACAATCATTATATCCAATGCTCCCTTTTAAGAGTTTGGATAAAGATAAAACCTGATTGGTGTAATCTCATACCAAAATGGGCCATTATGAATGAAGCATTCTTTAACAGAGAACAACTATGTACAAACAGGTGGATGACATATGAAGATTTAATTGATACCGAGCAGAAAGAAACGAAATTGAAAACCCAAGAACTACTGCAAAAAGGATATAAATGTATCTGGTTTACATATAGACAAATAATAGAAAGGTTCATTCTAGATATAAAATAAAATAATATTGGGGAAGCAGATCCAGAATTAGAAAAAATAATAAAATCAGAAAACAATAATCAAATTAGTAAATTTTGTAAAATGTTGTTGAAATTGGACATGGAAGATGAATTAATAAAATCGCATATGATAAAGTGGGCCCAAGATATTGGTCAATATATAAATTTAGCACAATGGGAAAATCATGGTCAAAGATATTAGAATATACCTTAAATTACAATTTGAAATAATTTTCTTACAAGATGCAGTTTCAAAAGTATCTCACACCATACACATTGGCCAAGATGAATAAAAATATAAAAAACTCAATAAAGAATATATTTTTTTAAAAAAATGGAATAGGAGAGGAAAGGATAAAAAGATTTTTAAAAATGTAATTTCACTCTAGTTTTAGGATGAACCTCTGGCCTGGCCAGTAAAATTCTGAAAGTTAGCAACCATGTTCTTAGTTTTGTTGAAGTCCCTGATGGGAGTCAAGGATGTGCTTACCTCTGACCTAAAACAACATTAAAATTAAATAACAGGTCAGCAATAAGATAAAATTCTGCCCCACAAACAAGTGCACTATGCAACTTCTATAAATTATGGTCATGTGCATATTTTCCTTATTTAGCACAATTTATTACCTTGCAATTAACAGGGCAGTACTGCAAGTTACGCTGGGATACAATGTCCCAGTGGCCTCACTGAGGGGGCACAAGGGGAGTAGAAGAGGGGTGACACCCAGCCGGACCCTCCAGGCTTGCCACAGTGGAGGCCTCCTCACAAGGAGACCTCTGCTGCCACAGCAAAATAAAGGGCTGAGCGCCCCTCTGCTGGCTTTGCCATAGTGGCAGAGGCCCCTCATGAGGAGACCTTTGCCACCATGCCAAAGGAGAAAAGCTAAGCATGCCCTTTTGGCCACCACCATCTTCCCTGGCAGCCCTCCTCCCCTGCACTGGGTGACACCAGGGTTGGGGACGCCACTGCAATATCCACTGTGATACTCATTTTTTTTTCCTATTTTTAAAAACTAATTTACAAAACCTACCTCTCCCTGCTGTCAATCAGACATTTTCCTGCCTTACCTGAAATCCCTTGAGGTGACCCAAAATCTTCTCTTTGTTAGGCAGGATCCATGAAAGCTTGATGGTGGTGCTGTTCAAGACTTCAACAGCCAAATTCTCAGGGATGGCCTCAGGGACTGTGGGGAGGAAAACTGGAATTAATTAAACTTACAGTATTAGTGGCATGTATTAGCAGCATCATTAGGAGGGTGGCATCACTAGGAGGGTGCAGGGGGTGTGGACCGCACCGGGTGATGCCCCAAGGAGGTGTACACACAGTGGGGCGGTATACCCGATGGGACTAGTGTGGCTGCTGGGTGAGTGATAAAGGGTCTCACCTCCCTTTCTTGCTCACCCATCAGTCATTCAAGACCCTGGAAGCCACAATACCCCCAGCAGGAGTGTTCTGGTCAGGTGAGGGGAAGCAATCTATGGGGCAGGTGAGCAAGGCAGGGGGAGAGAAGGAGGGAGAACAGGGAAGTCTTCCCTTCTGCAACCTTTTCTGGGTACCTACACAGTGTGACACCAACTGCAATGATACCAGTGGTTAGTGGGCATGTGAAGGGATAGAAGAAGGGAGGAAGGAGTGAGGGTTGGGTCTAACCAGGGATGTCAATGTGCCCACATCAATTTCTTAGGGTCCCACATAGTCATACATTACATTCCAGAGCTCCTCCTTTTCCTAAACATGTCCTACATGTCAACCTTATGTCCAGGCGGTCTGGGAGAATTTCAAAATATCCTGTATTTTGAGCCATAAAACCTGTGCTTGTGTCATCCAGTGTCTCAGCAGGCAAGCAAGAGGTAGCTCAACAGATTTATTACTGCCACCACTGCTGCAAAGGGCCCATTAGTTTCACCAAGCAATAAACATGACTAAAATGTTCATCTTGCAACAATGCACCCTAATAACTAAAGAAAAACTGTTGAGCAGCACGAACCCAGCATATGGAGAGAAGGGAAGAGGTGATAAGACTGTCACTGACCATGTGGTGGTTTTGTATATATGATGTGTTTTTTCTGATGGAGGCATGGAAAGGAAAAGAGGCTCTGGGTTGTTTAAGCAGATCATTGGCACCAAGGGGAAGGGAGGTCCGAAAGTGTGAGATTTGGGTTGAGGAAGAAGCAGGAGGGATGAGAGAGCAAATGGGGAAGCTACAAATGAAAATAATTTAAATGTAGATTCAGTCAAGGGTTTGTTGCTAGTAAAGTACAATTTTAAGCATTTGTCTTGCTCAGAGTTCTATAAGTATATTGCAAGCCAGCAAGGCATTTTAATGAAGATAAGTTCATCAGAAAATTATGGTTGAGTACATAATAAAATACTGTATATGTAATATAGCTGTAAATAAACCACATGAAATGAAATTATACTTCTATGAGTGTCTCTAGCTTTTATTTGGTAATGTCCTACATTTTTCTTGAATGTCAGGGTAGACAAGCCCTTTAACTGCCATGGCTCCATCCCTGCATTCCTGGAATTTGCAGTTTGGTCAGAGGCACCAGAGAAGCTCCCTGACTGAAGATTCTGCATATCTCATGAAACTACAAATCCCGGGGACTTCTGGCATGATGGTAACCAGGGAAGGTGTAGTAGCAAGGTGGTAGCCACCGCAACTTCAACAACAATGGTACTTGTTGGAACAGGGATGAAAGTTACCCGTTCCTTAAATCTCCATTATGAGAGTTAAGTAGCAGGTCTCATGTGGGGGGGGGGGCTGTCTGCAACCCAAGGCTAGAACAAAGGGCTCAACCCTTAGCTGACAACCTGGAGCAGAGGGACCCAAAGAAAGCCTATGCCTCCCATCTATTGTATACACCCTTGGCTGACTCAGTGACGCCAATATTGCAAACAAATACAAGAAACAAATACAAGAGAACAGAGCAAGATCTAAAAATACTTACCTGTTAAGAAAAAAACCCTCAAGATTTAAGTTTGGAGGACCCCTGGAACACAGATTGAGTGGCGGGGCATGGAATGAGCTCAGCTGAGATCACTAAATCCCAAGACATGGAAGAGCTGGTTTAAACGCTGCAAAGCCGCAAAGGAGAAAGAAGAGTCGAAAAAGGCAGTAAAGGATTTGCTAGGAGACAGGGAAGAGAGTGGAGTGGAGAGGGGAGAGGGAAGGAAAGGAAAGGAAAGGAAAGCAGAGAAGTTGGATCAAGTGGGGAGCTGCGGCGTGAGCTAAAGAGAGGAGACAAATACCAGCAAGAAGAGCAAGTGGCAAGAAAAGGAGAGAGGAGAGTTTGCGAAGACCATGGCGGAGAGGGAAACGCCCCAGCTCCATAATGAAAGATTGGGGAAATAGGAAATGGGACAGCAAAGAGAGAACAAAGATCAAAGAACATAGTGGACATAGAAGATAAAAGAGCTTAATAGAGACTGGTAAGGACAAGAAGGAAAATAATAATAATAATAATAATAATAATAATAATAAGAAGAAGAAGAAGAAGAATTACAAATGTTAGACTTACAAACAATTTACAAGAAAACATAATAGAAAGTTGAAAATTAAACTAAATGGACTAATAAGCTTAGAAGCGTGAGAAATTTTAGTTGAAAACTAGAAAACATTATACTAGAAAGGATTGAAATTAAGAGACCAGTGGAAATTATTGATGTACTAGGACAGGGGTAGGCAACCTTTCCCCTTTAAGGGCTGAGGGACTTCAGCTCCCAGAAGCCTCAGCCATGTTGGCCAATAGTCCCATGTTGGCCAATAGCTCCTGGTATTCTGGGAAATTGCCCAAATTATTTTTTGAAATGATTGAAGATTTTAATATGCAAGATATTTGGAGAACCAAATACAAAGAAACAAAGGGATTCACTTTCTTCTCACAAGGACACAAATCTCTATCGAGAATAGAATTATTTTTAGTCACAAAACCTCTGATCTTAAAGATCCAATCAATGGAGATTTTGACAAAATGCACCTCAGATCATAACCCAATTAGGATGGAACTACTGGACAGAAGAAAAAATATATATGGAGGTTGCAGGAAGAGATATTTAAAGAGAAAAATTATATAAACTAATTAAAGGAAATACTAAAATATTATTTTAAAGAGAATAAAATGGAAGGAATGTCATCCAAAATAATATGGGATACAAGCAAAGCAGTAATAAGAGGAGCAATTACAAAATTACAATATGAACAAAGAAGAAAAGAAAAAGAGAAAGAGGGAAAGATAAGGAAAGAATGAAAAGAAAAGAACAAAGAATGGAAAAAGAAAGGTGACAAAGATATAAAATATGAGATTGACAATTTACAACATCAATTAAAGATGATAGCAATCAAAGAAATAGAAAAGAAATTAAGATTTGTAAAACCAAGACATTTTGAAGCCAGAAATAAACAGGGGAAGCCACTAGCCAAGAAGTAGAAGACTGAAGAAAAGAAGAGAAAAGAAGATAATCACAGAGATAAAATATGAGGGGAAAACATTTACAGATCAAA
>CM034703.1:147676204-147688375 GCA_020142125.1 Phrynosoma platyrhinos
TTATTATTATTATTATTATTATTATTATTATTATTATTATCTCTGAGGTGAAGTGGTTTCCCCTCTGCTGTAAGGGGAAAAGGAAGAAGTACAGGAGGAAATAGGAAGGGGTGCATGAGGAGGTTGTGGTTTGGAAGCCTACCATAACACCCAAACAAGTCTCTTGGAACAAGGCGTTGAGGGACATCTATTCATTGTGAAGCTTTGGATGAGCTATCACACTGATGACATGACCACCTCACCTTTGTTTCTTACCTTCAATATGCCTGTTGTGATCATCTCCTGGTGTCCATGTCAGCTTCACCTGATGATCCTGCTGCCTCAACAGTTCCAGGTTTGACACAGGGCCAGGTTTGCCTGGCAGGGAGACCATAATGTGAGCCAAATGGGAGCTGCCACACTCAAAATCTTCATCTCAACTTGTTTAGCTACCCACAAACATTATAGGACCTGAGGTCAAAATTCCTCCCTGCTACCCCAATAGAAGTGTCTAAAATCAAAAGCTGTGGTTAGTAGGTTAATCATTTCTGTTTTGAACAATTAATTGATTAGATTTAAATAATATCTGCTTCTCAAAACAGCTGCCCTCTTAAAGATATTGAAGGAGTGTATGATTTGTATATTTCTTATTGTCTGAAAAGAGAGGTCAGCCTGAATCTTATTGGTACTTACAAGTAGAGTAGACCTATAGAATCAATTGAATTTAACTATGTGTTGACACAATTCAACAGCTGTTTCAATGAATCTACTCTAGCTGGGACTAACCAACAGGATCTAGGCCATTATTAATATGTATAATCTTTGTTATTGCAATAAACCAGAAACAGATTTGTCTATAAACAAAAATAAAACCAGCCCTTATAGTACCATCAATTAAAATTGCCTAGGTTTATTAGAGCTGGTTATACTAATTAACCACATTAGTGAGGATAAATTCCATCCACTGATAACCAAATAAGGTTATTTGTCTACCACTTAAAATCCGCAGCCCTCATTACTGAGAGTTGGCCATTCATCAGTGGTGATCCCAAATCTGTCACCTGTGGCATCCACCTCACTCTACACCTTTGACATCTTGCTTGTTTGGAGTGATCTCAGGAGGAAAATAACCCAAATTTCTCCTTTTTGGTACTTGCCATACACCAAAAGCTTGGCACTTTTCTCCACAGAGTCAAGAGCAGTCCAAGCCAGGCAGCTGTATATTCCTTGGTCCGAATAGTCCAGGTTGGTGATTGTCAAAGATGTATCACCGATGAAATATCTAGGGCACAACAAATGGAGTAAGTTTGACTCACGGTGGCCACTGTCCAACATCCCCTCAATGTAGTTTACAAAGATATGCTATGCCAGCCCTATGAAACCCCCATACAGAATAGTAACACCAGGAAATACATGTCAACAACTGGTTCAGTCTGCACATACAGCGTTGCTGTATGTGCACCTCTACTTCCACTCCTGCCAGCAAAATACATACATTGTGCTACAGCAAAAAAATTGACCCAAATGTGTAGAGCAACTTACGCATGCATATGTTACTAACAAGATGCCAGTTGGATTTTCTTAAATTACAAGCCCTCATTCAAGGGAGGTTTTTCCATTCTACTCACTTCTCATTTTCATCTGATTCCTGAATGACCTGCCCATTTAGACGCCACTTGGTACCATGCCCTGGAATGGTGTCATCAAACAGCACTTTACAATGGAAAGTTACACTCTCGCCTTTCTTCTCCTCTGTGTTTGTAGGCCCCACTTCAAACTTTGTAGCTCCTAAAATGGGGATAGAACCAGAAATTGTGTCCACTTTGCTCATCATGCCTTGCTAAATCTTGAAACAAGAGACTATGGCTTAGTTGGGCACTCATGAATTTAGCCTGTAGGGCCTGCTTACTCCCTATCATTCTCAACATAGCTCAGCCTCTTCCCATTACTGCCAGGACCAGTCCAATATACTTCTGTGCCTGGGATGGAAAATCTAAATGGCAGCCCCCACCCCACCCAGATGAATTAAGATGGGAAACAATCTGCTGAGAAGCTCTCTTGCATATGCATTGCATTGAAATGAACTTGGAAAACACCTCAGACTGTCTGCCATCTTTTCCCTTTGACAACATGCCAAATCCAGTACTTCTGAGAAGCCATTTTATTTCTGATTACAAGTGCCATCTGGCATAATTATAATTGCTGCAGCAATACTATATGCTTTCTGAAGAGATTACATGGAAGTAATATCCAATACTGAATTTGTTGCAGTTTTAAACACAAAGTATATGAATATATGTATATATACATATATATTTAAACATCCACAAATTAGCAACAACTTGCCCTCACTACCATGCCTGAAGAGATACGAATTCCACTGTAAGGGCACAGAAGAGTCACTACCAGGCAAGGAGCCAATCTGTATGCAACCTATAGAAAATTCTGAGACCAGGCCATTGGGAAATCACCTAATTTCATGGTGTATGTATGACCTCCATATCTGCAGGACTGGTACCCATAATTTCATTTGCCTGTATCCAAAAAAATGGACACATATGTTCTCTCTAGGCATTTTCTAGGTCATCCAGCACCATTCTATGGTATGCTGGCAGTAGTAGTTGACCACAGAGTCACCCTCAAAGATCTAGAAATTCCTAGAGAGATGTTCTCTCTAGAAATGTCTAGGTCTTTCAGTATTATTCTATGGTCAACTTCTGCCAACAGTTATTCATTTCAAAAGGGGTTGCTATTATCTGTGGTTTCATGTTTCCACAGGACATCTAGGGATATATCTTTTGTGGACACAGGGGTCATATTGTATTACCTCTTAAATCCACTTCCTTTCCCAAAAGTTCCTGTCTCCACAGCCAACAGCAAGAGATTACAGAGACTCTAGCCCAAACATCTGGAAGGCCAAAGATTCCCTTGCCCACTGCAGGATGCCAAAGAACGTGTTTCATCTATGTTCTAACTTCATCATATCTTACTGTCCCATTTCCCCCCACAAGCTTCATTCTACCTAAAGGCTAACTACTTCCCATCATATTTCTCCTCTGATTGCATATATACATCATATGACCATATGCATACTAGGAATCCCACTCCTGACCTTTGACAATTAGGCGGGCAGTGATGGAGTCTTCATAGAAATCATTATCAGCCACACATGTGAAGTTTCCTGCATCCTGGCGCTCAACTTGCTCAAGCAGAAGAGTTCCATTTGTGAACAGAAAACTCCGGATATCATCTAGGACATACTTGTCATCCATAAACCTGAAAGACAAGTGGGGAGCAGGGAGGTTGAGAAAAGAGGAGTGTAATATGTGAAACAAAAACAAACTCTATTATCAGTATGTTATAGGCTGCTGCCATATACTCTATATACTAATGAATAGGTCTACAAATTTTAGTCAAAAAATTGACCCCTAATACCTGGATCAACTTATCCACAGGTCAAGGTAAGTGCTGAACTTCAACTCTGATTTAAAAAGAACCATTCCCTGATAAAAGGCAAGAGTGTAATCTGTCCTGGAATCATGGACCCCACTCTACTCTCTCCTCCATCCAACCTTTAAGGTGAGCACAAACAGTGTGTCTGCCAGAGTTATGTAAGTTCTTTGCCATTGTTTTCCTTTGCTTCAATCTTTAGATCTTTTGCTACATGCCCCTAGGTTTCATTCTCAATTTACCTACAAGTCATATCAAAATCCATAATTTTGGCCTCAAAATCTGCCCTTGAGTTATACATGAGGTCGACTTATAGTTGAGTATCTACAGTACTTGTTGTTGTTTTTCAATTCTGATGGGACTGTTCAGACTTTAAGATCTTTGTGACATCCATAAATGCAACCAATGAATCTTCCTACCACTGCATCATAGCATCTTCATGGCAGGTAAAATTTGTAACTGAGTTTGTGCATGCCATGTAGCTATTAAAAGACCTCAGGAATCTAAATAGGAGCCATTGAAAAATGACACAGGCACCCTTCTTTAACCATCATGTTTCCAGAACATTTCCTCCATCCCATCATCTGGAATAAGTTGCCCTTCATTTCCCAGCAGGTCTTGTCCAACTGACCTGACAAGACTCCATTTTAGAACAGGCTCAATCAGGATTTTGCCCTCTTAGGGCTGAAGTAGATGTTAAAAGGAATTAGTACGTCCTCTAAGTAGCCTGTTTTTTCTCCCATAACAGGACTTCCTCATAGATACATGTTTCAACAAACAGACTATCAAATAATGACATACAAAGGGTGCTTGAGTAGATAAGGAAACACAGCAAACAGTTTGTAATGGAGAACTTACCACTTCACGGTGGGTCTGGGCACCCCAAAAGCCATGCAGTCCAGAGTGGCAACCTGGTTCTCTACCACACTGTACTCTAATCCACTTGGGGTCAGGATCTGTGCTGGCAGTTCTAGAATGAATGAAGGAAGTAAACATTATGTGTTAGGAAAGGTAGATAGTAAACAAACAAACAATTTGGCCTATCTCAACTCTAGCTGTGTAGTCAGAGTGTGAAACATCTCCCACCAAGTTTTTTTTTTTAAAAAAAATATTAAATTAATCCCCTTCCTGGTACCCCCACTCTCACTATTTTCCATTGGAAAAAGTAGTCTAGAAATGTAGTTTTATCACCAAAAGGTGTTTTGAGCCTCAACCCAAGGAGCCAATTATCAAAGAAACAAATGACCGGAAGTGACTGCAACATTACTTCTCCTTTCAGATAATGGGAATACAGCTCATACCAGGTCAAAAGGTCTGAAAACAGCCTTCCAACTTTCAATGCTTGTTCATTACTGATGTAGAAGCTGAACTCTATTTGGATTGAGCACAGATATTTCATTACTGCTGTTGTTGTTTATTGTTGTGTGCCTTCAAGTCATTTCTGACTTATGGTGACCCTATAGCGAACCTATTACAGGTTTTTCTAAGGCTGAGAATATGTGATTTGCCCAAGATCACCCAGTGGAGTTCCATCACCAAGTGTGAATTTGGACCCTGGTCTCCAGAGTCATAGTCCAGGGCTCAAACCAATGCAATTTGACACTGTTTTAACTGCCATGGTTCAATGCTATGAAATTCTGGGAATTGTAGTTTTGTAACATATTTTAGCCTTCTCTGTCAGACAGTTCTAGTGTCACAACAAACTACAAATTCCAGGTTGACAGATTAAAGCAGTGTCAAACTGCATTAATTCTGCAGCGTGGCAGCAGCCTATGTCTCACTGGCTCCTGTATATGTTTTTAATTATGTTATCTATTTGGGGATGTTTTTAGCAACTCCCAGCAACTCTTAAATGACCACAATTGAGATCACCACTGGCTGGTACTTTTTGCATTTCCACTCCCCTTCAATCTTCTAATCTCTTGACCCTAGCATGTTTTTAAATATCTACCAACTACCAATGAGGAGACTATGCTCTCTATAGCTGATAAAGTGGGCTAGAGTCCAAAATAAATTATGCCAAATAAAACTGGTTAGTCTTAAGGTGCTCCAATCCTTTTTGCTTTTCCAGCAAAAGTAGTCACCAAAAATTTAAAAAAAATCACTTTTAAATAAAACGAAACATTGTTTCTGCCAAATCAGAATAGTTGGAGGGACAATATGAGAATGGGGGCACATATGGGGCAGCTGTGCACTTGTGTTTTGAGACTCTGGAAAGTACCCTACTTGCCACCTTCAGGAGCTGGCCCAGTCTCACTCTCATCCAGAGTCAAAATTAGTTTATCATTAGTCCCAATTAGTTGCTTTTTGGCATAACTGTAGAGATCCAGCATGGTGTAGTGGTTTGAGCATTGTACTACAACTCTAGAGACTAGGGTTCAATTCCCTGCCCAGCCATGGAAACCCACTAGGTGACCTTGAGTGAGTCACACACTCTCAATCCCAGAAAACCACATGATAGGTTCCCCATAAGTCAGCAATGACTTGACGGCACACAATAACATATCTGTGGCATGATTTATTTGGGTTATGATTATAACATAGGTGTATCTGCACTGCACAATTATAGCATTTTGATGCCACTTAACTGCCTTAGTTCCATCCTATGGAACCCTGGGATTTGTAGCTTGATGAAGCACACAGAATTCTGTACTGTACTCCCCTGACACACAGAACTTTGTGCCAGAGAAATCCAAGTCCCTCATCAAAATGCAATCCCAAGATTCCTCCAATGGAGCCATCATAGTTGGGAGTGGTATCAAACTGCTGTAATTGTGCAGGTGGACATTTCCATAATGAGGAATAATGTCACTCCTTTTGCTGTTTCAGCTACTTTTATAATTACAAAGGGTTGCCTCACTACTTAAGTGTGTTTTGCGTTATAGGCCAGCAGCTTGCAGCATTTTGCAAAAATAAATAAATAACTGAAAGTAACCAACTGACTCTTTTCTGAATATCAAGAAACAAAGAGATATGTTGGAGAATATTGCAACAATAATGATAACTACTACTTGGGAGGAGCCTGAAGTTATAAGTATGACTAATAACTTTATAACAAGCAAGCTTCTAAACTGTGCTCTGATCCAGAGCCAACACACAGACTTACGGAGGACAAGGATGTATGCGTTGGCCAGAAGGCTGCCATGTTTGTTATGGGCCTCACACTGTATGACTGCTGTGTCATTTGGCTCCACTTTGTTGAGGATCAAAGCTCCAGGCTGCACTCTCCTCCTTGGTTCTGGCATCACATCTGAAACACAACAAACAATTCAGGGACAGGAAGGGGAAACATGAAACTGGGGCACCTCTACTCCTCATCCAGCTTTCCCCATCTACCCATTCACTCACCTTCCAGAGGGATTCCATTTATTCTCCATGAAACCTCTGGTTTGGGTTTTCCATCAACCTCACAATCCAAGCGCACATTCTCCCCTGGGGCATAGATCTGGCTCACGGGCTTCTTTATCCAATATGGAGCAGCTGAAGAAAAAAAGATTGGGTGAAGGTGGTAAGGTAACCCCTTAAATTTTATGTGCACCCTATCAACTAACACCCACAGAAGTCCTAATCATGTTTCCCAACTCCAGTTGATAGATTGCTAGATATTATATCAGGATGGTCGGTTAGTCACTTTAGAGGATTACAGCTCCCAGAATCCCCACACTAGCATGGGCTGCTAGTGCATGAATCTGAATCTGGCTGGGAGTTGTAATAATAATAATAAAAAGCAACATTTCCTTGCTCAGATTAACTACTAGCTTTTTTCAAAAGATTTCCCCTCTTCCAGTTTTGAAGATCCCACTTCCACACTTCATCACTTGGCCCACAATGTATATCAAGCCGAAGTTCAAGTTACTGTCATCCATGCAAGGGCTACCCTTCAAGTCCCTTTGTGTTTTCTTCCCAAAATCAAATGTTAGATTGGGGTCTAGCTGCAGGAGGGACAAACTGAGCACTTGACAATAAGAATTTGGTGGGGGGGGGGAATACTATGAATTTTTCCTTCAGTCTCCAAATTTCTAGCACTGGAGTACATAACTTAAAACTTCAGTTGAGCATTTAGAAATATACTTTAGGCATCCAAAGAAAAAAGGACAGACCAAGTTACCAAGGGAATAAGAACACAGCAAATGTAAAAGTTCTAAATACAAATGATTTTCAATATATCTCACTCTCTGGAATGTTATAAATTTGAAGACTAAAGAAAAAATTCATTGGAGATGCAGAATTCTTATTTGGAAGAGCAATGCCCTCATTTTGTGTCCTTTCCTCACTGTAGCTACACCCCTGTGCAAGAACCACCTATGGTAGCCTTGATGGCTGAGGATGATGGGACCTCACATTCATCCTTGCCTTGCCTTTCTTATTCCTTCATACCCATTCTGTCTACAGCTTTCTCCCCATGGACACTGTCAGCTCCTTCTCATTTGATTATCCTTTGCAATATTGAAATAATCATAATAATTATATGCATCTGAGGAAGTAGAATGATTTACGAAAGCATATGCTACACCTCTTTCACAATTAGTCTCAAAGGTCTCTTTGCATACCAATATTCTAGGCTAACATGGCTATGTCTCTGAATTCTACCATCAGAAACATAAAGATACCAGGGCCATTCTAACCAAAACTGTTGCACTTTAAAGTCAACTGGATGAAGTGCACACTTAACATTTCCCCATGAAAATCAATGGGACTTATGAGTCTTAACCTTTCCTGTGTTGTGTCTAACACGTCTGCTCACTTCTACTTCTACTTCTGCTCTGTCTTACAAACAGTCAAAATTTCAGGTATACTAAGATTTTAATTATAGAAAGAGCACTGGGGGGAGTGTTACTGGAGTTACCAAAGACCCATTCACCCATGTTGTCATTTTGCTACAAAAATTACTGTTCCACTGAGAGATGAGGTTGGTAGTAGAACTTTAATTGGGAATGGATTTAATTTTTTTAAAAAGACATTGATAGCCTATAAAACTGCATGAACTCATATAGGTTTAATTTGTGAATTCATCGTTGGGATGTCTGCCAGCTGTCTTCTTGGCATACCCTAATTCTAAGAAAGCTTATGTCTCAAGGGTGTCCTCAGCAGCTAAAAAGCTTGGAAAGCTACTAGTCCTCACAGAGCACTGGAGGGGCTGGTACAATTGGCAGCAAAGGAATAGATCCTTTTACACATACAAAGATAGATAGATAGATAAGAAAGAAATCTTAGGTTTCCTTCCACCAGAGTTGTAGAACAACTGGTACATTCTAAATGTGTTGGACTCCAGCTGCCAGAAGGTACCAGGTGGTGCAATATGCTGTACTCTACAGTATCAGGAAGGAAAACAGAGAAAGGAATACAGAAAAACATTGGCTCTATGTTCTTTGTAATACCTAGCACCTCTTTCACCTGCTATGGGAAGAAATAGCTTTGCTTATTTAACTTTGGTATGTTTTCAAAATAATTTTATACTGTTTTAAATGTGACAGTTTTAACTGTGTCAGGTTTTCATTTATTTCTTCTGTAAGCCATCTTGGTTCCTACTCTGGGAAAAAGATGGTATATTAAAAAATTTAAAAAAAAATTTTTTAAAGGAAACTGTTACAGGGGATACTAAAGAAGGAGCTAACAGACATGGACTTCACTATTTGAGGTTTCTACCTCCAACAAAGGTAAAACATTTTTTAAAAAAAATTGGGATTATATTTGGCATGTTTTACCAAAACAACACCTAGAATTTTCCTAATACAAAAGCATGGAGGCTTCTCTTGAGAGATTCAGTCTTCTCTGCCTAACAGAAGAAGAACTGGAGGAAGAAGTCACATGCCCCTTCCTCCTTCCACCAGCTCCCAAAGCTTCGGTGATGCTCCTCATTTTTATTGTACCAACACTCAAATGCTATGACCGTGGGCATACCCTCAACATTAACAGTGTAGGTGTGGCGGACTTTGCCGTGGTCATTCTCTGCAATGCACTCATATTCTCCATCGTCCTCATCAGTCACGTTTAGGATGCGGAGGGTTTTCTTTGCATTTTCGAAAACCATGTGAGGTGAAAGCTTCAGCCTGTTCTTATGGGCCCATTCCACTGAGGGTGTAGGGCTGTAAAGGGAAAGAAGAGTAAGAGGCTGGATTTTCATAAAGAAAAAAAAAAGGCTCCTAACTCTGTTCTCAGATACCTAGTTTCAGGGCTAAGGCTACATCTGCATTGCAGAAATAATCCAGTTTGACAGCATTTTAACTACCATGGCTCAATGCTAAAAAATTCTGAGAACTGAAGTTTGTTGTAGCACCAGAACTCTCTGACAGAGAAGGCTAAATGTCTCACAAAACTAGTTTCCAGAATTCCATAGCATTGAGCTGTGGCAGTTAAAGCGGTGTCAAACTGGATTATTTCTGCAGTGCAGATGCAGCCTTAGAGCCACACTACAGAAATTATTGCCAGCTCCCAAAGCTTCTGGTTCGTGTCATTTGTAGGGGGGCTACAATGCTTAAAAATGACTAATTGGTTGGATGAATTGGAAGAAAAACACTTTGATTGTCTGTACATACAAAAGATTATTCCCCCCCCCCCCAGAACTTATAAAAACCACAGGTAGCATTAAAAGAGGCATTCCCTCCTATATCAGATGGGGAAGTGCTTCTTCCATGTTGTTGTTATTTGTGGTCAAGACAACTTTTATTTATGGCGACCCTATGAATGAGAACCTTCCTGATGTTGCCCAAATGTGTCTACCTTAAAGTACACTTTTGAATGAGAACTACTGGGTTGCATCCAGACTTAATGTATACTGAAATCAATGATGCTTATGTCACAACTTCCTTGTCCCATTGCTTACTAAACTAGAGTGAGATACACTAGGGGCAGGAATTATCAGGCCCTCCAAATGATGAGCAATTGCAACTCCCAGCATTCCTCACCTTTGGTTATGTTGCCTAAGGCTTCTGGGAGTTGCAGTGCAGCTCTGTCTGGAGGACCAGACAATTCCCAGCCCTGGTATGCATAGTTACTAGGGAACATGTCCCATTGAACTCAATGTTACTTACTTCTGATCGCACTCTATGGTTTCCTCATATGCAAAACAGCAGGACTGGGTAACAGATTTTAATCCATTAAATTTCATGCCAATTCATCAACCAAGGTTTTTTTAAACTAAGTGACAGTGTTAACAGGCAGTGTGTGAGTCAATTTTCCATCAGATGACTACAACCCACACAATCAGAGCTACTAAAACAATTAGCTAGATGTCAACAAATGATCAGAAGGATGCCAGCACTTATGGCAACCTGTATTAGCCAGACTAGTTTTGTTTTTTGCTAAATGCCATATGACACCTTTTTCATTAACTTGGATTTAAAAAGTCTGGCTTTCTCCATAACACCCTGCAACACACTGCTAACATTAGTCAGAAGGTGAGAAATCCAAATGCTCTGTCACTAATTAATTCTATTGTTGTGTGCCTTCAAGTCACCCTAAAATGAATCCATCACAGGTTCTTGGCCAGATTTGTTCAGAGGAGGTTTGCCACTGCATGCCTCTGATCACGAGAGAGTGTGAGTTGGCCAAGGTCACCCAGTGGACACAATGGATCAGCAGAAATTTGAACCAAGGTATCCTGCAGTCCTAGTCCAACACTCAAATATTGGACACATTTTACTACAAAGTTCTCCTCTTGCCTGTTTGCACATCTTTCATTCCTCAGAATAGCACCGTAAGGTGGCCATGGGTCAGTGAGCAGCCCTTTTCCCCTCTTCCTTGGGAACCTCTACAGCCTCGTTCGCTGTGCTCTTAACTCAAGCCACCTCCATAATTCCCTTTCCCTGGACTTACCTTATGCCTCTACCATGCCCTACTCCTGTTCTTTGCACTCTACTACTGCATCAAAAAAAACATGGATGATAGAAAAAACACTACAAACAATAAAGAAAAGAAGAGAAGAAAACCAAAAGGGAGTTAGGAACAAACTAAGAATTATGAATGCAACAATACAACAGCTTGTGTGGAAAGATAAAGAAAATTACTACAATGACCAACACAGAGAAATAGAAGGCAACAACAAAAAGGGAAGAACAAGGGATCTATTTCACAAAATCCAGGAAATCAAAGGAAAATTCAAACCAAGAACTGGGATTATCTATGTTAAAATTATGTTAAAAATAACATAATTCAAGACCAGGAAGGAATAAAAAGGTCTTGGATGCAAAACACAGAAGAATTATTCAAAAGAGATGAAAAAATGAAGGACATACAACGAGGCTGTAGAGGTTCCCAAGGAAGATGGGAACAGGGCCGCTCACTGACCCATGGCCACCTTATGGTGCTATTCTGAGGAATGAAAGATATGAAGATTAAGCCCAAATTCTAAAAAGTGAGGTGGAAACTGCAATAAGAGAAATAGTGAAAAACAAATCACCAGGAACAGATGATATACCAATTGAACTCCTGCAGTCCACACCAACATATGACAACAGATTTGGAAAACAAAATGATGGCCAACAAATTGGAAGTGATCAATATACATCCCCATCCACAAAAAGAGAGACACAAGAGACTGCAGCAACTATAGGACCAAACCACTAATCTCCTGTGCAGCAAAATCATGCTCAAAATTCTGCAACATAGACTCCAACCATACATGGAAAGAGAGATCCCAGAGGTCCAAGCAGGGTTCAGGAAAGGAATAGGCATTAGGTATCACACTGTAAACATACAATGGCTAATGGAGTGCTCCAGAGAATTCAAAATGAAAATCAGCAT
>CM034703.1:147702691-147716311 GCA_020142125.1 Phrynosoma platyrhinos
TCAGCAACCCAGGCTGCTCAAGCACACCATTTCCCCTTTGAACAGCCCATATTAAAAAATGACAGACTATGCGATCCATTGGTTTTGCAACTACTTGCCCCGCTGAGCTGCAGTCTGCACACCACCCGAGTAATTGCAAGTAGTTGCAAATACAACGGATTGCATATTCTGTCAATTTTTTTATAATATATACATCATGCACCCATAGGTCATACCACAAGCACAAAGGCAGCGCGGGTGGGTGGGAATGGCTGATTTCCCAAACACTGAGGAGGGATGGTAAACATCCCTCTGCCATTAGTGCCTCCCCTCCAGAATTAAGCAATTCAGATCCATCATTCCCACTTGTTGAAAATGCTTCAGAAACGATTCTTTTCAAAAGAACTGCCAAAAAACTAGTGTTAGGAAACAGCGGGTTTTTTGAGTTTGCTTTGTTTCATCACGATTAAAACTGAGCACAGTAGGATCGGATCTGGTTTCAAGTGGGAACGATGGTCATATAATCCAATCAGCAATGCACTTTAAATCATAGTGGGAACAAGGCCCAAGGCTCCTTCCAACCAGCAGAAGGATGCAAGATATACTTAAACACTGCAAGGGAAACTGTTGGGAGCAAACATGGCTGATGCTGTTGTCTCCAACTCTGGTGACTGGTGAAGTCACAGGTGGAGACACTGCTCTCTGCCCCACCCAGCCCTAGGGAGGATCAGACACTTCTCCCTCCAGGGGCCCATTCACATTGCAGAATTACAGCACTATTATTCTCCTTTAACTGCCCTGGTGTCATCCCATGGAATCCTCAAATTTGTAATTTGGGGAAGGAGCATTTGCAACCTTCAGCCAGGGGGCTTATTTGGTAGATCTGACAAAACTACAGCCCCTGCTCCCAGGATTCCATAGGATGCAGCCATGGCAATTAAAAGTGCAGTTACAGCACTATAATTCTGTCATGTGAATGGGCCCCAAGACTGCAGAAGGATGTGAACTGTTTCTCTCCATGCATTGTCTCTTGATCTAGCCTCACTACTACAACAGTTAGTACCTAATGCTTATGTTTCCCTTAGCTACTTTTCAACATTGAAGGTGAGAAAGGGAGACTTATAGGGTGATTCAGTGGAGGATTACTCTCAGTTTGGCCCTTAGTTGTTAGATGTTCAGAAAATACTACCTTCAAGATACTGCAGAATAAATTAGAAAAGAAAGAAAAAGGAAAAGAAGTTGAGTAAAGTGCTTTTTTTTAATTTTGCAACTTCCAGAATCCTACATTGGTTGCAAAATTCTGGAAGTTGCAGTCCAAAGAGATAACACTTCTAAGCTGTGAGGTAAGGATGCAATGCTTTCTTTTCCATACTCACTCCACTGGGGGATTCCCACTGGCTTCACATTTCAGGGTCACCTCATCAGTGGGAAATACAACAATCTCCTTCTCAGGCTGCTCTTGGAATTCAGGCGGCTGAAGCACTGGGAAACAGAGAGACAGGCAAGAGAGTTTAGAAGCAGGAACTGCAAGATTCATGGAGTTTTCCCACCAATCCTTGATGACCACACCTTTCCCTGGGAAGATTGGGCCACAGATTTCTCCTACCTGCCATCCCACCGCCAGATGTGTTGGACCACAATTCCCATCCCACCCAGACCGTAAGGATGAAACAGACTGCAGTTCCACACATCTGGGGTGGAAGGTTGGCAAAGTCTGCTCTAATAGCTTTTTATTTTGCAGAAGGCCATGATAAGAACTCAGAGCTTGAGAAAGCTGCTTTTTGGATGATAGCAATGGTCATTTGCTGGAGGATTCTAGGAGCTGTACTTCTTCCCCAAAAGTAAAATTTCCAAGCTCTGTAGTGACTATGCCTCTCAGGACATGTCCCCTCCCATATGAAGTTCTTGCCAACTTCTTTTCCCTATTTATCCTCCCGTTTTCGGTGATCAAATGAAGACGTGACCACAGTTCTTGTGCTTTTAATCATTGCAGAGGAGAGAGCAATTCATAACAAGTTTAAGAGTCACTTCATTCAATTTCCACAACACCTTCTGAAATTTCCTCTCCTGCCCAAATATTAAATGTGCAGGAGTCCTGTCCTCTTTCACATTTGGCCTCCCTACAACGAATCTAGCCTCACCCTCACCCATTTCATGAAAAACTCACGGGCTGTCCGGTTATCTGCACCAGCAAGGAAGCAAGGGAGAGAGAAAAAAGAAAGAGAAGCATTTGTTATTGATTTTTCCATCTTTTCACTCCTGCACAGCAAGGAAATAAAAACATGCATTTGAGACATGCTGGATTTCTGTGAGTATGTGTCTCTGTGTAATACATAACCAGAGGGTAGATAGACAAATCAACATGAGTGAGAAAGAAAGCCTAAGCGTGCAAAGGTAGTGTTTGGTACAGAGCACACATATGAGAGAAAATCAGGTGTCGGTCTACAATGTAAGCTAACATCTGAAGAGAGGTAATGGGGATAAGGCAAAATACCGGTAATGGCATTATCACCTCAGATAGGAATTCAGTATTATCCTTCACTCCTAAAATTTCTAGCATTGTAGTAACTTCAACTTCAATGGAACATTTAGAAATAGAGTTTAGGCATCCAAATAAAAAGGGCAAGTAAAGTGACCAAAGGAATGCAAACACAGCAAACAGGAGAGTTCTAGCAGTGAACTATTTTCAGTATCGACTCTCTGCAATGCAATACATTTGCGGAAATTTCTAAAGGAAAATCTCAGGGGGGCAGAATTTCTTACTTGAGGGACAATGCTCTCATTTCAAACCCCCCTCTCCTTGGTGATACCCCTGGTGACAACCAGACATCTGCATGCAGTAGGTGAGGTTGCAGCATTTGTATGTCGTCTTGGAGGTTGCAAAGTTATTTGTAAAAAAATCAAATGGAACAACACACTGAGCCCATCCATAACCTGAGTGGTGGTAGGACCCAGAGCAACATCATACTCATTGCTCACTTATGGAGGACTTCAGCATATCAATATTCAATCTTAAAAGTAACTCACCAAGCTCAGCTCCAACAGAGGATGAGAATTTAATGCAAAAAAGCAATAGCAAGTACATGTCTATACTGCTTATCAGTGAACTAGCACTCCCTAAGCAGTTTACAATGTGTAAGCCAATTGTCCCCAACAAGTTGGGTACTCATTTTACTGACCTACGAAAGGATGGAAGGAGGAGTCATCCTTGCAGCCCTCCTCTAGGCAGCAAGTATATCACAGGGTGCATCTAAACTATAGAAATAATATAGTTTTGTCACCTCTGTGCTGTAGCTTCCTCCTACAGAATCATGGGATTTGTAGTTTTACAAAGTCTTTAGCTTTCCTTGCCAAAGATTGCTGGTGTCTCCCCAAATTACTATGCCAGGATTCTGTAGAATAGAGTCATGGCAGTTAAAGTTGTGTTAAACTGCATTATTTCTACAGTGTAGATGCACCTACAACGTGGATGAGTAGTAATCTGCCTGTCAGAGCAAGACAGCTGTGGGCAACACATGTGGCAAAATGGACAGGCTGGAAGATGTAAAGTATAAAATGAGGAAAAGGCCTTCTCTAGGTTTTGCATCGACCATCTGCTGTTGGTGTGCAACAGCTGTTCTGTTTGGCTGCTTTGGTTCTCAAGCCACACCCAACTACTGCAATGAAACCAGTGTTTTGTTTGTTTCTTATTCTGGCATAGTTGGAAAAGATGTCTGGAAAACAACAAATTTCAGAGAACCAGACTGACATAGTTGTTAGTCTGGCATTGCCTGTGAGGGGAAGCAGACGGGAGCTTCCCGTGCGCCGCAGGTCGGAGCGCCGGCGGAGCTCAGCCTCCGCACCGCGGCGCTCCTGCAGCGAATCTAAAAGGAGCTCCAAATTGGCGCTCCTTTTAGATTTCAGGGAAAGTGCGCTCTAAAAGCGGCAGGCGCACTTTCCCTGACTCAAACTTCGCGGCGCGTCCGGTCGCCGCGGCGTGAGGTCATCCCCGGAGCGCCGGCCGTGCGAACGGCCGGCAACTCTGAGGGCGACCTCAGGAAGAGGAAGGGGCGCCGCTCGTGCGGCTGCCCCTCCTCTTCAGGGCCCGGAAGACGGCTCAATTAGCCGTCTGCTGAGGCCCAAAGAAACTCTACACATTCTCTCCTTCAAAGGACATCAGGACCAAGCATGGGAAATGTGTAGTTCTCCAGATCTTGTTAGAGTTCAGCTCCTATGATTTCCCACCAATGACCATGCCAGAGGGCCAAAAATGGCCCACCTTTGGTCTATGGTAGGGTGGGCAAAGTGCTGCCCTGGGCCCAAGGCTATTTCTGTGACTCCCAACAACCACTGGGATTCTCCAGGACTGTTCTTTTTCTGGTAAAGAAAAGGATGAATTGCCTCTCCTGGAAGACTCCAGGAGCAGCAGTTCTTTTAAATAGGTCACAGTTGCTTCCTTGCACTGTTTAATATTTTAAAATGCAACAAAAATGGAAAAAAAATAAAAACCAGAAATGGACTTCTGGCCACTTCTGGTTTAGGTTTGTTGTGCCATTTTTTCCAATCCAGTTCAGCCCCAGTTCTGTCAAGGTTGCCCATCCTTGTTCTGTAATGTCTGACAACAGCTCTGCAGGGTTCCAGATAGGGGTGGAGTTGGTGGTGTCTTTCTAAGCCCTTTTTGAAGATGCCAGGTGGTAAATTTACAATTTTCATCACACAAAGCAGGTGTCCGACCCTCAGCTGTAGCCCTCACCCTCTGTTTCTCTAGTGCTAAAACCAGCAGCAGTTAGCTGCACAGTTCCCTGCATAACTGCCATCTTTCAGTGCATGCCTGCCACAAAATGTTTTTGCCTCCTCTGTGAGCCAAGAATTCAGTGCTCCAGGGCCAATCTGGGGGTGCAGGTGGTGGGAGAGCTGTGCCAATAAGTCAGGTTATCCATGGACTGGGACAGCAAGATAGATGACCTGAGTTGCTCTTATACATTTAACATCAACCAATGTGCAGAATGCAATACTTTCTGCAGCTGGAAGATAAAGCTTGTTGTCTGTGAATGTCTGCAGAACAAGCTATTGTTAAAATGCAAAGTTACAAGAGAGGATTGAATAGTTGGCAGCTTTACGGTGTGTGTGTTGCCTCTGTAGAGCAAGCAGTTTTTTAAATTCTGAGATAGGACGTTATCACATGGGGAGTCACGGGGAGAAAATGGAAATAAACGGGCACGAGCGGAAGTCTTTAATTTACGGGATTTGTCCCGTTCCGCCTCATCTGATAACTAAATTCGAATTTAAAAGGGGGTTAATTTGAACACAAACCTGATCTTTTCATTTTTGGGATTTTTGAGGATTTGAAAAGATCAGGTTTTTGTTCGAATTAACCCGCTTTTAAATTCGAATGTAGTTATCAGACGAGGCGGAACGGGACAAATCCCGTAAATTAAAGTCTTCCGCTCATCCGGTTTATTTCCACTTTCTCCCCACAACTCCCCATGTGATAACGTCCATATAGGAGATGACTGAGCAACTGAAAGTTTTACTGTGGATCTGCTTTAGTGGAGAGAAATTATTCTGGAAGGATCTCCACACACATGAAGTTAGGGGATCCTCACACCATGCCATGGATCATACCAGAACCCTGGTCAGCTTTCTAGCTACTCACTCGCAAATCCCCTTAATAGAAGCTGAATTGATTTTTTTGGGGGGGGAGCTGCATCTGGTTGAGCCAGTGACAGGCTGGAACAGACTCCAGTCCAATTAGGGGAAGGAAAAAGGTCTCCTGGGAATTCACTTGACTGTTCATCCAGACATAAGGAGAGGAGACAGATACACAGACATGAAGAGATGGGTCACCAAGAAGGCACATAGGTGGAAGGGTGCGACCTCAAAGGCCTGTGCTGAGAAAGAGCTCATATCCACTGGTATAAAATATATGTATAAATATTTATATGTATAAAGCAGCATTCATGTATCAGAATAATGCTTAGTAGATGAACGTAAGATCTTAAATGGACCTATGTAACACCTGGAGTTGACCATGCTTACAACTCTTTGTGGACAGGATATGTATAGACACCTCAGCTACTGAAGAACACTCTAGGTCAAAACGCATCTGGCTGTTGAACTACTTGGGATTGAAATCACAGAACTTCTGCCAGAAAACTATATTGAAGCATTAACCAAGGACAATCAAGTCTCTGGCACAGGCTTGGCCCTTTAAGGACTTTTGCAGTCGCAGAAACTGATTATTATTTCCTAAGGGATACTGGACCTTTGTCCTTATTGTGTGCATTTAATTTTTTTACAGCATTATGTTACTTTGGAATGTATGAAGTTACAATATTAGAAATATTGCAGTTTTGCACAAACCATTATGTAGTTTATGGCTGCAATCCTAAATAAACTTCAAGGGACAAAGCTGCTTTTAAGTCAGAAGCTTATTGCACATTAAATCGCCTTACCTGATCCAGCTTAAATTTTAAATCAGGCTGCATCCAGAGCCTATCCCAAGGATTTAGCCACTGAAATCACCACCCAGGGCCATCTTGAGTCCATCCCTGCTCCCAGGGGCACTCAGAGCAGCTTTTTCCAAAGCTGGGAATTTTCCAGCAGTCCTGGGAGCAAGGATGGACCTGAGATGGGCCCAGGCAGCAATTTCGGCATCAAAACCTTTGCGATAGGGTCCGGATGCCACCCAATTTAAACCAGATCAGGTAAGGCAATTTATCAACTGTGCGATAAGCTCCTTAGTAGGAGTGAGTCATCCTGCTTGCAACTGTTCTTTATATGCATCCAAATATTCAAAATTTGTAAATATCAATAAACAATATGAAGATATAGAAAGATTCACAAGCAAAAACTTCTGAACCTTCTATTCCATTAGAAAGGAAAGGATCACTCTGTGTTTCCTTTCTGAGGCTGCATCTGCACTGCAGGATTAATCCAGTTTGACACCACTTTGCCATGGCTCCATGCTATGGAACTCTGGGAACTGTAGGTTTGTGAGACATTTAGCCTACAATTCCCATAAGTCCATAGCATTTAGCCATGGCAGATAAAGTGGTGTTAAATTGGATTGTTTCTGCAGTGCTGACGCAGCCTGAGATGGTTATTTGACTATTTGCAATGCTGGTTGTAATTTGAAACTCAGTGCCTTTCTATACACTCATGAAACTCAATTAAATATTATGGAAATCAATAGCACTTTGACAAATTTGGCCTCATTGAGCACAGCCCATTTGCATCTTTTGTTCTGAATCTAATATGCATGGGTTTATGGGTTTGGAATATTGTAATGTCAAACAGGGTTGTGAAACGAATTGAACTACTGGTCTGTTTAGCCCTAAATTATCTCCTATGAGAGGTAAAAGCACTCAGGGCCAAATCAGGCCCATTCATAACCATAGAACAGGTCCTTGTGCACTATTTTTTTTTCTTTATTAGGGGAAGAGTGCCTGATCTAAATCAGAGGATGGAGGAAGAATTTAAGCCCTTTGGGGTGATCCTACCATGGATTGTGTACCCTCATGGCTACTATTTGCCCTAGGATGGAAGCTGTCACAGGGACCAAAAGCAGCTATTCTCCTGGGACAAACAAGAGCCCCAGGGAGAATGGAATCAGATTAGAACCAGAGTAGATCCAGAAGTCTAATAGTCGAACACACATTTGGCATGCAAAAGGTACCAGGTTCAATCTAACAACATCTGGAGGGCTGTATTTCTGGCATGATAGATGTGTAGACAATACTAGATTATATCAGGAATGGAAAATACATTGCTTTGCAGATGCTGCTGGACTGCAAGCCAATTCATCTCTCACTGGCTGCAATCCTCTGTGACTCAACACAGCGTAGTAGGTCTACATGTGGACCTATGCTAGACTGAGCCATATATTATTCCCATTCCCCCCTATTGAACAGACTCTGAAATTCTTTGCACAGCCATTCCCTGCTTCATGGGGGATGGACAGGATTACAGAGGCACCTGGCTATGTACCTGTACCCAGACATGAGATGATTACAGCAGCACTGAGGCTCTGCAGATATAAACAATGATGTCAACATTTCATGTCTGGATACAGGGAGATTCTTTTGTGGATTCATTTCTACTCACTCCCCATGATACAGGCCATGGCCATGTGGAAGACTTCAGAAGATGTTCAGCAAGTCAGGGTAGGCATTTGGGCGCTGTGAGAGGAGAAAGGGAATACAACCTCTGGAGCACCCAAAATAGGACATATACACATGTACAGGAAACTTGTGAGTGAGCATGTCCCTAACAAAATTCCACCTACTGTTGCCTATGCTGGCAAAAGACTGATGGGAGTTGCAGTCCACCAGTACCTGAGGAGCTACAGCTGGTGAACACTGGGTCAGGTGGATCAATGGCATGGTATAAGGGAGCTGCCTATTATTCTCTTCTGTCATGCCATGGTCTCAAGAAAGATCACACTTCCTACATGTTGCAATTAAGTAAATGGAGTAAAACAGGTTTATAAGGGATAATCATGGGATGCAGTGGCTCAAGTGATTAAAACGCTGACTCTGTTGATTGCAAGATTGGCAGGTTGGCAGTTTGAGGCCCGGGTGCTGCATGATGGGGTGAGCTCCTATCACTAGTCCCAGCTTCTGCTAACCTAGCAGCTCAAAAGCATGCAAATGCAAGTAGATAAATAGGTACCACTTCCCAGTGGGAAGGTAAACAGTGTTCTGAGCAATCATGCTGGCCACATGATCATAGAGTAGTCTCTGACAACTCTGGCTCTTCAGCTTAGAAATGAAGATGAACACCAGTCCCTATGGTAGGACACGACTTGACAACCTTGTCAATGGGGCATACCTTTACCCTTAAGGGATAATCAGGTGATCAGTGTCACATTTGATTTGGTTCTTGGGCAGAAGTATTTCCCACATCCCATTAAACTACAAAATTTGGCAAGATGAAACCAGGACTTCCTTTATGCAGAACATAATCTTGCTGTGCCTGTGTCTCCAGGGATGGCTTGTGCTGTGTTATTCCTACAGGCGAATGAACATTTCACCCTTTGCCCTCTCACCTTATATTTTACTGAGTACTGATCAAGGTAAAGACAGTACTTCATCAAATGAAATGATCAAGAGTTGACACAGAATATTATTCTTTCTTTTAAAAAAAATAGTAATTCAGTCATTGCTCAATCATGCTGTGCTTTGAATTACCTTGAAGGCAATGCTGCCATGCCCCTTCTATTTTATTTCTTTTGCACAATCAGTAACAAATTATGGCCTGAATTCTATTAGGGACATAAGCACACATAATGGTCCCATATGCGTGTGTTGGGTGCTGCAGGAGTTAGTATTCCCTTTATTCTTCTGCAGCACCTAAGACCCAGCCCACAACATACTGTAAATCCCCAAAGCCACCCTGCTAAGCCATTCCATGCTTCATGGCAAGCAGCCAAGCCCTGACAAGCTAGCTATGGTCAACATCCCCAAAACTGGATGCAAAAAGATATCAGCACTAAGGTCCACCATGCTCCTCAAGTGTCTCAGTACAGCTGTAATCATTGCGTGTCAGGGAGAGACAAAAAGTAGGACCAGGGACCACATGCAAGTGGCATTTTTGAACTCCAATATACATTTTATTTTATCATATTTTAACATTTTTATTCCACTCAGTGTTTTTTGGATGAACACCCATGTGATCCTATGCACAAAAATAGCCCTTTCTGTATGGGGCCTTTTATAATAAAGTAGTCTATGAAACCTCATGCTGCCAACTTTTTTCTTTCAGTTAATCTCAAAGGTGCTACACGATCTCTCTACATACTTGCAATAATGTTTAGTTTTGTTTTTGGGGGGAGGTGTTGTTTTTAACCAAATGTATGAGGCTTAACTATTCTACAGGGTTTCTATGGAAGGCTGGTTTAGAAGACACGTCCCTTTCTGTTTTTCTTTTCTCTTTTCTGGTTCTGCCATGGCATGTCAGGTTTTTAGTGCTGTTTTTCTGCGTAGGATTTAATTGCATTTCAGACTGGTTTTAATGGTAAATCGTATTCAAATAATAGTGAGCTGCCTTGAAGGCAGAAAAGTCATGCCGAAATTAATTAAGCAATTAAGAAGAGGGGAATCACAAAGAATTTCTCCTCCCCCACAACGGGTGCCAGACTTCCTCCAACAGCAGTCCCAAGGGAACCAACTTAGAGGAGATGCAGCCTGAACATCCATCTAGATCAGTGATCGGCAACTGTTGAAGGCTATGGGCCCTTTCCCTAGGAGACCTTGGAGGAACACACCTGCTCTTGCAAAGATAGATAGATAGATAGATAGATAGATAGATAGATAGATAGATAGATAGATAGATAGATAGATTTTTTAAAAATCGCCCCCAAACACCTCTAGAGAGGATGGGGGCATTTTCTCCTATGGACATTATGGAGCATTTCAGACTAAAAAAGATTATTTGCATAATTTTGTAAAACTTGGTTAAGGAGCCCGGGGGGGGGGGGGGGGGGGGGCTTCTAATATATTGAAGATGCCCTCCACCTCTCCTGCAGTGCATCTGGGATCAATCTAGAGCAATGAACCTGGAGACTGCAAAAACAGCCATGGGATCCACATGTACGGCACACGGGCTGCATTTTGTCCAGCCCGGATCTAGATAATGCTGAATAGCTTTCGTGGGGTGGTTGGTGTATGGGTGTTTTTTTAAGGCAGCTGCATGAGAGACTGACATTCCAGGGAGAAAATGTGTTTAATCCCTTCCCTTTTTGCTGTTCAGTCAAGATCCACATATTTCTCAGAATCTGCCAACCTGGATGACCACTCACCATACTGGCTTTGGGATTCTGGGATATATAGTCCAACAAAGTAACAGCTGTGCTGTCCAACTTTCTTACCCATTCTGCTCTTTTACTCTACAGGAACAGCCTGTAAAGCCTTTTGCTTCTTCTCAATTAAAAAATGAGTAGGAAGTGATTGCTCATACATTTCCACATATCATCTAGTCTGGCTGGGTCGCAAATCAGCATGCCCCAAGCTCCAAACTGGTGCATTCAAAATATTATGGGCTACAAATATTATTGTCTCCCTCCACACACACACACACACACACACCAAACATGCTGCCAGAGGCTAACAATGATGGGAGTTGGCATCCAACGCATTTGTGATGGAGGTCTTTGGAAGGGTGCTGCAGGGCAAAGAATTCATGCTGTAGGTGTGTGTTGTTGTTTTGTGCCTTCAAGACATTTCTGACTTATGGCAACTCTAAGACAAACCTAGCCTGAGGTTTTCTTGGCAAGGCTTGTTCAGTGGGGGTTTGCCATTGCCATCCTCTGAGGCTGACAGAGTGTGGCCCAAGGTCACCCAGTGGGCTAAAATGGTCAAGCTGGCATTCAAACCATCCAAAAAGTAAGACAAAAATGCAAACAAAAGCTTGCCTCCTGGAATGATACAATGAGAGTTGTAGTCTAGCTCACGTGGAGGGTGTCAGGTTGCCAAAAGCTATCCCTAATAATGACATCACCGTAAAAGGTATCATGAGTCCCCAGTGACTGAGACTTATACAAGCTTCCTTCCTTCTATTTCTTCTCTTTTTCAAACTGTGCTCTTCAGCTCTTGAATGCTTGCATCCCACTGTTTTCTTTTTTGAATTGCCACCTCCCGTTCCCTGTTGCAAAGCTAATCTTGCCTTATTCTTTTCTTTAATTACATAAGGGAAAGAATAGTCCTTTGTATGGCTTGCAAACTGCTCAGAGAAAGCAACATTACATAAAAGAACCTATTTTTCCTGGAAAGGTCTAGCAGATAGCGCTAAGGCCACAACCTGGAGTGTCGTGACTGCTTTGAATGAAAGCAAGTCAGCAGATCCTGGGAAACGACACCCTTGGGCTGTAGAAGGAATTGGGTAAAGAGGTCTCAGGAACACACACAGCTTCTCAAGAGAGGTTACTTTTCTGTTGCAAATGGCATGAAAATTTTATTGCTCTTTGTCCCAAGTCCTCACATGGCAAATGGCCTCTGCTTGCATTGAAACCCCTCAATACCACTGACCACATCTCAGACTGAACATAAACTTGCGACTTTACCATTATCACCATTTTTCTCCTGTATGATTTTTAACATCTTTGCCTGATGAAGAAGCCAGTGGAGTTTCAAAAGCTGCACGCTGTGTTTTATGCTTTGAGTAAAGATATAGCTGTTTGAGGTCTCCTTGAGAAGACTCAGCAGCTCCAGCATACTAGTGAGGGGCAAGCCAACTGGGGAAACAAATTACAATGCCTGTCAGCTTAACATCTATCCCTATGAAGTTGTCAGTTGTACTCAGGAAACAACTGATTTGTAAAGCATGCAAAGAATCCAACACAGATTTGAGAAACAAATCATGCGAAGACAAAAATAAATTTCCTGTCTTTGACAAATGCTCATTTCATGGACAAGAGCAATACAATCTGTGTGTGCGTGTGTGTGTGTGTGTGTGTGTGTGTGTGTGTGTGTTCAACAACCTTTTTAGATGTTAGTTGACCAGCTGACATCCTCATAAGCATATTAGATATCTGGATTGAAAAAAGCTTTCACCTATCATGAGCTTACAAGTGGAAGGAAACACACGTCCAAAAGGGTGCGTTAATAATGGACCAAGGGCACTTGCAAAGTAGTAACAATTGGCATTTTCCAGTCAGCTGCCTTGCATCCAGTGAGGTTTGACATTTTCGGGAATTCCTTGAAGAAAAAGAACACTCCCAGCACGCAAGGAAAAGAAACTGCAGATACTGCAAAGGACACAATTAAAATTCTGTACACTCTTTGCAAACTGGGTCAGGAAGCTTTGAAATTGAATTCAGCAACAATCAGTGAACACTGCTGGGGAGAGTAAAAGTGAACAGCTACTAAGCGCCAACATGAAATTTAACAGCAGGACCACATAACTTGTATCTTTTAAAGGTGGTGGGTGGTGGTATTTTATCCGCATTTTAAAAATGCTTTCATGGGAAATGTAGACATGCACTTAATTTATAAACAGAGAAAGAGGAGCTGTGGATCATGCATAAATCAGATCCCATCCTTGGTATCCCTTCTCCCATGATTCTCATTCCAAAATGTGTGAGAATAGGCTGTCATTGCTTAGTGACAAAAAGGAATCCACAGTAACTCAGAGGAGATATACAGAGGTTCACAGGTACAAATGCATAATATTTGCTTCATATCTGGGATTCTCTGTGTTCAAATTAGCTTCCCTGGAAGTTCAGGCAGATTGCTGTTATCTTAGTTGTAAAGATAAAAGGTGATAGCCTTTTGTTCATGTGTTCACTACACTGAGGACATTGGAAGTTGGGACCTATATTTGACCTTTGTGGCTAATGTACCAGGGACAGACCTGGGTTCAAATATCCATAGTAATGAAGATCCATGACTGACCACAAGCCAATTTTTTGCTTGATTGCTTCCTTCCTTCCTTCCTTCCTCTCTCTCTCTCTCTCTTTCATTCTCTTTCTTTCTTTCAATAATCAATCAATCAGTTTCATCCACTTCACAGAAATATTTGTGAAAATAAATAGATAAAATGGAGGATTCTTGTACCCCCTCAGGCTCTTTGGATGAAAAGTAGGATTTAAAATATAATAAACATAGAAATTTACTCATCATAAAATATCAGACATGGAAGTCCTCCTACCTACAGTCCTTAAAG
>CM034703.1:147754643-147773701 GCA_020142125.1 Phrynosoma platyrhinos
CACACACACACACACACACACACAGAGCCATGTTGGGTGGAGAGTTTGGGATCATAAAAGAAAAGAAAAAGATGGACTAAGGATCTCCAGAAATTCCAGATAGTCAAGGAGGAAATCGGCATAGTCAAAGATTTCCCCCTACCTAGATCCTAGGATCAAAGATTGATCAGAAGCAGGCTGACCAGATGTCCTCACTACTGCCAAGGAGGAGGAGACACTGCATAATGGAGGACATTCAAGGAAAAAATGGAGGACGTGCCCGAATGAAAGCTAGAAACACTCATATAAAAATACATTCGTAGTCATGCTCAGAATGGAGGAGATTTTGGAATTCCTCCTGGACAGAAGTACAGGGCATGTCTTGGGAAAGGAGGAAGTCTGGTCACCCTGGATTAGAAAGGAGACCACAGTCAAGAAAATCAAGACTAAGGAATGGGAAGGGCAGCCATGAAAGAACTGGACAAGATCCTAAAGTGTAAAGCTATACAGCTGAGCACTAAAGTGGGCATGGTCCAAACCGTTGTGTTCCTCATCGCCATATGAGGGTGGGAGAGCTGGATAGGGAAGAAAGCAGATAGAGAGAAAATCAACTCATTTGAGATGAGGAGATGCTGGGGAAGAGTGTTAAGGATATGGTGGGCAGCCAAAAAGACAAGCAAATGGGTTCCGGAACAGATCAAGCCAAATTCTCTCTGGAAGCCAAGATGGTCAAATTGAGGCTGTTGTACTTGGGCCACATCATGAGAAGATAGGAGCCATTGGAAAAGACAGTAATGATAGGAAAGGTGGAGGGAAGTAGAAAGAAAGAAAGACTGCAGGCCAGATGTATAGATTCAATCAGGGAAGCCAGGGGCCTGAATTTACAAGACCTGAGCAGACAAGGGATCTTGGAGACGTCTCAGTCACAGGGCTGCCATGAGTCAGGGTCAATTAAGGGACAACAGCAAGCTTTCCTCCTCCTGTTCTGAGCTTGATCGTCAGCTGAGGAAAAGAAGGGGTGGGGTGGCATGTGGAAGGAAGAGGAAGAATGATGTGAATACAGGGTGGGGTGAGACCCTCTCATCCCAGATTCTCAGTTCTTGGAGGGTGAGAGGAGAGGGGTGACGCAGGAAATGAGAAGGAGAGCAACTGGGAAAAGAAACGCAGGTGGCCTATGTACCCTAAAAGGTACCAGATCCCACTGATTTTGGTAGCAAAGCCAGGTCAGCCCTGGTTGGTACTTGGGTCAGAGACCACCAATGAAAACCAGGTGCTGTGTACACTGTATTTCAGAGGAAGGAACTAGCAAACTGAGAGCCAGTGTGGTGTAGTGGTTTGGGTGTTGGGCTAAGATTCTGGAGACTAGGGTTCAAATCCCTGCTCAGCCATGGAAACCTGGGTGACCTTGGGCAGATCATACTCTCTAAGGCTCAGAGGGAGGTAAAGGCAACTCCCCTTTGAACAAAGCTTGCCAATGAAATCCCATGATAGGTTCACCTTAGGGTGCCTGTAAGTCAGACATGGATGGAAGGCATATGAGGTATACAACAACAACAAATTGGCAACACCTAACTTCTTGCCTAAGAAAACTCTATGAAATTCATGGGGTCGCCATAAATTCACAGATGAGTTGAAAGCACATAAGCAGACACAGGTGATAGGAGGGTCCATTCTCAGGTGGGATATGTGTAGGGGTGAGAGACCAAGGGCAAAGGAATCAAGAGAGGGACTCAAAGATGTCTCAGTCCTGTTGCCTGGACCTGATGAGAACCTGGCTGGAGGCCAAACCGTTCTATCTCTGTCACACCCTGACACACTTCTCTGCCCTTACTGCTGCTGGGTTTTTGCCTAGATTGTACAAATGTGTCTCTTGACAAAACTAGCTGGTGTCTTCATAAATACAGAAACACTCATGAGCAGAATTTTGGAGTGATGGTTCTCGGGAGATCTGAGGAACAAGCCAGCCCTACTATTTGTTGCAGCCACCTACAGATGGTGGCTTCCATGTTATTAAGGTAGAGAATCTGGCTCTAGTCCAAACTGTAAAAGGGCTGTCCTAGATTCTGAACCAATTTTAGTGGGCTGGGGTTTAGTACCATTGCCAGTGCCTGTGAAGTTTGGAATAAAACCCAAAGACAAATGACTGCCCCAAAGACATGGAAACTATTACCTGGCACTGGCCAGAATGAGGTAATTGCCTCATGTAGCAAGGGCTGGGAGACAGTGGACAGATGTTGGAGAAGATAAATGCCTTTAGTTGAGTTGGAGGATGCACACCTATCACCAGTGTTGAGGAAAGATTTACCTACCCAGTCCATTGGATTTTTAAGCATGACATGGACAAGAAGGGAGCCATCTTAATTCTTTGCCTTCTGCTGGCCTTGGGTGAAACTAAGGACAGTCTTCCCCAACACAGTGCCCACCTGATATTTTAGAGTACAGCTTCCAGCTTGCTTCACCATTCCACTGCTGGCTGGGGATGTTGGTGGGTGTAGTTCCCCTGTCTCTGGAGGACCCAACATTATGTAAAGTTGCCAGTGTGTCTGTACCTTCAAGTCACCTGTCAACATATGGTGACTTCATGAATTTTAATAGGATTTTCTTAGGCAAGGAATCCTCAGAGGAAGTCTCGCCACTTCCTTCCTCTGAAATATTGCCTACAGCACATGGTATTCACTGGCAGTCTCCTATTCAGGTACTAACCAGGGCTGACCATGCTTAGCTTCGAAGATCAAATGGGATCTGGTGCCTAGGGTTGGTTGTTGTTGTGTGCCTTCAAGTTGTTTCCAACTTATGTCCTT
Organism: Phrynosoma platyrhinos; assembly: GCA_020142125.1. Classification (NCBI taxonomy): domain Eukaryota; kingdom Metazoa; phylum Chordata; class Lepidosauria; order Squamata; family Phrynosomatidae; genus Phrynosoma; species Phrynosoma platyrhinos. The sequence continues at coordinate 147,757,424 of CM034703.1, forward strand.
AAGGCAAACCTATTATGGGGTCTCCTAGGGCTGAGACTGTGTGACCCACCCAAAGTCATTCAATAGGTTTCCATGGACAAGAGGGAAATCAAACACTGATCTCCAGAGTCGTAGTCCAACACTCAAACCACTACACCATGCTAGCTCTTTAGCATATAGAAGCACTACCATTATCTGGAGGGTGCAGAACCTACATGGGTTTGGTGGAGGATGAATGCTTTGATTCCAGAGTCCAGAGCAGCCATTGCCCTCCTAATTTGAGATCGTTCAGATGTGTTGGACAGCACACACACCCATTTTTGTATCTCATGACAAATGTTTTGTCTGTGGCAGAATTCAGTCAAAGGACAAAGCAGTCTTCACACAGCCTACCCTCCATCATGCCAAGGGTGTGAGATGCTTGTCCAGCTTCTCTATCTTATAGGGCAGAAGAGAGTTTGGTTGTCCACACAGGCACAGAAAAGGATCCTGGTGCCTTTAGGCTTGTGATGTGCAAAACTGCATGATGATGAAGCTTAGCAGCTGGGAGCAGGGGAGGAGGGATGGAGGAGACAAAACATAGAAAGAAGAAGGCAGAAGCAGCTTCCAGAGCAGGGCATCGATGTGTGCAGGGGCAGGAGGGGAAGGAGAATCTGAAGGTAAGGTAAAATGAGGTGAGCCAGCAGACATCAGATTAGATCAGCTTTCCTCAAGCAGACCTCTACAGATGTTGGCTGCAATGCCATCACTCCTCTGGCAGAACTGGCCCAAAAACATTTTAGTGTGCAAGGCAGAGCAGCAAATGACACCACCCAGCTGCCCACTCAAGTCAAGGTATGATGTTCCTGAAAACCAGCCAGGCTATTTAGTGCTTATGTGGCATTAAAAAATTGACAAGCATCTCTCTCCCCTCACATGCCTGGTAGAAAAAAAATGGACAGTGAAAAACTGGGCCAGGATAGTGTAATGATTTGTCAGCTGGATTCTGGGAGACCAGGGTTCAAATCTCCTCTCAGCCACGGAAACTCATTTGGTGATCTTGAGCAAGTCAAACTCAATCAGCGCAGGGATGTCACTAGGGGATACAGGGGGTGCCAACCACACCAGGTGACACCCTAAGGGGTTGTGTGACACCACTGCTACCCAAACATTTGCCTTTGGGCAGAAATAGCTGTGGTGTTTGCCTGTCTCCCTTTAAAATATTGAAGATATGGGGTGAGTGGGGTGAAGCTCAGTGGGAGGAAAAAGGATAGACTCCAGGTTTTAAAAAAATTAAATTAATTTTTCAACATTTTATTTATAAAGATCAAATTTTAACATTAACCACATGAAACTGTGTACATGTGAATACATTTAGGATATGCATATGTTATTGCAATTTTAAAGTATACTTTTAATTTTGCTAGTTGGTTTATGTCACAACTTTTGCCATTATATTCAGTGATATATGGGAATTAGGACTTATGAATTACTTGAGTACAAAAAACATTGCTAAGGATTATGTATGGTGTGATATGGGAGGAGGTCAAGGGGGGAGTAACACTGTGAGTTACCACACCAGATGACACCAAACCTAGTGACACCACTGGTTGCAATCCCTGAAACATCTAAAGGGCCGTATATTCCCCACTTCCAAATTAGCTCTATACTAAATACAATTTAATTGCTTCTCCATTCACTAAAGTAAAGCCCATACCAATCCCCTTCTGTAAGACACTCAAATTCAGTTTTAACTGAAGCCAGAGGTTCCCAGCTCTTGTTCCTGGCACAAGAGATGTAACCGAATTTTCTTCTCAGCTTTTTCCTGGTGTTTGGCATAGTACTGTTAGATATTCTCCAAATATTCAGGAAAAATGCCAAATATGGGATCTTGGCATCTGACATCTGACTGTATCTGATTTCAGCATTTTATATCAAAAAGTATTTGATAACTGACAACTAAGGGCATGCTGCTTCTGACAGTGGACATACAACTGCATTTGGTATTTGACAGTTTATGTTTGACACCTGCCAACATTGAATTAAAAAGAGAGGTTTGCACAAGCCCAAAGCACCTGCCCTCTGATTTCTGAAGTACAGTTTCCACAATGCACCTCACCAATTCTCCAGTTGAGCTTCTTGATTTTGAAACATCTGATGAGGGAAACTGCAGGCTTTGAGTATTTATTTATTTATTTAATAATAAATAAATAATAATTAATAAATAAATGCTGCCTTTCTCCCAAATTGGACCCAAGGCAGTTCACAAAAGATGCTTAACAACAACAAGAAGAAGAACAACAACAACATAGTACAATTTTAAAACACAATTAAAACACCACTTTAATATAAGAAATAGAAAAATGTAAAATATACTAAGTTAAAAATATAAAACCATTACAAACCAAGTCCTGCAAACCAAGCCCTAGAGGAGTGACTTAGGGAGCTGGGTATGTTTAGCCTGGAGAAGAGAAAGCTAAAAGGTGACATGACAGCCATGCTTAAATGTTTGAAGGGATGTCATATTGAGCTTGTTTTATGCTGCTCCAGAGACTAGGACACAGAGCAATGGATTCAAACTACAGGAAAAGAGATTCCACCTAAGCATTAAGAAGAACTTTTTGATGGTAAGAGCTGTTCAACAGTGGAACACGCTGCCTCAGAGTGTGATGGAGTCTCCTTCTTTGGAGATTCTTAAACAGGGGCTGGATGGCCATCTATCGGGGGTACTTTGTTTCTGTGTTCCTGCATGGCAGGGGGTTGGACTTGATGACCCTAGAGGTCTCTTCCAACTCTATGATTCTGTGATTCTATGAAAAACATACCAAAGCAAACATCCCAATAACAAGCCTCCCTGGGCGCAATTGCCTGTTAAAAGTTTGCTTAAATAAAAAATGTCTTTGCCTGCCAGCAAAAGGAAAGCAGGGAAAGGAACAGCCTAGCCTCCCATGGAAGGAAGTTCCAGAAGGTGGGAGTAGCCACCAAGAAGGCCCTCTCTTGTGTCCTCACCAGGCGAGTTTATGATGGTGGCAGGACCTTCTTCTGTAGATCTTAGAGTTATGGCAGGTTCATGTCGGGAGATACAGTATGCATTCTGCTAATGTTCTAAGGACTTGACTTTAAGCTAGGGATCGGAAGTGGACACAATATAGAAATATCCCAAATATGGAACTATAATGCAATTAGCAATCAAATAGCCTTCTATTGGAGCAACAGTTACTTCTATAGCAATTGTCAGGACCTTGCTATCGGATATACTGTACAACAATGTAATTATAACTGTTAATAACTTATTTAACAATATAAACACAATGTATAACTATAAAGAAACAGTTTGCATATATCTGCAAAGTTTATAGAAAAATATGCCACCCCTCCATCTGTAACTAGGTTTGTAATAAATTATTGAATAGATGTTCAGTCAGCAGTGTTTTAAGACATCCAAACCATGGAGGCAAGTCTTTCTTTTTTAAGACAACCAAGCCCTGGAGGTAAGTGTTTCTTCCAAGGAACAGCAGCAGAGGTGAGAGGCTTGAAAGTGAAGTAGACATGAAGTAGTAGTGGCAATAAAGAGCTTGATTACTCTTTGATTCAACAACATTTGGAACCCACACAATTCCCACCCTAGCCCTAGACTAAGGGTTAGGAAGTTATTTCAGTCAAAGTGCTCATTTCCAATTTGGGAAGGAGGTTGGGGGCCACCTTCCACCAGTGGGGAAGGAGCAACAAGCAAGGCCAAAGTAAAGTGAATGTATTTTGGATATTCCCCCTGGAAACAAAGGACAGCTCAATTCTATGCATAAAGAACAAGCCCCCCCATGCCACTTCCCAATCGGCAAAGCAAAGCTCAGTTCTACAAAATGATCTCTTGCAAAGCACAGCACAGTTCTACAGAACAGTTTCCAGAGCTTTAATATAGTATTATATCTCCAATCACTGATAAGAGATAACAACAGAATTTGCTTGTAAAGAGGAACTTGTAAGCAGAGGGCGTCTGATTAAGAAAGTGTGGCTTCTGAGAAGATTTGAACTGTGGCCATCCTTCCCAAGAATTAATTGCTAAAATGCATGTGTTTGGGGTTTGGTCATGTGTGTTGTGTGCCTTCAAGTTGTTTCCGACTTATAGAGATCCTAAGGCAAACCTATCATAGGGTTTTCTTGGCAAGATTTGTTCAAACAAGGTTTGCTGTTGTGTTCCTTTGAGACTGAGAGAGTGTGACTTGCCCAAGGTCACCCAGTATGTTTCATGGCCAAGCTGGGAATTGAATCCTGGTCTCTAGAGCTGCAGTCCAACACTCAAACCATTACACCATGTTTGCTCATATCGTGCTTCAATCTTTTGGTTTTTCCAGTTAAAATAAAGAATTCCACATAACAGAGATGAAAAATATCCTCCATCTATGAGCCTAGTTAGCTACAAGATAGAACTTAGGTGTGTGTGCATGTGTATGTGTTCCACTACTGAATCATTGCTCGGTGCAAACAGCGAGTACCTTATGAAGATCTCCTGTGTTTCAAAGCAAATTTCTAGGCCCTGAGACATCAAAGAAGCTTGGAGGAAATTGCCAGTGAAGTGAGAAATGTATGAGCACCAATTCCATCAGTTCAGCAATGGAAGGGTCCAGTGTCCAGCTTAGCTTTTAAACCTTGCTTCTTAAAGAACAAAAGCTGAAGACGTTAGGCAAATAAGCTTATCTGCCTAAGTATACAAGTTGTAGAACTTGTCTATTTTGGCACATGGCCCAGAATGAACAGCCTTATGTTTACCAGACATATTACAAAATGGATATTGAGACCTGCCCCACATATAATGGCAGCAAACGTGGAGACAATTAAAAAAATAAAAACAACTGAAAACCCTCATTAATACTTTGCACATCCTCAACTATTTGCAATTATAATTCAGAGTGAAGATGTTTTTTTACAGTGTTTCTAGTCTTATCATGCCAAGAGAATTTGAGTCCTGCAAAAAGCTTGACTGAAATGAAGGACAGGGTCACATGGCTTTGGTCAGCCACTCACTGTCAAAGAACGTATTGTATTTTAAAAAAATTTTTTTAAAAAAATTAAATCAAAGGTTAATTATGTTTTGCTCAGTTGGAGTCTGTGAAGACAAGCACTACCATAACTGGAAAGAGAAATAGGAAACCTAAATAGGAAGGGGATGATATGTATAGTTAAATGTCAATAAACACAATTACATTTACACTGGGGGGTTCACTACTATATTTACGTCAAATTGCAATTTAAGTTTAAGTTCTGATGTACCAGAATAAAACAGAAAAACACCATTCATTATTTACTCTCCTCCTTTTGTCCCTTTTGACCCTTTCTTGAGCTTGGAAGCAAAGGAAATAACAGTAGAGATTGTTTGAAAATCCCATTTCTCATCCGTGTCACCCAAAGACCACCTCTTGCTTTCTTCTTCCTCTATAATCTCATCCTCTTAACTTCCACTTTTCTTAAATTTACTGACTCCCATGGGGATCACAGCAAAAGTCCCAGAGAATAAGATCTTCAAAATTCAAATTTCCTGAGGCAGATGAAGAGCTTTGATTTTCAATCCTAACTTTAAAAATGTGGAATCGTGACATCCACAAAATAGATTCAGAACAGATTCCCAATCCTGTTGTCAAGGAAGCCACCTGGCTCTGCAGGTACCATTGGGGCACTGCTCAATTTATCTGCCTAATATTGGTCTGCCAGGTTGCAGAGATGTATCCCACCAAAAACTGGCTATTATGCAGGAGATACAGAGTCTGGACTTGTCTTATGGTTTACCTTCCTCAGTCCTTTTGTCCTCACCCTTTCTTTCACTCTTCCTACTGTGGTAAAAAAGACTCAAGGTGCCACACAGCAAATATAGAAATGGTGCAGACAGAAATGATGTGTGCAGGAAAAGCCATACTCACTTGGAGATTTATCTTGTCATTGCCCACTTTACTGGCAGACTGAAACAGGGCCCAATAGACATTTACTTTTGGAAGCAGTTGCATAAACAAACCAGCATTAATATATGCAGTGAGGAAATAAAAGTGTGGAATAAATCATCTGATCTCTGATTTGGTTCATAAAGTCTCTATGCAAGATAATTTATGGACACAAATCTGGCATTAGAAATGGCAATATCTAAAACGCAGTTGCAGAACATTTCAATCTTCCTAGACACACAGTAAGTGATTTACAGGTCACTGTCCTTGAACTAGGCAATTACAAAGGGAGACTAGAAAGAGAAACTGTTGAACTGAATTGTATTCACAAATTCCAATCCATTAGCAGAGGTATGAACAAAGACAAGGGCTTCATGGGACTACTGCATATCTTAATACAAGAGTTCACACTACTGCACATATAACAAAAGGAATCTTTGCAGAGAGAGTTTTGAACCCAGGGAAGCTGCCTTTTGCTAAACAATTTATTGCTGTCACACATCAACACCAAGTGCCCACTGCAAAGATCTGAAAGACCTGTATCACATTACGCAGGCCTTTGATAATTATTTCAATCTTTCTGGATCCTGTTAAAATCCCACCCCGCTCTCACAACTGTGCAAATATGCTTTATACCTGAGCATTTATTATCACTTTGTAGTGCATCCAAAGAAGTGGGCTTATATCCACGAAAGCTCATGCAAAAATAAAAACCAGTAAGTCTTAAAGGTACTACCACATTTATTTATTTATTTTTTATTCCTCTCCCCTCCTTCCTCATTTTTATGTTCATAACATGTAGACAATGTTTCTGAAGATAGATCTAGACCTTTGGGATTCAAAATCCTTGTGGCCTTTCAGTCTACAACTATAAAGCTGTTTTCAAACCAGCTGCTTAGCCTGGAATGGGTGTCATTCATTCACTTCAGAACAGAATTCTTATTCTGTTATTTTCCAGTGTTTTTCATGTTTTCCTCTTGTCTTTTCACAGACATAATTGGGTACCATGTCAGGAGAAAGGTAGAATATAAATAAAATAAAACAAAATAAAAGTTAGTGATGTGAGCTAAAATGCAATTACACTCTCAGTGCAGATAGATAAAACACAATGGAGGATTTGCCAGCCTGTTGTTGTTGTTGTTTGTTGCTGTTGTTGTTGTTGTTGTTGTTTGTTTGTTGCTGTCCAGTTGACTTTGAGGTATGGCAACCTGATGAATGAGAGACCACCAAGATCTCCAGTCATCAATTGTCCTGCTCAAGTCGTGTCAACTCAGGAACATGTGGGTACCCTCTTTTCCCACTAAGTTCCACTTTACCAAACATTATCATCTTTTCCAGTGAGTTACACCATCTCATGATATGTCCAAAGTATGACAGCCTCAGTTAAGTCATCTACATTTCTTGTGATTCACTGTAAGACCCATTCATTGGTCTTTTTAGTAGTCCACAGTCTCCTTAGAATGCTCTTCCAGCACCACATGTCCACCTTTCAAACCTAATGTAGAAATGGGAAATACTGCAGGATGGATTATTCTGACTTTGCATTTAATGACACTGATGTTTGATATTTGATGATAATATTTCATATTTCATAATATTCAGTAATTATTCCCAGCACTGTTGTTGTTGTTCTGTGCCACCAAGACTGCATCTGTACTGCAGAAATAATCCAGGTCGACACTACTTTAACTGCCATGACTTCATGCTACAGAATTCTGGGAATTGTAGTTTGTTGTGGCACCAAAGCTCTCTTGGAAAGAAGGTTTAATCTCTCATAAAATTACATTCACAAGAATTCCATAGCATCAAGTCATAGCAGTTAAAGTGGTATCAAACTGCATTATTTCTGAAGTGTAGAAGCAGCCTAAGTCATTTTTTTACTTATGTTGACCCTAAAGCCATAAATAGGGATGCAGTGGCTCAAGTGGTTAAGATGCTGACTGTTGATTGCAAGATCAGCAGGTTGGCAGTTCGAGGCCTGGGTGCTGCATGATGGGGTGAGCTCTTGCCACTAGTCCCAGCTTCTGCCAGCCTAGCAGTTCGAAAGCAAATGTGAGTAAATGAATAGGTATCACTTTGGTGGGAAGGTAAATAGTGTTCTGTGCAATCATGCTGGCCACAGGATCACAGAGTAGTCTCCGGCAATGCTGGCTCTTCAGCTGAGTAAAGGAAATGAGCACTGCCCACTACGGTCAGACATGACTTGACAACCTTGTCAATGGGGAATACCTTTACCTTTACTAAGGCAGAAAACTCTAGGCAAATTTCTTCAGAAGGGGGTTGCCATTGCCATCCTCTGAGGCTGAGAGAATGTGATTTGCCTAAGATCACCCAGCAGGTTTTTAATATTCCCCTTTATTCCTTTCTTCAATAGCAGATTCTGTTTCTTGGCCTCTGTCACTTAAATTATTTCCTGTTTACTCATGGTATTTTAGAATTATCCCTTCCTTAATCAGTTTCTGTTATTTTTGTGAGAGGGGCATTTTAATTACTGGGCTCTTCTTCCAGACAACAACAACCAACTGTTAATTCAATTTGATTAAATTTCTCCTGCTATTATCACAACAGTAGGACTGTAGTCCAAAAAGATAAGAAAGGACAAGCACAATGAATGCACACTTGCACTGGCTGAAAAGAAGAAACCAGTAATTAAAGTCGGCAGGGAACTGGAACAGATTGATTAACAGCACAGTCCTATTCATGTCAGAAGTAAGCCTTACTGAGTTCAATGGGGATTTCTCTCTGGATAGTGTATTTAACAAAGCAGTCTAAGGGGAAAAAATCAGGAGTGCTGTGAGTGGACAGGAAACAACTAAAATCATCCAGCTCAGCTGATCGATTAAGTGACTTTAAAACAGGTCTAAATCTAATTGTTGTTCCCAGCTAGAAAAGACCCATTGAATAAATCTTGTATCAATCAATAAATCCCATAGAACTGTTGAACTGTTTAAGTTTTTTAAAAAATAAATTATTTAAAATATTTTTAAAATATTCTATATCACAGGACCACTGGGTGACATGTATGTTGTAAAATCAGTTTTAAACCATTTACAATTTAAAACGATAATTTAAAGAAATGAAAAGCATATTGAACAATTTAATGAATTCAAATAGGTTGAAAAGGCTGAAATAGTTCAAAAGCATAGGCATGTATATTTTGGGCTTCAAAGGCTTTAATTAAAAAAAAATACAGTGGACCCTTGGTATCTGCTGGGCTTGGTTTCAGGACTCCCATGGATACCAAAATCTGTGGATGCTCAAGTCCCATTAAACACAATGGAATACTAAAATAGTGTGCATTATATAAAATGGCAAAAACATTATATAAAATGGTAAATCAAAATTGCTTTTTGGAAAACAAATTCAAGCCATGAACGGTTGAATCCATGAAGGCAGAATCTGTGGATATAGAGGGCCAACTGTTTTAACTTGATGTTGGAATGAAGCTATTCTTGTTGTCAATCTGACCATGGTAGGGAAGGTGGACATTTGACACCCAGGACATCACACCAGAGAAGTGCCTCTCCCATGCCCTCCCACAGTGTTTTGCTGCTGGTGGTGGGACAAAAAGAAGGGACCTCCCAACAGACCTCAGTACTCTGTTACACAAATACATTTATTAATTATATAGAGAGAATGGTACTCCATTAACTACAGTTTGAGCGTTGGACTATGACTCTGGAGACCACGATCCAATTCCCAGCTCATCCATGAAACCAACTGGGTGACCTTGCTCTCAACCTCAGGGGGAGATAATGACAAACCTTCTCTGAATAAATCTTATCAAGAAAACCCCATGATAGGGTTGCCTTAGGGTTGCCATAAGCTGGAAACGACTTGAAAGCACACAACACCAACAAATGCCTCAGTTAACAAAGGAGATGTGTTCCTGGTCATGATTTCTTTAACAGAAAATTGGGTACCAGAGGTAGAAATAACATGGAAAGAATAGGGATAAGTTCCTACACACAAAGAAGAAGAAGAAGAAGAAGAAGAAGAAGAAGAAGAAGAAGAAGAAGAAGAAGAAGAAGAAGAAGAAGAAAAGCAGTTTAGTTTGTTTTAGCAAAGTTTTTATTCAGAACGAACACTTGTGAAATGAAACAATCAGGTCACATAAGTCCTGCATAAACAAACAGAAACATTTTGAACCTCCCAGAGAGAACTTGAAAGTTTCTTCAAAAATGTATCAAATTGGGTTTGTTTGTTTTTTGCTCTCATCAGTCTCCATTTTTCTTATGCTTTCCATTTTTGTGGCCATACTTACAAATCTCTGCTTTTTTGATATGTCGAGAAGAGTGAATGATGTAGGCATATCTGCTTTCTCCTTTTCCCTTAGTTTTGCTGTTCACATATGTTCAATAAAGGATTCTGGAGGCAGCTGCTGTTTACCTTGCCTGTTGCAGGCAGACCCAAACAACTACCATAGCAGTCCATTATTTTCCAGTTCAGACTGTGTGTGAGTGCGTGTGCCTTCACCTTTTGATTTATGGCAACCATAGGGTTTTCTTAGGCAAGGAATACTCAGGGGTGGTTTTGCCAATTCCTTCCTCTGCAATATAGCTTACCTATATTTATTAGTGATCTCCCAACCAACCAGAGCTGACCCTGCTTAGCTTCCAAGATCAGACTGGATCTGGTGCCTTTAGGGTATTTCGGCCACAGTTCAAACTTTACTGCATGGTTTACTAAAGACACAATGCTGCAACCTGATACCAAAACACTGTGTTACTCCAACCCTCCTTCACCATACTGCTAAAAAGCTTCCAGTTAAACAGAGAGGAGGAAAGGGGGGAGGTAGGGTCTGGGCAGATGTAAAAAGACTTTGCAAGAAGGAACATCTTTGTTAGAGGCTTAGGTAAGTGAACTATACCTGTATTGAGGTTGCAGGCTGTTTAGGGCTATGAATATCATTACCACTTTTTAAAATTTGGACCAGAAGCATATTGGAAGCCAGTACAATTCCTTCAAGACTGCTATTTTACATTGTCTACTTGGTATTTCAAGCAACAATCTAGTGGCTTTGTTCTGCATTAGCCACATCACTTGAGACCCCTTCAAGGACAGTCCCACATAGAGTGCATTACAGTAGTTTAATTGTGAAATTACTTGTATGTGAACTACTGTGGCTAGTTATCCCTCACCTGGAAAGGCTGCATAGGTGCCCTACTGAAACTGGCCCCAGGCATTCACATAGATGGACCCAGGAGTACCCCACAACATTCACATCTGTTCCCTTAGGGGGAATATAATGCCATCCAGGAGAAGCTACCTACCCAGGGTTTTTTTTCCTATCATGTTGAGCTTCAGCTTCAGTAATTTGGCCTTCATCCAATGCATTACAGCATCCAGGCACTGGTCCAGAACATGTATAGCCAGAGCTGAGTGCCATCTGCATACCAATGGCAGCCCATCCCAAAATTCCTAATGACCTTTCCCAGTCGCTTCATATAGATATCAAGGAGTATGGGCGATTAAATGGAACCCTCTGACACCCCAGAACTTAATAGCCAAGGGGCTGAAGATAAATCCTCCAATAACAATCTCTGGAAGCCTGTAGCTAATAGCAAGACCAGCACAATGCAGTTACTCTACATCCATCTGAAAGTGCCAGTCAACTAAAGTTTGTTGTTGTGTGCCTTCAAGTTGTTTCTGACTTAAGTAATCCTTCAGAGAAATTTGTTATTACCACCCTCTGAGGCTAAGAAAATGTGACTTGGCCAAGCTCATCCCATGAGTGTCCATAAAATACCATGATAAAAGATATCAAAAGCTCTTGAGAAATGCAGGTGTCAGTGAGTCTTTTCTATTTGTATCTTTTGAAAAAAAAAAGTGTAGGACTTTATAGTCCTGTTATCTTTGGTATGTATTTTGTGTATATGTGTATATTCCTTCTAGAAAGGGACTCACCACAGCTCACAAATAAAAACCCTTCAAAAAACTTTACACTAAAAGTTTTTAAAAGAAGCATTAGACCCGGAGACTAGGGTTTGGATCCATGTTCGGCCATGGAAACCCACTGGGTGACTTTGGCCAAGTCACACACTCTCAGCCTTAGAGGAAGGCTATCGCAAACTCCCTCTGAACAAATCTTGCCAAGAAAACCCCATGATAGGGTCGCCTTGTTGTTGTTGTTGTTGTTGTTAACTGCCTTTGTGTCGATCTGGACCCATGGCAACCCTATGGATGGGACATCTCCAGGCCCCCCGTCCTCTATTGCTCTGCCCAGCTCCTGCAAACTCATATTCATGGTCTCTTTAATAAAGTCCATCCATTTAGCATGTGGCCTTCCTCTCTTTCTATTTCCCTCCACCTTTGCTAACATTGGGTTGATGCAGACCAGCGCTATAGGCCAGCCTGGGGGTGGAGTTGGGGTGGGGCAACCGCATGCCAGCTGCCCTGACTCCATCCTGATGATGCCCTGATGCCACGTGTCCATTGACACGGAATGCAGCGTTAGGACACCCTTCTAGCGCAGTGTGCATACACGCTGCGCTAAAAGGGCACAAAAAAGCTGTGGCAGTGGCTCAAAGGGCAGCCTTTTGCCACCCCAAAAAGGAGCGGCATTTTGCTGCTCTTTTGGGGGTGGCAAAAAGGAAGATCGGGACCACAGCGTGTGGGTTGCCGTGGCCCTGATCTGCCACTCCCAGGGACGGCCGAGAGCCTCCCCAAACGGGCTGTCTGCATCGGCGCATTATTGTCTTTTCCAACAATTCATTCCTTCTCATGATGGGTCACCTTATTGTTTAATTTGAATAAAGAATTTAAAGCTAATCCACTCAATGATCCTGGGCCTTAGGGTCGCCATAAGTCAGAAATGGGTTGAAGGCACACAACACAATGACTTGAAGGCACACAACAATAAGCCTTCAAGTCATCTCTGATTTATGGAGACCCTCTCCTAGGGTTCTTTTGGCAAGATTTATTCAAAATGGGTTTGCCACTGCCTTCCTCTAAGGTTGAGGGAATGTGATTTGCCCAGGATCATTCAGTGGGTTAGTTTTCCTTTTTTTAAAAAAAATCTTTATTCAAATTAAACAATAAGAACATGCCTACATCCAGAAATCCATACATTAAACATTTATACAAACAACAATAATTTTCCATCTAAAACCTGAACTTACCTAATTTCCTTCTTAGTTACTAGTGTACATATCCATACACCATTTACCATCCTTCTACCATTCTCCTTCTATTATCCTCCTCCGTGTACCTCTTCTTACTTCTCACTTCTACCACCTTCTCATCTCACATCCATCTCACCTAATCATAACCTCCCTTAATCTCTCTTCCATCTCCTTATCATGAGGCCTTCTACTCATACCCTTCTCTTACCCATCCAACCAACCTCCTGTTCACCTTCTCCAATCTTCTCTCACTTCCCCAATCCTATCTCATTCTCCATTCCTACACCTATACCTTCTTTCTTTGATCCATCCATTCAACTTCCTCCCTTGCCTTCTTCAGTTGTTTCTTTTGTGATCTTCTACTTCCTAACTCAATCCAAATAATTATACCCAATCCCAAATCCTTCCTTTCATCATCTTCCTCTATATTTCTCATTATCCAACTATCACCATTTATATTCTATCCTCTCTGATTTGTTTCTCCTCTAAAACAACTAATCAAGCCTAATCTAACTAATCCAATAAACCTATTGTTGCTAATGGACCTGACTTTTTTTTTTTAAATACTATTGGTTTCCAATCAATACATATTTTATTAGACAATTCATTTTTCAATCTCTGAGTTAGCTTTTCTAATTATAACTTTTCATATAGTTTAAAGATCCAATGATCTTCACTTGGGATAGTTTTAGCTTTCCGTTTTTTGAGCAAATAAAATCCTTGCTGAAGTTACCAATTAGAACAGGATTTTGCCAAATTTATTTTTTAATTCCTCTTCACAAATTCCTAACAAGTGGCTTGCTGGTGACATCTGAACAGCCTGCCCCAAGATCTCACTTATTGCTTGATTAATCATTTTCCAGTATTTAGTAGTCTCTAGACAAGTTCACCAGCAGTGGATCTCCATGGTTGAATGGGAATTCAAACCTAGTCTCCAGAGCAGGGGTAGGCAACCTAAGGCCCGGGGGCCGGATACGGCCCAGCAAGGCCTTTGGACCAGCCCCAAACCGGTCCTGCTGCCGCCGCCCCCCCCGCCACCGCCCCCCCATGATGATATTGATTATTGTTGTTATTACTTGTTCTTGGGGTTTTCTTGGCAAAATCTTCACAGGGGTTTTGCCGTGGCTTTTCTGGGGCTGAGAGAGTGTGCGTGCATTTTTTAAAATTTTTTAAATTCTTTTTTAATTTTAATTTTTATTTATTTATTTATTTATTTATTTTTGGTGCTTCGGCCCATCAATTGCCTGAGGGACAGCAACCCGGCCCCCGGCTCAAAAAGGTTGCCTACCCCTGCTCCAGAGTGTAATGCTCCAGTCTCACAGAGTCATAGGATGTGTCATCACTGCAGAATTAAAGCAGTTTCACACCACTTTAACTGCTATGACTCTGTCCTACAAAATCCTGAGACTGGTAGTTTGGTGAGGTATTCAGCCTGTCTGTCAGAGAGCTCTGGTGCCTCACAAAACTACCAATCCCAAGATTCTGTAGACTAGTCATGACATTTAAAGTGGTATCAAACTGCATTATTTCTACACTGTAGGTCCACCCATAGTCCAACACTCTGATCACTGCATCATGTTGGCTCCATTCACTACATAGTATGTAGAAAATTGTAAGCACTTGATGTCCATAATAATTGGTGGTAGTGGTGTGAGCTGCCTTGGGTCCCTTTTGGGGAGAAAAGTGGGATAGAAATCAAATAAATAAATGAATTATGTACCTTCAAATTGACTTGGACTTATGTTGAACCTCTCCTAGTGTTTTCTAATGGATTTGTTCAGAGGAGGTTTGCTATTTTCTTCCTCTAAGGTTGAGAGGGTGTGACTTGCCCATGGATACCCAGTGGGCTTCTATGGCTGAGTGAGGGCTTGAACTGCAGTGTCCTAGCACTAAAACCACTACAGCACATTCTATCTACAAGTGAATAATAATGTCAATAACAAAATGGTTCCAGGCCCAGATTTCAAAGATAAATACAAATTTGTTCGATATGATGCCTCAGCCTGATAAAACTGAACACTTGGGCTTCCCTGAAAAGAAGAGCAAAATGCCATGGTGGTAGTGGTTGTTTAGGATTTTTTTCTTCCTGGCTTATTTTCAGGGGATTGAAGGGAATAAAGAAAGCAGAGAACCATAGTCAGCTAGATTTGGACTCTGTGACCCTGAGGTGAACCTATCATAGGGTTTTCTTGGCAAGTTTCTTCAGGGGGGGTTGCCATTGCCTTCCCCTGAGGCTGAGAGAGTGTGACTTGCCCAGGGTCACCCAGTGGCTTTCCATGGCCAAGCCAGGATTCGAACCCTGGGCTCCAGAGTCTCCAACACTACATCACGCTGGCTCTAGATTGGCACTCTACACTTAACCAGACATGTCAACTTATTGTGATGTCTGAATGTGCCCACAGATTGACTGACTATTTGTAGACTGCCTTCCCTTCACTACTATCCTGAGCAGCCACAGCTCATCCCAGTGAGGGGATACCAGGATCCTTCTGGAAAAGATATTCCGTTTCCAAAATTGATCCTACTTTCTCCACTCTGCAACTTGGGCCCCCAGCTCATATCTCCTTGCCAAAGCATTGTGCAAAACTGTTCCTAGCAGCCCAACTGATTTCCCAGTCTGAGACAAAACAGCTGGGGAACATCTTTTTTTAATTCACTTCTATGAAATAATTTCTTCTCAGAAAAAATGTAAGAAGGAATAAATCAAGGCTGACCTGAACTGCTGGTTAAACTAATCATTGCATTAATTGTGAATGAGTATAGGGTGTAGTGGTTTCAGCATTGGACTACAACTCTGGAGACCAGGGTTCAAATCCCCGCTTGGCCATAGAAACCCACTGGGTGACTTTGGGCAAGCCACACTTTCTCAGCTTCTGGAGAAGGCAAAGGCAAATCCTTTCTGTACCAATCTTGTCAAGAAAACCCAGTGATATGTTTGCCTTAGGGTCGGCATAAGTTAGAAACCACTTGAAGACATACAGCAATGTGCCTTCAAGTTGCCTGGCAACCTATGGTGACCCAGTGAATTTCATCGGGTTTTCTTAGGCAAGAAATACTCAGAGTTTCTTCCTCTGAAATTTAGCCTACAGTACCTGGTATTCATTAGTGATCTCCCATCCAAGTACTAACCAGGACCAAACCTGCTTATTTTCCAAGATCAGATGGTATCTAATGTCTTTACGGTATTTAGGCCCTTATTGCATTAATTACGTGTAAGCAATTAACCTGTTGCCCCATATATATATATATATATATACCGTATATAT